>JAKZFB010000004.1:2400000-3600000 GCA_026122735.1 Penicillium bialowiezense
ACTTTTTTTTTAGGAAGACACCGACCTCACTGGGGTCAAGGAACGCCCTGGAGCCGCACAATCGCTCAGTGCATCAATGACATTGATAGGATCGTCTAGCTAGCCCTAGCTCCACGAATACTACGTGCTCCCTGCTTATGCGATCATCATACCCGCTTGGCTAAATTATATTTTAGTCACCGCGGATTCTTTCAAATCGAGCATCGCAACACTGCGCCACAGAGCAATGAAATGATTTTCGCGAACGAAATACCTGCTCGTTCGCGGGTCAGCCGTTTGAGATACCCCAAGCCTTGTGTCAGACAAGCGACCCTTGGACCACAACTCCACACCCAAGCCCGGAGACCAATCTTATCTGCGGGTGTTTTGATGTCCTTCGTTGGACCGGTGAAACCGGCAAAGTTCGGCGATATCCCCTCACAGCCGGCAACTAGCGTCCGTTACTCGTTGGTGGTATCACGCGGATCCAATTTACCATCCAATCAACAAGTTTGTCTTTTCGATAAGCCGAAATCATACTTTGGAGAAATAAGCTTGGCTCTGGAGCATTGGCGAAAGAGTTCGATATCTGCCGGCTCAGCATGATCTCACGCGCCCTTTATCGCAGCCCAGATCGTTGGGGCTTCCAATGTTGCCCCCGGTCCTCTCCCCCTAGAGAAGAAACCTAGCGCATGATCGCCAGCTAGACTACGGGCTACTTCAACCGGCTTCTCGTGACATCTTGCCACTATAGCTTACTCTTGCTGGGTATATATACATGCATAAGCCATCCTTGACCTTTCCCGCAGGAATCACCTCGGCAACTGATTTGAACAATGCCACCCTCTTCTACACCCAACGTGGAGTCACCAATCACCGTCGGAGCGATAGGAAAGAAACAACATGGCTTATCATGGCTCACGAACGGTGGTATCATGAAGCTGAATCTCATGCTTGTTATCTTTCAGATTTCAAGTTATGCTACAGGATATGATGGGTCTATGATGAATGGACTGCAGTCCCTCACTACTTGGAGAGATTCTTTCAACCACCCCGGGGCCTCTGAACTAGGACTGTAAGTAAATCAAGCAAAACGGGTGATTTTCAGGAAACATGAGTTAATTATCCCCAATCTCAGATTGAATGCCATCCAAAATGTTGGCCAACTCATCACAATGCCAATTTGCGCAATCAGCTGCGATAAGTTCGGACGTCGTCCGGTGCTCTTTGCTGGAGCTTTCGTTCTGATGATTGGTGTGGCTCTACAAGCCGCCGCTCAAAACGTCGGCATGTTCATCGCGGCTCGAGGGATTATCGGAATGGGCCTTGTTTTGAACATTACGGCCGCGCCACTACTCCTATTAGAGCTAGCATTCCCTGGCCAACAGGGACCGCAAGTGGCTATTTACAACAGTCTGTGGAACCTAGGCGCGCTGGCTGCCGCATGGATTACATACGGCACCTTTCGCATCGAAAGCACGTGGGCATGGCGCGTCCCATCGCTTCTTCAAGGGCTGTCAAGCGTGATTCAAATCGGATTGTGCTTCCTAGTCGAAGAATCGCCCAGGTGGCTGATAAGTAAGGAGCGAGACGAGGAAGCAAGAAAGCTTATTTGCAAGTATCACGCCAATGGCGATGATTCGAACCCCCTCGTCACTTTGGAAATGGAGGAAATTCGGACAGCTCTTCAACTTGAGACCGAAGCAAGGCGCAACACGTCATACCTCACGTTCTTTCAAAGCAAAGCCAACATCCGACGATTTTTTATCATTCTCTCGGTCGGGTTCTTCTCACAGTGGAGTGGTAACGGCCTCATCTCCTACTATCTCACATTGATTCTTGACTCAATCGGCTATAAGGAAGAAAGCACTCAAACACTTATCAATGCGCTCCTCACTCTTTGGTCCATGATCTGGAGTCTTGTTTTTGCTTCTTTAATGAACCGATTTGGCCGACGTACTCTCTTCCTCATATCCACCGGAGGTATCTTGGCCGTTTACATTGTCTGGACCGCACTCGAAGCCACATATGAGAAGACGACGGAGTTGAATCCAGACGGTGGCGATGGCTATGCAAAGGGAGTCCTGGCTATGATATTCCTTTACAACTTCTTCTTCTCCATTGGCTGGACCCCCCTCCAAGTGACCTATTGTATCGAGATTTTGCCCTTCGATCTGCGCGCTCGTGGTCTCGTTTTGTACAATCTGTTTGTTGCGCTAGCTGGTATTTTTAACCAGTACGTTAATCCTATCGGTGTTACTAACAGCAAGTGGAAGTTCTACATCACGTATGATGTCTGGTTAGCCTTTGAGCTTGTGGTGGTTTATTTCCTGTTTATCGAGACGGGTAATATGAGTCTTGAAGAAACAGCGGTGATTTTGGATGGGAAGCAGTATGAGGACAAGTTGATTGAAGTTACAGCATCGGTGAGTGAGAAAAAGCTTGCTATGCAAGATCAGGTAGAAAGGCCTGTGCTGCCGGGAGAATTATAGTCGTGTCGGAAAAATTCCCAAGATTGATCCATGCGCACGAATTTGCGGGGAAGCTTGCAAATCATGAACTTAATGATCTTTTTAAATTTGCAATGATCAAAGCAATCAATTATGCCCTCGCTCTGAGTCTAATCTAAGATAGGGAGTGTTGTATTTAGGAAAATCTCCGGGATCAATTTCGCGTATCTCTTTCTTTCTCCTCCTTTTTCCCATGCTACAATATCAGATAACAGAGGATAGGATCCACCGCGCACTAAAGCTAACTTTGTCAACTTTGACAAGCGTGGCGTGTTCTCCGTATCACCGGTAAAATCACCGGCCAACCACCGCGGGATAGCCGGAGTATAGCCGACCAACACCTAGCGCTCTCCTCATCCGAGCTATAACAAATTCATTATGCACCTCTACAGGAGAAGAATATTGCCTCTCATTTACCAAAGCTGGTCAGAGTATAACTCAAAAAATTCATTAACAAAATTTGATTCACCCCCCACCTTGGAATTGAGATATACCGTGCATCCAATGCGACAAGATGAAGTCCACTCCCACTCACTACTTTTCGCTCGCCGCTGCAATCCTGGCGACGGGCACTTCCGCTGCCAAAATCACGACCTCCTTAACCAAAAGCATGTTCTTATCAAAATAACCCCATGGAAACCATCACTAACATATCTTCACAGATGCACAGGAGCTTTTTGACTGGTCGATGTATGTCAATGACAATCGCTGGGACGATTCATACAGCTACATCTGGTACTCAGATAATGGTCCCTGGTCAACTCGCTTTACAGCATGGTACACCGCAGGTCTTCTTCATCGCAACGAGGGAAAAGACGTTGTCAACGCCAGAGCGGCAATCGAGAACATGTATGAAAGTCACACCATTCACCGTTTCTATGAGAGTTTCCTAATCAATGTTTCAACAGCCTTACTTGTCAAATGAGTGAGAGCTATGAGTCGGCTTGGTACGGCACTTTCAAACTCTCACCCGATGAGCCCTATCCGACTCCCGACTCGGATCTGTATCCCCCTGAGATATATGTAAGCCACCTATTCCTCAATGGGTGGGAATTCATGCTCGTTGATCTAACAAACTTGAAAGTCTACTTATGACCCAAATTGGAGGGAGTTCATCGGCACCCAGTTGGTGCAAATTGTCGAGGAATTCTCCGATTTGCTGGGGGACTCTCTAGTATCGCGAATAGAAGACAGTCTTGAGATCGCGGCTGTCGGCTCCATGCGACGCAATGGGACATTTCCAGAGGGAGACAACTTGACCCCAGGCTACTCCAACCCGGCCATCATGCGCGCGTGGTACGTTTCTTGGATTGGGGAGCGCCGAAAGAACCAGGTATTTAACACCTCAAAGCTCCTTTGACCTGAAGAACCGACGGACTGACCAGAAAGACTTTCATCGATTATGCAAACGAGCAAGGAAATACGATCTTGGAGCTTTTCAAATCCACAGGCTCCAACGTGCTGTCCGAGTACAACGCGCCCACATATTACGGCATGGATACGTGGGCTCTTGCAGGTGCCATCAAATATGGACCTAAAAATGCGACCATGACCAGCAACTCCAAATTCATGCTAACCGAACTGTGGGCAGATATTGCAGCTCATTACAACCCGTATCTTGGAAACATGGTGGGACCGGTATGATATTACCTTGAGGCATAAAAGCAAGTTGTTCACTGACTAAAACCACAACATAGTATGATCGTGCATACACTCGAGATATTGTGTCCAACTCCGCTGTTATCGATTACTTCTGGTGGGGTCTCTTCGGCTACGGCGTAGGACCCCAGCCCAATAAGCTGGAGGCGGACCTTCTGTTCGATGTCGCCCAGGGTGCAGCGCTGGCTTTAGTGATGGATGTCGTGGCAGATCATATCTCAAAGAAAGATTTGAGCTGGCTCGGATCAAAGGGCCACTGGGACGGAGAACGCATGATCACCAAGAGCGTTCCTGATGCTCTCGGTGCCGATGCTGATGTGCGAGTCATCACCTCTTGGATGACTGCCCCTTTAATGATTGGTGCTCAGCAAGTTGCAGAGACCAAGAATCGCGGAGAGCAATACGTACCTGCTATTGTCCAGTGGGCTGGTGATAAGTCCCACACGCCTCGTCCGTACATGGCTCTGTTCAGCCTGTATCCGACAGCATCAACCATCAATGCTGTGGCTGGGCCTAACCGTCTTGAGATATCTTACCCCAATACGACCCAGGAGGGAACGGACATATTCACATTTGTTCTCGCGCAACTACCCCCAAGTTGGACGCTTGTCAAAAAGAAGGTTGTTCGAGGCCTTGAAGATCTACCTTGCCTTGATTTGAGTATTGAGGCCGATGGAATTGAGAAGCAGCCAGTTGTATATGGTACTTCTGTGGAGGATAACCGTGTCTACAACATATCATATGTTGTGCCGCCTACGTTTTCCGGTGTGCCCAAAGTCTCACTCAACTTTGAGTACATTTGTTGATTGAAATCGGAGAAGGTATATCCACTTAGCAATTAAAATCATAAATATATCATTATTTGTTGTGTTGATTCAAAGCAAGTGACAACGACACGCGTGGACGCGGAAGGGAAGGGGGGTGTAGTTACTTTCTACTGTACTGCAAAGTGGTGGCCTTGGATTTCAGGCTCTGGAGTGACCACATGTTCTTTAAAAGATCTCTCGCTTTCGAATTACCTACAACCTTGGAAGCTAGAGACTGCGAGCTCGCCTTTCGGTCTTCTCACCGAGGCTCGGAACTTCCGGGCTTACGGGGATTTAGACGGTCCCTTAGCTTTTAGCCGGTTCAAAGGCCTTGACCCCCACCTACGCCCGAAGTCTACTGCCCCACCTGTATAGATCCCTGTCCGGCAAACATCAGCAGTTTGCCGGAGTTTTGCCAACGCTATCCATTTTGGCCCCGCCGGAGTTTACTACAGGGTATCTTCCCCCTCTTCGGATTTCTACTAACCTCATCTACGCCACACAGCTGAGCTGGAAGCTTCTCACCATGGCGTTTCCCGCAACACTGCCAGATTGGAATAATCTTAACGTCATTCACCAAGGAACCCTCCCACCTCGAGCGCACTTCTATCAATATGAATCTGAAGAAAAAGCACTTTCCCTCGATCGAAGCAAAAGCGAATACTTGTCACTTAACGGCACTTGGAAGTTCCGACATGATGAATCTCCGTTTGAGGCACCAGACTGGGAGTCGGCTGACCCCTTGGGTTGGGATGATATCCGAGTCCCAGGAATGTGGCAATTACAAGGATACTCACATCCAACTTACACCAACGTCAACTATCCATTTCATGTGAACCCCCCTCAAGTTCCGATTCTCAACGAAACAGGGTCCTATTGGAGAGAGTTTACTACACCATCCAAGTGGAGCCAACAGCAGATTCGTCTTCGCTTTGAAGGAGTTGATAGCGCTTTTCACCTTTGGATCAATGGAAAGCAAGTCGGTTATTCTCAAGGCTCGCGCAACCCCGCAGAGTTTGACATCACACCTTTCCTTTCGGGTGCTGGCTCTGTGAATACCATTGCGGTTCGGGTCTACGAGTTTTGCGATGGGTCATATATCGAGCGACAGGACCAGTGGCTCTTGAGTGGCATTTTCAGAGATGTAGGCTTGTTGGCATTTCCGCAAGGTGCCATTATCGACTTCAGTGCTGTCGCAACGCTCAATGAGAGCCTATCAGAGGGAATCCTGACAACAGATGTCAAATTCCAGGGTAAACAGGGAAACATTGACGCTAAGCTATATGGCCCAAATGGTGCACTGATCTCAAGATCCTCATTCTCATCCAACGAGAGTAGTATCATTCGAGTGCCAGAAAATGACCTACGACTGTGGTCCGCCGAGGACCCTGTTCTTTATACCCTGACAATCACCTTCAACAGTCGAACCATTCCTCAGCGTGTCGGATTCCGGCGCATTGAGATCAAAGATTCCAACTTTCTAGTAAACGGGAAACCCATCATCCTCTACGGTGTCAACAGACATGAGCACCATCACCTCCACGGTCGGGCAGTACCATATGAGAATATGCGTGCAGATCTTATCATGATGAAGAGGCATAACATCAACGCACTCCGATGCTCCCATCAACCAAATGATCCTCGGCTATATGAAGTTTGCGACGAGCTTGGCTTATACGTCATGGCTGAGGCGGATCTTGAGACTCACGGGTTTGATCCCGTTGAGCGTTCCAACATTCCTAATCAGCATCTCATGACGGAACACGAGATTCAAGAGGAATCTTACAGAAGGGCAAAGAAATGGACATCCGATAATCTAGAATGGAAAGACGCCTATCTTGATCGTGCGATTCAGTTGGTTGAGCGATTCAAAAACTTCCCTTGCATCATAATGTGGTCTCTTGGGAACGAAGCTTTCTATGGCCAGAACCATGTCAGCATGTATAAGTGGATCAAAAATAACGATCCAACGCGGCTGGTTCACTACGAGGGCGACCGAGAAGCTCTCAGTGCTGATTTATACTCCACCATGTACTGGAGCATTGATGCACTCAAACGGCATGTTGCCGAGAAGCCCGACAAACCTCTGATCCAGTGCGAGTACGGCCATGCTAGTGAGTCAATCTCAGTGTCATTCAGTCTTGATTTGATTAGCCTATCTAACAAATATTTTAGTGGGAAACGGCCCAGGCGGCTTGACGGAATATATCGAAGCATATCGCACAGAGCCACTACTCCAGGGAGGCTTCATCTGGGAATGGTGTAACCACGGTCTTCTGAAGAGAGATGGTGACACTTCATACTACGCATACGGCGGTGATTTCGGCGATGAACCCAATGATGCAGACTTTATTCTCGACGGGCTAGTGTTCTCCGACCATCAACCAAGTCCTGGGCTTGTTGAATACAAGAAGGTAATTGAACCTGTGACGGTGTCACGCTCTAAATTATCGGGCAGCCTAGAAGTGACGAACCACTATGCTTTCAACACACTCGATCATCTTTCTGTATCATGGCATCTTGTAGATGCCACTGGTAGCACTGAGCCACAAGAATTGATTCTACCGCAGATCAAACCCGGGCAATCCAGGCTCATTGAACTTCCCTCGGGTATCAAATTTGTCGACGCACCCACGTGGCTTTCTGTCAATTTCCGCCTTAAGGATGATACATTGTGGGCACCGCGCGGGCATGAGATTGCTTGGGCTCAGATTCCTTTGCATGAGTTGGAGGCGTTCACGATTCCCGACTCTCTGAGCTTGCCGTCGGAGTCGTTATCCATGCGCGAAGGTCAAGGCCGGCTCTACATAACTTCCAAAGCATCCGGGTCTAAATTCACCTACGATCTCATTCGGGGCAACTTGTCTTGGTCCACCGACGAGGGAAACATCTTCCATAGCGGGCCTTTGCTAGGCATATATCGTGCTCTGACACAGAATGATGTTGGCTCTGAGGGGCCTGGGGTGGAGTGGGAGCGCTTCCGTGTGAAAAGCGCTCGTATGCTCATGGAATCTGCTACATGGCATGCCAATGACAATGGGAGCATTTCCATCACCACCAAAGTGAGGGTTGCGCCGACAGTGCTTGAATGGGCATTGGAGGCCACTCTCAATTACACCATCACCGAATCGTCTGTCAAACTTCACATCAAAGGCGACTTTAGCGGCACCCATCCACAATACATCCCTCGGCTTGGCTTGACTTTGCGTCTACCCCGTCACTATGAGGCTGCTACATGGTTTGGCAGAGGCCCTGGTGAATCATACCGTGATACAAAGGCCAGTTCGCGCTTTGGGAAATACACCGCGACTCTAGATAACGGGCTTGAGACTCCGTATGAGTGGCCCCAAGAAAACGGCAACCGCATCGATACCCGCTGGGTGCGCGTACACTCATCGTCTCCAGAAACATCGTACTCGGCATCTGCTGGGGCCGATGCGCCTTATCCGCAGATACAGGCTCGTATGGATGCGCCGTTCAGCTTCTCTTTGCGAAAATATGCTATGGAGGAATTAGATCGCGCAAAACATCCACACGAGCTTTCTGAGCTTGATAACGAAACTGAACTCAACATTGACTATCTCCACGATGGAATCGGGACTGCGAGCTGTGGTCCTGGACCATTTGAGGGTCACAGATTGGAGGCTGGACCGTTTGAATTCACGACCATGTTCAATATTTATTGAGTGGCTATTCTCCCATGAGATTCCCAGTGTATCGTGCAGTTGGGACGCGAAATCTACCGCCAAAACCCCGATGTCCTTGCAAATGGCCCCGGGGTGGGTTATCGTAGAAAATATCATTGAATCATTTGAATTGGTTGTACGCCTAATTGCCAATCAGCCTTGGAACTCATCACATGTTTTTATGATTCTACCATTACCCCGCGATGGTATCCCCTATAGCCTTGGAAGATGGCTTAGTTCAGATATGGCTATGCGAGTATGAGTATGTTCATGAATTAGATCGTGAGATGCTGTATAATACAAAACTTGGGCGCTCTGCGACAGGTGCTAATAGGGATAATCTTCATATCGGAAGTTCCACAGAGTCTTCGCAGAATCATCGAAGCCGTAACCCTTCGAGCTGGTAGCCCCAACATGCTGGAGTAAGGACGGAATCACTGCCCAGCGTGTCCAGCCCTCATGATCTGCTATCTTCTCCACCATCATATCCACAAGCCAATCAGTTGTTAGGTCCGTCCGCTCCAGAAATTCGGGTATAATGGATCGGGGAAAGACAAGGCCTTGCGAGCAGCATCCGTATTTATTCATCTCGTGAACGCCAGGGGATATGGGCCACATCGTCTGTCTTCCGGCCATAAAGTGGAGAGCGACAGCGGCGGGAATGAAAACGCCAGACGTGATCCAAATTGCGCTATTTGGAATGGTCTTGAGCTTGTGGCTGAAACCTCTTTTGGAAGCGAACATCATCGCTGTCAGCAATGCCCAGATGACGAACGACCAAGCCAGATATCTTGGCCACTCTTCCGAGTTCCAGCCAAGAAGGTCATCAACATAAAATAGTCGCATGTATATCCAATTTGTATTCGCAGTTCGTTGCTTGACATCATCAAGAGCCTGCAAGGCGGATGGGAGCCAGCCCTTCACCGCCAGAGTATCATCCTCAATCATTGCCACGTATTCAGCGCCAGTATCGTAACAGTTCTTCAATAAATTGGTATAGTCGTAAATCGTCTTGTTCCGATAAAATCCACCTTCCTCCCAGTTTTTGAGACGGTCAAAATCAGGATCGTCTTGGTGATACGTCAGTAGCCGGTCTGGCAACGTCTCAATCCACTTCTCAGAGAAACTTGGGTGCGTTGATGGCTCTGTGTTGCCGATTAGAAGGTTCAGGAAAACACTCTTTCTCTCTACTTCGCTGAGACCTTCCAATAGCGATGCCACCGTCAGTCCCACGTATTGTTCTCTTCTTCGAGCGACAGTTGAAATTCCAACACATATTGTTGGGGTCCAGGTTTCGGGCCTTGTTGGTTTGTTCACGCCACTAGCATCCCGTAGGAAGTCCTCTGCCTCTGCGATTCTGGCCGATGAATACCGCCGCTCGTAGGCACGAGAGGGGTCAAAGAAAAAAGATGTCGGGTCACGGTAACTCGCGTAGTGGTAATATCGGACGAATATGATGTAGAGGAAGGAGAGGGTGCAAAATAAGACCCCGGTGGTCGAGACATGGGCCCTGCCAGAGCAGAGCCGACGCGCCATATCAAACATTTCCGCTTCCGGTAATCGCTGCAGAGCACATACGGAGGATGATAAGAAATGCTCTCTGGTTGGTTGGTGCGTGGTGTCAACGGTGGATGTTGGAGATTAGATGGTTCGACTGGAACGACGGGGTATGTGGACGTCTCTGTTTGGTATGCACAGCACACTAGTGTCAACAATCAGAACGATTGGGCATCTTTCATTCCGAGGACAAGGTGGTCAGGTCGAGGTCGGCGGCTGGGGAGGGAGATGGTGTCGAAATAGTACTTGTGTTGGCCCGCGGTCGGGCTCTTCGGACTAACATAATTCCTCGACTACTGGTATCCACTTTGTACGGCCCGCCCAGAGGCTCGACCCGCATCACTGACTTTTGGACAAATCGCAATGAACCTCTAGCCGCTTCGTCTGCTCCACATGCATTGGCTCTCGAGTCGAAGCACTATATGTGTCCGCGGTTAGCACACTGCAGGAATCCTCCAAACCAACGGGGCACATTGATACAAGTCCAGACAACTATACAGCTTGCATGCGTTAGGGCGTCTCGGGACTATTTTTGGACGACATGCAGGTCTCCAGTAGGTCCATTGGTTGGCCGAAGGTGCTCATCGCTATTGCGGCCCTAGAGAATGCTCAAGCCCCAAAAATGCGGCGGCAACTTGCCCATCTCAACATGTGTGATATAATATTGAAAACCGTCGATTGACTCAAATTGAGACGGACTTTGAGTTGCGACTCACCCTACCAGTGGTGCTTGCTCGATTGCGCATTGTTGGCCCCCGATTTTCCATACGAAGCTGTGCTTTCACAGACTGTTGATATCCGTGAGCCACTTATTGCAACCCATCCTCGATATGGTGTGGAAAACGCGCTACATATCTCCTTGCGCTGGAAGCAAAGAAGAGTCTTTCAGCAGCCTCTATAGACCAAATGATGAGCCTAAAAAAGTTATCATCACGGAATCGATAAGCACAGCATTGAAACGATCTATAATCCATATCATTCCAATCTCAGTCACCATCATCATCATAACCTTTGTCCTCAAAGGCTCTTATTTAGGGGCTGATTTGATGTCGCCGATCGAGTCGGAGACTATCAACCTCATGTTGCTTCAATTGGCTGCGAAAGCTCACGAGATATTTATTGTGACTAGCCTCAGCATAATCGTTTTACAATTGGTACGAAATGAGCTGCTTTTCGGGGACGGATTGCCCCTTGGCTTGATCGGTTCCGGTCTCACTTTCAACAACCTTGCATTTTTCTTCACAAAAGAATTTTTCGGCTCTGTGAAATATATAGGGCGTCATGGTCACAAATTTCGAAAGATCATGTTCATCACTGCCTTGGTCGTGGCTGGGCTTACCGCTGCACTTGCTGGGCCCGCGAGTGCCGTGCTAATTGTTCCAAAGTCCCAAGACTGGAAAGCCGGAGGTACTCAGTTATATTTGAATGGATCTGCGATCGACTTTTGGCCTGAAAGTTTGTCGGGAGACTTGTCAGAACTTCGCCAATTTTGCAACGGGAGTCAATCCACTCGCAAAGGAATCTGCCCAGCAGGTGGGTTTCAGTCTCTTTGGGATCACTGGGGAAGTGTCAACTCCACAAACTTCCGCGCGCAGACCCTTCGCTCATACGCAAAGCGTCTGTCTGGTTCCGACTTCTATTGGCCAGTGTCTAGCCCCTCGTCTCAGATCCCTTCTGTCTATGCACTGGGAAATGCCAAGGATGGAAAGGATGGCGCGACATCGCTTGTTCAACCACACGCAGCAAGTGTGGTCATTCTACAACAGCTAGCAACGGATTGGTGGGAAGCTTGGAAGTCGCAAACAGGCATGCCGTCTGACCAAGTTGATGACCGGGTTGTCTCTGCCACCTTCAGAAACGCGATCGGTGTTGTCAAGTGCGCAAGTCCGCAGAAATTGCAGGGATCAAACAACAAAGTGAACTTCCCCTCGCTCAATAGTCGATTCAACTTCGGCGAAAATATTCCGCTTGTGGTAGATCGCCTCAATCATACTGCCGCTAATCACTTGCGATTTCAATGGGTCCACCTCCCTGCCAAATTCGGAGCGGCAAGTATTGGAGGTGTTTTTGAAGCCCCCTCGGAGTACAATCAGACCTCAAGAGCTGTGATCGCTTGTACAGTTCAACTTGGGTGGGTCCCGGCAACAGTTTTCATTGACAAGTATACTTTCTGGACCGGGTGGTATCCATGGAATACTCAATACGGCGAACGGACGCCACAGTGGTCATCCACTGATCAAAAGTCCACCAATGGTCGGATATCTCTCGGAGACAACTGGCTGAGCCTCTTGACGCCGCCAGCTACAGGTCCCCTCAACAATTCCTGGCGACCGTCTACCATTGAAAGCATATTTATCAATGCTGGTCTGAACTCTTCTTCAGATGGAACTACCACAGATTGGCTTGGTTTGGAATCCAGGATCCAGGATAAGGTGGCTCTCATTGAGGCGATCGTTTGCAGCGTAGTGGTGGATGGTCTCAGCCGTACCGGAAGTCATCGGTCCTTCAATACGTCAGGATCCGAGTCTCATTGGTCACTCGCAAACTACAACCATCAGTCTCAGTTCGCGAGTCAGTTGTTGAGCAACAAACCTGCTTTACAAGTCCCAGCTATCGACCCCGAACATCTGACAAAAATCAAAGTGAGCATGAAAATAAGTGGTTTCTCATTGCAGCAATCTCTGGCAGTATATCTTGCCATGTCGGTCCTTTTGACCCATCTGCTTATGGCTACCGCTCATATAATATACGTCGTCCGTTACCGACGGACATCAAAAAGCTGGAGTTCAATTGCCGAAATCATCGCTCTTTCGCAAAATTCCCCGCCTGCATTCGATATTTTAGCCAATACTGGCGGTGGTATCAAGAACAGTAAGACATTTTTGAAAATGGCGAAGATTCGGGTGAGGAGCACGGCGGACTTGCCCAATCACGAACACATTGAGTTGGTATTTGAGGACTCCAGTTTTCCTGACCACAAACAAAATTCGTCATGGCGTGAGCAAGTCGAACTACGGAATCAGAATTGGTCATATCAGCCAGTGACATCGTCTTTCAATATGGTCCAGCCGCCGGCTGGTATGGATGCGGAGACTGGGAGTATAACGGCTTCAACCAGGACGTTGATTCTCCAGTCGTCTATTGATGAAAGAGATCCAAAAGACATTGTTCAGCCTGACCGACTTTATGTTTAACGAATATACGAAAGCGCAGAGAAGAGAAGGTGCCCCGCGATGTACCTAGGTATTACTTTTCAGGCTGTTGGGGCCAACAATAGGTCGTAGCCCTGGAGGCCGATCTCAATCAATGATGTGGCTGCGGATGTGCGGAATTTTGTGTTTGGAATTCTCTTTTTGTGTTGCATTACCTCTACTCATGGATGATATATGAGAAAAATATTATTGAAGCGTGCGACACAGGTACAGGCACTATGCTTCCTTTTCTAAATTCGGAAGGTTGACATTTACTTGCTCTTGGTGGTTCAGGATCAGGGAATCAAGCCGGTCACTATGGGCCCAACTTTCACCATGCTACTCCGTAGTATCAGCTTCGAGGGAAAGCATAGTAGACTACTCCGTATTTTGTACACGGATGCACGGGGTGACTAGTACGACGCATTCAATCAAACTGTACGAGTATGTAGTTAGCACTTACAATAGCTCATCCCTGAGGTCGGCAGCCGCACGGTTGATCATCATTTCGAACTGGCCAATGATAACACTTGATCATACGATCTGAGTGGACCCGTCGATACTAGTCCGAATCGAAGAACTTGAAATCTTGCTGATCATTTCCATTCTATATTTAGCGTTGTAAATCATATCTTTTCCGGGCAGCTAGTGGAGTTTCACTTTGGGAAAAGTAAACATCTCGACGGATTACTTCTCCACAAGTACAGCGGAGAAGAGAACTTTTCGTCCATGTATTTAAACGAACTAGGTCCCTGGCCCACTCTGGGGTTCTCCTCTAAACAAACATTCACTCATTCCACTCCGACCCCAGGTTTTCAATCACCGAACCAACTTCAATCACACTCTTTTCAAATTCCATAATGTACGCCTCCAACATTATCGCCGTCGCCCTGAGCGCTCTGGCTGTCTCTGCCGTCCCCGTGACCCCGGCTCCCTCTCCCCTCCTCTCCCTGAAGGAGTACTGCCCCGGAAAGTACTTCGTCAACCCTCAGTGCTGCACATACGACATCAAGCTCGCCGCTTTCGACTGCAACATCCCCAAGGGTAGCCTCCACAGCCTCGAGGACTTCCAGAGCAGCTGCTCCGCCGAGAAGAAGTCTGCCCTGTGCTGCCTCATTCCCCTTGTATGTTCCATCTTATCACCTTCTGTCGAGTTATGATGTCTAACGAAGAATATAGGGCGGTGCCGACCTTGTCTGCAAGGACCCCCAGGGAAACTAAGGGATTGAATTACGAGCCCCCTGCTGAATCGCACGCCTGGTCTCAACGTCAATATGGAGGAAATTTGGTGAACACACTAAAGGATGAACAAATATTGGATATAATACTGCACAAATTGCATCAGCCCAATCAAACATTTCTTTGTTGGCATTTAACGTGACTAAAGAAGCTCACGATGAACGTGCGGTGCTTCTTGTTACATGCGACTATAAGGCTTGATCATAGGTCTGGGGATGTCGGAGATCAACGTTAACCTCGCTCCCTAGGCACTGTGGCATGGCTCCCCGGACTACTGTCTTGACTGCGGCCGATAGTGCGGTGGGTGCTACTCAGGTGATAAATGAGTGAGTGCCGCTTCTACATGCACGACAGGCCCCGGGGGTGTGCAGGCTAAGTTGGTTGTAGATGGGAAAGTGGACTGAGTGAGAATAACCCTAGACTGCACGATTCGCGCGACCACCCTGTCATCTGAACCTAGGGGCCATTATCAAAGATTCCAAGGTTGTAATTGATTATCATATTCCCTAAACTAATTGAGTCTTGGCATCTGCACACAGTCTGGGACTAATGTGCCAGGAGAATGTACGAATGAGATGTCTATATCCACACTTTCAAGGCCCTGGCTTCTCAGGTAGAGGTTAGATGTGTTCAGATCTTGGACAAGCAAGGTTAAAACAAAGGGAGAGAGCAAAATACCAAGCCAGCGGGTGGGATAGCCTATTGGGGAACACGGGGCTGGCCACCCCAAGCTTCCCCGTCGAGAAGCCCACTCCCGAGCGTCCATTTTTTTTGTCGAAATCGCCTTGTCGACATCACCTTGTCGACATCACCTGTTCGACTCCCCCTTCTCGCCTTTTCCCTTTTTACATTTTTATCAGAATTTGATAGATCTGGTTGCACTCGCCTTCCACTCGGACATTACTCTTGTACCGTCGATGCGCAACACAAGCACGGGTATCAAAAAAACAGGACCTCTGAAAATGTAAAATGTTAGTTGTATTCAGACCGATGGATGAGCATATTGAGCTTTTATTTGTTACAGAGCCGAAGGGAAAACTCATTGGATAAATGCGGGCAAAGCTGTATAGGTGATGATGGTACGCTCGACTTGTGCTCAGGGATAGTACGGCACCGTTCTGTTTAAATCTGACAGAGACAGACCTCGCCAGATTTCCCATCCTACTCAAAGCGGCTAGACAGAATCTATGATTCTTGTTCGATATTGCTTCATAGTGATTATAAATTGTTAGTCTGTAAACAAAACTTTGAAAAAGACAGCCTCGGCGCTATCCGACGCAGCACGACTAAGGAGGCGGCGAAAGAAAAATGTCGAACTCCATTGTAGTAGAGAAGGAAGTAGGTACTATTGATATAGGTCTGTAATAGTTAACCTTTGTTATTTTACGTAGCCTACAGTGGCATTCCATGAGTATTTCCAAGTTGGCCTTCACTACTTTGACCTCAAACCAACTCTTTTAATATTGCCCAACACAATGATGTCAAGTTCAATCCGATATATTATCTGAAAAGAAAGTAAAAAGAAAGCAAAAAAGACCGCAAAAAAAGGATCAGGTAGGCAAGTTTATCATATACAACCTTGGAATTTGGTCAGACTTAAAGGTGGATTCCAAAGTACTGGAGGTCACATACTCATGAAACGCAACTGTCGTTAGATAGAGTCGTCGAGAAGGAAGCTCTCTCCCTCTCTCCCTCTCTCCCTCTTTCTCTCCTTCTTTCTCCCAGTTTCTCACACAATCATCTACATTACCGAAACAAAGCTCTGTGTCTTCTCTTCGGACACCAAAGAGCCTGGCATGATATAATCAGGGCGGTGTCAATGACTAGCTGAGGCACCCGGTTCGATCTACCAGTCCACAGCCCGGACGCGAGATTTCGGCTTGACCGGCGAAATCCGCCTGTCCCATGAGCCTCCTGCGAACCCGGTGCTCTGCCTCATGTTCGGAATACCATTCGTCGCCGTCTGGGCCAACTCTTCCATGCTAGGGGGAAGCTTAAATGTGGAACCCTACAACGTGCGCTCGGCCAGAATCCAAGACTGCAACAGCTGAGTTCCACTTTGACGCCGTCGGGGCATCAGGACATTTCAATGGTGCCTGCGCCCTCTGGGTGGAAATCCAGACTGACACTTCCGGTTTGCAACACTTCGACCACCCAGTGCTGGTCTTGGAGGACAACACTACACTATGCTATTTCGCCTACATCCTCTCACGGCATGCGGGGTTCCGAAGCCGCCGCAATACAGACCACGAGCAAATGGCCCGAGTACATTGGGAAATCGGAAGTGATAACCCAAAACCATACCTTGCATCATGGAATCTCACCAGATAGTGAGGGCCGAGGCTATCAGAGACCAGAGCCTGGCGGAGTTCCCGAACCTGTCGGCAAATCCACAGACACGGAAGGACGCTTAATGATTCCAACGAAGATATTCGCCGCATCTACGATCGGACTCTGAACACGGACAACAGATCAAACGGCGGTGCCCTTATCACACTCGAGGATCTTAACCAGCCAGGATGGAATTGGTCACTGGAACCGAATTCGACACCACCGACTCCACACCCCGGGCCCTGCAAGAGCCCCCAAGCGGAAGCGAACAGCAGCCTGTCCCGGTAATACCGCACCTGCCGCCCGTCTGACTTCAACCTAAGAGAGGATGGCGCTTTGATATCACCCAAAATATCACCCACAGAAAGAATGAGCTCAACAGCAAACAGGGGTTTTTATTAATATTATGGGAGCATTTCAATAAACACAATAAATGAACAGTTATAACCCAGTCTCAGTCGACCCCAACATTCATTCATCCATGATGTTCTCTTCATCCGTGTGGTCAACAGGTGAAATTATAGCCCGTCTGTGTCAACGTACAGGGCCACGATTGATTCGGATTTTATACGTGGGTACCACCCAAGTAGAGCTTGGGTGATACTTTAGTTCTGAGTGCCACATTGAGGGCAGAACTGACTCGAGACAGCAGTTCCACATTGACCACAGTACTTGAAAGCAGTCGCTGTAGCATTGGCCTCCTTAGGAGGAGGAGTACCAGCGAGAGGTGGGCTCGCCATTCTAGACTGGCTCATATCAGGCTGTACTGGGGAGCCAGAGAACTGAGCAGCCTGGTGAGGCGGAGCGTAGGTAGGCTGGGGTGCAGCGTATGTCTGTTGGAAGGGCTGTTGTTGCTGAACAGGAGTATTGACGTATGTGACGACATGGCGATCAGATCGGCTGCGCTTGACGCAAAAGACGATGAGCAGGATCCAAGCAGTGAGCTTGAGGATACCACCGATCACAAACATAGCGATAGCAGCGTAGAATTGGCCCATGTTGGTGCTGACGCAGGAATAATCGGAGTAATAGGAGCTGTAGTATGAGCTGCTGTTGCTGTAGGAGCAGTCATCGTAGGAGTTGGACACCCATGTGCCTACGAGAGCACCACCGACGATGAAGCAGACCACGGCACCGATGAAAAAGCCGATGGGCCACCATTTGTTGAGCCGCGAGGGTCGCGGAGCTCCTTGAGTAGTTTGCATCATGAAATATCGGGTTGCAACTGGAGGGAATCAAGTTGGTGGCTGCGAAAGCAGGAGTGAAAAGAAAGGAAAATTAAAGAAAGACTGGATTTCATCCATTTGAGGGGGCCAAATGATATTTTATGCAGTTTGGGTAGATATACCCAAAGAAAACACCAACATGCTTAAGCTGAGATGGATACGTAAAAACTTAAACGAAGTCTGGGTATAGATGCGAGCGATGAGCCTATCACCATCCGTGTCAGACAGAACTTGAGGCTAACATTCAGCGGACCGCCCTGTTTTAGCGGCACATCTCGTATTGAGAACTCGGACCTAGCATCCTTTGGTTGTTGTGAAATGACCAGATCGTTGTGTCGTAACTTTGGGAAATCCATATTAAATGTCTTTACCCATCATATTTTTCGATTATTCCCACCTTACCCTAGATTTATATCGCATCTGAGAGGCGAGCGACTCAGCTTTACTAGAAAAGTGCATTTGTATGATCATCAGGGATCGACCAGACTAAATCAAACAATACGATCTCTGATCCACATTCGTCCACTTGAACACGAGCTTCGCGGGAGAACGGTTTGGAGCCCCCAAACTATAATCTTGCTCTCAAAGGGCTCTCCCTCATCACCTTGTTCATTAGCTACCAAATGAGATCTTTACTCTGGAAGACACAACCGTGGTAGTACAAAGGGGATTTAAGAACTGACTTTCCTGTGAAACAGGCAACACGACGAGTTGTGGAAAGGTTATTTTGACTTGAAACAATGGGAAAAGGAGAAACAACTGGATAATCTAAGGAAATCACCCGGTGCGAGACTTGGCGTTATCTGGTAGCGAGAGAGAATTTTGCGTTTTGACTGCAGCAATTTGAGCCGCATTCCAAGATAGCCCTGAAGATAGAGATCAAAGCCCTGGAGCGCTATTGCTGATAAAAATTCTCATGAATCAGATCGCTCAAACCAGATCTTCTTCTCATTTAGGTCAGGTTCTATCAACAGACCCACTCTTGTCGCTATACCCGCAGAATCCAAGCAAAACTCGACCAAGAAAGGCGGCAATAAGTCACAATTTGTGCGATGAATTCTACCAACGAAGAACTCTCCACTAGCATGTGAGATAGAGAGCTCACAAGGAACGACTCGATCGCGTAAATCAGCGACCAAACACTCTGATTCGATTTTGATCTCAATCATGGTCTCTGATCGGTGCATATAGGTTCCAGTATACTGAGACAGCGGTAAAGTGTGAGGGATTGGCGGATCTGGCAATCGAGGGAAAAGCCGCTGCTTGGAGGCTTTCATTGTCTCTTTTATAAAATTCGCTTGCCACGCCTTCTCCTGTCTCGCTATAGAAGCTGAGATCTTTTCATTATAGCCGGGGTCGGCTGGGAGCTGGAGGTGCTTGTCCAGGAGAAATGTAAACAGTCTGAATGCAGCGTATCGTGCTGAAAAAGAGTTTCCCATAATCACCCAGCCAAACTTCTTACTCGGAACAAAGCCCACGTGGCTAGTATGCCCGGGCCAGCCTCCGCCGTGGCTATAGACGTACTCCCCTCGATAGTTATCCACGACCCATCCTAGAGCGTATCCATGGAACGGGGCGGGCAAGTCCGCATCCTCGTCCTCGAGACATATTGTGCGCGGGTCTCTCAAGGTTCCATGTCCCTTCAGGGGTCCTTTGGGGTCAATGAGCTCCTTTACCCAATGGGCATAGTCAATCACGTTGCTATAGATCGCCCCTGCACCGCTGTTGGCTGGCCAGTCATTATCCGTTCTCGCATGAAAGGAGCCACCATCTCCGGCGGGGATCCAGTCATATCCTTGCACAAGTTTCGCGGCACTTGAGGGCTGTTTTCTTGCTTCCGCTGCACCGAAGTATGTATCGTTCATGCCAAGAGGTTCCCAGATGCGGTTCTTCATGAATTCTCCCAGCGGTTTCCCAGTGTGTTGCTCCAGTGCATGGGACACAGCAATATACATGTGGTTACTGTAGTGGTATTTGCTGCGCAATGGTGTCGCAAGAGACATGTATCGCATAGAACGCACTATCGAGCCCGGTGTCGAGCCCTTACTTGGGAAAAACGCCAGTGTCCAATTGTGCTGCGGCATTCCTGTGCGATGAGAAAGTGCATCTTCCAACGTGACATTCTGAGTCGCATAGTCGTCCTCGAGTGCAAAGTCGTCTGGGATCAGAGAGGCCAACGTTGTGGTCCAATTAATTGGATTTTTGGTGACTTGGCTGTCTCGGATTGCGATTGAGGTTGCGGCGGATGTGAAGGCTTTGGTAGTGCTGCATGCTGCATGCTGCAAATAAGGCATCTGTCGTCATTTGACGCGGTGGATGGGTGTCACTCGGTAGTTGTGCTAACCCATATGCCTGCCTTGGGTGAATAGTCAGTCTCCAACCAGGGTCTATGTACTCACCTTGGCGGAGATTTGAGTCCCTTGGATAATTGCGATGCTCAGCCCAGGAACGTTCCATTTTTCCAACTCCGCTTTCACAAGTGTGTCAAATTCTTCATCAAACGGAGATTGTCCAGATGACATGATGAGCAAAAGAATTGAGAGTATTTAGACACAAACTTTGAGCCAAGATATCCCATCATGTTAGGGAGTGAGCCTCGATATGTAGAGTCAATCACTGGCGCGACGTGACTCGTAATATTATGGATAGTATCAGAGGCGGGGGTTAGCCTGCATACTAGCTGAAAGCCACCTAGGCAACATCAGCGTCTGTATCGGTATCCGGAGAATATTCCGTTGCAAATACGGAGTATAGGACCAGTCATAGCATGAGTAGCATATGATTGGCGAACAGAAAAAGTCCATGGCTCTCATAGATTGGATGAAAGCAGTAGAATTGTTGTGGTTCACATGTTGACTCGAAGTATTCATTTACGTCCAATCTCATAGAAAACGGATCACCTTCTCATATTCTCGACATTGTTATTTTATCTGAGATTCAGACCAAACAACTCCGAGTTCACCAATATTCAATTGAAGAAGGGAACATTTAGGGCTGCCGATCGTCCAATCAGAGAACGCGTGACGTCGCGTTAATTGCGGCGCGTCGCGCGACACATCCGACCTTCTCACACATACGGAGTACCATGTCCGAGGTTCTGAACTCCAGCGCGGAGGTCGCTGTGCAGGCTATCAATGTACGGGCAGAACTGAAAGTCTGGGAGAAATCATTTGCCGCCGCAAATGGGGGCAAAAAGGCCGGACGCGACGATATCAAACAGAACGCGGAAATCGGTGCGTCCAATCCAGTGACACTAATTGGTAACAAACATCTAATCGAGGGTCTCTTTGCATCGCAGCCGCAAAATACAAAGAATATAGTCGTCTCAAGGCTCTAGAGTCTTCGCTGAGTCGACGTGAAAACCGCCAACACGAACCATCGGACAGCCACTCCAAGAAGCGGAAGCATGCATCGCCCCCCAACCAAGACGCAAATCAACACACTACGCCGCGCAAATCGTCCAGGGGAATATTCGCAACTCCTTCCAATAATCGCACCAAGATCCTTCCTGTCGACGTCGATGGCTATGACTCGCCAAATACCCTGCGGAGACTCTTCAGTCCCACCACCCATCGCCAAGGACAGCCTGGACCATCGCCGTTCAAGGCTGCGATCGGACCAACACCCCAGCGCGATGGAAAGACCCTCGGTCTGTTTGATATGCTCTCTGAGTCCGGAGGAAGTCGAGATACGCCTTCTGCCAAGAGGCAGACGAACAACCTAGCTGCGGCTTTCCGAACCCCATCCAAAAGAAGGCCCGTGGAAGCGATTCCAGAACTCCCGGAGGAAGAGCCCCAACAGGAGACACCTAGAATTGCGCGAACACCGGCATCCGAAACTAAACAATTCTATCTTGCGAATCTTTTCGCAACGCCCACAACCATGCGCTATGCCGCAATGGTGGAAGCAGAAGATAACAAGGAGTCGCAGTATAATGAACATCAGATTCCTATGCCTCAGATGTCTCCACCGACCGCTCAATCGGGCACACCGTCGTTTCTCCGTCGCTCCAACTCCGGCCGATACCCTCCTCCTAACGCCGGGGTCGACGGGCCAGGGTTCAGTCCGATTGCGTCACGCAAACCACAAAGATTTGCCAGCAAAGGTCTATCCCACCTGGTCCAAGGCCTACGAGATATGGAAGAAGATCGCATGGAGGATGACTGGGACGTGATGCGCGAGATGGAAGAAGAGGCAGAAGCAGAACAAGCCGCCCAAATGCAAGGCGAAGATGGCCAGCAACCAGATACCCACCGAAAGTACAAAAAGAAGGGTCAAAAGCGGACTACTCGACGTGTGATCATGAGACCGGTTGTTCACCAACCGAAGCCCAAACCAGATCCAACCCCAGCAGCCGTCAACGACTCAGGCAGCGAAGACGAGCTTCCTACCGTCCCAGAGACGCAAATTGCGCCTGCGCCTGCGCCTGAAGAAGAGTGGGATGATGTTCCGAGTGATATCGAGCGTGCTGAAAACGCCGCTTCTCCTCAAGCCATGTCTGAGCCCGAATTTGATACCGAGGTTGAATTCGATCAGGACTCAGATGATGATCCTGAATTCGGCGAGGCGAAACCGGCGGCTAAACCGAAGAGCTTCTCGGAACGGATCAAGGAAGCTGTTTCGTCGTCTGCTGCGAAAACCCAGGAGCAACCGTCTTTGGGTAAACCTCCAAAGACTGCTGAGGCTGTAGAGAAGAAGCCTAAGCCTCGGAAGATAAATGCTGCAGCTCATGCGAACTATCGGTCTGTCAATATCAACCGAGGGGTGGCTCGGGGAGGCTCTTCTCGTGGTAGAGGGCGGTTTCGTCGGAGATAGGTTGTTGGGCAAACTGTTTCCCCTTTATGATGTGATGATTGCATTTTTTAACTTAAGCATGTATCGGAATATTATCAGTAGCGAGTCCAATTTGAATCATATCACTCATTTCAATCTTTCAAAACTCACAATCCTTTCTCAAGTTCCAAGGTTGAATGTCTGATCTGTTGACAAAGCTGCTGGTGGTGGCTGTAATATCTGTGGACAGAGGGATAGATGTGCTCATATATGACTAGCATTGCGGTCATCCATGGAGATTTACGAATAGAGTTGAACAACCAATATCAGTTCTTGAGAAATACATACAACTAGTGTAACACGAATGAATTGTAGCAAACCACGATAGGCGATAATGAGATCATAAACCACACAGTCAAAAATAGAGAAAGCTCCATGCGCCAATCCTTCATGCAAGTCAACCCTCAGGGTAGTAGAATTCGAGAAGAATAAAATGCTGTCCACGGGTCCATGGAACAGCTTTTTGAGGTTCGCAGCCTCAAAACTGCTCAATACAAGCTGCATATCAATAGTCCATGGAGTAGCCTCCTCTTGGCGCAGGTCCACCGCCGTGGCCACGACTGTGGTCGACCGGTCCATCGTGCGACGCTCCGTTGTCGTCCAATGACTTGTACTGGTAATAATCTCCACGGCCACGACCACCTCGACCACGGGCCCGAGGGTTGTTTCCACGACCACGACCGTTACCTCGGCCACGGCCACGAAGGCCGCCTCTTCCTCGTGCGCTATCATCCTGTTGGTGGCCTCCCCGGTAATTTTGCTGATAGCCGCCACGGCCTTGGAAGTGTCCTTCCTGTCCGGCGCTTTGGTGGGGCGCCCAGTTGGTAGTGTCATCCTGATCTGGCTGGAAGCGTCTCTTCTGGGGCTTGTTCAAAGTGCGTTCTCCGGAACGGTAGTCTCCGATCTCTTCAACTCGCAAGACAACCTTCTCCCCGATGATGGTCTCGAAGGTCATTGTCTTGTCAGCAGGCAGGGGATACCAATTCTGGATCTTGCCTGCGTCGATCAGACGAGCACCTTTGCGAACAGCCAATACTACAATAGGTAGTGGGTTTTCTGTGTGGAATGGTTCGGCTGCCGGGATAGGTGCCACACGTGCTGCCCAGATCTTATTGTCCAAGCTTCCGAGCCCGGTAACCTTCCACTTTAGTTTCTTGCCCATGCCTCCGATCTTGTCCAAGATGGAGCGGGATGCTGGGCGGGGAGTGATTAGGATGCTGTTAGCCATGTACTTCAGGTCATTTGATTCAGCAAGCCCTGGAGGCAGCATTGGCCCCAGCAGATTTTGGGTCATGATGTTTGACACATCTTGAGTGACCAAATACCCCGTGTAAAAGACAATTCGCTTGATCTGTAAGCGCCCATTGCGGCTTTTGCCTTGTTTGAGGGTGGTGTTACGCAATGCAAGGTTATGCGAGTTCACCATGCGTTGAATCTCGGCAGTCTCAGTGACAGGGTCAAGATAAGTGCAACCCTCGGTTACTTGAATGACTTCCGCGGTAAGAGGCCCTCGTGCACTGGGGGGAGGTGCCAGTTGAAGGTTCTTGTTGAGACTCTCGAAGAAATCCCGGAACCCTTTCACGCTAGTAGCAAGTTAATACCTGAGCGGTCGACACCGCGGGGGGTTGTTTATCGCAAAACTCACTGCTTGACGCGGTCCTCATATACGCGAATTTCCTCGGCCTGTGCGTAAGTGAGGACCAGATCTTCAAGGAAGTTCTGCTTGAAGTTCATTGTGCTTGCGAAGCGTTGACCGTTGGGTCCGACTTCTGGCTTGAGGCCAATGAGGTCAAATTCAAGGTTTTGGCTGACTGTCATTCGCTTGATGATCTCCGAAAACCCTGCTTCACTGCGACCTGTCAGAAGAACTGTGAGGGCATCCTTTTGCTCCATGCTCATCTTGACCAAACGAAGCTTGAAGAAAGTCAGTTGGTCGTCCATAACGGCGCAGGACAAGTCGGAGATCGCACAATATTGTCATTCCACCAGCCTTTCCATCCACGAGGCTCCTCTACCTCGATTCCTTTTCCGGTAGCACCGAGGATATTGGGATCATGCCACCAACCGCCGGTTGCGAAGCTATCTTCTGTTTGGAGAAAGCCCACAGAGGAGCCGTGCCATATCTGGGGATTAGGCAGTGGACTGAGGAACACTGGGAATTTCCGGTGTTAGAAGTGTAAAATCGCCATCGGGGGCTTGTAGTTCTCACGGGTATTGTCAAAATCATAGACGTGAATCGCACGGATTTGGGAGACGGCTACAGGCATTGCTTTTGTCAGACAAGTTGTGCTTGTGGGTCCGCAGTTCGAGTCGAGTCTTACGCGGAAGTTCCTTGTTCACAATAGACCATCGGCGCAGGGAGGTGATTGTATGGGGTGGGCGATTTGCGACATGCGCTGCGCCTGTGTGGTAGGACATGTTGGGAGCTCCAAGGCGCGCGAGTTTTTCTGAGACAACAGCTTTGGCAGACCGCATATCAGAGCATCGATTGTGAAGGGGTTCTTAGCACATATTGAAAAAGATCAAGCCAAGCCAGAAAAGAAAGAATTCACGAAAAGCGCGGCCGCGTTGGAGCTGCCCGCAAAAAAGGAAGCGACGTTCGGAGGTTTTGCCGCCCGCCCAGAACGTGACTTTACAACCTCACCCCTGCGGTCTTGTATCTGCATGGACGATGTCGAATTGCGACAGCAGATTCTCCAGCGGACTCTACAGGAGGTAGCTGATGAGGAGAAGGAAGCTGTCGCCAATCCTTGTGTCATCTGTCTAGACACTATCACCGAGCCATGTGTGGCCCAACCCTGTCATCATGCGAACTTCGACTTTATCTGCCTTCTTAGCTGGCTAGAGCAACAGCAGAAATGCCCTCTCTGTAAGTGACCGCCATACCTATCTTGAACTACAACCAGCTAACCATACAACAGGTAAAGTCGAACTGACAGCCGTGCAATACGAGCTCAAAGCCCCGCAAGGTCCAAAACTATACAAGCTCCCGACCCCGGAAACACAATCCTCCACAGCTCCACCCACAGCTCGAGTCCCACGAGGTCCCAGAGGTGGCCGGCGCGGAGGGAGACGCCCTCCATGTCCTCCGCGACCACCACCCGATGACCCGCTCGAGCGCCGGCGCAACGTCTATCGCCACCAAACATACTCCATGCGCGTCGGATCCAACCGCCTATCACAGTATCGAGAGCTCACACCGGAGCTATTCAACAGAGATGAAGAGCTTGTCTCGCGCGCCCGGAAGTGGATCCGCCGGGAACTACGAGTGTTTGCCTTCTTGAATCCGGAGCCGGAGGAAGAGGAGCGCACGCCCCAGCAGGTCTCCCGCGCTGGGCACCAGCGGCTCGAAAGCCGCAGGGCAAACAACGCGGAGTTTCTGCTGGAGTATGTCGTTGCGATCTTGCGCACCGTGGATCTTAAGGGCAGCGCCGGCCAGGCGGAAGAACTCTTGCGGGATTTCATCGGGCGTGAGAATGCTTGTCTTTTTCTTCATGAACTACAGGCGTGGCTGAGAAGTCCCTACAATTCACTAGAGGACTGGGATCGCCATGTTCAATACGCGAACAGCCCACAGACTACATCTGATAGGGGAATTGGGAATGCACAGGGTCCGAGTCGTAGACCAGTATCTACGAATATGAGAGGCCAAGCGTCTCGGCGACCCTACAGACCTCGGTCTGAAGATCCAATCGCTCGCTCCAGGCGCATACAGCAAGCGCAACAGCGATATCATCCATATTAAAGTGAAAGCGAAAAAAACATGACCATCTGCTAGCAATACGCCCACTCTCGGGTTCATCGATCAGCTACCGATGTTTGATTTCGCAATTTGGCAAGCCTCTTTGACTGGCGAGTTACAATGAGCTCATACGGGCGAGTCGCGATGCTCTCATGCGCGCCAATGGGATTATGCCGGCACCTCTCATAGAAAGACTCTTGACGCGACGTGGACCTTCCTCGGCAACCATTATCAGATCTTGTAGGTAGTTCTGCAACTGCGCATTGGGGCTGCTTTGGTAAAATTGCTCTGCGAGTTCGCGTTCCCGGTGCACCAGCCTAGGCACTTCCCCCACTGTCTTCGGTGGTAGCACATCGAAATTGAAAGTGTTGGGCAGCTGAGTTTCCTCAAATATTGAGTTAAGCCGCTGGTGGGGGCACCCCCTACCGGTTCCGACACTTAATGTCAACTTTCTTAGTCTCCCTAACCCGCCAACCATTTCGACGCATTCGGGACTTTTCTTGAACACTTCATGTCTTATTGCGTAAAATCGAGCACCGATTTCTCTTGCTTCTTTCAATGTCGAGTAGAGTTTGAAGAAATCATCAGCGGCGCCATCGAATTGCAAGCGCTCGGATTCTGTCAAGTTATGTCTCCAATAGTCAATCGTGAAGTGAAGAGAGAGAATCTTCATATTTGGGAATCTGCTGGCGAAAGTTTCCAAAACTTCTGTAGGCTAGATTTCCAGTCAATGATCCCCGTTTGGCATAGGCCAGGAATTCACACATACCCATCCATTGTTCACGCGCTCCACATCTAGCTCCAGGGTTTCGAGATGGGGACATGATACATCCAACGATATGAGATCCTGCTTCCCTGGCATATGACAGGCATAAACACTGCGCCGGGTCTCTTCTTCGTGCACGCGAAGATTGACCAAACCAGTGTGGCCGGTAATGGCATGAAATGAAACAAAAAGGTTGATAATGGTCAGATCCACAAGTGTGTCAAATGACAGAAGGAAGTTTATAAGGGGTTGGCACAACTGTCTGGTTTCCCAAAGCTTTGTCCAGACCTTCAATCGTCTTAGATTCACCATATGCCCTGTTAACAGCGACAGATTTGAAGATGCACTCATCCAATCTGGACCTAACTCGAGAGATGAAAGGTTCGACAAGTTGAAAGGACCATGCGGCCAGTCCCATATCCCATTGCTAAGGATGTGCCCATCAAGAGCCAGGTGCTCAAGAGAACGAAAGATATTGTCCATATCGAACCCACTGACACGATATGGTCTATAGAAATGGTCCCTTCGTTTCCAAATGACAGACTTCAGGTTAGGATAAGAGGCGATGTAGCTCAAGAAATAATTGGGCCCTTTATCTCCATCATAATCCGATTCATCTTTAACGCGAAGTGCTGTCACAGCCGGGAGTGAGCGAGGACAAGAGACCAGCCCGCTCTCTGCGAGTAAATGCAACTGCGGCTTGTTAGGATGCTCCTCGATACTTGACAAGTATCTCATTTTGAAATCGCATGGCATTTTGAACCTAGATAAATCAGCCACGTTTTAGACACTGCTGAACTCCAGGCATGTAAACCACCTCGAGATTCATATGGCGATTTCGTACCTCACGCAACGCAAATTTGGGAGGCGTTTTATCAACGCAGATAGACGTCTCCGTCCACGTCCTACCATCACCTTTCTATCGGGTGATGAGACCGTGATCTCTTTGACAAAGCACTGGGTGAACTCGTGGGAGGCATCAAATAGCCTGGGGGCGAGACGATCGCGAGATTCGACCAGCAAGTTTTCGCTTACTTCCACGTTGATAGAGCGATACAAGAAGGGAATTGCTGCATTGTTCACGGTCTTTGATACAAGACAGAGACTAACCAGGTCACTTTGTCCCCGCGGATAGAGCTTTTATGATATTCAGCTCAAGCTCGTGGGGGTTTCCATTTCTGAACACATACAATCTCGCACACAAGATACCATGCGTACCATCTTGGGTCAGTAGAGTTCCACTGAGACATCTTTGCTCGCTGAGTCCATGGGCTATACAGCGGTGATTCTGAATACTCAGTCCGACTTTGTTTCCGGCTTGTTGCTATTGCATTTGTTCAGTGTAATAGTCATATTGCCAGGGGGGGTATTCATGTTTGCATTTCAAAGCTAACAGGCAGAATAATAACTGTGAGTGTAATGATGAGGTAAATCTGTCAGGACTCAAGTGCTCACCTGTGCTAGACAAACCTTGGAAATTGTTGTGATAGGTTGATCTTGCAATAAAAGTTCAAGAAACGAAGAAGTGCATCCATGGATACATCCATGGATGGAGAAGGAAGAAGCAGGAAGAAGCAACAAAGGCCTCTGCTTCTTATACTACTTGGTACTTAGGAAAGAGCAATCAACCAAGTAAAAGCAAACACCTGGGCACATAGGACTTGGCAAATAACCAATGAGAGCACCTACCTGTCCATTGGTGCATGAAGGCACTAAGGCACCAATCCACCGTACTACAAATACAGTGTCCTTCAGTACGCCGTGGGTAGGCTTGTACCTATAGAAAGCTGAGCTGGGACCTTGAAAGGCAAAGTGCTTATACTTGTGGGCAGCTGTGCTGATTTGCCCTATAATATCCACTGTTCGTCATCTGTCAAAACGCCCATCGGAACAAAATAGCAGCCCCATTCCGGATGGTGATGACCTGAGCTTATCCAAAACTGGATTCGGGTGAGTTAAAGCGGTTCCCCAGGGCTGTCTACAGTGCTGCCAGAAAGGCCAAAAAATGAGGAAAGAACTGTGCATCGTATGGCTGAGTAACATGGTATTCTATGTTGAAAACAAAATTTATTCCAACAGATCAGCAAAACAGTAACTGAACGTTTCCTGGGAGATGCAATCCAGACCCGGTGTCTGTTGTCATCAATTCCCAGGTACAAAAAAAAAAAAGCAAGCGAGGATCATTGTCCTCAAATATGTTCGTGAAAAATCCCAGATTGTCCATATCCCAAAAATCCCTTGGGAAAGCCAAATGTTCCAAAGTGCGCGTGATCCGTATCCATCCATTCCGTGAACTGCGAGCGGGGGTCGTGTGCTCGTAGGTATTATTCATTTCCCATTTGTGTCGTCCCGATATAAGGGTATGTTGCGAGTGAAGAAAGTGCAAGTCGTAAAAAAACAATAATAAACAATGAGCAAGGTTTTGTTGCTTAGGCGTTGAGGTGAATCGTTTGCGAAAATTCGATCATTCCTCATCGGTCAGTTTGCGGATCAGACTGATACTCAAGATCATGACCAGCAAACCAACGGTGACAATCACTAGTAAGACGAAGCCAAACCAGCCGAGTACCATTGCTGAGGAACCGACGCCACTCTTGACACTTCCATTGCCCATGTCTTGGGCTATCGTACTGGCGGCGACAGATGCGGTATGTTGCCATAGCACGGAGACGAGGACGAACACGGAGGATACGAATATGAGAGCCAGGGCAGCCTGCGAGACTGGGCGGGAGGGGAATGGCTTGACTTCGCGCTCAGAACCAGAGTCGTCGGTCTCCTCGTGCCAGCCGGGGAATGTTGCCAAAAGGATGAAGCAGAAGAAAGCGAGAATGACAGCGACAATCCTGCATTTGTATTAGAGTCGATCAACGGTAGGTATTCGGGATACTCACAATAAGTACGGGAACACGACAGCGTCTTTAAACGTGGAAGCAACCCAGATTAGGTTAAGTGGATCTTGATCCACGGTGACAATCCCAGCCAGTGCTGTTGCGTTGGCGTTGCAAATAAAAGAGCCTGGAGTGGGCGAGACGCAGATACCGAAGTATCCAACTCGGACTTCCATCTCGGCGCCACCAACAATATTTGACAGGGCGTAAGGGTAATCTCCTTGGACCTGAGCGAGATCCTTGATGGGACTGTACTTCTCATAGTATAAAGAGATAAGGAAGATGTTAGGAATTTGCGGGGATGATGATGAACATCCAGCCAACAAGAGTGCTTTGTTTCGTTAGTGACATTCCAGCAATGTTCAATAAAGCGCATAACTCACATAATAGGATAATAGCAATGGCAATGATAATCATCAACACATGGTGGTACCCGATCATCGGAATGAAGCCTGCGCCATAAAGTTAGCCACCATTTCATCATTGCTTTGCGATGTTGTCGCTATCGCTACTTACGGGCCCATTTTTGTGCGAAGGGAGAAGCCATTTTGTGTGTTTTCGACTTCCGTCACTGTTGTTGTTGTTGACTCGCTTCTCGGTTCTCCGAGAAGGAGTGTTCGTAACGAAGCAGATCTCAAAGCTCGACTGTTTGCGCAGTGGCCCAATTGGTTCGTGAGAAGGGACCGACGGCGATATCGATATCAGATCGTGACCGGAATGCGTGTGAAGAATGCGGAGGGTGAGATGAGAGGTGGATCGTTCAATGTGGCTCCAGTATTGAACGCGATTTTAAGAATACTCAAAATAATTGAGATCCAGGAATCCGGCTCGCACCTAAAGTGGTTTATTGATCAGAGATATGACTTGACGCCTGTGGTACAGGTGGGAAGTGTATGAAAGAGAGGAATGTGTGGAAGGAATGGAAGGGGAGGGAGGGAGGGATCGTAGCTGAGACCGAACTGCACGTCAAATTGACACTCTGCTTTCTCTGGAGGCTGGGAATGAGGCAAGACTATAGGAATCTAGGAGGCTGGGCCATTGTTTACACTGGCTTCCACGGTAACGGACCCTCACCGCCTACTGTAGCGGGTAATTTCTGCCCGACACGGGACAGGTCTCGACCACTTTAGGCCCGATTGGGACTAGTGCAGATCTTGATAAGCTTCGCCCCACCACCAGGCGCCACGCGATTCACCCAGCCACTCGATATTAGGCCGCTTACTGCTACGTATTTGGGCTTCATGTTTCAGTTCTTTCAAAATGTGATGTTCAATTACGGAGCGCTAGGTCAAACGGCAGTTTCCAATCAAAATAATACAAGTTGCACGCCAAAGTGGAACCGAACTGTGGTTCCAATGCTTTACCCCAGATCCCTTACCCCAGTCCTGTCCCAATGCTCCGTAACCAATGAGGGCGTACCCTAGTTTCTTGCTGAAAAAGAAAAGCGTGCGAGGTCAAGTGGGGTTGCAGATGATTCCGCATCAGAACCTTCTTCCTCGTCGCTATCTGGAACCATAAGATCCTCGCTACCTTGGGTTCCGATGAAAGAGCAACGTTGAGCAACAGGAGAACGCTCTTTAATTTGAGGAGGTGGTGCAGCCTGAGTAACCCTGAGCTTGCTGGGGAAGTTGAGGCTACGGGACCGGCTCAATGCGTTATGTCCCATGCGTTGAAGCGGTGTCAAACGTCGTTGAGCAGGGTTACTGCGTGCAATCGAGGCTGGGCTCTTGGGCGTCGAAGGTGTGGCAGGCCTCTGACTGGGCTGGATTGTAGGTATGTTCGTCATAAACGGAGTGCTTGCTGCGTTGTCGGTCTTTGGCTCTGCCCTAAACGTGAACTTCGAAACAATATCCGAGTTTTGTCGGTCGACGTGATACTCCAGGGCCCGGTCAAAGCCAGGGGAGTTGGCAGAGACATCTTGAGGGGCCTGAGGGCACTCGTTTGCGGGCTGTTTGTTGAGTGTAGATTTGGACGGTGTTCTAAGTTCGTCGACCTGGCTAGGTACTTTCACATCATCATCATCATCATCATCAGGCTTGGATTCGGTCGGCCCAGGTGTCAGGGTAGGATCAGGCATGCTGGACATGATGTCCTCCGCATCTTCATCCGAAAACACCCCAATCACTGATTGGCGAGATCTCTTGGACCTAAATAGCTTATCCCCGCTGGGGCTAGCTTGGTTGGAAGTAGGAGCGAAAAACCGACTGCGAGCGGGGGAGCAGGCGGGCAAAGAGTCTCCTTCAGTTTCGGAACAGAGTCTCTGTCTTTTGATAGGCTGCAAGCTGGGTGATTTCGCGCTTTGAGCTAGGAACGAGGAGCGCTCTACACTTCGAATCATGGGACTGAGCCCTTGGTCAGAGAATGCCCGGAGAGGGGTTGATCGAACTGAGTTAGAGCGAACAGGTGCGGCATTTGGCTGCCAGGAGTTATTGAAATTGCGCTCTAGGAGTCGCTGCTGACTGGGAGACGGAGTCAAAGTGTTTGGATCCAGTTCAGCCAGAGGTGTTCTCTTCGGGGTGAAGAAGTTATTAATAGGTTTGCGAGGTTTCAACTCGGAAGATGTGCCCAGAGTCTGCCGACGATTGATGCCATGAGAGAACCGGCCGGCCGCCAACGGCTTCAACACAATCGGCTCCTTGGTGGAAGGGTCCAACTCGCCCCGGGATACGCCAACTGCAATTGCTGGTTCGTAATCCCCGCCAATGAAGGGCAATTCATCCAAATTGATGCCATCTTCGGGCTTTGTCAACGTCAACAGCTTTTGGGCCTTGGCACAATAGACCCGCTGGTAGAGAAATGTCAACTCCGCCTGCTTGAAGTTGGCCTGATAGTCGGCTGGGACACGGAAGTTGCCTTCAAATTGAAGCATGCGCAGGGCCTTTTCCACATTCCTGTGCTTGCGAACGACTCTGTAAGCAGTCTTCAGGCCCATCTTCGGAATATTCGCCAAATAATCACAGCCACTCATAATGCACATAGTCCTGAAATCCGCATCGCTCCAGCCGGCGAGGCTGACTTCACGACAAGCAGCAAAGTCAGCCCGGTTCAGCTCGATGCATTCTCCGTGTTGGTCCAATTTTGAAAGCAGCCGCTTCGCTCCAAAAACAAGCAAGTCCGAGTCTTCGGATATGATCCCATCAATGTCACCCTGCTGTTCCAGGTAGACCAACTGTGCATCTGCCTCGTACGGCGCCACCACATATGGTACATTCATTTGCTTCAATTCCTCAATCAACTGCCGGGCCATGTATGGTGTCACGTCGACGGCTTTCTGGAATTCCTGGTATGCTTCGGGCATCCGTCCCTTTCGTTGTAATTCCAGACCAAGCGCTTTGCTTTCTTGACGACGGCGGTAACGATCTTGTTCGGTGCCTGACTTGCTGGGAAGGTTATCACCATCAAACACAAGGTATGGTTTCACTCCGAAGAAAAGAAGCATCCTAACGCGATTAAGGACGAAATCAAGGTGTCTGTCGTTCAATCAGCTTGTGCACAAGGACGATGGCAAACACATCTAATTCAACGTACTTCCTGGTTGGATTCTCCAAAACAAGATCCACGGAACAGGCAACGGTACCGCGGTGCAGCCATCCATACGCGTCGACACCAAGGGTTTGCCCGCTGAACTTCTTGATGTGACATGGTTTCTGAATGGACTTGAGAAGCCCGTGGAGTCCTGTTGTGACATGTCAAAAAAGCCCTTGGTCTCATCATGTTTGATCCCTCATGTACCTTTGATTCCCATAGTGGACACCCTTCGAGGCACCGGCGGGTCCTCTTATTCAGGCCAGAAAAGATAACATATGTGGATATTTGCAAAAGCAAAGAGTCGAGGGGTAAGAGAGAAGAACGAAGTCGAGAACGGAGACCAAAATTGACATTCGTAGGAGTAAATAACCCCGGAATGTTTGGTCCCTACGAAGGGACCTTTACGCGCATACGCGCTTTCCTCGGGTGGGGAAGGCGGTGATATATCCTCACCGCCCACATTCTGCCCCCGCATCCAAGAAAATTATCACGGAGGATTATTTCGTAAGAACACTCATATACCGCCATCATGCCTAAAGTTTCGCTTGAAAAGGTGCATAAGCAGATCTCCAAGAAGCGCGGTGTTCTCAATATTATGCACGAGAACAGCCGCGATGCTCACCGACTTCGCAAAGCTGGTGCTCGTGTTGACCGATTGTCCCGCCATTCCCAGACTGTGAACAGGGCCAGACAGCCATACAGTGAGAAAAGCTATCTTGCCACCGAGGATCACTGGTCTAACTCGAATAGTGGACCGAATTGAATACATCTACGAAGGCGTGCAGGAACACACCGACGCCCTTACCACGGAACAAATGACCGAGTTTGTCGCCAAGTATGTACCGATCCATCAGCCCTCGAAAATTCCCCGCTTACAATCTCAGGTACATTGGTCGTGACACCGAGGAAATCCAAGAGCTCCAGTCCGAGCGCCGCAAGGGACGTCCCCCCAGCAAGCGGGAAGAAGCACTGAAAGAGCGGGTGCTGGTTGAAGACCGGGAGTTTACCACCGGACTTTGGATGCCTGACCTCAGCGACCAATATGCATTGACGGGAATGAAGAACTGGAATGGACATTGGTCTGGCCTCAGTGCTATCAAGTTCATCCGATTCACTAAGGACGGAGAGAAACTTGAGTCCACTTTCCCTCCCAAGAGCATGTCATGATCACGATTATTCTTTCTTCTATTTTGTTGTCTGGTGTCCAAAAAGACTGGGTTGGCGCATTGTGGGTACATTGATTCTTGTGTAGATTCTGTACAGCCGAATCTCTTCGAATATACCATTTCATCCATACAGTTTCTCAAAGTCGTATCTATTTCAGCGCTGAAGTATATCGCAAACTGATTATCCATTCACTAAGATCCATTATATTCACCCTAATCATTGGTTCTGGGGCTCGTACGCTGACTATTACTACCCATCAAACCAAATATCACAAGCTTCTGCAGTGAACTACAAATCTTGACTATCAGGATACTCCGTACCGGGCACTGTCGGGGTGGTTTGATGTGGAACTATGAAGTGTGGCCCAAACAAAAGTCTTGGCACCAGTAACATCATCTTAGCTCCATTTACTTTTTCCGAAGCTCTCTTCTGCAATCAATTCCCCTAATTGAAATCATTCATCATCAAAATGCTCTCTCTTCGTACCATCTCCCGCGCTGTGCCTCGCACTATCTCGCGCTCCATCGCCACATCTGCTCTGCGCCCTGCTCTTCCCAAGGCCACTCCCCAGCCCTGGAAGCAGGCCACCAAGCCCGTCTACGCTGCTTTCTCAACATCCAGCATCTTCAAGGCTCCCGCCGCTGAAGGTAAGAATCTTCCATCGAACTTGGATAGATCCGCGCGATTCCGATGCACCGGATTGCGGACACTGTATTTGGCTTTTGGCTGACTTTTTTTACCCAGGTGACATCGACCTTCTTGCTAAGCTCGAGGATGAGCTGAAGCACGAGAAGACCTCCGATATCCCAGAATTCAAGGAACAGCAGGAGATCATCCAAGAAATTGTCAAGGCTGGTGAATGGCAGGTGAAGGATGTCGAGGGTGAGCAGGAAGTTGTGCTCTCCAAGAAGTTCGGCAACGAAAAGTAAGATCCATCCATCTGAGCCCGATCTCTACCCCATCCAGTCTTCAGCAGACACTAATCTGTTTCGTCTTTTAGGGTCAGCGTCAGCTTCACCGTCGCCGACATCCAGAACATCAGCGAGCAGGAGGACTTCGATGAGGCTTCCCTGTCCGATGAGATGGGATACCAGAACAAGGATGGCCTTGAGAACGGCGAGGAGGCCGACCACCCCGAGCCCAGCTTCCCTGCCCGCGTGAACGTCACCATTGAGAAGCCCTCCAACGGCGCTGTCCTCATCCAGGCCGTCGTTCAGGACGGTGTCTTCCAGATCGAGGAAGTCTCCCACTTCGCTAAGGCCGAGCTCGCCCAGGCCCTGACTGCCGAGAAGGACTGGACCCGCCAGAGCCTTTACGCCGGTCCTCCCTTCGAGAACCTCGATGAGGACCTCCAGAGCCTCTGGGAGCGCTACATTGAGGAGCGCGGCATCAACGCCGAGCTCGCCACTATGATCCCTGACTACATCTCCGTCAAGGAGCAGAAGGAGTACCTTCGCTGGTTGGAGAGTGAGTTTCTTTTGCTATATCACTCAATTCGATTCGGTTGCTAACAAAATTCTTTTTCCAGACGTCAAGAACTTCATCGGTGCTTAAATTAATCCTCCCCACCTCACACTCCAGTCTCACCTCCGCATTCTATCGCCGAGACTGTCTCTGATAATTTATAAGTAGGATATGGTCTAGAGTCAACCCTCGGGCCTCTACGACTTGCTTTGTTGCGACTACTTCTGTATGACCCAATATGTACCAATACTTTCAAATATACTCCCACTTCAGATGAAACATAACCATTGCATCCAATAATCTTCTGTCCATATTTCTTCTTCGGGTATAAGTCGAGCGACAGGATATGCATAGATGTAGTAGTGGGTATTTGACTTTCCAGATGTATGATCTACGTACGGAGTACTTTGGCATGCAGCTCGTGCAGAGGAAAAGATGCATGCATTATTGCCAAGCTAATTGAGAATATATGGTTCGACATGACACAACAAAACACCAAACGCCATGAAATCTGTCCACGGGTATAACCCGAGGGAGCCTCGAAACAAAAACAGAGGTAATCGAAACAACGTAAATTCATGGTTCTATGAAGCATATCAATGCAACATGAACATTGAGTGATTAGAACTCCATGGGATCCGCCTTGACGGCCGGCTCATTCCCATCGTGTTCACGTTTGCCTGCACGTTCTTCCTTCATCAGGCCTGCGATGAACGAACGGAAGAAGTCGATGTAAGGCTTCAAGCTGGTCTTCTCATAATCCTGCAGCTTACGGCCACCCTTCATGTCAGAGCCGTTGACCGCACTGCCTTCCACATCAGGGGCATCGGCCTCTGCCGTCCCAACAGGGTGCTTGGCATCGTATTCGTCGATCTCGTTGAGAAGCTGCATCGCCGTGGGGACGGTAAGGGGATCGAAGTTTTCGGCATTTTTCGGGTCAATGGGAACACAGATGCGTCCAGTGCCGGGGTGAATAACAAAGGGACTCTTCAACAAGTGAATCATCTTCTTGCTGACCTCGGCGTCGAGTCGTGGGTATGTGTATTCCAAAACGATATCCTGCTTGGCGTCTCGGAGGGTTGATGTCTTGAGAGTGGTGCTTTTCCCGCTCTTCGCTAATGTGTCGATGTCGGCCCATTTGCTAGTACTGGCGCGGCCCGGCGAGGAGTCCCATTTCCTCTTCAGCGAGTCATTCAGCCCCTTATCGGGAAGCAATGAGAGCAGACGTTCTGCATGCTCGTCACTTTCAAATGTGTCTTGATCAACAAGTGTAGTGCGAGCGAAGTCATGCTTAAGAAGTTCGAGACTGCGCACGATATGGGGGTGCAGTGGCCGTTTAACATTGACTTTCTTGCCACTCTGCGATCCTCCTTTGATGATTTCGAGATAGCCGGCGAGAGCTCTGCGACGATCGTCGGGCATGCTGCGCGCACGTGGATCACAGACCCAAGCGTGAACACCACGACGACCGGAATAGACCCAGAGAATGTGTTCGAACCCAAAGTCTTCTCGTAGTGCGGTGTCAATGACCTTGATAGCCATTGTCGCAAAGGACCAACACTTAGGACAGATGTTTGCTTTGACGCAGCAGGTACGGATATCGTCATAATCAGTCAAATCGATATCGAAGACCAATTCTTTAGAGACTGGCTTCATTTGACCGCCTCTTAACGTTTTGCGATCGCGTGGGTTTGTGCTATAGACGGGTCCGATCTCGAAACGGGAGGGATTCATCTTGAGAATATCCTTGCGGAACCTGTTGGTATGTGTTAGCTGGGCTTCAAGCTAGCAATCACGGGTTGAGCTTCGTCTCACATGTCGGCGGTGGGGTACGATTGGTAACGGAGATAGGCGTCATTTTGCAAAGTGAGCGCAAATTCGCGGTTTCCGAAGTCTTTTGTCGGTACAATCCCATGGTTGAGCCACTGGAAGAGGTATCGGAAGGGGAAAAGACGTTGGTAGAAGGCAAGCATCAATTCATCGTCTACTCCAGAAGGTGTGGGGGCGGGAGGCCTGGGACAAGGCTTGCGTCAGAATTGTGATTATTCTTGAGGTTACAGGCAATCAATGCTCACTCTTCTTGCTTCGCGGCGGGGGACTCCATCTTCACGTCTCCCGACGCAGGGAACTCGTCGTCGTCATCGTCGTCGAACATTTCCTCCAGTTTGACGTTGTTCTCGGTAGACTCGGCCGGCGGTGCATCCGGCATGTCGTCGTCATGTTGCGCAGTACCAGGCGATACAGAGTGAGGCATCTTGGGCGGGTTGGGGTTGGACAAACACTCGATCTTAATTGATCCTAAACGGGAAGGCGCGACGCGCGACGCGCCAAGCCCGTGTTCGCGACTGCCCTAACTCTGGAAGCCCTACTTTCCTATTTTGGAACCATATATCTCATGACCGAAAGCGGACGACCTGATTCCTGTTCCTCAATCTGTCTTCAGGGCAAAAGGGTCGGCATGGATGACTTTTTCTTCTACCTGCCGCTTGCAGCCAAAGTACCAACAATATTCTATTACGGTACCTCCCGCCCTGCACGTTTTGTGGATGACAGCTAGATCTGTCATTGGATCATGGACCAAGTGTACAGCAACAGTACCACCCAAGCAAGCGCCTCCGCATTTTCCTTTGGATTTGAGAACCTCTGCGAACCTGGAACCTTGGAGCAGATTCTTCATTCGAACCGCACTCTCGCTCTATGGTACCCCATTGTCCGGTGGAGATTCGATCTAACCCGATGTAACATGGCAATGTTCTCGTCATAGATAGCAACTAACAGTGAGACAATAGATCGGATGTGAACAAGATCTCCAGATTGTGGCAAATTCAGAGATTTTGGGGAAACTCCACTTGGGAGGTGCTTTGAGCCTGCCCGTACATTCTTCGCCCTGCTAATGGAACGCGCTTGTACCCTGTTTGGTACTCAACTCACATTCCACAGGCCCAATAAAACTCTCTCATTCGCTCTCAGAGGTCTTCTTTCCACCCAAGATCGTCGCTTTTGGACTCTACAATGCGTAGAGCTTGTTTCCATGTGTTTGCCCTCCAACCACAAGGGCCTCTGGGTGTCGGCGGTGGTCCCTTGGAGTAGTGACCATCCACTTCCATGCTCCCATCCATACATATCCAAGTCCGGACCTTGACTTGCTTGGCGGCCATAGATGGAATTGCCTCAAGTGTTTCATGCAAGCATGATCCCGCTCAACATCGAGACAAATCGAGTCCAAACTGAAACAGTTCGCTGCTCAATGAGCTCCTGTCTGACACTTGCAGGGCCATGAACTGCTGACAGGTACCGACGATCTCCAAGCAGATTCTTATATTGCCGCATTAGGCGACTTGTGGGGAACCTCAACCCTACTTACCGCAATGATACTATGGACTGTCACGTTTGCAGTCATCTCCATCGGATTGAGGTATCATTGCACAAATTTTTCAACCAATTGCTTTCTAGCTGTGCCTTTGCCCTCAGCGCTTGAATCGCCAAACTACCTGCATTCAGCCTTACGATGGTGACATTGTGGATCAGGTCTAGCTTTCTGTCCTGAGCACGACCGTGGCACTCGTTTCTGTTCTGAAATGGGATCTATACTGACCAACAGGGCATATAAGGGCGGTTCGACTGCCAGTCTTTTAACTTTCTTCTCATCAGCGCTTCACTCGTTATCTTTCCAAGTTTCATAGCAAAGACTTCAATCTCTCGAAATGATCAACTCCGTCGCCCTCTTGGCCCTTGTTGCCAGCCCGGCCTTCGCCGGTGTCATGCAGGCTCGTGGTGAGGACTTCATCCGTCCCGCCGCTCAGAGCTCTGCCATTGCTCCTCCTCCTCACCACACTGAGGCGTGGACCTCCGAGGCGTGGACTTCCCCCTGCACCACCTCCACCACCCCGGTTGAGACTCACACCAAGCCTCACACCACCCACACCACCCCGGTTGAGACTCACACCAAGCCTCACACCACCCACACCACCCCGACTGAGACTCACACCAAGCCTCACTCCACCCACACCAAGCCTCACCACACCGAGACTACCCCCGAGGTCACCCACACCAAGCCTCACCACACCACCCCTGGCCACCCTGGTACCACCAAGACCCTCACCATCGTGACCACCACCTGCCCTGGTAAGCTCAAGTAACCCAATCTATCACCAAGCCACACCCACTAACAGATGCTCAGTCTCCCACTCCACTGTCACCTCTGGATCGCAGACCTACACCGTCCCGGTCACTGGTACTAGCACCATCACCATCACCCGCACCACCGTCTGCACTCACTGCGAGAACGAGCCCGTGACCACTCTCCCCGCTCTGCCCGCCACCACTGTCGTCCCTGAGACCACCACCGCTGTCGTGGTTCCTCCCCAGAAGCCCGCTTCCTCCAAGCCCGGTGTCCCTGTCCACCCTGCTCCTTCCAAGCCTGCCCAGTCTGCCCAGCCTTCCAACCCCGCCACTCCCCAGGAGACCAAGCCCGTTGTGCCCAGTGTGCCCGTTGTGCCCGTTGTCCCCGCTCAGCCTTCCAGCCCTGCCAACCCTGCCAACCCTGCCACTCCCCAGGAGACCCCCGTTGTCCCCGCTGTGCCTGGCCAGTCTGCTCAGCCCTCCAGCCCTGCCAACCCCGCTACCCCCCAGCAGAGCGTGCCCGTTGTCCCCGTTGTCCCCGGCCAGTCCAGCAAGCCTTCCAGCCCCGCTACTCCCCAGGAGACCAAGCCCGCTGTGCCTTCCAGCCCCTCCACCCCTGAGCAGCCCTCCAACCCCTCCACCCCGGAGAACCCCTCCACCCCGGAGAACCCTTCCACCCCGGAGAACCCTTCCACCCCGGAGAACCCTTCCACTCCTTCCACTCCTGAGGAGTCCTCCACCCCCTCCACCCCCGGTAGCTTCACCGGTGGTGCCTCCAACGTCCAGCCCGCCTTCGGCTTCCTTGCCGGTGTTGTTGGCCTCATGGCTCTCTTCTAAATTAGTTGAGCAGCTTTGAGCGTGTCCGCCTCCGGGCGTAGACTGCTACTCGGATCCTGACCTCTTCTGATCCTTGTGGTGGGGATCAGAGAGACCTCACGGTATCTTGAGCCTTTGAGATAATTCGCCAATGCCCCGCTTGGGATCTCTTCTTCCGCTTTTGACAGGGCCGGAAGTTGGATAAGAGCGGCTGCTTGGTCACTTCGAGATTTTGTCTGTTTTTGGTTTTTGATCTAAAATACGTTAATAGTAATACAGTTTTATAATCGCTTGGAGTTTTTCCTTCATCCTTTAATTTTCTCTTAGAGGCAGCATATTCGCATCTAATACAAATTTCTATGCAAAAAAGAATATATACATTCCAAGGTTGTTTTCAAACCTTTCTATAAACCACATCCTAAGACTTCATCACTCGTACCAGGCGTCTCTTGCATGGAAAACTTACTCCGCCTCGTTGGCGAGCACATAGCGGTAGCGTGCGTTACCAGCCTCCATGTCAATAATTGCCTGGTTGGCATCCTTCATGGGGATCTCCTCGATCCAAGGGTGAATACCCTTCTCAGCGACGAGCTCGAGCATCTCCCGGATCTCAGAAGGACTGGCGACCAGCGAGCTCTGAAGACTGATCTGGCGCATCAAGCTGCGCACAGGCGCAAACAGACCACCATCCTCGGGCAGACCGACCTGAACGAAAGCACCACCGGTCTTCAACAGACCCAAGTAGTCGTTGAAAGGCATCTATACCAGAATTAGCACGATGATCTTCAAATATTCCCGACCCCGAGATATTCAATATTTCAACTCACCTTGGTAGAAGAAACAGTAGAAACAATCAGATCCAAAGAGCGAGAGTTCTCAGTAGCCCAGTTGGGCTCATCATCAGTAGCGATATAGAGATCAGCACCCATCTTCAGCGAATCATCCTTCTTGCCAATCTTGCGCGAAATAGCAACAACCTGATCAGCACCCATAGCCTTGGCAAACAAGACACCAAAGTGTCCAAGTCCACCAACACCAATGATACCAACCTTCTTGCCGGGTCCGCACCCATTGAACTTCAGCGGACTGTAGAGCGTAGCACCGCCACACAGCATAGGCGCAGCCTCAGCAGAGGGAATGGCATCAGGGATCTTAATAGCGAAGTGTCCAGGCACACGGTTATACTTCGCGTATCCGCCGTAGGACTTGCCGTTATCGTAGTGGAGACTGTTGTAAGTGCCGACGACTTTCTGGCTACAGTAGTTCTCCTTTCCAGCAGCGCACTCCTCGCATTTTCCGAAGCGGTTGCGGCACGAATCGCTCTGCGCGCCGACGCCGACCCGGTCTCCGATCTTGATATCGGGGACTTGGGTGCCCACGCGCACGGCCGTGCCTACGATTTCGTGTCCGACGCAGCAGGGGTATGTGGCAGGGCGCTGGAGATTGTTAGTTTATCGATTGAGCACGAAGATAGACTAGTTTCAGTGATGGGAATGGAAAAACTCACCCAGCCGCTGCGGAGGGTGTGCAGATCGGAGCCACAGATACCGCAGTGAGAGATCTTGATATCGATATCGGTCTCTTCCCAGTCCTTAGGCTGGAATTCTTGCCAGACCATGTTGCCTTCGCCGGAGCTGGCGTCGAGGCCCATCCATCCTTCGAACTTGTAATCTGTTTGAGCCATTTTGGGGAGTTAGATGGTTGTCCCGAGGTCCTCTTCGCGGGGTGTCTGCCCCATTTATATCCGCTCCGCTAGTAGTCCCACATGGCCCTTTCAGGAAATTTTCAGTCTCTGGTGGAATCGATAAGGGATTGGTAATCACCGGGCTCCATTTTCCAAGGTTGGACAGTTCCTGTTTGGACGTTTGGACGGGGATACGGAGATAACAGTGGCATCCACTTGGGGTAGGAATCCTCTTCTCAGTTAGGGCTTCCTCGTAACGGTTCAGGGTTTGGCATTGACACTGAATCTGAACTTCTGAACTCCTCAATTGCTATTAACAAATTTATCTACACAGTAATTGGGATCCTGATAGTTGCAAGGACAATTTGTACCAATAGTCTGACCTCGGCACAGGTGCCGAATTCAGGGCAATTTTCTTTCTTTTTTTCCAGTGGAGCGGTGGCGTCTATCGGGCGAAAAGACCAGGGCAACTCTAATTGATCACCTCATATCTTTGCCCGTGGGCGTCATATTAGTACATCTCCAACGCTGTTGTTATACCTAGTAGTACATGGTTTGCTTATTCTCCAATATAGAGAGATATAGAGACCCTGGCCAACAAGGTACCTCTCCACGCCAAGCTTTCACTAGGGTCTTCCAAGGCTTAGTGTTATGAGCTTAAAGCAATTCAATTGAAAATGTACAAGCCTTTTCCAGTCCGTTTAGTCGAAAAATTAACGTAAGAAGCAATCTATTTCTGTGGAGATCTTCGCTTGCGAAACATCATATAATACTCAGACTATACCATGACCCCTTCGCTCTAGAAAAGCGACATGATGTCATCGTTAGACTTCTTGCTCTGGTCGTTTTGCGGCGCATTGCCCGAGAGGTCGAGACCCGAGAATCCATTCATCAGGTCAGCAGAGCCACCGGCATTAGCACCACTTGATGAGGGCTGCGCGGGGCCCGAGTCGCCAAAGACGCCGAGCAGGTCATCCAGGTTGTTGTTGGCCTGGCCGGAGGGGGCGCCAACGGCAGGGGATGCGACCCGCACGGGGGTTCCGGCCAGTCCTTCGAGGCCAGACATGCCGCTTGACGGCTCACTTTGTGCTGAAGCAGGAGCACCGCCGTCGAAATCAATGTCCAGCAAGTTCTCGACGTTGTTTTGCGCCTGCGCAGGGGGTGCGGTGCCGTCGGCGGCTGCAGCGGCTGCCGCAGCCAATGGGTTCTCGAGCGCGTTTTGAAGTTGTTCCCTGCAGGTCGGTTAGCGCTGGTATTGGTAAGCAGAGACAGGGGTACATACTCGATAGCAGCGCGCTGGACAGCGTCGGCGCCGAATCGTCCGTGGCCAACAAATTGCTCGGGGGGCTTGTGGTAGACAGATGAGAGGGTGGAGAGTTCGGTGAGAAGTTGATCGAGAAGCGCTGGGGGTAGTGAGTGGATAGTGGTAACGATGGGGGGCTTGTCCGAAAGCACGATGTTCTTTGTTGCCTCGGAGTCGCTAGTGTTGGACAAAAGACGCCAGTAGATGTAAGCTCGGTCACGGACATCGGGGTTGTCGTTCTCAGCCGTCGCGGCCTGAAGCACCCGTTGCACCAGACCTTGGGCCTTCTCGGGCCGCTTCAGGAATAGCTTCACAACAGAAGTGAGGATCTGCAATTGTGTCTAGAGATCAAGTTAGTCGGGGTCACAGCACGCATGACAAGATAACAACGAACCGAGGAGAACTCTTCGTTAAATCCATCCACAAAGCCACCCAAGATATCGCCTGCATTGCTGATCTTCTCGGCGTACTCTCCAACAATCCAGATAAGTGCCGCTCTGGCATTAGGCTCATCCAATTCATCAATGCACTGGCACAAAGTCGGAATAATGCCCTCGTATCCGGGGTACTTTCGGAAGATGTCTTTGATGACAACGATCGCTTCCTGGACGACGTAGTTCACCTTGGTGTTGATGAGATCCAACAGTGTGTTGACACACCGTTCACTTGCACCCTCAATTTTGATTGCAACCTGGCCAATAGCCTTGACGGCACGTCGAACAAAGTCCATGTCGACTTCGAGGGCGTACTCCTTCAATTCAGCCAGGAGCTGATCCACATTGCGGTCGTTGGCAATGCGGACCATAATCTCAAGCTTCTGAAACTTGACATATTGCGGGTCATTGTATTTGCAGAAGAATACACGGAGCTCCTTCTGGAGGATATCAGGCTGCTTCTGCAGCAGGAGATCAATATTTCTCAATGCCACATATTGCACCTCGGGGGCAGAGGAGACCAATGTGACTATGACATATTAGTAACAAATCGCGCTGGGAAAGATCAATCCGATATCATACCTAGTGGAGGGGCCATCTTCTTCAGGTAGTTCTTGGACAATTCAGGGTTAACGTTCTTCATATGTAAGAAGACGGCCTTGACAGCCGCAAGAACGACGCCAGAGTTGACGTGCTGGAACTGAGGCGCCACACGCTCACAGATGTGCTCCGACTCTTTTACATCAGTGGTCTTGTAATCAGCCAAGGTCGAGAGGATAGTAACTCGGCCCCACTCCGTGCATTCGTTCAATGCCATCAGCATCTTTCGTAGACTGTTGGTGTTAATCTGCAAAGCTCTCGTCTCGGGTGCCGAGTGGTTAATCTCCGACAGCGCAGTCACTGCATTGGCGACCACCATGGGGTTGGGGTCACCAATCATCTCTTGGAGCGTCTCCAGGAATCCGTTCTCAAGAGCCATGGCCGGGTTCAGGTCGAATAGCTTGGCGACACAGATCGCGGCTGTCTTGCGAACGTATGGTGATTCGTCCCGAAGAGTCTTGCGCAGCGGTTCCTCCATGTAGTCGATCATCTTCTCCACTCGGATACAGCCCATTGTTCGAATTGCCAGCGCACGAATCAGCGGGTTGGGGTCTTCAGAGTCCTGTACGAAGGTGTTCACGGCGAGAATACATAGATCCGGATGCGATTTGGCGTAGTTCCTGTGAGCGAAATTCCACCGATTAGAATACGTAGCCACCCCGACTCGTGCTGCGATGCTCACATGAGATAGAGGTAGACCAATTTCTTCTGCTCGAGATCGGACGTGGCAATGTTCTTAAGCACGTCGGGGAAAAGTGCCGACACGTCTTTGCCCAGAGTCATGGCCATGATGGTCTTTTGGATTGATTCCTTTCTGTCACACCGTTAGCCACCACATCCTCGCCCTTCTCGGATGGCCAGTATCGGAGGTTTCGCTGGGATACATACCGTTCGTAGGCATATTGGGAGCTGTGCAAACAGTTAGCATGGTCTTTCATTTCTTATGGCAAGGTGGCCAGCGCATTGTGGAGGGGGCCGCATACACAAGTCCAGCTCGCAATTCGAACGTCTCTCCTTTCCGGGGCACCGCAAAGGCGCCGCGGATTTTGTTCATCGCCATGGCGAGGTTGTATAAGCTTCAGCAACGACTAGGTCGTGCCTCCGCCTAGAGATTCGAGGATGGGGGGATGGCTCGAGTGGTGTTGGACTGCGGGGGATTGGGTGCTCGACGGTCGCGCGACGTCGGGGAGTAAGGCGTCAAGGTTGTTCAGTCTGTCGACAATTACAGACAAAAAGATAGAACCACCAAGGTTGTGGGGGGTGTTCAAGGAGATGGGGGAGTGAGAAAGGGACGATCAAAAGTTGTCCACAAATGGCGGCTTCTGGACTCTCCCGTCGCTACTACTCCGTACCTCTTCTCCTTTATTTTTACTCCGATTTTACCCCAGACTCTACCATAACATCCTAATGGTGAGTATTCTAGGAACGGTCAATGTTTTCAGGGTTAACTCGTCCGCAGGCAAATCTTCCTAACCTGCGACGCCTCTTTGTTGAGGCCAGAACGGAAGCCGAAGAGAACGAGTACTCAAGAAAGGCTGCAAGTCGCCCGGTTGCCTCTTCATTCCATTTCGCTGACATGGCGCAGTTCTACAACCTCGTGCTGTTCATCTCTTCGGTGGCCATATTCAGTTTGACTGCCCAACGCATGAGTGGACCTAAAAGTGCACGATGATGGGCCTACGAGTACATCCCTATCAAAGTACCTCGTCCGAAAGAGCCATGACACTCGACGTGGTGCTTCTCGACTGTTTTATAGGCTTTGCACATATTCCGGCATCACGGGGTTTGGATATCAAGTGATATAAAGATAATATTCTGCTTTCGATCCTTGAAACATCAATCTGCCGAACCGAAGCTCAACCATTACGGGGAAAATATGTTGGTATCAATCAGTCTCCTCGCCCTCGTCGCTGTCTAGGAAAGCAAGCGACTGTCTTCCGCGGTTTTTCCGAGCTTGGGGTTTCTCGTCGTCACCATCCTCGTTATTATCCTCATCGCTGTCGAGGAAAGCAAGCGACTGCCTTCCTCGATTCTGCCGGCGGGGCTTTCCGGTGTCCTCACCCTCCTCACCCTTCGCACCCCAATTCTTTGCGCCCTCCTTGATCAATTCAAGATCAGCTTTCAGCTCGCGTTCTTCGCGGATCTGGTTCGCCCTTTCTTGGGATGGCCGGCCCTTCATTCCAGCATCTTCAAGCATTCCCTTGAGGTGCTTGATCTTGGCTTTGGGGGTATCGTATGGAGCCAGCTCTTTCCCCCACAGCTTTCGGATCCCGCACTTGATGAGCCATCCTTGTAACCGTTTGATCTCAGCTTGGTCTGGGCTGATGTCTTCGTCCTTGGCCTTCGCTTTTGCCTTTGGTGCTTTCTTTGGTTTGGCAGGCCCGTCTGCACTCTTCTTCTGCTTACGCACGGCTTTGGGCTTTGGCTCCTCATCGAGGACTACTGACATTTCGCTTTCGGAGGCGTCATCTTTGGCGTCATCTTTGGTTTTTGCAGTAGCTTCGTGCACGTCCGAGGCATCTTCAGCAGCGTCAGACCCTTCTGATTCCGCTTTAGTAGGCATCTTCGATCTTGCGGGTGCTTTCGCTCGTTGTTTTGGTTTCGTCAGTTCGTCACTTTCGTCATCAGACGTAACTGGGGGTTCGCTTTCGTCCTCGTCTTCTGACACCGGTGTCTTGGTCTTCTGGCGTTTCCTAGGCTTGGGTGCACTTTCTGGCTTGGGACGCTTGGCTAGGGTAGCCTGCTTCTGAGGCACAGGTGATGGTGACTTCTCAGCGGCTTCGGGCTCGGGATTTTGAGCTGCATTATCTTGTGAATCCTGTATCATCATCGCGATTAATGACTGTTGAGATGGAATGGATCGACGAGGTAGACTACGACTTACAAATTCTTCCTTGATAATCTCCTCACTTCGCGCTTTCCAATCACCCGTAGACTTGAAGTACCCCGCTGTGAGACCTAGCTTGTTTTCCACCGCAAGTCGCACGCGTTTCACAGTCAATTCCGCCATATTGCCCGATTTGAAGATTGCAGCGACTTCGTCGCGGAGACCCTTTTCCAAACTCTGGTCAGAGGGAGCATTGGAGGCCTGGTCTTCTGCCTCTGACTCGGACTCCGACATTCTGTACTTCGGCGGCATGTTGACTGTATTGCGACTAGGTGGTGACAGGAGCTGGCAGTGGCTGGGGGTGTATATGGGTTCGGTCGATATAGCGCACGAATCCCGTGCAGTTCGAAGAAGTAGTAAATCAGAATTAAGACTAAAGTCGCAGACAAAAGCAATCAATGCATTAGACTGGACACAAAGCGCGCGTTGGCAAAGCGCGCGGAACGATGACAAAGCGCGGCCAAAATGATCGGCGCTGTGGCCGTTCACCTGCATACATTTGCAGCCGATTTTATCCAGAAGCTAAGCTATTTCGCTTGTTCAATAGCTGTCTAATTTGTGCCTTTGGTCTATTTTGACTACTATTCGGCCTTGTTGACCAGCTACTGCGCCGAGGGCCCGCCACTGTTCCTGTCTCGCCTCCGCCGTTCTCCGCAATCTATTAGAAATCAGCCCCGAGACGCTTACACTACTCAAAACACCCAATTTCACACCCATAAAAAGCACAAAACTACCGTCGCAATGGCCGAAGTACCACCAGAGCAGACCAATAGCCAATTCAAAGGCACTGCGCGCATGTTCGGCCAGAATTTCCCCGCTGCTCCTGCTGGTTCTTCCACGCAAACAGCAGACGATGACTCGAAGGCTCCATTGCCCAAAGGTGTGGTTTTGGATAAGGATGGAAAGCCGTACGTACCGAAGCACACACCAGCAATCTTTGATCTTGGAGCCCAAACTAACATACCACGCCTACAGTTGCCGCACCTGTACCTCCGTCGCTTCATGGCGAGCATTGACAAAGCAAGCGGACAAGAAATCCACCTCCGCCTCAACGCCCAGCACAAGCAATGGAACCATTTCAACCCCCGCACTCGCCGCAGCCGCAACACCTTCACCAAGCGAAACTCCTTCCGATTGCCCGCCAGATGTCGAAGCCCTCGGCCGCTCGACCTGGACACTGCTGCACTCAATGGCAGCCACATACCCCGAGAAAGCAAGCACAGAACATCAAAATAATATGCAAGGATTCTTGAAGTTCTTCTCCAAGCTGTATCCGTGCTGGGTATGCGCGGATGATTTCCAGACATGGATGGCGCATCCCAGTGGGCAGAACCAGCCAAAGCTGGGGGGTCGGAAGGAGTTTGGGTGGTGGATGTGCGAGGCGCATAATGAGGTCAATCGTAAACTGGGCAAGAAAGAATTTGATTGTCGGTTTTGGGAAGAGAGGTGGCGCAGTGGGTGGAAGGATGGTCGCTGCGATTAAGATGCTGATGGGTTAATACTTCTCTCCACTCGTCGGATTTGGAAATCTCCTTTGTACTAAAGATTTGCATATGACAAAATAACAACTGTACTATTATGACAAGACTTGAACTACAGAGACCGAGTGTTAACCAGGCAGCGAGCACTGGGACTATCAGGTCGAACTCGAGACTTTTGGACAAACATGTTCGCATACAAACTAGACCGCTAAGCAATTATAATCTTGGATACAAAATGACATCTAGACAGGTGTGTGCAGGAAGTTTTGTCTTTCTCCCGGCCGATGAAATGAAAAGCGCCGCCAAACACAACTTCTCCACGTGCAGATGGAAATGACCCATTTTGTAACTTCATATCAGGAAGAGAAAAGGTAGAAAACCGTTAAGCTTCGTCATTCTGCAATCAAAATTGACTGGGGACAAACAGACGCAGGCCACTGGCCGGCGCACCGATCTCGGTGACCTCTGATATCCGATCGACGCTGCCCTTGTACTGGGGGTGGTACTTGGCGCCGGTGAAGGGATCCGAGACGCTAGGAGAGCCGTTGTAGATCGGGGTGTAGGAGGCGGCACAGATGTCGAACTCGGCGAAGGGATCGAAGTCAATGTCAATCTGGTCTTGCGGGTTGCGCTCGCATTGGGCTTTGATCTTCTTGGCCTGGATTGCAACGTTAGTCATGATATGGGATTGGGGAATTGGGTTCGATCTTACCTGTTCCAGGAGCTTGGCGGAGCCTCCGTTGGCCAGCATCCGGTTGGCGAAGCTTAAAGCGGAGCCGTAGTTCTTGTTGGCGAAAGCAAACTTCATCGCAGCCATCAAGGCAAGTTGTCGGTGGGCGACCTCAAGCTTGGGGATGGTGAAGTAGGCAGACAACTCAAGGCTACGCTTGAGGTTTTCGGGTGTGTCGGCAGTGAGTGTGCGGCGCTCAAGCTCAATGGACATGGCGAGAATGTATTCACGGGCAGTGGCAATGATCTTCTTCGCCTGCTCGACGTCTGCCTCAGATGAAACAGTGTTGACGAGAACATTGTGGAGGATGTTCTTGAAGGTGGTCACACCATCCTCCAGCTTGTTGGAGCGCATGGCGGCGTAACCTTCCTGCAAATCGACGCTGGCGATGGTCTCGAGGTCCCGGGGAATGATGGGAAGCATCTTGCGGGAGTCGGTCTCATCGACGGTTCTGCGCACATAGTTGACCAGAGGCGGCAGACCAGCGCTCGCCGGGAGGTATGTCTTGGTTGCCTTGTAAACCTCAAGGAATCGAGGCTTCAATGGGGCGAACTGGACGGCGCCAACCTGGCGGTTCAGAAGCTGCATGGCAGTGTCGAAAGAGCCAGCAGCGACGTGATCCGCTGCGAGCGGGGAGTTGCGAGCCCACAAATCGGCCTCGGAACTGGCCGCGCCAGCTTCGGCACTTTCCACGTTGACGAAGTCGACATCTTCCTCAACGGCGACATCGTCACCCATGTCCCACCCAGAGGGTTCATCGTCCTCATCGTCCAAGGTCTCACGGGCGAGGGTAGCTTCTTCCTCCTCTTCTTCGACATCGTATCCGTCCGCACCAACATCCTCATCAGCAGCACCAACCTCTCCGAGAAGGGCCTTTTCGAAGGACGAGTGACCAGCAGCCTTGACAGGCCAGTTGGACTTGAATGTGGGCACAATAGGATGGGGAACCTTCAGGGGTTGCTCGAGTGTGGGCAGACCAATCTGATCTTCAGTGAGGCCGCAAGCTTCCAGGATGGATTCGGCCTCTTCGACGAGACCATGTGACTTGGCAGTCAGATAGGCAAGGGGATACAAGTCAACCTCCTTGAACATCTGAATGCGGTCCTCGACATCCCCGCGGTAGATAGCGTTCTGGAAGCGGGAAGTGAAATCACCGCGGTGCTCGGCGATCTTGGCCATACGGGAAAGCTTCTCTTGGTCACCAGTGGCGAGGTACAAGAAAGAGAGCTTGTCGAAGTTGCGCTGCTTTTGGTATGTCATTTCGACGGTCTGATGGTTACCATGAGACAATGCCTCGTTTCCAAGTCTGCTCCAGAAGTTGGGACGGTCCAATTCCCGAGCCATCTCGTTAGCAACCTCAAGGTTACCACACTCGAGGGCAAGGTCAAAGCGGGTCTGAGGGTCCTGAACGAACTGCAGGGCGATTTCTGGGTAGCCCTTCTTTTGCAGATATGAGATAATGCTCTGGCCAACCAAGCTAGAGTTCTTGATGATCGCCAGCATCTCGTCGTAGTTCCGCTTAACTAGAGAAAGCTTGAAGCGGTACTCAGTAGGGTCAATATCCAAGATCTGGGGCTGGGCATTGCGGTCAAGAGCGTAAACACTACGTCCCTTGACGCGCACCAGGTAGACAGTCTGATCAAGAGTGCGGATGATACCATTGTCACCGTTGAGAAGAGAGTACTTGATGTGGTTGAGAGTAGAGTACAAGAGCACACCAGCGTCGTCCCAGGTGGCACTCTTGATTCGGATAGTCTCGTGCAGAGTGCTGACTTGCTCAAGAGTCTTGGTGACGATCGTTACATTGTGCTTGCTCAGCAAGGCGCAATAGAGCCCATCGTTAGACCAAACCACGTACTTGACGCCGCTGACGGCAAGCTCAGCGAGCTGCTTCTTTTGTTGGATATCAAACAGAGTGACGTGAGTAGGGTTGATGAAAAGTAGACATCCGGTGCCACCAAAGTAGATATCAGTTGTACCAGCTGGGGGCTTGATCGTCTTGGTTGTGGAGTTGCTCAGATCCTTGATATCGACTTGCTGGCTGGAGGGGTTGAAGACAGCAAAGCGGTTGCGGGCCACGAAGACGGCCGAGGTTGCCTGGCCGCGCTTCACGTCTGTAGGCTCCACGGCACCAGTAGCATCCCGGGGAAGGTGAATCAATTCGTAAGTTCCATTATCGGCGGGTGTGGTGACCAAGATAGCACGCTCGGCAGGGTTGTATGAAAGAGTTCGGGGAGGAACCCATGGGGAACCCAGCTTGCGCAGGGAAAGCATGGGAGGCGACTCGACGTTCTTGGCAAAATCGTACATCTTTACGTGCTTCTCCTTTGTGATGTAGAAAAGCTGGTTCTGGTGGATGGCGGAAGCAGGTCGCTCGCGCTCGAGCTTGAAGACCATGACACCTGTGTCATGGCCCGCAGCGAACAAGTTCATCTTGGGGTGGGCGGCAATAACCCAGAATCGATCAAGGTCGCGCTTGAAAGACTGCACGGAGGTGCGCTTGTTAAGGTCCCAAGCCCGAATGGTCTTATCTTCGCCAACGGAGAGGATGAGGTCCTGGTGCGGGTGGAACAGAGCGGCGGAGGCATTCTGGAAATGACCGCGGCAAGTATCGACCTCCCACGCCTTGGTTTCACTCATTCGCCAAAGCTTCACAAGGCGGTCGTCACCAGCGGAGACGAGCAAAGGCAGTGTGGGGTGGAACGACACCCAGTTGACTCCGCGATCATGTCCCTCCAAAACGAATTTGACGACTGCGTCGGTGTTACCAAACATGTCGGCTTGGTTTTGGTTGGCCCGCGCCATCTGGTCTTCGAACGAAATCGAGGTCGGGGCCGAGTGCTTCTTGCGCAATCCAGAGATATCCCAAATGCGAACGGATTGGTCCAACGAGGCTGAGGCGATGAGGTCTTCGGTGGGGTGGAACTGGGCGCACATAACATAGTGGTTGTGACCGGTCATAGTGCAGACTAGAAGAAATCGAACTGTTAGCTGATGTTGTCGCGGGTGGCTTCAATGGCTCGTACTTAGTGACCGGTTTTGCCAGTTCCAGATTCTGATAGTCTGGTCATCGGACGCAGACAGGATCCAGGGTAGCTCGGGGTGGAAGAAGACCGTCCGAACGTAATCCAAGTGACCGTTCAAGGTGAACAGACACCTCCGAGTCTGGTAGTTCCAGACCTTGATCTTGTAGTCATCGCCTCCCGACACAAACAGGGGCTGGGTTGGGTGGAAATCAACACCACGGACGGGTCCATCGTGTTCTTCGAATCTGTCAATTAGGGTTCCCATGCGGTAATCCCACAATTGGATGGTGGAGGAGTGAAGGGAGACAAGGATCCATGGCCTGTTCGGAGGTCAGTTCGGGTGCTTTGGCTAGGTGTCCCCTCAACAGGTAACTGACCGTTTCGGGTGGAATGCGATTCCTTTGGCTCTGGATGATTTGGACTCAAACTAATTGAAGAATAGCGATCAGTATCTTCCATCTCAAGGCGCGACAGTGATGGCGCATGTGCCATTGACGAGGGGCGTACCTTGGTGAGCATGTTTGGGGAGGACTGCATCTTGAAGATTTGGCCGGAGCCGCACTGTAAAGTAGCAAGCTCCGCACACTAGAGAGCAAAAGAAGGCAGAGGCGACCACCGCATCCACTGCCAGAGAAAGAATATAGTGAAGTCAACGGTAAACAGCGTGCTGGAGTGAAGGTAAACTAAACGTGGACTCTATTGTGCAAGCGAATGACGGCCAATCATGCCGCCGGGCGGTGAGCGGTCAGGGGAGCTTCGACCTTTCGGCCAATTGCCTTAGTGAACTATGTATAGATTTGGATCTTATTTATTATCTGGAAAACCAAGTTAAAAAGAGCAATTTATTTGCATCGATAAAGTAATTTATGTTTGTTATCTTATGTTGTACCTGTAGTGGAGATTCAGACCATACCCCGTATACTCCGGACTCCGCGTTGGAAGCATCTGGAAATGGTTGCTAGGACCAAACCTTTCTCGCGACTTCGATGGTACTGTACACTCCTTATTTTTCTCCCTTTGATGTCTATGTCCCCAAAATTATCCTTAAATTATTATCAACATCTTATCAGTATCACCTATGTGATCTGATAAATCAATATGGAGGACCTCCCGACCAATATCCACCCTTCTATGCCCAACTACCAATCCCCGACACTTGGGTTCTGTCCTACCCCGGTGACAGCGTCGGACGAAAGTGAACATAGTTTGGATGACTGTGGTCCTTCTACACCTACACATGACCTTGATTCATCCGACAGCCATGCCGGTGTTCGTATCGTCAAACCATATGCCATAGAGGAGCCTGAAGAGGATGACGGGCCTGTGACGCCAACACGAAATCTACTTCGTCTTCCAGATCAATTTGAGCGGTGGCAGCGCGACTTATCGGAATACATGAACGATTTGAACTACGAAGCCGATGGGCAACATGTTGCGCCTTCAACCGCTCGAAAACAAGGACACAAGCGGAAGTTGGCACACGCAGCCAGACAAAATTGTGATTCTTTCGGACCAAGGTCCCCAGGCACTCGGCCAGTTCAAGAGCAGTGTCCCAAAAAGCGACGAAGCAACGCCAATTCGCCTATCACAGACCCGTTTCATGCTTTCCGCGAGTCCATTTCGGATGAAAGCTCATGCTCTGAGCAACGCTCTGCTGATTGCAGTGGCATGGACACTGGAAATGACTCGCCTGATGTTGATTATATGGATATTGACTGAAATATCCTGATATCCGTTATGGGTCTATGAGACGCTAGACAGCGTTTATGACGTCATGTCTATATCATTGCAGACCCAGAAGTACTCAACATCAACCGCACCGTGCAACTACACAACACAACAACCCAAAGATCTGCTAGCACAGAATCAGGTAAACCCGACGCTGATACAACATGGCCACTCGAACTTCTTCTCGTCGTGCCGCCCACAAAGCAAAGGAAGCTATTACAGCTACCGCCGAGCCGACTGGTAAGGGCGCCGGCACAAAACGAAAGGCGCAGCCCAAAGAAGCTCCGCCGCCTAAAAAGGAAAAGACTGAAGATACCCAACGTGATGGTATCAAGTCAGAGGAACCAACAAACGACCAAGAGTCGCGCGCTTTGGTAAGTGGTGCCTCAGCGCCTGAGGCTGAAGCCCACACTCAAGAGAAGAAGCCACACGAGGATGATGCTTCAGTCGAAACCCCATCAGGCCAAAAGGACAGCACTGAAGCAGGCGTCCGCAAGTCCGAGGAGAGGGAGAACGTGGTGGCCTCCAACATTCTCGAGAAAGGCTTCATCTACTTCTTCTTCCGCCCACGGGTCAATGTGGAGAACCCTCACAGCATTGGAGATGTAGCTCGAAGCTTTTTTGTCCTCCGTCCAACTGCCCTGGGCGCCGAATTCGACAATGATCAAGGTCCTGTCGACAAAGGCGCCAAGTGTCGATTGATGATGCTGCCGAAGAAAAAGTTCCCGAGTTCGAGCAAAGAGCGAGACATGGGATTCGTGGAAAAGTCAGGTCAATCGATGCAAGCATTGCAGGAAAGTTTCATCGCTGGTAAAACATACCAGACTGCTACTATGGGGGAACGCCACACCGAGGAAGCCAGGCCATACGCTGAAGGTGTCTACGCGATCACCCATACACCACGAGCTTCCCATCTTGCCTACATATTGACAATTCCTGCCGAGTTGGGTGCTCTTCAAGAGGACTTTGGCCTCCAGGAGCGCGGCAGCTGGATTGTTCAATCCAAAAATCCCAAGTTCCCTGGTCCGCCGATCGGTCAACTACCACAGAATCCAGATTTCCCTGACTCGTAAGTGGGCTTCCAAAGCAAATTACAAGACGATTGTATTGACCGATTCTTGCCAGTGTTCTCGAGAAGTTCGGAGACCTCCGATGGGTGCCCCTGGAACCCGAATTTTTGGACTATCCCAACTCTCAATTCCTTATGATCGGCGAAGCGCAAAACAGCCTTGGTAAGGCTGCGACCTCTCAGGGTGAAAAGTCGCCTCACGAGGAGGAGCCTGGCCAAGAGCTGGAAAGGCTCGAAGACGAAAATGAGCATCGGATCAGTGCTCTGAGTGGTAGGTTTGCCCGCTGATCTCTGCTGTTCATACATGAGTTAACTTGAAACTAATGCAGGGGACGCAACCGTCTATCAAGACTTGGGCTTCCACGCGAAGAATTACCCGAAGTTGCCCACAACTTGGAACAACTAAATGAAAAACTTGGAGTATTGGTTTCAAAAATAGTAAACAATTTGATCGACCGATTTTGCCAAATAGAGACAAATTTTGGCCAAGCGCAACATGCGAGCCTCCCCACTTCCAGATCAGATAGCATCTAGGCTCTGCATACCCGTCGTGGCAATGATTGACCATGGTGTCAAATTAGTCGATCCCCGCCTATTTGCCAATCACTGGATGACGCACTACTCGTATATCGTCCGATGTTCATTCCACCCTGTGTCTGGGAGTACAACATACTCGAGTATCGGTCCCGGAACGGCATGATCTACAAAATCATTCAATTATAAAGCCCCAGACCATGTCATCCAAGAAGGCTGTTCAGACCCTCGTTCCGGTTCCAACGCCATGAAATTGACACTGGCCGTTACTCTTCTCTCCGCGACAGCGAAAGCTGCCGAGCACGTCGTCAACCAGACAACTTGCGGTGGAACAACATATAAATACACCGGTCTCGCTGGCTACGGCTTCGTTCCTTCAAATGCCACCGATAAATACGGCGACACTATTGGAGGAATCGGTAGCTCGATCGCTTTTGATCAATCCTCCTGGCGTAAAACTGGGGCAGATGGCTACTCTGGAACTGTCTATGCGACCCCGGATCGAGGCTGGTATAAACAATCCCTGTCCTCTAATTGATTTATTCTAACAATATCCAGGAACACAAACGGAACCCTCAATTTCCAGTCTCGCATTCACAAGTTTGCCATAACACTGAAGCTTGCGCCGAACGCAACGCCCAAGAACCCTTCCAACCCGAACGTGAACCTCAAGTACCTCGATACAATCCTGCTCACCGATCCAGCAGGCCACCCCGTCACAGCTCTTGACGCCGATGCCGACGGCTACGCTTCTTTCCCTGGTTTCCCGCCCCTGCCCGTCGCCACATACCCAGGCGACGGATACGGTGGACCAGGGCCCGGCGGCAAGAGAGTCTCGGTAGACTCCGAAGGCACGGCGCTGGACGTACGAGATGGCGGGTTCTGGATTTCAGATGAATACGGGCCGTACATCTACAAGTTCGATGCAAAGGGCCGAATGGTGCACGCTATCCAACCACCAGAGGCATACCTGCCGCTCCGGAATGGGACCCTGAGCTTCAACTCCAACTCGCCGCCTCTGTATGACCCGCAGGCCAGACCTGTTCCTATCTATGCTGAGTCTGGAAGGAATAACAATCAGGGCCTGGAGGGAGTGACTGTCTCGGCTGATGGAAATATGCTCTATGCGCTTGTGCAGAGCTCCTTGAATCAGGAGGGTGGGCCGGAGAAGGTGTCCAGATCGCCAGTCAGACTGCTTGCTTATGATATTTCGGATGCGTCGAAGCCTGTTCTTGCTCATGAGTACGCTGTCATGTTGCCCAAGTACTGGGATTACACGGAGAAGGATGCTTCGAAGGCATACGGGGTCGCTAGTCAGTCGGAGGTTCATCAGCTGCCTTCGGGTGATTTCTTGGTGCTTTCTCGTGATGCAGGGTTCGGGCGCGGACAGAAGAACACGCGGTCTGTGTATAGACATGCGGACGTCTTCTCCCTGAAGGGCAAAAATTCAGCCACTGACCTGAAGGGCAAGAAGAATTACGATGATGCTCATGGAGCCATTGCTTCGTCTGAGGGCGTACTGTTCCCCGGCATCGTCCCGGCGGAGTACTGCTCGTTCGTGGATTACAATGTAAACTCGGAGTTGGGCAAGTTCCGACTTCACAATGGTGGTCCTTCAGATGCATTCCTGTTGAATGAGAAGTGGGAGAGTCTTGCCGTTGTTCCCGCCAATCCTTCGGCTAAGGGTACTCAAGAATACTTCTTGTTCAGCTTCAGTGATAACGATTTCATGACCCAGGATGGTGAGTCCCCTGTGCTTAATTCATGAGTTTGAAAACTAACACTGTGACAACCTCTTAGGGCACCTCAATTTTGGAAAGTTTGATTACAAGGACACATCTGGATATAGCCTTGACACACAGGTTTTGGCTTTTAAGCTGAAGTTTTAAGCTTGGGCATAGACTGGCGTCTTCTCTTAGTTATCTATGAACATAATTTCGATACAGAACGACTCAGTGCCGGAACTGGTGCTTATGAATTGTTTGATTAGATTTTTGTCCCGAACTATCAATACATCGATGTCACAGTGCAAATGATAGGCCTAGATAAGCCCTTCGCCGAGCCGACTTTTGGGTCATCTGGCTTCCCATCTGTGCATGAACTAAAGGAGTGTGAGTACAAGTACCATTGTTCAATATGAAAAACAAATTTGCATCCGGCCACGGGCGCCAAGTCAACTTCAAGTGCAAATCCAGCGCGAACGCCACCGCTTGAACGAAAACCTCGGGCCAAGATGATACAGCTGTTCAAGTTAGAGGCCCTAATCCTTCATCACCTTGATAGCCTGTAAAATGTCTTCGAGGGACCATCCTGGCCCGCCAGGAACGATCTCCGCCCAAACCTCTTCAGGCACCGCATCGTTGGGGTCAAGTAAGCTCCAGTTTGGACTTGGCTCGGTCTTGATCCATTTGAAGTCTTCGACCTGGCTCCAACGATCCTCGTGGTCGGGTCTGTCATGTCTCAATGCCTGGTGTGAATGGAGAAGGATTAGTAGTGTGGTGAGAAGGAAAGTTATCGGAGTAATCACTAACATATGCTTTGGGGATCCGACCAAAGCGAATATTGGAACAGTCCTCGATGATGGGATTGCTGGAGCAACTAAGATACACATCAACGTTGCTGCAGTTATGCATGCGGAACTGGCGGCAGGAGACCACCATGACGCTACGTTCAACACCAGTGACGTGGGCAGGGCCATTGACCTGGCCACAGACTAGCAGACTTCCTTTGACATCCTTGGCAGTCAGACTGGCGTATGGCTTTCCGTTGGCGGTGGGAATGGACATGTCGACGATGCAGTGGTCGAGGGATGTTATCGAAGCAGGGACTGTGGAGGTAGACCCGGAAGACGGCAGCATGATGTGCAAGCCATAGTGGTCATCGACGGAGACGGACGAGATGCCGGTGGCAGCGAATTTATCCGAGCTCGGCTTCGAGGCGAAATCAACAGCCACACCGGGGCAGGAAGTAGGTGCGAGCTCCGGTCTCTGCTGTTCCTGTTTGTCGGGCTCGTTCAGTGGTGTGGAGGGATAGTTGGGAGTGTGGTTTGCGGATGAATCAATGGACGAGGTGCCTGGGGAATGATAGCCAGGGATGTTGAGTCGGCCCTCCGTTCTTCCCGCGACAGCCAAAGCTGCGGCATCAGAGAGGGAGATGGCAGATGCATTTTTCTTGTTTTTGAAACTGAATTTCGACCGAGGTTCAAATGCTGTACGTATCTCACTCAGTCGGTCTTGCAGAGCTTTGATTGCCTACAGAAATATTTAGTATGAGTCCACAGTGAGAAACCTTGGCTATGTACCTCCGCATAGACCCTCTGATCATACGTTGGAATGTAACTTGCTGCATCCTTGACCTCATTTGACAAGCGTACTATCCCCGCAAGGCAGTGGTCTGTTGCGTCGGCTCGCTCGCCGCCCACCAGAGATGTGCTGGAAAGATGGTCCATCCTCTCTTGCAATACTAGAGGCTGGAATTAGCTCTGAATTTGCTGGTGTTAGCAGTGTGGTGCTGTACCGGTGATCTCATGTTGGAAGTAGCGGAAGAACCGTTCCTTCAATGGAATCTCCGCCTTTGAGACGGTTTGATTATCCGCCGACAAACGGCGCTGCTGTAGTTCGGCCATGAGGAAATGGGTGTAAAATGCAAAATGGAAGGGGGACGAGTTATAAATGGGAGAATGTAGCAATGACGTCGACTCGATTTGATCATGCCACCCCGCACTTAAGAAGCCAAAGAAGTTTCCCCGGTTTCTCGGATTGATGCACCTTTTGAGTTGCAGGAATGAATCACCCCACTTAAGCACTCGACTAAAATTGCCCTAGGGAACTGGGGAAATAGATGGGGCTAGACTCAATGATATTCCCAAGTGATCTCCAGATGATTCAATTTCTGTGACGTCGATCATCCCGCATTTTGCGGATCCTCAATATTCCGGGGCGCCTCAGGCAGAAATATCATCTACATTTGACTTTGTGATCTAAATATCAACACAAATGTGCGAAGGTATCGACCGAATCCGCCAGAAGTCTAGAAAACCCCATTACAGTCATCTGTTTAAGTTTTCTGTTGGTCCAAAGTGATCAACAAGGTAGCACAGTCTAGATCTCTCGGACTTCTTGAGACCACGGGACATCGCTATTGATAATTGCGGTGTACATCTGGTGGTACAGAAATGAGACCACCTTCGAGGCGCAAGATTCCAGTGTTGATCTTCAGTTTTGAGTGGTAAGAGAAATCAGGCCATGCCCAGGTGGTGAATGCATATTTAATGAACTCACCTGAGTTGATGTGAAGAGAGTTGCTTCAGGCCGGAGGATATGTAACAGGCTCATTTGAATAGTGTCTGGCACTGAAGAAAATATAATTTCCACGGGTGTTGATATGCAACCTTGTACAGATTGCCCGTGCCAACGGTAGCCCTGGACCTCGTGAGGCTCCGGGGTCAGAGGGGTGGTCCGGATGGTATATGGTGAAATACTACCTGGAGAGCATAGGGCTGTCCCAATATCCGTTGAGTCGATTGGGAAAATATTCCAATGTTTGTTTTACTTTGTTTTACCCACTTGATCTTCACCCTGCTTGACGTTCTTACTTTACCTCTCTCCACACATCCATTACATTATGCGAGTCCAAACTCCAATCCTCCGGGTCCTGAGCCTATGGGTCTGCTGTGCTCAATTAGCATCATGCGTTGTCTACCCCAGCCATCAACGTGTGGAGCAGCTCAATGAGATACCTCCTGGGTGGTCTCGAGGGTCCAAGCCTCCTCCAACACAACCCATCAAGCTTCGCCTCGCAATCACCCAGAGCAACGCAGCTGAGTTTGAGCAGAGAGTCATTGACATCTCCACCCCAGGTCACCCCAAATATGGCAAACATATGAAGCGGGATGAAGTCAAAGAGCTCCTTCGTCCGTCTCCCGCCATTTCAAACAAGATTCTAGCATGGCTCAGATCCGAAAATGTCCAGAAAAACAACATCCACCCAGATGGCAATTGGATCTTGTTCACAGTGCCCATCAATCAAGCCGAGCATATGCTGAGATCGGAATTTTTCTACTATCACAACGAAGCCCAGAAAGAGCCCGTCATCAGGACCCTCGGGTACTCCGTGCCTAGTGACATTCTCCCCTACATTCAGTTGATACAACCCACGACCCGGTTCGGCAATCTGATCCCGCAAAAGCTCTCGATTCTCAAGCCCGAGCCCGCAACCCCAGAGCAACTGGCCGCTGGATGTGACTGGGCCATCACACCGAAATGCCTTCGGGATTTATATGGGATTGGAAACGCGAGCACCACACCTGATAAGCGCAATCGACTGGGCATATCTGGATACTTGGAGCAGTATGCCCGTCACGGAGACTTGGAAGAGTTCCTTGCTCATTACGCACCGGACCAGACGAACGACAATTTCACGGTCGTCTCAATCAATGGCGGAAAGAATGATCAGGATTCTGATTATGACAGCACTGAAGCCAGTCTGGACATACAATACTCTATCGCGATGACTGATCAAGTTCTGACGACATTCTACAGCACCGGAGGGCGCGGCCCTTTGGTCCCCAGTATTGACCAGCCAGATCCCTCCAAGTCATCGAATGAGCCGTACCTTGAACAGCTCCATTACCTCCTGGGCCTACCCGATGAAGAACTACCTGCGGTCCTCTCGAGCTCGTACGGAGAAGATGAGCAGAATCTCCCAGCATCATACGTGAACGCAACCTGCAGTCTTTTCGCACAGCTTGGGGCACGAGGCGTGTCAATCCTTTTCAGCAGTGGAGACAGCGGCGCTGGAAGTTCCTGTATGACGAACGACGGAACAAATAGAACCAGATTCTTGGCTGCGTACCCATCCTCTTGTCCATTCGTGACATCAGTAGGAGGCACACACAGAATGAATCCCGAACAGGCAACATATTTCTCCAGTGGTGGATTTTCGGAGATCTTCCTTCGTCCATCATACCAAGACCCGGCAGTTGGATGGTATCTCAAAAATCTGGGCAGTCAGTGGAAAGGGCTGTATAATCCCAATGGCAGAGGGACCCCCGATGTTGCAGCCCAGTCGGAATATTTCGTTGTTCGAGACCACAACAAATGGGCCTCGGTTTCTGGCACAAGGTTCGTTTTCCATGACCCGCAGACAGCTCACCATACTGACAGGAAATAGTGCCTCAGCTCCAGTCCTCGCGGGCATTATTTCTCGGCTAAACGACGCTCGTCTTGCGCAGGGTAAGCCTCGGATGGGATTCCTCAACCCATGGCTTTATGGCGAGGGTCGACTGGGCTTCAAGGATATCGTTCATGGTCGATCCAGTGGCTGTGGAGGCTTGTCTGGTGGCGTTTCTACGCCGAAGGTCCCGGGTGCCGGTTGGGATGCTACTGAAGGATGGGACGCTGTGACAGGGCTTGGTACCCCTTCCTTCCAGGAACTTCTCAAGTTGGCATTGGGAGAATAAGTTGAAGGGCGCAAAATGAGCCCTCTTCAAATTATCGGATCCGCAAGTCTGAAATACCCCATAGATAGCTGATATGAGGGCTATGGATTTGCATCGATTCTGTCACCCTTGCTGAGTAGATTCTATAAATGTAGCTTGCACTACTGCAACTAGCATTAACCTTGGAAGTGAACTAAAATGGGTCTGATATAGTGAGCAAGTCAGACCGCCCAGCAGAAACCGCCAGAAAAAACATCGCACGTGACTCCACTCTGACCGCCCGCGACAGCTCCGTCATGGGCATTAGCATAGCGCCAACAACCATCGACCAAAACCCGAATTTCTTATCTCGTTCGCCGATAAAGTCACTGCTTTTGTTAAGTTACGGCTAGGCTATACATTCCATCTTTCCAGCATCGTCTTGAACCTATATCCCCAACGCCATGTCCGATCTACAGTCCCTTGTGTCAGAGCTCCACGGTGCTCTCGAGCGCAAGCAGCTGGACGCCGCCAACGACCTTCTCAGCCGTGCCAAGCGAGCTCTCCTTTTGCAAAATGCATTGATTCCTAGTCCTTCCACACCTCCCCAGCTGGTTGTTCTCGCACGCCAAGTCCTCGAGCTCGGAGCCCTTGCCTCAATCCGCCAGACCGACGCACAGTTGTTCACACGATACTATCAGCAACTGCAGCCATTCTACGACATTGAGAGACATGCCGGTCTGCCGGGACAGAGCTCATCAGAGGTTGATTTCAGCACAAGCCAACGCAGCAAAGTGACGGGGCTGTACCTGCTTCTTCTTTTGAGTATGGGTGATAGTGCCAACTTCCACACGGTTCTGGAGGGTCTGGTGGAAGAGGCAAGCTTGAAGGGCGCTCGTGTTGAGGATGATGCATACATCAAGTACCCCGTTGAGTTGGAGCGCAACTTGATGGAAGGTAGCTACGACAAGGTGTGGAGAGAGACCAAGTCGGAGCGTGTTCCGTCCGAGGATTTCGGTCTTTTCTCTAATGTAAGTTGCTTGACGATAATACCGCGTGTCAGGTGCCTGAAGCAAAAATACTAATCGATATCTCTTGCAGGTTCTCATCGGTACCATCCGCAGTGAAATCGCAGACTGCTCCGAGAAAGCTTACCCTTCCCTTCCTATCTCCAACGCCAAGAACCTCCTTTTCCTCGAGTCCGAGGGTGCCGTCATTGAATTCGCTCAACAGCGCGGCTGGATCCTCCGCGATGGCCGGATATTCTTCCCCGTCGAGCCTGAGGCGTCTGCCAGGTCTGAGAAGGATATCCTGATGGCCAGCGGAACCGTCATTGAGAATGCATTGGGTTATGCTCGCGAGCTTGAGACCATTGTTTAAATTACGCGCTCAATTGGAACGATAACCCTTCGGATATGAACCATCTTTTTTCTTTCAGGCGCGGATGTACTTGTATACCTGTCGCTAATGCATGTTATTAATCTAGCGTGTTCATGACCACAATCATGTCAAGTTTAATATTGAATTTCCCCTCCTAGTGCCGCGATATCATAGAGCTTAGCTGCTGTTGGTGCGTAGCCGAGCTGAGCGCTGGCGTATATCTTGACATTCTTCAAAAAGAAACCACTGCCTCTGGCTATACATTTGCGGTCCACACGCAGAGCCTCTTGTCATAGAAGCTACTTGACACAACCAGTAGCTCAGACGACTGTTGTTCTCCGGGGCTTGCATTTTGGCAGTTCCAAACACCGCTGGCATAGTTCATGCTTTCATGCTCTGTAAACTTCGCCAGCACCTCAATATCCCATTCCGAAGACCCATCATTTTGCTTGAGACTAACCCGAACAACTCTTGTTCCAGCATGCATACAACTTGCCAGAACCAAGAAACTTGTTTCCGTGACAGTCGTGGGGTCCTCGGAACTCATCACCCTCGTGGTATCCAACAACTGCAGTCGCCACACTCCACCATCCAAGCACTGCTCAGCGAGCACTTCGCCCCTAAAGCTAGCGTGATACACGCGCAGACCCTCGTCATAACTACCCGTCAAGAGAACAGGAGCATCATCCGTCAAAGAGACCGGCAGAGGCAAAATGGCCGTAACACCAGCAGTGTGGTGGCGAGCACGATCGTCATGCTCAAGTAGCATCGGCGAAATGTGATCATCCTCATCATCCAGCTCGGCAGTAGCGTCAAATCGGCGCGTATGCAGCGAGCCGAAATCGTTTCCAGTGAACATAAACGGCGTCATAGAAGTCTTTGAGTCGGATTCTGTGGGATCAGGGCCCGTGATCGAAGCCAGTGCCACAAACCAGACTTCTATCATCTGCTTTGCTTCAAAGGTTCCCCATTCAACGAAGCTGTCATTGCGAATATCGCCTTGTGTCCCGAAGACGGCAGTCCGGCTATCGGAGAAAGTGACTGCGAAGCCATCCGCCGGACAACGCGGGAACCAATTTTGCGGTGCCCATGCGAGAAAGAGAGCCGGGATTGACGGGTCTTCATGAACTTGCTTTGTCCATAGTTGGGTGATGCTTGGGGTTCCAGTTGATACAGCAGTATCTACTTGGAAGAGAGAGACTGTGCCCACGCTACTGGCGATAGCGAACAGGTTCTTTTGCGTTGGGTGAAAGTGCAGGTCAAATACTGCGTATGGTACTGCAATTCTTTGGATTTGGTTTCTGCGGGGTGTTAATGTTTCGGTTTGGTGGCGCAGGCAGGCTGCGATGCAACGTCCTTGAGATTGGCTTACAGTTCTTTGCTGACAGGGTCCAATTTCCATAACTGTAGGCTGCCGGTCTTGGCCTGTTCGATTTCTCCCTCGTCGGTTTTGGTTTCTGATAGAAGATAGGTCCCCACGACGAAGTAGTCTGGGGCCTCTGGGCAAAATTCGAGGCAGCTAGGTGGCTGGTCTAGAAAGACCGTAGTTGCCGATTGGGGGTTTTGTATGCTTGGCATTTTCAGCATCTGATCCGTGTGGTTTACTTCGAGGCTGCTGTAGTTTGCAATGATTGGTTGCTGAGGCGAACGGTCAAGGCCTGAAACTGGCGTTTCGATGTGAAGCTCAATTTCCGAACGTATCTTGAGCTCTAGGGGGTTTTATTTGTTTTGAAGATGCGATATGTGTGAATATCAAAAGGCAATCGTCGAAGTGTACGAATCCAGAGCCGAAAACTCACGTAGTGGGGCGGTGAGGACCCACTTCGAAGTAAAGAATGTCCTTGACACTTCATGTTGATATTAGGGAGAGCAGTGATTAAATACTATGATGCTCAGCTGATGGTCATGGTTTAAATTTCCTTGATGTCAAGCATGGTACGGCTATAGCAACTGTACGGTCTCGGGCTACGTTACCACCCATACATTAAGTTTGGATAGATATTGAATCTGGGGATATGAACATATGAGATCAAACCTTTGAACAGCCTGTTTTTGAAACTGGGAAATCTGGGGCTCAATTTCATGCATAAAAATCCACAAACGTGCGCCGGATGTAGCTATGACTCATCTACTCGCTCACATCAACCATTTACCAATTTTGTAGCGGCCTGATTTGAGCACTGGTATTGCTGAATGTTATTTGTCCAGCTTGAATCTCGGGCCTTTTTGAGTCATCGGCAATAAATTGCCGACTGGCAGGAGATCGAGGTCATATAACCCAGACAGACATTGGATCTGATGGGTTGCATTGCATGCAGTAGTCGTCGGGAAACTCGCCTGGGAAACGAGGATACTACTATTATAATCTATTGTGAGATTTTAGCATACTGAATTGCCAATCATTTCTTGTGCTTTCAGCCATTAAAGGGGTGTTGCGCCATGGCTATCAATTGGACCATCGATTTACTTGCATGCAGGCGGCTCCACATTGTACTTGTGAGTCGTACGAAACGAATAATCATGAACATTGCCGAACTGACTACTCAGAATGGATAGTTGAGATAGAGCGCTGAGTCTTTGTTTACTACAAAGTACTTCGTATGTCGGTAGTAATTCCTATACATAACACGTCCGACGGTAGCCGGTGGTATACAATCACAGCCATGAAATCTTCGAGGTATTTGCCTCACGGGCTTGCGCCGAAGCTACGTCTCTCTGCATCTCTCCACTTCACTATTGGATAAGGATTCCTGTGTTACAGTACAATCAGCCCCCACATACGGAGTACTCTTCGCAGGTTTCTCACTCCCACGGGGCCCGCTTCCAATGTGGAAAATCCACGATCGGCGTTGAAGGGCGTGAACTCAATGTGTGACACATATAAATGTGGCCAGTCCTTTGCCGTTCTCATTCATGAATTGCATTAGTGTGCATTGGGGCGTTGATCACGTTCGGCTCAGACGCGAGGGCGATCTAATTTGACTCGTCGCCAATGATAAAGCACTCCCGGCGCTAGGATCAAAGCCAAGGCGTACATAGGGATACTAAAGCACGGTAATCAGTCATATCAATCGAATCCTCTGTTGTATTCAATTTGATGATGTGATCGCCCGTTCACTTATTTCTCCTTCGCCCCCACTTTTTCTTTCTTCTTTACAACTCTCTACAGCTTTGCGATGGAAGGTGCTAAACAGCCATGGGGTTATTCATGGCGCTCGTCGCGGATGTTGATCGTCTCCTCGATCACGGTGGCTTTGTTTGCAGGTTCGTATGGTTATGTTTCAGTGCGGAGGATAATCTTTGACTCATATCGACAGAGACATTTTTATTTGGCTTCCTCACTCCGATCTTGAGCTACATGCTTGAGGAAAGATTGCATATCGATCCATCGCAAACCCAGAGATATACAACTGCATTACTCACGGGCCATGGATTTGTTGGTCTCGTCTCAGCTCCGGTCATTGCCTACTTCGCCGAAAAGACTGCAAGTCAGAAAACGCCATTGCTATTTTCTTTGGCTGGATGCCTCGTCGGAACTCTAATGATTGCATTTTCTACTTCGGGTAAGAGTTTGACCGTCAATCGTTAATTGACTATTATCTTACTGATATTTGCGATTAGTTTGGGCTCTCTTCACTGGTCGCGTCTTACAAGGCGCGGCGGGCGCCGGCACTTGGGTAGTTGGTTTTTCTCTGCTGGCCAACAATGTGGACAAGAAGAACCTCGGAGCATCAATGGGAATGGCAATGTCATTTGTGACCGCAGGAATGGTCGGAGGTCCAACCGTAAGTGGTGCGCTGCTCCAGATGTTTGGATACTGGACTGCGTGGTCACTCCCCTTGCTCGTTCTGGCGCTCGATATCACCGCACGGCTGGTTATGATTGAACCTCGATCTGAAACCTCCAAATTAATCTCGGAAAATGGTGTCAAAGCTTCCAGCCACCCAGCTTGTATCGATGATGCGCCACCCGAGGAATCGACGGCTCTGCTCTCTGGCGCCGAACCTACCGTGCAGCAAAACGATTACGGAGTGGAGGACAAAGGCGATCAGAAGCAAAAATTCTACAAAGCTATGCTCTCCCAAGCTCGAGTCTTGATTTCCTTGGCAAACGTCGTGGTTGTCGCATCCTTGATGTCTGGAATCAACAACACCCTCCCTGTCCACCTGCGAGATGTGTTTGGGTGGAAGAGTTTCCTCATCAGTATGATGTTTTTCTGTCTGCAAGTTCCGAACATTGTGCTCAGTGGCCCGGCTGGATGGCTGCGTGATCGACTTGGGCTCCGGGGCCCGACTACCTTCGGCTGGGCTGCAACTGTTCCCTTAATTCTGCTGATGGGGGCGCCGGGTGATCCGCGCTTCTCGTGGGCAGGAGGTGATGCAGCTGGAAAGTCAATCTTTGCTGGCAGTCTATTTGCTTTGGGTAGTGTCCTTCCTTTGGTTCGCGGTGTTGGAGCTGTGCAGCTGGCCTGTAAGTCACATACCAATCGATGAGGATCTCGTTCCCATCCATCATTTACTGACGTGCTGTTTTTCTCTCAGATGTGGTCAAGGACATGGAAGTGAAAGATCCGCGTGTCTTCGAATCTAATAGAAGCAACTTGCGAGTATTTTCCATGACTGAAGTTTGCTTCAGTCTCGGAATGATGATCGGGCCTTTGCTTACTGGATCATTGTTTGAGACAATCGGCTTTTTCTACATGACTGTGGTGCTAGGTAAGTTCTTTGCCGGGTCCGTCATTAGCTTAACTAGCTTACTGATAGTTGGTAGCTTCGATCTGCTTCATTCAGGCTGTGCTTTCGTGGCGCTGGCTGGATACCAAGATCCCGGCCTCGGAGGAGATCTCTTCTGCTTAGGCGATCACGCACACCTGTTGCATTTTAAGGGCGCTGAAAAGTTTTCTCTTTTTTTCAATGAAATTGAACCATATGGTACATGTATGAGGAATCTGGGGAAATATAGAATGGTTGTACATAGACCCGATATTGAGTATGGACTACATGAATCTTGAATGAATATCAATTGGAGATTGAAAATACTAAACAACGTATTTGTTTTTAAAGTTTTTTCAAGGTTATTTTGGGTATCTCTGAAATTACCGAAAGGAAGAAAGTTGGTATACATCCACTGCTGTCGACGGGTGACTCACCTGTGGACCCTGCCCCATTTTTATCTAGGCTTCAAAATGGCCATCAGCGCGGCTCCCAGCCTGTAGCCTAGTTCGGCATCTTAACAACATTTGAAGATTCCCAGGTTTGTAAGCGTAGGCCCAAAGGGTCGATCGATCCCACCTAAACAGATACAGACCCCGCACATGACGACACGGTAAGACCGAGTTTATATAAAGTGTCAGCCAACTCTATCAACTTCAATAAACACAATGTCTTTGCCTTTTGGTACGCCCCCTTCGGGAGTTTCCCTCACACCGTTCAAGGTCTCCATCTCAAAGGCCAGGATTACGGAGCTTCGAACCCTCCTCGAAGTTGCCAGATTCGCCCCACACACCTACGAGAATTCCCAAACAGATCGGCGCTATGGGGTTGGCACTGATTGGCTGGTAACTATGCGGGATCTATGGTTGCGGTCTTACAATTGGTAGCATCATCACATCTATCATTGATACAACGCTAAACTCTTATAGGAAAGCCTCTGAGGATAGAATCAACAGCTTCCCTCAGTTTGAGACCGAAGTTGAAGGGATCACGATTCATTTTGTGAGCCTCTTCTCGCAGAAGAAAGATGCAGTTCCCTTGCTTCTATTGCATGGTTGGCCTGGTAAACACACCGAACTCTTCTCATCATCTGTTACGCATTCTGATTTTTGAGCTTACAGGGAGCTTTTTGGAATTCTTGCCTATACTGCAAAAGTTCCGAGGGGAGTATACCCCGGAGACTTTGCCTTATCACTTGATTGTGCCATCTTTGCCAGGCTACGCCTTTTCTTCTGGGCCCCCATTGGACAGGGACTTCGGCACTGGCGATATTGCTCGCGTTCTGGATCAATTGATGAAGAACCTTGGGTTTGGCGATGGGTATATTGCCCAGGGGGGCGACATTGGAAGCCGGATAGCCAGACATCTGGCTGTGGACCATGAAAGCTGTAAAGGTAAGATTCGTTCCTTGATTATATTTGGATCTATCATCTGACATTGAATATAGCGGCACATCGTAAGTTGGTTCCCATTGAAATCTTCTGAGAGTTGAAAAATACTTATCAAATTCAGTAAACGTGGTTTTCATGAGAAAGCCAGAAGGCGTGACGGACGAACACCTGAACGCCTTCGAGATCCAAGGCATTGAACGGATGCAGAAGTTCGTCGCTACGGGATCCGGCTATGCGACTGAGCACGGTACACGGCCTAGTACCATCGGCCACGTTGTGTCGTCCAGCCCTATTGCGCTCCTAGCATGGTGAGTGCTTTTTTACACCAGGTTCCCGAAGAAAACCTTGCAAGCCAGTATTGACATCTGCAGGGTTGGCGAGAAGTTCTGTGAATGGGTTGATGACCCTCTGCCTCCGAATGATATCTTAGAATCCATCACTTTGTATTGGCTTACAGACACATTCCCTCGGGCCATATATACATACCGACAGGTGGACTGTTCTTTTCATCATGGCGTAGAGTGATTGCTAATTCAAATCTACAGAACTATCCACCACCACCCATACCGGCTTCTAATGACCCTCGTTGGTATATCAAGAAGCCGTTTGGATTTTCTTCTTTCCCCATGGAGCTTGCTCGACTGCCGCGCTCCTGGGTTGAAACGACCGGCAATCTAGTATTCTGGGAGCACCATAAAAAGGTATGTGTTTGATGAATAGCGGATTCGAGAGAGAGGTTGGCATCTGCTAACGTTGTACAAATCCAGGGTGGCCATTTTGCTGCTTTGGAGCGACCTGATGAGTTGAAATCAGATCTTGTTAAATTTGTGGATCAGGTTTGGCCTGGTATCAAATCTACCACTTAATTTGAAGCTATTTATCTGGTAATAAAGTCACTTGAGCTGCTTCCAGGGTTTTATGTCTGTTACCCTCACGGCTCAGCTGTCAGCACATGAGCATCACCTCGGCATATTTTGAGAGGCCAGAGACTACCTATTAAATAAATTCGATCGTGTCTACTCTCATCGTGCCAGTAAAAAAATCATAAATCGCATCAAGAGCAAGCAAAGCCCGGGAGTAAAACAAAGAAGTATAAAAACGCGGGTAAACCTTGGAAGTATCACATCGCGCCCACCTTTCCTTCCCACTCCCCAACCCTGACCCCTGGACCCCCCTAACCTTGACTCCTTGTTCCGAAAGTCCTTAATTAACCAGGGCGATGACTATCACCAATTCAGCTGATGAAGTCTTCTCTGACGAGTCAAGTTTCTACGGTAAATTATAGCCCGTGTTACCTGTGCCCAGGAGTACAGCTGACATTCACCCAGGCGACGAAGAGGAAACGAACAGGCTCGAAGCCCTCGTTGCAGCCTACGACCCAGAACCATACTGGGGAGAGCATCATCAAACCCTCTTGTCAACAATGCAACATAATTTACAAGCTCCGGCGAAAACATCGTCGTCAGACGTCTCAATGAGAGATGCATCTCCCCCACCAACCAACTTACCCCAGGACTGCCGCGGAAGAACAGAGACCGTAGCTCAATTTCTCTCTCGGCTTCCACCGTCGGCTACAGAGATGACGACTACGAGACCATGGATATGGACGTACAATCATCATATTCCACGAACCGAGGAGGGAGATGTTCCCACCCTGTTGAGAAAAGGCCAAGAGCTCCTCCAAGCATATGAGCGCGAGAGTAACACCTTACGCAAAGCACACGACGAATCAGGCGTCAAAAACCCAGGTGCTCTAACCCGCAAACTCAATCCTCTCCGCCGAGAGCTGGAAAAGGATATCCTCGCTCTCGCTCAGGAAACAGGCGTTACGCACGGCAAGTGGATGCTGTTTCCCACCACTGACAACGTCGATGAATGCTGGGCGACAATCGCTAGAGCAATGGACGAGGGCGAGCTCGGCGACACTGCGAAAGTTGCCCCGAATGATGGATCCGGACAGGCGCCTTTGATCTGCATTTACACGGTGGACTTTGGGGATGTTGAGGATGTTAAACGCGTGGTTAAGAAGCTGGTTGATATCGGGCTTGTGAAGAAGGGACCTCGGCCTATTTACTACAAGTCTGATGCATACACGCTTCTTGAGATCACATCGAAGAATAATTATGGGCTGAAGGCGAGCATGTTCTCGAGTCGGGATCTGCTTGAGGGGAAGTGAGGGATGTTGGTCTGGCTTTCATGGTTAATTTGCATGAATTTGATTATTGATATCTTGCTGTAGTGGGTATCTCTGAGCAACGCATCTATGTATCACACCTGACGAACAATGAAATCCCGAGTAGTGGCAGTGAACTAGTATACCGGTAAGCCAGTATGCCATGTGAGAACGTTCCAGGTAGAGGACGTTCTGGATGAGGGTTTGATTGACGGGACCGACTGAGGGTTGATGTGGACCAGCCAGTGCTTGTTTAGCTTTCTTCTGGGGGGACTCTAGGCGGTACTCGTGTGATGGCCTGGGAGACTGTCTTTGACGAGAGTCGGTGCCAAGGCCACAACCGCAAATATTATGACCGACGGCGAGTCGTGATTCAGCCGTCGTGGCCTGCGCTGGTCATGACTTTCTCACAAGCCTCGCGAATCTCAGACACGCCCTTTACATCGCCCCAAGCGTCAAGCAAGTGCTGAATCTCTTTCCAGTCCTTCTCCGCATCTTCCCGTTTGTCGTCCGCCAAAAGCCTTTCAAGCCTCTGCGGTGCAGCGAGCACCCATCGTACAGTTTCCTTCTCACTTTTTATATTCGACTCTCCAGCATCTTGTTTCGCTTCCTTCATGCGCTTCCGCTGCTCCTCGCCTTCTTTGATGAGTCCACCGGCGGTCTCCGCAACGAAAGCAATAGCTGGCCCCAATGTTTTCGTCATGGTCAAAGGAGCACCACGATCATCCATACTTCGGCGCATTTTGCCAATCGTCTCCACGGCCCGAATTAACTTGGAGTAGTTGTCGTAGACGAGGGCTTTCCGCTCCCCGTCGAGAGTGCGAATGTCTCCAACCAACGTATTTTCAGCCTTGAGCACGGTAGACAGTGACGACGATGAAAGCAGATGTTCCACATAGCGATGCGGGTCGAAGTCTGCGCTATCAAGCTCTGTCCCTGACCCCAGAGCAGATGGGTTGGAAATATCTCCTGCATCCGTGTTCCGTGGTACGCTACGGGAGCGCGAGGGGTCTCTAGCGGCTGCCGCGTCTAACCCAGGGGGCTTGAGATTATAATAGTCCCGGAGGGCGCTTCGATTGCGTCGTGGTGGAAGTGAGGGGGAGAGCGCTCGTGCAGTGGACGGGGTAGATGCGGCGCTGAGGCCCCCGCCGGCACTGGTGTTCAGGGCATCGAGTGATGGGCGTGACGAAGCAGGGGCGGGGGAGTGAGCCCGAGATGAGGCAATTGAATGGCGTGGAGAGGATATAGTCGACATCGTGGTTCGGGGGTGGTGCCGGGAGAGACACCGGAGGTCGGGGCCAGATCAACGGCTATAAGCGGTGGTCCGTGCGCGTGTTTTCGCGATGCTCATGCCTTCCCCGACATTCGTTGCTTCGGTTGGATCTCACTGGACACAATGGCTAGTCCCGATCAACTTGCAGCTCAGATTCTGAACACAAAATCTCTCTCGGTATCTCCGACTTGGCTCAATGCCTTCCTATCCTCTAGCACTTCACAGCGCAATGTTCCTATCTCTGCTCTTACAAAAACTGCTATATTCCGACTTTTAGCTTCCGACATCAAGGAATCACTCTCCAAGCACAGATCATGTGTTCTGCCAGTTGACGTGTATGATCCCATGGTTCAAGAACGACACTTGCAAGGCTCCATCCCAGTTCAAGTTCTCGACATCGAAGACATCGGAACAAGTCTATGGAGCCAGATCGAAGCGATTGAACGCGTCGAGCGCGGTGAAGCTATTCGAGGACGCGAAATTGTTCGCACAATCGCCGTTGATGAAGACTCAGAGCCTACAGGGAGTAACGGCACGAACAATGGCGCTGCAAGTGGTGCGGCAACTGCGTCAGGGACCGGTGGGTATGGTCCACATCGCTTGATTCTGCAAGATGCCGCGGGCACCGTCGTTGCTGGTGTAGAAATGCAGCGTATTGAGGGTGTCACTGTGGATAAACTCGCTATTGGCTCAAAGCTTTTACTGCGCAATGCAACTGTTGCCAGGGGTATGGTGCTTCTTAACCCCGGGTGTGTTACACTACTCGGGGGTAAGATTGAAGGCTTGGACACAGCATGGCGGCAAGGTAGGAAAGCTCGATTGTTGGAAAAGACTGCCGGCCTGGAGAGTGCCTGAAATCCCAACCAAAGCTTCGAGGAAAGAAAACCTGTCGGTTTGCGGTTTTTTTACAAAGGTATGAACTTAATTGTCCTATTTTTACTCCGTACATCATGATGGCTCGTAAACACATGCTGAACAAAGGTACAGCAAATTTCCAGACATGCTCTCTTGCCTATGTCCGGAACGCTTCCGTGGTATACTCAAACAGTCAAGGTGGATAGATGATGGTCCAGTTCCTCCCAGCCATTGCTTGTCGACGGTGAAAGCATAATGGCTCTGAGAGAATCGACCATTTTCCCGCTCTGCGCGTACGCCTTGCTGAGCTCTGCGGCGTCGAGCTTGCCGCGAGGGGGCACATTCTGAAGTGCACATTGAACGGCACTCTTTGCAACATCGGGGTCTTGCGTGGCTGCTGCCAGCTCCATCCATCCTGCAGGTTGAGCCGGTGAGAGCATGATTGCAGAAGACGCCTGAGCAGTCCGTCTGAGGTCCTCGGGGACATTTGCGTGGGCATTGAATCCCAATGCTGAAATGGCGCTCTTGAGTTTGACCAACTTGGCTTGCTCGTTCAAGTTAATGTCATCGCGTGTGGTAAGGCTGTTGAGATCGGCCTCGATTGCTTCAATTGCCTCGCTATCCTTATCCAGAATTGAGATAGCACCTAAAAGAAGGGTAGCGCCAATGTGGCCATCATTATTCTCGAGACAGGTGAACAGCTGTTCACGAGCGACTGCTCGGTCCTCCTCGCCACCCTTGGCCCACAGGACCTGGGCCAGAAGGCAGACTACGTCTGGCGCGTTGTTTGCTTCTTGCAGAGCATCGCGGAACATGTCGATGGCTTGATCCCATGACTGAGTGTAGTAGAATGCGAGACCAGCGGTCAGATGTGCGGATAGTCGAAGCTTGCGGCAGGTTTCAGGGTCGAAGTTTTCTGCATCTTCCTCGCCAGAGAGTGAAAGCGCGAGCTCGGCCTTCTCTGCAGCTTCATCATAGACATGGCGGGAAAGCAGAACTCGGGCCAGGTCTGCATTTGCCTGTGCATATTTCGAGAGGGATTCGGTGGATTCGGTCTCTTCGAACTCGGCTTCCATACCAGCGCAAACTACCTGCAGGCTGTTCTCGGCATTTGTAGTTTCGCCCATTCTCTCCGCCAAAAGGGCCGATAGATGGACAAAGGGCAGGTCGAATGGATTTTGGCTGCACAATTGGTGAAGAGCGAAGAATGGCTGGATGAGTTCAGATGCCTCATGCGAAGCGGAAGGGTCGACAAGGAGGTGGTCAAATAGAGTAAGCGCATATTGGCGCTTGGGTAGAATCTCCGAGGAGTTTGAAATCTCGAAAGCATGCTCAAAGATACCTCTAGCCTCTTTGACCTCTCCCACAAGAAGCGCAAGTAGACCTTGGCCAACCCAAGCTTGGGCGTAGTCTGGGTCAGTTGACTGTGCCCGAGTGAAAGCATCATTGGCAAGCTGGATGTCGTTGTGAAGAAGGTAGAGAGCACCAAGATTAGTCCAAACCGACGCATTGCGATCATTCAGATGTAAACTTCTCACAAAGGCGTGCTGCGCAACCTTGGGACTCATGGTCGTAGTGACCACACCCAATGAGTTCCAGAAATCGGCATTGCCAGCTTCCAGCTCAATTGCTCTCTTGAAGCACTGCATGGCTGCTTTCAAGAACTTGCGTGATTTCTTACCCTTTTGGGAAGGGTCTGATTGGGCTTCGCGATATGCTAGGTGTTCAGCCCAGCCAAGATTGTACCAAGCGATCGCCTGGGCATGGGGGTCTTGGACCGAAACGTGCAGTGCGCGTTTATAGGCAAGGATGGCTGCTAAGACATAGAAGCTGGCGGGCACAGTCTCTTCCGTGACATCGGAGTCAAGCCAATCCGTCCCAAGACCGTCAATTTCGGACATCGAATCAAATGCACTAGGGTCGAGATCAATTGCCAGCAGAGCCTTGCAGTCAGAGGCAGAAAGTTTGACAAGCTTGCTCTTCATGTGTGAGAAATGAGAATACGCATCGCCAACAGCCTTCCATAGGTTGAAAATGTCAGTCTTAACCTGCGCCAGTTCTTGGGCTAGCTTGATAGCTCTGCATGCTAATTCGGCAGAATCGTTGAACAGACCGAGACCAAGACTCTTGGCTGAACTCTCGGTTAAGGTTTGGAGTAGTGCAATTGACACGCCGATGTCGTCGGGTCTGGATCTCAAGACTTGGTCGTAGCTAGAGATTGCCTCGTCGTACTCGCCAAGCTCTCGTCGGACGTTGGCCAGCATGTACCGGGAGAACCATACATTCTGCTGTTCCTTCTCCGAAAGGTTTGGTTCAAGTGTTTTCGCGTATTCAAATGCCTTGGTAGAAGCGACGTATCGCCCAGAGTGGTGATAGCTTTCGGCAAGTCCAACCCAAGAGTGATAGTCATCGGGCGAGAGTCGAAGAGCCGCTTGGAATGAAACAATGCTCTTGCTGTATTGTTGCTTGTTAATTTGCACAGTTCCCAGGGCAGCATATGGCCAGCTGAAACCGCGACGCTTTGAGCCCGGTGAAGGCTTCGCTTTTCCAGATTCAATTACTCGCTGTGTGACTGCTTCGACGAGATCCCATTCTTGAGAATCAGCAAATGCCCTGGCGAGACGCTCAGCAGCCTCAATCTCCGAGGTTGATAATTCAAACGCTTTGTGGAAGCATCTGCGGGCTCTCGTTTTGTCCTTCTTGTAATCGGCAAAGTAAATTCCAAGAATGGTGTATGCGGGTGCAAAGTTCATGTTGGCCTGGATGGAAGCGAAAAGGCTGCTGTATGCACCTTTGCGGTTTTTTCTTGCAGATGGGGACGGATCAAGCTCCCACTGGCAATAGCCAATGCGGTACAGGGTCTCTGCTGCGAATTCTCGGTTCTCGGGCTGAATTTCCTTTGAGTCTTCCAGCACACCTTGAAGCCTATTTAACCCAGCTTGTAGGTCACCCTTCAAAGCTTCACACCAAGCGAGCTCACAACGAATGGTGAGATTTGAAGTATCACGTTCAAGGGCCCGGCGTAGGAAGTCAACAGCTTGAGCATAGTCCTGATCCTCTTTCAAGATCAAACCAACACCAAGCAAGCAGGTGCAAGACAGTGGGAGCCTCTCAAGGATGCTGTTGAATATTAGCTTTGCCTCTGGGTGGTGTCGAGGTGCTTGGTGATAGATCAAAGCGTTGGCAAGCGCAATATTCAAGGCGTCAGCCGTGTTTGGGATTTTGACACCACAAACTTTGTTCAAATCCTTGATAGTAGACAGACCCTTGCGGGCAACATTGACCACACTCTCATATTCTTCCAAATGGAGATAGAGATCTGACATGAGTCGATGGGCAATGATGGAGTTACCAGCAGACTCCAGTCCTTCAACCATAAGAATGAGACGATCCTGGGCAGCTGTTTGCTTATCAACTTTGGCAATGTTATCCGCCAGGTCAACGTCATTCTCGGCGGCTGAGTCCTTCCTCTTTTTGTTCTCCCCCTTGACTTCCTCTTCGCTTGGGGGCTCATCGGGGAAAGGTGACAATTCACTAGACAGGAATCCTTTCAGAACCTTGGAGATTCCGGATTCTGGGAAGAATTCAACATATTCACGCAGATGTCCAACGTCATATTCAGCGAAGTTTTGGACATCTTGCCAGGTCAAGAAGACCTTCCAGGCAGGCTCAAACGGATGCTTGATGATCACCATATCCCGGGCAGCCTTGAATACGAGCTTCTTCTTCTCTTCTTTTTGATCGGCTGGAGAAACACAAAGATCCTCATATGCGCGCTCGAAGAGCTTTTCTTCGTATCGACGTCGCACCTCGTCATCATTGGTCCAATCAACTATTCCTCGATAAAGCTGATCCAGGCCGCTTTTTTCGAACGCTTCGCGCTTGACCTCTTGGGTGACCCTGTCGATGCGCGCACCGAGACGTGTTCTCCGTTCTCCAATTTCCCGATTGATGAATTCTCTTTCCTCGCCCTCGGTCAATTCAATCAATCGCAAGTATGTGTGGGACGGATGCGGTAGTCTGCCTTCGAGGAAGTCGTATAGCGGGGAATTGGGCAGTTGCAGCATCAGCGAAGCCTTGCGGTGGGCTTTGGAGCCATGATTCGTGGCCAACTTCGCATATTTGTTGACCATATCCTGGCAGCGCTCCCGCTCGTCACTGCAATCCGTCAGCACTACTTCTTAATCACAGCACCATTTCGAGGGAGCCATACTTATTGGCGAAAATGTTTCCAAGCTGAACAACCACCTGGTGATAAGAATCAAGCTTGTCTCCACCCTGCTTGTCATAAAGAGACAGCAATCCCTGCCACGCAGCTTTATCATCCGCCTTGATGCGAGTTGCGGTGATATATGCCGTTTCCGAATTGTCGTTCTTATTCAATTTGTCACATGCGAGTCCCAGGAAGACATAACTATGAGAGGAAAACGGTCAGTCAGAACGACCATGTCTGCAAAGAGGCAACCTTACGCGTGGTAGTTTTGGAGATCTTGCTTGATAAGCGCTTGGGCTTTTTCGACAGCAGTTTGGTAGTCTTTCGACTCCAAAGCTGCGCGAACGGCTTTCAATGCCGCTTTGCTCGACATGGCTTTGGTTACAGGAGCAGCGGGGAGAAACTGGTGTTTGTGGAGCAAAGAAGGTCGGCTAGCCGATACGTCACAGCTTATCGTTATCGTCCAGATCTACCCTGCCTGGAAGGAGAGGGCCTCGCGAGCTCCTGTTCGACTTCGGATATTTACTCATTCGAGCTCATTCAACTCTATACCTCTCATTTCACGGCAAACGATCTCAAGCTTCAATAAGCTCAGTCAAAGTTTGAAGAATTGTCTCAATCATCCCGAGGTCACCTGCGATAAGACGGCTGTCCTCTCCGCAGTCGTCATCCTCAAGCTATTCATCTACTTGAATCTACTTCATCACGCCCAGTGATTTGACAAGAAGTCTTTGTTGCTCCTTGTATCCTATTCAAATTCATTTTCCACTGCTCCTTCTATTTCATCCCCTATCGACCCTGTCATTCCGCTAGGCATCACACCCAAATCCAGCTCGGGATCTTGCGACTACCTGTAGGACATGGCCCCTTTACGTCTTCGGGTTGAGGGTCAGTCCTTCCGAGACCCTCACAACCGAGAAATCACACTTAGAGGGATCAACGTTGCGGCCGACGCCAAATACCCCAAGACACCCGACACCCCCTCTTACATCGCGGACAAATTCTTTGATGGAGACAAGGTCTCCTTTGTTGGACGGCCCTTCCCACTGCAAGATGCCCATCTCCATTTCAAAAGACTAAGGAAGTGGGGCTACAATACTATCAGGTATATCTTTACTTGGGAAGCTATCGAGCATGCCGGGCCGGGAATTTACGACCAAGAGTGGATTGACTTCACGATTGAAGTTCTCCGGATAGCCAAACAATATGAATTTTACATTTTTATGGATCCGCATCAGGATGTGGTAAGCGATTCAGATCAGACAAATTGTTTCCAACCGTATTTTAACGATCTCTAGTGGTCTCGGTTTTCTGGGGGTTCTGGAGCACCCATGTGGACGCTCTATGCAGCAGGTCTGAACCCCAAGACCTTCAAGACCACAGAAGCCGCCTTAGTGCAAAACACATACGATGTCCCTGCGCAATTCCCGAAGATGATTTGGAGCACAAATTATACCAGATTAGTTTGCCAAACCATGTTCACGTTGTTCTGGGCTGGACGGGACTTTGCTCCCAAGGCTGTCATTGATGGGGTGAACATTCAGGATTATCTCCAAAGGCACTTCATTGATGCATGTGCTCACCTGGCACAAAAAATTCATGATGCAGGCGATCTTGAGGGCGATGTGATTATTGGCTGGGAGAGTATGAATGAGCCTCATCGTGGCATTATTGGCATACAAGATATATCAGTGGTTCCACCTGAGCAGCAGCTTCAGCTCGGGACTTCCCCAACTGCGTTCCAGGCTATGCTCACCGGCTCAGGGCGAGCATGCGAGCAGACAACATGGGCTTTTGGTAACTTTGGTCCTCACAAGACTGGCACGGAACTGGTAGACCCTGCGGGTGACATTGCTTGGTTGCCAGCGGACTATGATGACAGCAAGTATGGCTGGAAACGAGATTCCGGGTGGAAACTTGGAGAGTGTATTTGGGCACAGCATGGAGTGTGGGACCCATCCACAGACACGCTCCTGCAGAAAGACTACTTCTCGAAGAACCCTCAGACTGGCGAGCCATTGGACTATGAAAAGTTCACCAACTCCTATTTCCTGGATCATTACAGAGCATTTAAAGACGCTATTCGGGGCATCTGGTCAGAAGCAATTATGTTCTGCCAGCCACCTGTTATGGAAGTTCCCCCGGATGTCAAAGGCACTCCCGATGATGACCCCAACATGGTCCATGCAGTTCATTACTATGACGGGCTTACTCTTTTGACCAAGCATTGGTAGGCACTCCCCCTTTCCATGGATACATGTCCCAGGCTAATTATAGTAGGAATCGTCTCTACAATGTGGATGTTATTGGTGTGCTTCGCGGCAAGTACCTCACCCCGGCGTTCGCTCTCAAGATCGGCGAGTCGGCCATTCGAAACTGTCTACGTGATCAACTCAAGTTCCTCCGTGAAGAAAGCCGAAACTACATGGGTTCTCACCCTGTGGTTTTCACGGAGATTGGAATCCCATACGACATGGACGACAAATACGCCTATAAGACTGGTGACTATAGTAGCCAAACCAGTGCCATGGATGCCAATCATTTCGCGCTGGAGGGCAGTACGTCGAACGGCTATACTCTCTGGGTCTACGTCACGCAGGTAAGGGCTCTTTCTTAGTCTCCCAGGAAGAACATACTGATCAAAGTTAGAATGACCACGAATGGGGTGACCAGTGGAACGGAGAGGATCTGTCTATCTACTCCCACGACGATCTGGAATTACCTAGCAACGGTGCTCGGTCCGCTAATCCCCATTCTCCGGCTTACTCTGAAAGTCAAAGTAGTGGGGACGAACCAGATGTCGGACCCCGCAACCTCAAGGGTGCTTTGGCTACTCCTTCGATCTCTAGTGATCTGTCTCGGCCAGCTGTGCGACAGGGTCAGGGATACCGCGCTGCAGAAGCCTACCTGCGTCCTAACCCGACCTATGTCAGCGGCAAATTGGATACTCATGTGTTCGATCTGAAGAACTGCACGTTCAAGCTCTCACTGACAGCCAAAGGACCTACTTCAGCTACCGCCCCGACGGAGATCTATCTCCCTGACTTCCATTTCCCCCAGGACAGCCTGGCTGTTACAGTCAGTGGTGGGAGATGGGACATTGAGACTCAGGATATCCAAGGAGTCAAACTACCACATCTGAGATGGTGGCATGCAGAGGGACAGCAAGAGATCACGATTGAAGGATACAAGCGCAAGCCTGGGGAGATTGCTAACCCGGCGGGTGAAGATGTCTCTTATTTGGAACAATGCCAAAAGGGTCAGTGTATGGTGATGTGATAGTCTGAGAATTCTTTATTCCAATAGCTCGCAATGTTTCCATTGAGACAGTGTTCAGTGTTCAGTGTTGTGCCGGCTATACCGATAAGATAAACAATGAGGGGCATCGTAGGCAGCTACTCAGAACTACTAAGACAGAGTTGGGGTGAAAGGATAGTATGCAGTAAATAAGTACAATTTAAATATCCGAATAGATCTATATTAAATCAAAAACATCTTAAGGGGAAAAAATCAGATATGCAAGAATTCGAGCCTCATCCAAACGGCAAACAAACATCGCGTGGAGCATCAAGCGGTGTGGTCGATGTCTTGGGGAAATTCTTAGCCCGGCAAGTCTCCAATTCCGCGAGTGTTCCCTTCGATCAAAACAACCACCCTCAACGCCTTCCGCATCGTACCTCGTCGCTTCCGAAAACCCTCAAGTCCCTTCCCGGAAAGCGCGGCGCGTGCAGGTGGGCCGCAGTGTCCGACTGCTAAGCCAGGTTCAACGGTCATTGTTACCTGAGACACGGTCTTCCACTGTGACATAAGCTGGTATAAGACCGCTCGTTTACCCTCTACTCTGTCCTGCTGCACATCTCCAAAATGGCCGCAGAGGACCTGTCGGAGGGCGGCATGGCCGACATCATTCAGGCCCTGCAAGTCATTCACAACCCCAACTCGTCAAACGACATTCGACAGAACGCCTCTCGTTTCGTGGAAGATCTGAAGGAGACCGAAGGCGCCGCGCGCAATGGTTTCCTACTCGCCTCTCGTTTGGAGCATGAGCCGGTGGTTCGTTACTTCGGTCTCACTCTGCTCGATCACGTCCTGCGCAAACTGTCATTCTCTTCCCCCGAGGAAGCCACTGCCATTCGATCCATGGTCCTACAACTCGCCGAGAACGTCCGACCCGAAGACCCGTCCTATTACCGAAACAAGATTCCCCAGCTTTGGTCTGAGGCCGCGAAGAAGAGCTGGGGGCTGGATTGGAACGATATGGATGCTACACTGGTTCAGTTCTGGGGCGCGTCTCTTGTACACAAGGAGCTGGTGCTCGCTGTGCTCGAAACTCTCTCCGAGGACATTTTCTTCCGTGAAGATGTTGTCTCGGCCCTACGGGGAAGCGAGCTTAATCGGGCGCTGATTGAGATCTTTACACCGGACAGCATTATGGAAGCAATCACAAACTCGGATAAGAACACCAGTGGCGCTCTGCGCTGCGGCCAGGAGGGTTGGTTGGTTCGCGTGAGCTTGTTCCTCAATGAATGCATCCAGAATGTCTCTGGCTCTCAGCAAGCTCGAGACGCAGCTTTGAAAGCCTTGGCGACTCTCAAGTCTGCCCTCTCTTGGTCTGTGTACCCGGCTGTCATTGCTTCCACGGCTATTCTCAGCCTCTTCAGAGCTCTGTCCTGTCAAGATGAGCAAATCCTTCTCGCTGCAATTGAGGCACTTCATGCGCTTTATGGTAGGAACACCATTGGCTGCGAAGAATCCCACGCCCTCGTTTGCCTTATCTTCGAATCTGACTACCTTGTCGCCCTGCGCGGACTTTACGAGTGGTCGATTGTCGGCCCAGATGACGTTGATGATCCCCGATACCTGGTGTCCAAGAAGGTCTCCGAGATGGTCTCCTACATCGCAGGGTGCTTGGATGATGAAAGGTTCCTGCGTGATACCATGAACCAGCTAGACCTGCCACCATTCTTCCATTTCATGATCACTATCATGCAGCACCAGAGCTTGACGGTCTCCATTCCCTGTCTACACCTGTGGTCCAAGCTGTTACAGATATCGAAGATTCACCGAATGGATTTCGTTACAGAGCAAACGCCCCAGCTTCTCAACATCTGCACAGAGCGGTTACTGCGTTGGGAGTCCCTCTCAACCGACTCCGACAACCCGACAGTGCAGTTCTTGTTCGAGGATATTGACACAGCCCCTGAACGACATGCATTCGTTGGCAATTACCGCCGCTACTGCTCTTCGATCATTGAGACCATCACGTTGAAGAGACCCCAAGAAGCAGTGCGCGAGATCCTTGCCCGGGTGGACAACAACCTCGACAACCTATATAGCGGGGTTCAACCATTTAGCAGTGAGTGGGAGACCGTTACTAACACCATCTCCAACCACTCAAACTAACGCTTTCCAAGTGCCAACATTCAACAAGTCCTCCATTCCCATCATGCGGGCTGACTCCCAATTTGCAGTCGTCGAGGCTGTCATCAAGGGTTACAACAAATGGGTTTCAGCACACGGCAAGGCACCACAAAACGACGTAAGACTTCAGCAAACAGTGCCTTGAGCTTGTGCAGCGTCACTAATATTGTCCCTAGGAGTCGAAGCGAATTGAGTTGGAACAGGCTGTGGAAAACTGGGCCTCGACTTTGATGATAAGATCATACGAGGTACGTTTGTGCTCACGAGCAATAATCGCTCTACACATCTTATCCCTCAATTGAACCATTTCGAAACACCCTTGTCCGTTATTTGGAAACATCTCCTAATCATACTTCAATATTAGGACCCTGTCATCAAACAACGAGTTATCAAATTAGCAGTCGATGTTTCTTCGAAGGCTCTGGACAAAAACCCAGGATTCGCGCTCAAAGTTCTGGAACACGTTCTCATGACCCGTTTGCCGGATCACCCTGAATATCCAATGTATTCTGAGGCCGTCAAAGAACTGCATGGACTTGCTAGTCATGAACTTCGTCGTTTGGCCATGCGTTACGCTGACAGCTTTTCTGTAAGCACTCTTTGTTCGTGGGCCTGGATGGCTGCTGGTCAGTTCTAATGTTCGTTTCACAGTCCTTCTACGATGTCATCGAGCCGAAGATCAAGGAGATCACAATGACCAACCATGTGGACGACAAATTGCAGATGGAACTGACATCCATTCTGCTCATCATCACGTAAACTTCATGCTGTTTATCACATGCCCACTCACCGTGCTAACCTGATATAGGCAACGTGCGATCAAGATTGATCCAGTCATACAAAAAAACCGATTAGAATCTTTCCTTGAACCCGTCAAAGTTGCTTGGCACGATGAACAGTTCCGTCAAGGCAGTTCCTCCTTCCAAGCCTTTTGTGAAATGCTTGGCTTAGAAAACGTCGGCCAATACATGCAGGCTAAGCAAGCACAAAAAATGCCAGACTGGACAGAGATCGAGTTGGACAATGAAGGAAAACTTGTCCAGGAAGAAATGACCCGAAAATTCCAGGTAGAATGAACCCTTTTAGCTCATTTCATCTGTTTGTGGGGATTTTTCTGACTTGTGCCAATATAGCTCTTACCGCTGCGTGGTACTAAGACCATGCTGGCTGTCTCGACAGATCGACTCAACAAGAGTACACAGGCATATGGAATCGCCCAGGAAATCTGGTTTGACACCATCAGAATGATTCTTCCGACTTTGTTGCAGCTTGTCCGGTAAATGATTTTGAGGCTCATGCAAACCCGCACTCTCAAACTAACAATTCCCTTCTAGCAACGCCCATGCCTTCCACAATCCTGCTAATTGGAACATGATGGACGGCATGCAACCCGTGGTTGAACGAATCTTGACCGACCGGTTCTGGCAGGCTGGTATTTCAACCGGTAGCCGTGATGAGTTCTATGCGAGAATCACTTCATCAAAGTCCACCCTCGAAGGCTTTTCCTCTTCAGTTCGAGGTAAAATCAGAGCCGTTCGCGAGGCATGCTATTCCATGTTGTTCAGCATGAGCCGGCTGGGTTTCATCTTCTATGGATTTGAAGAACTTCCAGGCCCCTTGGCCGAAGCATTGTTTGTTGACTCACCCCATCTCTCCTCTCACCAGTTCTCAGTTCTTCTCAATATCTCCCGCTGCTTGATTGACGACTGCCCCGTGCAATTCCGTGCCAACTTCTTGCCACCCATGCTTTCAACTCTGTTCACCAACATTGACCGCAAGATCACCACGGAATGGGAGTTCATTGAACAACGCCGGGACGGCGGTCCGGACGGAGATCTTACCACAGAGATGAAATCCGAAAGTGTCCTTCGACAGTTAACTTATTCTGCTGTGATCATGGTTGCCAGCCTATTCGATCCGCAGAGAGGCGGTAAACGCTCCCGAAATCAACCAACATCGGATACTTGGAGACACTCAATGCTAACTCAAATCGTGATGTTGAAAGACCCAGATAGAACTGAATCAGACCCCAGTGCTGCCCAACCAACCCCATCACTCTCTGATTCCATCCGCCACTTCGTGCTATCCTCCCCCCAGATCTTTGAGCCCGTCATGCTTTTCTGTACCCACGCCCTTCGCATGCGCGACACACGCTGCTGCAGTATCATTACGCGCGTCATCCGTTCGATTCTGCAAGATTTCGCGCCTAATCCTGCTACCGAAGACACCCCTACCATTCGCACCATTCGCGAGTTCATCTGCTCTGACGTTCTTAAAGCCTGCATCACATCTGTACACGAATCTTACTTCGTCGATATGCAAAAAGACTTTGCTCAGTTGATTGCGTCGATCTGGATTCTCTATGGCAGCTGCAGCGAAACGCCAACCAACATTTTCTTGAGTTTGCCCGGCATCACCCCCGAGAAGATTGCTCGAACTGAGGGTCATCTGCGCCGCTGCACGTCTCCGCGCCAGCAAAGGGCCTGGGTTCTTGACTTCTTAGAGTCAGTGCGAGGTGTCAGTGTTTCTGCCCAGGGAATGTTCCTCGGTTCTCGTGAGGATCGTCGCAAAGCACGCTCGGCATTGCAGGAGAGGTATATGACCAGTGAGATGGATGCCCAGGATCAGAGCCATCGTGTCGATATCAACGACGGCCCGGACCTTGGTGGTGTTGCTGATCTATTTGGTTAAGTTCGCATCCACATCCTCACCCTATGATACTTTCTCCCTTGGATCTTTATTTTTCTTTTATCTCTCCAATCGTTCCAGCTTTTAAAATACCTATTCCTAGCGAGCTGTTACATTGTGAACTTATGATATAGAAGAAAAAATTCCAGCATGCTTACAACATCCTATGATTCTCTCAGTCACCCTGACAATTTCTATGCTAGTATCACATCTTGCCTTTTCAGCTATTGAGACCAGGTACTGTAAGAAGTCCCTCTACCCATCCTCTACGGTTTTAATATGGCTCTATGGAAAACCTGCAGATTTAAACGAATAAAGAAATAAGATATTGCAAAAGACTGAACTAAACCTTTCAAACAGGCAAGTAATATCTACAGTTTTCCTCGAACTGTCTTCGAGATGATTCACCCTAAATAGCCACTTCAATGCTTCTAGCTCTCCCCATAATGATCAGAAAGGCCTAGTTCAGTCCATCTACCATTGAGGCAAGGGGTTACACAATCAAGCATCCCAAAACACCAGCATCATACAGAGTCAAAAGAGAAAGCGTGAATGGGGAGGAACAAGATCGCTCATAAGCACAGTGACATGGTCAAGGTGTTTATTGAGTGAGGTTGGAAGGGGTATAGGCGAAAGTAGGGCGGACGAAGCTGTAAGCAAAGTAAGTATGAGTCCCGGAATCGGATGGAGCCATTAGCGCGGCAGTGGGCCAAACATACCGGTCAGAGTTGTAGACCTTGATATCGGTACCGAGGAGCTCCTTCTCACGGGCCTTGTCGGCGTAGTGGCGGCGGACCTGGTCGCGATCTTCCTCGGCTTGGAGGAGAGGGGTGAGGTGGTGACGGGACCACATCTTCTCACGGGCGAGCTCGCTGTGAAATCCTGTTAGTCGCTGAATTTGAAGCATTCCCTTGGTGCCAGATTGAATTTCGTATCGGTCTCAATTTCAATTGTGGTTGTTTCGGGACGATCGGAGTGAAGAATGGATCGGGATGGTTGAAACGTACCGCTGCTCACGGGCACCGTGGAAGTACTTGTAGAAACCGTAGGCCATGATGACGTGCATGCCAATCATGTAGTAGGCGGGCTTGAAGCCGCGGGCAGGGACGTTCCGCTATCACGAATGGTAAGTTATCTGGGTGCTTGTGTGCTGGGCGCGCAGGGCCATTGAGGCCCCGAAATCCGAATTGAACTGCATACCTTGTACTGGACTTGAGCGTAGCCCCCCGTTGGGGGCATATCCTGAGGCATTGTGGCGGGTAGAGCTGGTGAGGGCTTGAGGGGATAGCGAGGAGCCGCTGTGACGATTGGAGAAGTTGGATCTGGAATGGTCACGTGAATACGACCTGTACAGTAATGAGGGCTGGGTGTGGTTTGATTGGTCGGTTGGCTTTGCGGTTTCCGCCCCGGCGATCTACGAGCAGTTGACAGCCCACCTTCAAATTTTGTCAATCCCACCACAACACAATGGACGAAGAAGAGAGGCCTCGGAAACTTGCCAAGCTGGATAATGAGAACCAGGATAACACTGAAATACTCGGTCCCGCCATGACAGGCGCTGGTGATGTGGCCGGCAAGGATCCGGAACCCGCAGTCGCAAACGAACCCCAAGATCTCTCCGAATTTACGGTCACCAAGACCACAGCTACGAATGATGAGTCTGCTCCCACGGAAAATGCAGAAGGTGCTGCGCCGGTCTTGTCCAAGAACCAATTGAAGAAACAGCGCAAGGCAGAACGGTACCAACAAAAGCGCGAATTCATGAAATCGCAAAAGAAAGACAAGCTCGCGGAGAAGAAAGAGCGTCGCCAGAAGCTGTTTGATGATGCGAGGGCAGAGGGAGGAGAGGAAGCTATCGAGAAGCTTCGACAGGAATTCCGATCTAAGAAAGCCCGGAAGGGCCGATGCACAACCATACCCATATCATTCGTGATGGACTGCAGCTTTGATGAGCTCATGGAACCCAGGGAGCGCATCTCTCTAGCCGGCCAGCTCACGCGAGCATACTCAGACAACAACCGCGCACCCTTCCACGGCCAAATCATGTTCTCGTCATTCGACAAACTATTGAAAGAGCGATTCGACACCGTACTATGGAGCCACAAGAACTGGAAGCACATTAGTTTCCTGCAGGAGGACGTCTTACATGCAGCTGGACTGGCTAAGGAACTCATGTCAGGTCCAAAGGGCGGCAAGCTTGCGGGACCTTTCGAGGGACAGCCCGATGCGAAACCCGAGGATGGCGAGGTCATCTATCTCAGCAGTGATAGTGAAAATACTTTGACCGAGCTGAAACCTTACAGCACATACATTGTCGGGGCCCTGGTGGACAAGAACCGACACAAGGCTGTGTGCTACAAGAGTGCGGTTGCCAAGGGCATCAAGACTGCGAAACTGCCCATCGGAGAGTACATTTCGCTGGCGCATCGTCCTGTGCTTGCCACCAACCACGTTATTGAGATTATGCTTCGGTGGTTGGAATGTCGTGACTGGGGTAAAGCTTTCATGCAGGTGATTCCGACTCGGAAGGGTACCGCTTTGAAGGAGACCAAGCCTGGGGAGGAGGGAACCGTTGAGGAAGTCACTGGCGACGCAGAAGATGCAGAGGAGGAAGATGAGGAGCAGATGCAAGCGGATCATATGAAGCAACTCGAGGAGATGAACGCCTCGGATCAGGAAAGTGACGATGACAAGGAGTAGACTCCACGCAAACACATTTATTACCCAGGAGCTATAATTACTCCCTCCCTTTACTTTATTACTTCAGTATCTAAATACAAAGCGGATCATCATCAACTCCAGCTGGGCAGGGTTCCAGTATTCGGTTTTACTATAAAAGGGCTCGTGTGAGTAACCTTGGGCGGTTGACCTCTTTTGATAATGGCCGAATATACCAGTATAGTGTCCAGGTGGCTTCAAACACTTCCCAGGTACTTTTTATGTTCAAACTTCACTCACTTGTCATCCATTATTCTCAACTTTTCTTGCTACAGCCTTGGAACTGTCCGTCGAACACATGGAGGATATCCTCATTCGTCCCGAGTCCTAGAGACCATCATATATATCCTCACCAGCCCACCTTGCCCGGCCTATCTTCCTTCATCCCTCGGGTGCGTGTTTAGGCTTGGAATGAGTGGGCTGTATGGAGACCTGGAAAAAAATATGCATATACACTCGCAACAAAATAAAATACTGTAGAAGTAAGTTGGGAAAGTAAGCAGGCAGACTGCATGCCATCCTATGGGATTAAAAGTCATGTTTATGGTCATATGGCCATAATTGGCTGATCTCGTCATCAACCAGTTTCGTGGTCTAGCGGTTATGATTTTCCGTTAACAATTGCCTGTTAGGCGAGTGTTCCGGAAAGGTTCTGGGTTCGATTCCCAGCGAAACTATTTTTTTGTTTTCATCTTTTTTTTGGATAGCTATATTACCCATTTCGGCAAGGCGTGAAAATTACATAAACAATTAGCCACAACATCTATGACGGAGGCGATTTTTCATTGTGAACCGCGTGTTTTCCACACTTTATTTGTCTTCCTTGAGCAGAAGGTCTCTCTTTTTGTCCTCTGCTTTCGCCGAAAGCTTTATCTGCTTTCCATCTGCCACCCGCCACCCCTTCTTTCCTTCACATTTCTCTTTTGTTTTGGCAGCTGCCCCTCGCAACCATGTTTATGCTCCGCAACGGTAAGCAACGCACCCTGATGCCCCGCCAAACCCCTCCATACGGGTTGATATTGTCGAAATATTGAACTGACTTTTGTTTTTTTCTTACTAAAGTGAGCAAATTCCTGTTCGGTGACGCCTCAAAAGAATCCATCATCGAGATTCCCCAGGGCGAGCTGTATCTGGTCAGGCCGCAGTCACCCAAGGGTTACTCTGAGCTTATCTTCAAGGACGCCGCGGCCACCATCCGACGCACGGGCCAGGATTTCCAGTATCAGCTCGTGATCCAGAGAGCCTACGAAGAAGGCGAGGAAGAACTCGCAGACGACGACGGCGAGCAAGGTTCCGGCGACAGCATCGACAAGGACGAAAAGGTCTTCCTGCTCGACCAGACTATCCACTTCCGCTCCGAGCTTCGTGAAGGAGGAGCTAAGATCTTGGCCTGGGACGACCTGAGCGGGGACCCTGGTGATCTCTTTGAGTTCATCTGTGATCCTTCAGTTCCATCGGACAAGGTAGCCACATTTGAACTTGCCGCCTGCCAGTGCCAGTACGAGCGCAAGCACCGTCGTAGCGCCCAGAAGGCCACAGAAGAAGAATTACAAGAGTTCTCCTACAACGAAGAAGAGCCTCTTCCCTCCGCGAGCCCAATCTCGTCACCAATTACCAAATCACGCGGCAACTCCGTGTCGGCAGAAGAATCTACTGCTGCCATGGCGCGGGACGTGGAATATGCCCAATCTAAAGGGCAGATCAAGACTGCCAGTGCCGAAGAAGAGCCGACGGCCGCCCCGCCCTCTGCTGCTCAACCCGAAGCAAAGGAGATTCTCACAAAGGAGCGTGCAGAGCTGCATCTCTTTGACTTCTCCACCGGAACTTTCGTGCAACAGGAGTCAGATATCGTTGCCACCGTCTCAGAGGTTGGAAACTGGCAGTACTGGCTCCAGATCTCAGGCGAAGAGAAGGAATGGTTAGGACAAGCCGTTGTTGCCGATATCAACCCTGTCTTCAACTTTGAATATCTTTCCTTCATCTTCAACGCGTTTGGCGAGGATGGCTCAGCTTACTCATGGCTTCTGCGTTTCAGAGATCAACCCTCGGAAGAACGGTTCCAGGAGGGTCTGATGCAGGCTCTATGGGAACAGCTGAATGAACAGAAGTGGACTAAGGTTAAGGATAATGACCGAGACTACGTTCTTGATGCTTTCCAGGACCTTACAATGGAGGATGCCGAAGATCAGCCAGAGGAAGATGCCGAAGAAGAAGAGGAAGAAGTTGAAGAGGAGTATGACGGTGACCAGGATGACGCACAGCGGAGTGAACACTACGACAGTGACGAGGAGGAGGAAGATGTTGTGACCCGTGACGCCGATGGTAACGTCAACTCCCAGCTGGCAGTTGGCTACAAGCACGATCGCTCGTTTGTGGTCCGTGGCTCCAAGATCGGTGTCTTCAAGCATACCAATTCCAACAACCTCGAGTTCTCTACCACCATCTCCAAGGTTCAGACCCCCAAGGGCAACCTCTTCAGCCCCAAGAAGGTCATGCTTCACGCTGAGGATCAGAACATGATTCTCCAAAACGGAGATGACCCCAACTCGTTGTTCAAGATGGATCTTGAGTACGGCAAGATTGTCGATGAATGGAAGGTTCATGACGATATTGGAGTCGAGACATTTGCACCCGAAAACGTAAGTTCGCATGCAGCTCTATTCTCACCCAAAATCGTACTAACGAAAATTCCAGAAATTCGCGCAAATGACCTCTGCACAGCCGTTCGTTGGTGTGTCCAAGAACGCCCTTTACCGCATCGACCCTCGTCTTTCGGGCAACAAGCTTGTCGACTCCGACCTGAAGCAGTATGCTAGCAAGAACGACTTCTCTGCGATGGCTACCACCGAGAAGGGCTACCTCGCCGTCGCCTCGAACAAGGGTGACATCCGTATGTTCGACCGTCTGGGTATTAATGCCAAGACCCACATCCCTGCCCTTGGTGAACCTATCATTGGTCTTGATGTGTCCGCCAATGGACGCTGGGTGCTCGCAACCTGCCGTACCTACTTGCTGCTCATTGACTCCTTGCAGAAGGAAGGCAAGAACGAAGGCAAGCTCGGATTCGAGCGCGCGTTCGCCAAGGACTCGAAGCCCCAGCCTCGTCGTCTTGGTCTGCAACCCGCCCACGTTGCGCAGTTCCAGCACGAGACCAAGCAGCCTCTTTCATTCACGCAGGCTCGCTTCAACACCGGTGTTGACTCGACTGAGACCAGTATCGTTACTGCTACCGGTCCCTTCATCATCACCTGGAGCATGAAGAAGGTCGTGGCGAACCGCAAGGATCCTTACACCATCAAGCGGTACGACCAAAACGTCATGGCTGACAACTTCCGTTTCGGATCCGACAAGAACGTTATTGTTGCCCTGCCCAACGAGGTCAACATGGTCGCAAAGCGCACTTTCCAGAAGCCCACCCGTGAAAGCATTGCTGGTCCTGCTACCCCCCAACGTGCACGGAGCGGATGGGCCAGCCGCATTGGCAGGGATGACGTTGTCAACTCGCCTTACTAGTTGGCCCTCCGTTTTCCAACCCCCTACTGTTACGCAATTCACTGACCCCTTTCCCTTTGATATTTTGTACCATTACCCATACCCCCTGATGTTCTGTGCTTTCGAAATACTATTTCATTGTGATTTTTTGGTGCTCATTATTTAACCTCGCGGCTCAACACTGGTGTGCCTTTGGTTCGTTGGACCTTGTGCATTCTCCTCGACACTGATCGATTTGCTCTTCGGTCAGCTTGGGCTCGCCTCCATGGTCCTGTCATCTTGAAGTTGGAGGTTGGCAATCAAACCAAGTAGTGAGACCCCGTTTAGATAGTCAGCTAGGTAGTTCAAATTAATCACAATTGGATATTTCCCAATTTCTCAGGCTGTTAGAAAAGGTCAAGGTGGTATAGCGATATTAGGGTAAGAAAGAAGAAAATGCCAGCAACAATTAGTCCTCGTCGGTCCAATCCTCCATCTCATGATCCATGTCAACCTCCCCACCAAACATTCCACCATGGACCTCACTCATATGCCTGTAGATCCGATCATTATCGAAGGCATCTCCGCAGAAATAACACCAATCAACACCGCAGTCCGCCACAGAGCACTTCATATGTCCACAACCAGAGATCTTCATAGTCAAAGTCTCACACTTGGGACAAGGCTTGATACTCTTCAACATGCGTTCCTCAGCATTCAAGTCTACGAGCTGTCGCCTCCGTTCCGCCTCTTCCAACCCCACCCCAGCCAACCTAGCATCCTCAACAGCCTGCGCTGCTAACACTCTCTCCCTCTCCAACCTTCGTGCATCTCGCTCCTCAATACACCCACCACAAATCCACTCCCGTAGTTCAGGAGGAGCACCACGAGTACAGCTCCTCTCCATGAACCCCTTGGCAGTATGGCACTCCTGACACCATGCATAGATCAGCGTGCCCTTATCGCGGACCGCATTGGCTAGATCCCTGACTGCGTGAATCCCCATTCCATGCTTCGCCAATGTCCGAGAAGCAGGAGGCCGGCGACAGAACGGACATCCCAGCGCAGCAGTGTTGATCACGCTCCCCGCACGGTTAAGCCCATACCAGCCCGACAGGCATTCCTTGCAGACACGCTGGAAACAGCCCTGACGACCACAGGCCTTCGCAAGTGTACCGTGCTGGAAATTCGAGAAACAGAGTGAGCATTTCGTATGACTGGTCTTTCGATTCAAGACCATATCTCGGAGCTTTGCGATTATATCGCTTGAATTGCGGATCGGTTTTCCATTGTTGAGCAGTCGTGCATCGGAGACTGGGAAGAGCTTGATCTTATTGAGGAAGGGCTTGGCACCGATGTTCGAAATGGTTCGGAACAATGACATGTTACGGAATTTAGTGCCTTCAACTAGCCACGAGATGCCATTCTCAGCGATGATGTTGCTGGGTGTGAGCTGCAGTGTTTCAGTTGGTCCACAGCCCGATGTACAGGGAGGGCAAATGAACTCTGACTCGATGAGTGAAGAGTCCCTGTACTCTTTGGGCCAGATCATGCGGTTCATACATCGAGTACACTCGACGACAGGCGCGGGATCTTCGGATTGGATTCGACAGTAATGACACTTGGAGCGACATTTTAGTCCATCGACATCGTAGACGATGTATTGGGCTCTGCAGGATTGAGAGAAACACTCGACCCAGGTTGCGTTTGCAGAGATATCGGTTACAATGCCTCTGTCCACGAACTTCTTTTTGGTCTCTTCATCTTCATATTTCGGAACCAGACAGAAGCCGCACAATCCATTGGGACCCATGATAGTTACTGATCGAGGATTTTGGCATTCTCGACAAGTTACCAAAGGTCCAATTGGCGCACTTGTCTTTTGCGGAGTCCAGGGGACTATCGCTTCGAGTGGGGTTTCGAGGTTGAGCTCAAGGATCTTGAAGTACACAAGGTTTTTGAACAGCAGTCTGTCAAAAGAATGGAGAAGTCTAGGTTTATACTGGCCTTGGCTCTGGAGCAGCTTCTTGTGTGCTTCGTCGGCATCAACGAGAAGAGACAAGCACCCAATGTTCCATGTTTCAGGAGTTTTGAGATCGTTCCACTTGTCTTTGTATGCGAGCATTTCTTGCTCTGCGACCTTTGCCAAAGGTGCAATTCCCACTCGCAGACAGAGAGCAGCAACAAGAGCCGCAGGTCGAGCACCTAGCTTTGTTCCTGGCTTGATGACATGGAAAAGTATTTTCCAAAATTGTTTCTGGTACTTCTCTGATGCCAAAGCCAAAGGTATTTTAGCGACATTCTCAGTGGTAGTACCGGAGATATGCGTGGGCATATCGCTCTCAGTCTCCACAATAGTCAGTCTAGACAAAATGGTACCCAGTCTTCGAAGAATGGAAGGACTGCAACTTCGGCCAATCTCCAGAAGCTCGTCGCGAGTCATACTAGAAAGAGGCTGAGTGAACTGTGATGAATCGTTTGATGCACCGGAGAAATTCAGAGTGGGATCAAGAAAGACGCAAGGATATTTCTCTGCATCTGGAACGTTGTTGATGATGGCCACGATATCTCCGGCAAAGTCGTATGATTCTTCGAGCCAAAACTTCATATTCGCACGTTCATCGGGGTTGTTCATCTTTTCCAAGCGGTGGTTGAATGCTTGTAGAACCTCATCACGGCGAGAGTAGGTTCGATCACTGCAAACAGCCCGCCACAGAGTTCCCAAAACTGGGTTGAGTGTTAATGCTTCGATGTGGTCTTCGATAATCTTTTCCAAATATTTGACGACAAAAGCCTTGTATTCATGGTCTGTCATATAGCGTTTTGCGAAGTCTTGCACAGGGATAGCCTTTTTGGCGACATGCTCGTCGACGGTGCTGGGAAAGAGCTTGACTTTTGTGATATTATCCTTGCAAGGGGAACTTTTCGTGAGATCGCGAGAGAAGAAAGATTTTGTATTCTCATCATTCTCATTTTGAATGCCTTCGATGCCTTCCAATGAAACATAGCGAGACAATTCTCCTGGGAGAACAAGAACCTGGATTTTATCGGTAGCAGTGAGGGTCTTTGTGACTCCCATCCATGCCAAGAGAAGATCAACGGTCAACTTGGCAATATTAGTCGGAAGATAGCTTTTGATGTGGAAGCAACTTCCATTGGTTCTCGTGGCCAAGTAGTTATACCAGGCAGCGTCGCCAGGGGCCATGTACGGATCAAGAATGGTGAAGAATTGTGCCTTTTTGGCACCGTATCGAAATTCATCAGTCGCCGAGATCCAATCAAGAAAGGAAGGACCACATCTCGAATATGATGTAAAATTAGACAAAGCTTCTTTCTCCAAGGCTACGTTTCCCTTGCCCAAAAGATTACCGGCAGGATGAGGAGGTGCATCCGTATAGAGAAAGACGAGGGTCTCCGCATCTTCGCGCATGAGCTCGTTTGCTCTTGCAAGAGCCGTCTTGACAGCTTCGGGATAGTCTCCTCCCCCGGTTGCATGAAGCCTTTTGGCAAACCCGACCAGATCAGGTTGCTGTGATAAGGCGACTTCATCTAGTTCCTGGTCTTGGTGCAGCCAACCCGACCATTCGAGAAGTGTTTCGTCGCAGTAATCGCGGTATGCGAGGACTCCGATACGGGAGAAGCAGCCTGTGAGAGTGGAGATGGAGATAATTTGGGGGAGAGAGGTGGTCAGTGAGCGTAGATAGCAGCTCATAGACCCTGTTGCATCTGCGATGATGAGGAAATCTTGTTTTTCCATCGTATGATCCATCGTGGAGTCCATATTCGTACTATAATTCATTTTAAGATGGGAATTGAAAGTAGAAAACGTCCTCTTATATAAAATCCATGAGAGATGCCAAGACTGAGTGGGGGGTGACGCAGAGCCGCACAGCGTCAACTTTGGTGACTCAAACATAAGCGCCATCCACTTAGCGTCAAAAGACGGAACGAGATGACCCAAAGAATGCGCTAGCCTTGGAACTAAAGACAAAATGTCTCTAGCACGGCGCATAAGGGGCGAGTTTTGGATTTACCCATATCGTGGGGTCCCAAAAGGGTCCCCGAGACTTCATTCCCGTGACGCAGAGCCCTGGACATTTCGATTACAATGTACGGGGTACGAAACGGCCATGCCCTGATGTTTCAGCAATGACGTACTGAGCCGGAGAGAATATCTGGGAATTGCTTCATACAGTTTCATATTCCAAGCCACTTGATTCTGCAACTCAAACTGCAAATAATGAAAGAAAAAGGCGAGGAAAAAGAGAAAATATCCGCGGCGTTAACATAATCTGATCTATCGTGTCTCAAATCGCAGGATCTCAGCTCTCCCCATCGGCATCTGAGCCCATTGAGGATTGGAGCGACGCGTGCCTATCTAGCCGCCGAGGAGGTGTACAGGACAGGCCTCCGCGCCGGCCCGCAAAGCCCAAAGCCCCACTCGCCCCACCCCAAGCCGCAATGGGCTGATCTTTGGCATTTTTCTGAAACCACTACATGCTCAGAACTGGCTTCTCATGCTTGTCTCGGCAAATTTCATGATTTTTATCTGCTTGGACCTCTCGATATGACATTTAGCCCTTTGTTAGAACCGCAGGCAAAGAACCGAAGCCATTTGCTTCCCAGAAATCAACAATTATATTCAAGGGGACAGATGCAGGCTCGCACGGAGGACAAACGATGTGGCGCTCTCGCGAAAGTGGGGAAGGAGGTCGAGGAGGTAGCTCCGTGCAAACGCCTGGGATTGGACCATGTTAAAGGAGATGCCACATCATGTTCGTGGTTTTATTCTTGAAGTAGGAAGATTGTTGTCAGGGTTGCCTGCATGGGACTTTTGGATTTGTCCAAAAAAGGTGCGAAGACCACGGATACAACATAGAGAGTCAGTTAATAAAGTTGAGATGGGTGTCGACGAAGGAGGAATCCGAAATAAAGAGAAGGCATCTCATAGAGTAACGGTTGCAGGGTTGACATGACTTCACGCGGTAGATAGACAGAGCGCCGGGCGTTGAAGAAATGAGCATCAACCCGGTTGGGATGGTTCGACACTGAAGTTAACGCGAGGAGCATCCGGGGATTCGAAATTGGGTGGTATCAGATACTTCAGGCGCGAACGTGTCGAGGTGGACCGTGAAACAAACAAAGCAGGACTGGGTCACGGGGATAGCTATAGGCTACCTCCGGATAAAGAGACTGATGCCAAAGGCGTGAAAATGTAGAAGGAGATGGTGGCAAGTGGTGGGCAAAATCTCTTATTATTAAAAAGCTAGCAATAGATGGCTCGAAGAATAAAGCACAAACTGTGTATACTGATAAGGAACGCACGAGTAAATATTCTGAACGCCCGAATTTGGATTCCTTGAGAGCCGTTTTGCCATTGTAAATTGAGGAAGCACACGCATATATGGCACAGATTCCCCTGAGAATTCCCCCGAAAACATTCCATACCCCTGTCTGTATCATTGAGCAGTTTTCCTTTTTCCCGTGATCAAAAGATAGTTGGCGTAGAGGGAGAGCGATTGAAAATGTAGCATGCTTCTCAAAACATGCAGATTGATCTCATAAATCCGGCCAGCAAAGACAGCCTCATCTCCATTCCCTCTTGTCAAGATTATGACGGAGCATTTTCAATGAAATGCCCGGTCAGTGTCTTTGTGGTGTGAACATGATCATCTCTTCCGCTTGAGTGATGGTGGGGTAGAAAAGTATTCCTCCGGTTTGAGGGTCCAGTTAGGAAGAGTGGCTCGCTTCTCCATCAGTCTTTCCGCAAGCAGCAAAAAGAATGTTGCCGGAATGTCTCTGAAATCGGAAGTGATAGTGCATTGGTTGCTTGCATCCTTAACATATGCATCAATGACTAGTCTGCAAACCTGAGAGGAGAGCCGGGCTTTTTTGAACAGCAAGGTTATAGGCGTCGCACCAGGAAGACGGTCGTGCACCGGCACGCTGTAACGGTTCATTTTGTTGAGTACGGCACGAATGACAGCGTCATGGAATCCTGTATCGAGCAGCTTATCGGCTAGAAAGCAGGCTTTGAACAGCTGAGTATATTCGTGGTCCGCCAATTCTTTTCCAGTCAATTTGAGTTTGTCTCCGGTGATTTTATTGAGACCGGCCTGATCAGAAAGCGGATTGATTTGTCCAGAGTAGAGCCAGCGCACATAGAGAGTGAAAACCTCGGGCTCGTCTTCAGGCAACTTGACGCTGTGCTCAGAAGCCTCCTTCCACGGGCCCGCAAGAGCTGTATCAAAGAAGGGAGAGCAGCTGCTGATCAACTTCTCATGGATGCTGAAAGATTCTTCGTTGGGTCCCACCTTGACGGTGCAGACTGGACCTGTCAGGCTTTGAGTAAGTGTTAGTACTGAGCGAGGTGAAGAGTGCGGAGAGAACTAACAGCTCGATCTTCTTTTCTGCCACCATGATTGAAAGAAATTGGGTTGTTCCGATAGATGACGAGAGCAAAGTAGAGAGGAGGAAAGTGAGTGAAGAGATGAGTAGGGAAGTTGTGGAGGAACAAGATGAGGGAGTCGAGTGGAAATGATGAAATGGCAGAGAGTGTTTTCTCTTTCCGACTTTTGTTTTTATATGACCCCCTCTGAGATTATTCAAAGTAGCTGGCCATTCTCAAAACCGCCAAGTGAAAAATGTCATTTACATCAGAATCAATCACACAACAGAGCCCATAACATACGCGGTTCGCCTACTACAATAGGTAATAATTGCTGTGAAGCATTTCTACCCGAAGGTTGTTTGTCACTCTGTCGAGTCTAATGGTTGGGGAGTGATTTCGAAAAGTTCCTCGGTCAAATTGTTCTACCAAATGAAAGTGAACTTTGAAGAAATGTTAGACTGGATCAACTGCAAAACCGAAATATCCCGTAGCCTTCGGCTTTTGAAGTCGAACAACATTGTTGAATATTGAGTACTCTTCAAGCATCAACCCCGATACTTTGTGCCAATACCACCACGGGCGACCAGTTATAGATCAACCCCGTGTTGTCTGAACACAAGTTATAGAGAGCCAACTCTTGCTCTGTGATCGAAAGCAGCATATCGTGGGCGTGCTTCCTCTTAATGCCCTGAATAATTTCACGGATAGCCATCAAGTAAGTGTTCGTGCCGAGTTGCACTAACTCAGGCCTGAAAAGCTCGGTTTCTGACTCGAGAATGTTGAAATTCTCATCTCGTAAACATGTCGGCAAGTCTGAGACCCAGCTGCGGTGCCATATGCTTCAGTAAAACAAAATTTATCGCCATATCATTCAAGAATCATACCTGTAGTCAAGACCAACTCTTTTGAAAATCCTGTTTACGTTTTGCTCAAACTTTTCAGCCTCTGCACCTTTGACACGTTGATGTACCAAATCAGCATCCTCCCATTGGATGTAACCTCCGGGCTCTAGTATTTCAGCTGTTAGCTTTGATAGCCTTGGATCAATCTGCACAAATGGCCATTCTCAAGAGGGACTTGACGTGGCGCGCTAATGTTGATAGATCACTTTCCACCAGATTGCTCGCCCACATCCACAGATGGACCACATCGTATTGACCAGAAAGCGATGAAGGTGTATCAGCAAATGAGTCCAGAACCCCCAGCGTAACATTCGATCTTGAGTTTCAACCTCCCGTCAGACTTGATGACAGGGGAAGGAGAGGGGGGTGAATATAAATTAGTTTTTTTCTTTTTTAGGCCATATTATCTGTCTCTTAATGTTTCATAAGAGGACGATAATGACATAGTAGAATGCTTGGATTTGTGCCTAAGTCACATATGAAGTAGTACTTTATGCACCAATGGGGAGATGGCATCATTAGAGTATTTCGGCGGCCCGCTGATCATGACCCTGCATAAATTGGGCTACTCATCAAAGTTACCACCATCTCCACTCCATCTCATCAAGTTGTCGAAAAAAGCCACATCAACGCCTTGAAGTATCCAGTCATCAGTGCCGTCCGTGGGAAGAGGATCCTCAAAATCGCCCATTGAGAACCCGTCCATGAGATTTGAACATTGAGATATAGGAGGTGTTGCGACTTGACCACGAAGATCGTTAGCGAGTTGAATGGAAGACTCTGAATGTGAACTTTCTTCCAAGTCACGAGAGTTGGAATATTTGGAGATAACACCGTTGCGTGTAATCTGAATGGTGCCCAAATGTGGAATTTGAAGATGGATAAGATCAGCTTCGACATTGCGGTGCTCTGATGCTGGCTGGTCAGGCGGATCCCTCGAAAAGGAGTTATTATAATCCATCGCCCTGTCTTCGATCTTCATCAACCGAATAAGCAAGTCTGAGCTTTCTGTTCTCAAAGGATCGTCATCTATTCGACTGGCTTGCTCCATGCTCTCTTGGATTTGCTCCACTAACGCACGGTCCCCCGGTCGTTGATGAGCGAGCAAATTGTCCGGGGTCATCACAGGTTGCCCTGGCAACAAGTCACGGGTAGCTGCATTGCGCCGATGCTCCTCTATATGAGCAATCAGCAAAGTCATGCTTGCCATCAGTCCGAAAAAGTCATATGTTCGACAGGAGAATGCAAATTGATTGAAATTGCGGAACGCCAGAAAACGAACGAGTACCTCACGAGCTGCGTTCACGCAAGCAATGCGTGAGTAGTAGAAGTTCTGATCTGTCGATGAGTTGACCATGTATGGCAAGTGCAGCTGTACCACCAAGTTGTAATGATACAGCTGATGGAACAGTCGTCTCATTTCCCAGAAAAGCGCATCTGGTTGATCTTTAACAATCGCAAGGTCCGCGGTGAGCCACCATCTGCATGGCAACTCTGCTGCTGCTTTTTGCAAGTCTCTATCAATCTCCTGAGTCAAGGAGTAGTCGTGGAAAGACTGATTGGAACTGTTGCGCTCGAGAATACGCGATGCAATGACGCAATGTCTTCGTTCAAGACGTCCCATGGGTATGTCACTTTCGAATTGCTCCGTCGAGGCCATGCTTTGGTCAAGTGTTGCCTGCGGTAGACCTAGCATCATGCAAATGTGGCGTTCGAGGGATAGGCATCGGAACCATAAGAAGTGTGGGTGAACTTTGGTTTGTGAATCGACAAACTTGCACTTGATGTAATCCCCAGAACGATGAAAATTCATGAGTTGTGCAATGGTTATCGCTCGACGTATTGTGACCAAAGCCTTTCTCAGATTGCCGTCATTGACCTGGAACCAGCTCTGGACCACCATGCATTCCACCCCTTCGACAGAAGTCACGAGGTCATCGTTGGCGATGACAAGATCATAAGCGCTTTTAGCCAGCCGATCTGTGATTTTATTGGGCGCCTCCGAGAGCTCGTATAACCTTGGATGCGAGGCTGGGTACAGGTGTTGCAAGATGTTTGCTATATAAAGCATGTATCTTGCTATCAAAACCGGGTGTTTGGTTGAGGCCGGTCTTTGAAAAAGAACATGTGGGGATTGAGACCCATCGCGATCGAGTTCACCGTATGAGGTGACGTTCATTTGATAGAAGAGAGTGGAGATGCTGCCCCATGATTCAACGATTCGGTTGGTGTCCTCCGTCGAAGGTAGGAGTTGGTAAAGAGTTTGAGACAACGCTGTGGATCTGGGGGTTGGTTTTTGTAAGTGTCGCGTCTTGTGGGCTCCTGTGTCGCCTTGGAGAATTCCAAATCCCGTTGTTTCCTTCTCCTGCAAGCAAGTTAGCAATTGATGTGGATGCTCATTCTCTCAGTACCCACCTCTGGAGATATGGATGCAGGGGAGATATAAGAAGCAGCAAATGAAGCTGGATGGGGGTTTTGAGCATTGCCTGTTGACTTTCTTCCAGGTTGAGTAGGAGTCTCTGGATCATTGTCACGCTCCCTGCACAGCCGATCGACCAGAGCTTCTACTCTCGCCACGCGATCACCCGCTTGGGGACTGTGATGCAAAGAGTCTGAAACCTCTTCTGGAAATTCCTGGCCTACACATTTTGAGCCTCGCCGATGGCATCGGATGCAGATGTCGGAGGATGAGTCGAATGTGCACTTTTCCTTTCGCCGGCGGCATTCCCAGCAGCTTCGAGTGCCTTTTCGGACTTTTCTGCGCTTTGATGCGGGCTCTTCGGGTGTTTGAAGATGAGTAGCCATAGTTTTAATGTGAAAAAGGTTGGAAAACGTTGCGGACAGGAGTGCGTGAGAGTACGGTTTCGACCGGGGCCGGTGGACCAAATTTGTGGGTCCGGACGAGGTGGGCTTGATTTCATCCAATCATATCACATCTTGGACTATAAACCGGCCGGGCGAACGTCAGGCCCGGACGAAAACCATCGATCATATCTCGGCTGTCTTTCTCTGTGGTAAGATATATAATAATTATATCTCTTGACTTATTGCAGTCAAAAGTCAGCCCGACATTGCCTTTGTGATATAGTACTTCCGACCAAAAGTCATGTCTAGTCTCTTTGGCAACCCACCAAACAACATCTCAGCCAAGCTTGAGCCTTTCAGACTATGTGTGCCGGAAGACGAGCTGCTCAAGTTTAAAGAGCTTTTGAAACTCTCTGAGATTGGACCAAAAACTTGGTGGAACACCCAGAATGATCCCCAATTTGGAGTATCCCGCGAGTGGCTGATCGAGGCGAAAGAAACCTGGTTGCACCATTTCGACTGGCGGGAGCATGAAAACCATTTGAACGAGTTTCCCAACTTCAAGACCGTCGTTAAGGACCCCGAAGCTGGTCTAGTCGATATCCACTTTGCTGGCTTATTTTCTGCCAAAGAAGACGCCATCCCAGTCGTCTTTCTCCACGGCTTTCCAGCATCATTCATGGAATTCATACCCATGATGCAACTTCTTGTGAAAAAGTATACGCCAGAGAGCTTGCCATATCACATTATCGTGCCCAGTCTTCCTGACTACGGATTATCTGGGGGATCCACTCGAAACACCGAGATGACTGTAGCGACAGCAGCACGAATCATGAACCAACTGATGATTGATCTTGGGTTCGGCAAAGGATACATTGCTCAAGGAGGTGACCTCGGTAGCATGATTGCTCGAGTTATCTCAGTAAATCACGAAGAGTGCAAAGCTTTTCACGGTACGATTGATCTTTTTCCTATGATGATTTGATGCTAATTGATCAAGTCAACCTTCTTGTGCTGAATCCGGGCGAGACACCTTCATCCACGCTGAGTGCTGAGGAATCAAAAATCTTGCAGAGGTCCGAAGCTTGGCAAAAGACTGGGTTAGGCTATGCAATTGTGCATGGAACACGGCCATCCACGGTTGGACTAGCTATGTCTTCGAGTCCACTTGCGCTTTTGGCGTGGTAAGATTCCCCAAAAAATGACCTTCATATCTTCAATCATAGTTGACAGTCAATTAGGATTGGCGAGAAACTTCTTGAGTGGGTTGATCAACAAGAGCCATTGCCACTGGATACAATTTTGGCCATGGTCAGCTTTTATTGGTTTACACGCACATTTCCTCGCAGCCTTTATCATGCCGAGCTTGTCAAAAAGCTTCTCCAGGGTGGCACACATCCGATATCCAAACAAAAGCCCCTTGGATACTCGCTATTTCCTCAAGATCTTGTCATATTACCGAAGGCCTGGGCTGAAGAGCTGTATCCAAACCTTGTGTTTTTCAAAGCCCATCAGGCTGTGAGTACATAATTTGCTCGATATTTGGGGATATTGCATCGCTAACAACTCGCAGGGTGGACATTTTGCCAGCTTGGAGCGACCTATGGAGTTTTTGGAAGACGTTGAAGACTTTGTACGAAGTGTCCGTGGACTTATTTTGAAATGCAAATAGGAGTGTAATTTCAGAGATTTTTGGAGCACCGGTGGGATTAATATGTCTTCATTTGGATTATCTTTGATTACCGTAGCAAACAAACAGGTGTAGATAATCAGAGAGCTCTTCTCGAAGTAGAAGTTCAAGACGCGCCGCCTGAATGCGTCTCAACCCTATGTGCATTTTCCCACTTCACAAGTCCTCCCCATCCTTCCTCCTTTTCTTTCCCTTCTCGTCTCTCTCATCTCTCCTTAGTCTCTACTGCTCGTGTCCTTTCTCGTCACGAATCGTCCTTCCCACAAGTTCATCATTCATGGGCCTCGGCCTGTGACATTTCATCTGAGACACCAATATGACCGACTCAACTCTGTTCCCCGATAGCGATGATGAGCCTCATACCTTGCAAGAGCCAGCTTCTCTCGTCGAAAACATCACTGAGCTGCACTCTATGGGCGTTGGTGAGATGATCGACCTTCCACAACTACTTGCTTGCGGCAACGAAGATAGTGGTAAGCACGCAGTCATCGAGGCAATTACTCGTGCTCGATTCCCTGCAAAAACAGGTACTGCTCACTTCGTGACAGAGATCAAGCTGCGCCGTCAGCCAAAGAGTCTTTTCCGAGTCGCGATACGTTCAAAGACACCTGCCAGAAATGACATCGACACACCGACCAGGCCATTCCTACTCACGCACGCCACAAGCACCGGAAACTCTCTGTCAGTGATCGGCAAGGCTTTACAGCTGATTGCCACCACCTGTCGCCATGGAGTCAGCGATGAAATTTTGGATATCGAGATCGGCGGTCCTGATCAACCTAACCTATTGATCGTTGATCTTCCGGGCCTCCAACCCACAGATATTGATCACGACACACAGGAAGAGGAAGATGGGGTAACCCAAATGCTGAGGGGGTATATGAAGAATCCCCGTAGCTTTATTCTTGCCGTTCTGTCCGCGGACGTCAACCTCCAATCACAGAGAATTCTGGACATCGCAGCGGACTTCGATCCAAAGCAACAGCGCACACTCGGTGTCATCACCCACTCCAACAAGCTCGGGCCAATGTCGGACTTGGATTCTCTTAGCTCGGAGATTGTCACACGAAAGTTGAGTCTTGGATGGCTTCTGTTGCCAGAACATTTCCATCGAATGCAGAAGACACCTTATGAAAAAGTCGACACTGATCGCCCAGGCTCGTTGCAGATGGAGTATTGGGAAGCTATGGGGAAATGTGCAAACTACGTCGAGAGTCTGCAAGATTGGCTTGGTGATATTTTTGCTAAGCACACCCAGGACAGTGTGGCTGGCCTGATTTCAGATATCCAAACCATGATACTGGACAGGGAATCAAAATTACCCAACCTTATTCTCCCCAGACACACACTTGAACAGCAGCGGAGCTTCTTATTCAGCCTGAGCAATCGCTTTGAGCGCATATTGAGCCAAGCTTTATCTGGCATCTACACAGATGCCTTTTTTGATACTCGTGGTGATGCCGATCACGCCGCTATTGGTGATTCTCGTCGCTTGTGTTTCATCATTCATGAGCTGAATTCCCACTTTGAGGAAGCCATGGAGGTCATTGGTTCTCGCCGCAAGCTACCCGAAGCTAGCGGTGGATGGAAAACGTTTCGAAAGCTTGCAAACCATTACGATAACATCAGAAGCCCGGAATGCTTGGAGCGAGTCAAGCTTGAGAATGAAATCGCCCGGCAGATACAACCCGATGGTGGGCTTCACGTTTTGGGAAGCTCCAATCAGTCATTGGTGGGTGCATTATTCCGAGATCAAACGCAGCCATGGGATGAGATAGCTCAAGTGCATCTGATGAAAGCGTGGAAGTCTGCCAGGAGCTGTGTGATCTCGGTGCTTCAGTATCTTACAGACCAGCGAACATCAGATCTGATCATGCAGACCATCATTGATCCCGAATTGGAGAAATACAAAACGAACCTGTTGGCCAAGCTGGAGGAGTTGACCGCATACAATAAACGAGGTCAAATTTCCTCCTCCAGTCGCTCCGTTCTCGCCACAATTGAAAATTGTCGAAACGAGCGTTTACTGGCGCGCATCCAAGAAACGCTTCCAACATGGGAAAAGGGCGCAGTCACCAAGGAGCAATTGAAATTGACAACGCAGGCCTTGAAGACATCGAGCCGTGAATTTGCGGCTGCTGAAATTGTTGATCAAATGCAAGCGCACTATGACGTGAGTATTCAGCCTCATAGATGGACCCATGTTCATTTTTATTCTTTATTAACGGTTTCCAGCATGCCCTTTGGACATTTACCGACAATATTGCCTACCTCGCAATTGAGAATTGTCTTCTCAATCCTCTCTCTTGTGTGCTGACAGCTCAATCTATTGGGAGTTTGAATGACGCTCAGGTACAAGAACTCGCCTCCGAGCCACGTTCGGTTGAACTCAACCGCCAACGTTTGAGTGAGGAGCTGGAAAAGTTGCATCTGGGCTCCAAGGCCTTAAAAAGGTTCAACATGCCAGATCTACCATCGTCGCCAAAGGGAAAGACAGAGGCACCCATACCAGATGCGAAACCTGCGGCAACTTCTGAGGGACAGTCGATTTTTGCAGCCCAAGGAAATGGTAACAACGCACAACAGCCTGGACCTCAAGCTTGCGGACCAAGCTTGTTTGGTCCTTCGCCTGGAAATCCGCTTTTCAACACAGCGGCAAGCCCATTTGGGGAATACAAGGGGCCCTCAATGTTCGGAAAATCTAACGCATTCGGAACATCGAGCCCATCTGTGTCCTCAAACTTCTTTGGGACCTCGAACCAGCCCGTGGCCCCAATTCGACTCAATTTCGCTAATTCGCTGGCCGATTACCAAAACCACGCCCGTCTTCCCCTTGGGAAAACGCCAACGACGCTTGACTTCCCACCGTACGTATGAGAATCGGAAATTTGATCGTTCTTTGCATTTCGTGAAAGGTGACAAGCTAACATGTATGTGAAGGATTGACAAAGGATGTTTTTTAACCGAAATAGACTGTGGCAATCCTGACAATCCGAGGGTGACCAACCGCTATCAAAGCATCGTCTTCTCGGAAAAGTTTACAAGATTTTCGCACGAGGTATTTCAGTCTTGTTCTTTGGAACCAACCAACACTAATTATGATAAAGGAGATTCGAATTGCCGACTATGAGGCTAGCCAGGTGAGATTTGGCGCAAAGCCGCATCAACGCATCACAGAAATGCCCTAAATCAACGGTTGGGAGGAATCGGAGGGGTTGGTGGTTGGATTTGATAGGAGAAGGATGGAGCCTCAGTCTAGGGTGAAGATCATCTTCCAAGTTCCAATACTAGGGGGATGTTGGGTCTAACCACTAGCCTTGAATACCTGGAGAAATGCTTTTGAGGGTTATTGATACTCGTCGATATGCTTTGATATGTGCCAATTTGAGTCAATCCAGTGACCTCCTGCGGGGTATTTTGATTCGAGATCAGAATGCTAATCTTACATTTTCAACCGAGTACAAGTCAAGAGAGGCTGTATAGCCCAGGCAGGCAGTGAAAAGTAGACGATCGTCGGGACACAACGAACGTCGATTGTTGAATTATATGAAAGTAGCATTTACCCTTTCCAATGCATACTAGATCCACCATGAAACAGGCCTTTTTTACATCCAGTGCAAGTGACCATGCAAAATACATGCAATCGTTTCACGAGCCTACATACCACACCTCGACTCCCAGGATATCGAACTTGACGCCCTCGTCGGAAAGCGGCTCATTGCCAAACGTTTGGCAAGATGCACTGACGCCCTTTTCAAGGCTATCGTCAACCCACAACCCATAGTGACCGTCACTTCCAAAAACATTAGCCAAAACCCATTTGTCAATATGGATATCTACTCACCCGCCCCCTAGACTGAGAAATCCAGTTTCACAGAACATCATGTAATCATTAACACCGCTGTAAGGGAAAGCCTTGAAGCGAATGCGCTCAGGTGTACTCGCACCACTACGCGAAGGGGTGTGAATAGACGACGGCGAAGGCGGCGACAGGACGCCCCCACTCGCAGCCGCAAGGTTAGTTTTTATATTCATATTGAGATTATGGGAGGGCGACTCGGTAGTCGATTTCGTCTTCGGGTCATTGCGCAACGTGCTCCATCGACCCGCGGTGGTGGTATCAGCAGAAGGCGGAGGCGGGAGACCAGCTCGCTCGAGGGCTTCTTCAGATTGGGGGCCGTCGCCTGGCAAGGCGAGAGGGAAGCTTGCTGGGGGTGGGAGGACGCTGGAGCGCCAGAGGAAGCACTCGCCGGTGCCGAAGAATTGCTTGGCGGGACGGGGCGCGTCGGTCATGTAGGCGCCGAAGACGGAGCTTGAAGGGGAGGAGTCGTGGATGACGAGGACGTAGCCCGCCCGCGGGCTGCGGTGGGAGAACTCGGCGCAGTTCTCGTAGAGGGTTGATAGGGAGGCGCCGTCGCGGTCGAGGCTGTATGCTAGGCGCCAGGTTTCGGCCAGTTGAAGGCGGGGTGGGACGAGGAGGCGGATCTCCTCTGCTAGGGCACGGGTCAGGAGTTGTTGCTGGAGGATGTCTGCGCCAGTTGGGATTTCGAGCGTGAGGGGGGTGAGTGGGGGTGGTTGAAAGGGTGATGCTGTTCGTTTAGGCGTGAAGACTTCTGATGAGGAGGATCGGGACCATGGCATGACGGATGGCATGTCTTTTGATACGTCTGGGTCTGTAATGCGTCTGTAGAGGCCTGATACGACGTGGCTGACCGGGTAGGAGAAGTAGGAGGCGGCGGATTGATAGGAGGGTTGGGTGGGCGTGGAAGATGAGGGGGGAGGGGTTTCTTCTTGTGACGCGGACGACATGCGATTAATTAAAAACAATCACTAGCAAGAGAAGGTTGGCCAGCGCCTGTGTACAGAGTAAAGAGAGCAGAATGCGGAGGTGAGGTTGAAACCCGCTATCGCTTATCGGGCGCCAATCCAAAGCAACCAAACGACTTTCCACATGGAATGCAGGGATCTTCTCTTGATTTGTTGATCATACGTTTGACAGGGTACCTAAACCTGGTACCTAGCCCAATTGTCTACACGGATGACCTTTAAGTCTCATAGGGCTGACATCTGAACCAATTTTTTTCTTTCTTATTTCTCTGTCCACGGCTTAGCTCGCTCGACCAATCATGTTTCACGGCTTGGCTTCAATCGAAGGTTCAACTAATTGTATGTTAACGTTGACACTTAACTATATAGGAAAAGCGTAGTTAAATAAGAGATAAAACAAAACAGCTCGTTTATGCCGATTTTAAGCGGCTGTAGTAAATTTATAGTATAGAACAATTATCAGCTGTAGCCGATGATAACTGTAGATCATTGATTGCATTCAGTATTGTATAGTAATTAAAAGGTGACTGCCTTTTGGCGCTGAGATCATTGTCCGCATTGCTTCCCGGTTATTTTAGAAGATAGGCTTGGTGATGGTATAAACTAGTCAGGTTAGCTAGTAATTCGGATCTGGGGAGTTACATCCATGGATACATCGACGCTTTCCGCCTATCGAATCGTTTCGTGGCCCCGATATGAAACGTGTGGACCATTCATGTTCTATGTGAATACTGCTGTGAATCCTGGTATAAAGAAACGTATCGATATAGTCGTAGGGAGTTGTTATTGCAGTATCTCAAACGGGAGACGCGAAGAGACATCCAGACATAAATATGAGAAGAGCGAACAGCCGGTAGCCGGTGAGGCACGAATAAAGCCGTAGAACAATATAGTATAAACCGTAGATTGGTGATCCACTTTGTTGATGGTATCACCACACACCAAGTCGAGTACCGTATAAATGTAAAGTATAGAGCCGTTGGGTGGGTATGCAACGTTAGTAACTATAACAGAATCAGTCCACGGACAAAAGTAGATTGTTATATCCCTTTGTTGTAACTCACCTTGGGTGCCTGTCAATGTACCAGTGCGTTCCTTCAATGGGAACCGCATGGGCACCAGCGGGGATCAAGAACGAGCCTGACAGGTTTGCGTCAACCGCTCGGAAGTTGAGAAAGAGTTCGGTGACTCCGGGGGCGAGAAGCTAGTCGGGTTAGTCAGAACGTAGAAGAGCAGCCCACTTACGTTTAAAACCCTTACGACTCTATCCATGTTTGGCTCATCGAGACGCCTGGCTTCTCGGCGTCTCAGGTATACCTCCCACATCTAGCGCCCACTGGGTGATATTGGTATAACTAGCCCGGTGTCGATGTATAGACTTGCCGTGACTCGTTCCAGAGAGGGGAAACGGAGTCCAATCAAAGGACTACCGGGGGAGGCGGGATCGTCATTAACCTGCCGTCGCAGGATATAGATCTGTCGTACCAGATCTGTATATGCTTGGCGACGGGAAGGGGAGACACACCGCAAGGCGTGGTCAAATCGGATCTGTGGACTACACCATAGTACGCGAATCGCCTCGGCGTGCCACACGGTATTAATGAGGGCCGAACTGAACGAGGTATTCGTCAGTTGGGGTTGAGGTCTCGCCGTTGTATCGAGAGAAGATAATTGACAACAACTCAGGCAATCCGAGCACTCTCTGCGCGGCTGTCAGGTGTAGAACAGCTGATGGAGAAGCCATGGGCCAGAGTGCCGGGAATTGAAACTGATGAAAGATCTGACGGGAATTGAGTACGACGAGAGAGTGACTGGGAATGACACAGACAGAGGATCTGACTGGGAATTGAATACGACGAGAGAGTACCAGGAATTGATACTAACGAAAGATCTGATGGGGAATTGAATGCAACGAGAGTGTGACTGGGAATAACACAGATAGAAGATCTGTGGGCAATCTGGATATCAATGAAGATGGTAAAAAGAGCAATCGATGGGAGACAGTCGATGAAAAGAAATGAAATAGATGGAGGGGGGCAGCCCACCCAGAAAGGTAGATAAAGAAGGAGCAAAGTAGAAATTCCTAATTTGGAAAAAGAGTAAGGACTAATTACCAGATTGGACTAGCGTTTTGATATCTGTAAGGCCAAGTTGCTCTATAGTAAAATGAATAGAGAAAGATCTAAAAAAGAACAATTCTATAGTGTTTGGGACTGGAGGATTTTACTCTAAGAGAAAAGCTTTACTTGAGAAACTTACAGTGTATGATAAATTAGCCCTACATACCGTCGCTGCTGTATCGTGGTTGCCTTCCGTGTCTCTGTCGATATTGCCTTTTGCCTTTCGTTTCCCTTCTCTTCTCTCTTCTCTTCTCTTCTCTCTTCTCTTCTCTCTTCTCTTCTCTTCTCAGAATCATTCGCAGGGCCTTTTCTTACTCAAAAAAGGTTATACTCTCTGCCAGGCCAGACTACGGGGTGTGGTATGGGGAGTGTGAAGAGCTGGCCGTTAATGTTTTACTTGTCGAGGCGAAAAAGAGCGACATCGAGGCTGGGGTTGCGCAAGCATTAGGTTATATGGGTAAGTAACCCCCGATATCAACCATATCTTAATGGACACGCTGAAGACAACAGGCTGTATCCACAGAGAGCGGAAGAAGTTATCTAAGAAGGACTGTACCGTCTATGGATCGGCGGCCACTAGCGAGACGTTCTGATGAATCTCAAGTAAGTCGTTTCATTCTCTTGAGATTGCCGTATTCTAACTTCTACCAATTATTCTAATTTCTACCAGTGGTCAGAGTATACCGTCACTACTCGTACCGGTGACTACTCCCGGGCCCTCAGGCTGCTAGTGCACATGCCGTTCGACTGAAATCACCGCAAATGTATGCAACGGTCCGACAGCATATGTCAATTGGACAGAGAACCAGCAAAGATACACTCCAAACGGGACGAAAATAGACATGAAGAAGCATGGCACCGAAGAGTATATCATCGTGGATAAAAGAGATACCGAGGATGGGATCAAAAATCCTCCATTCTGCAATAATGGAGACTCGGGCGCGTTCATTTTCGGAGAGAGTGGCGAAGTAACGGGGTTGCTTTGGGGAGGAACGGAGTATACGAATCTCGGTGTTGGGCTCGTCTTGAACATGCCTGATGTGTTGGCTTCGATTGAAGAAAAGATTGGAGGGACCTTGAATCTTCCAACTTACTGATTTTGTGACGACGTGATGGTTAATATTAGTTAAGCTTATATGCTGTGTCAGGCGCTTGCTGGAAACTATTACAACGAATAACAGGCTATTATATGGATATTGCGTAATAATATCAATGAGTCCTCGTCCTAAGGTTCGCGAGAGTGTATCAAACCCAGAAATACGCACAAATACACCTACTATGGGCGCAGCCAGAAGGTGGTCACCTTTTGGTCGTGCGGTCCAAAAATGGGTATTTTGGGTTGACAGAGTGCCCAGGTGCCCAGGTGGTATATCAACAAGTTTCGGCGGCGGTCTGGGACCTCAAGTGCTCGGTGCCTGGATGAGTCACGAAGCAAATATGCATGTGCACAGGTGGGATCATTCTTTGGATATTCACCTCTGCTCATTGATTTTATTTTCACTGTCGACTTTATTCTTCAAAAAATATCTACCACACTCAAATACAACTACTCAACTACTCAAACGCAGCCATGGGCTTATTCAAACACCGCAAACGCCCACGTCAGATGCACTCATACGGTTATCAGGTATTAACAAACGGTGCTTATTATATTGGACGTGACAGCGCTATTAATGTGATTATGGCTGACTACGCACTACGGGAGCAAGTACAACGCGAGGAGACGATGAGCTACAGGCTCAGAGCTTCTCGCAAAGCTGCAGTTATCGAATCTGATCAGCCCCAGTCTGATGACAGCGAAATACCAAAACGATCGAGAAAGGAACTTTCTGAGAAAGAACGCACCCTTTACCAAGCCGTTTCTCTACTCGATCAGCGGACCAAAAATGTTTACGACGCACAAAGATGTGATCCTATTTGGTATATGAATGAAGGTTTAATCCAGGAGTGTTCCGATCAAGCTGGATGCTGTAGCCGACAATGTGGATGCTGCGCTACAAGACACCTTACTGGAATCACAAAAGGCATCGGTCATTGCACTACAGAATGCTGGTGCTGTATCAACTTTCGCGGCTCCGATCTATCAGAGGACGAGAAAAGGGCGATTAGGAGGAATTTGGAGTTCAGACTTCGCCAATCCAATGAGATCGGTGGGAGCATCTCGCCTTATCTTCTGCGGATCGCCACTTGGTTTTTCCATTCACCCAAGTCGAGGATTTGATATATTTGTGTGATGCTATTCGCTTGTTACTGAAAGTGGTGTATTCAGACAACGTCTGGTGGATTTCGAGACGAGTTGCTTGTAGTCAGACGTGAAAAGTTTTGAAATACAATAGTCCTATAGTCAGTTAACCGTATTTTTTTAACTGTGATTTTCCCCTATGGAATGATGTGTTCCTTCCGTCACTGATAAGGTATCTAAAAGGTCGTATGATAGCCCTGGAGAGCATTCCCATAAGTAGGGCGTGTGTATACGGCTCCTATAAATAGGGCATGGGTATACGGCTCTAATAATTAGGGCGTCAACTGGTGTGTATACTGTTCCTACAAGCAACCTTGGAAGGCCTCTGTATGCAACCTTGGAATTCATTAATTCACACAAGTAGGCCCCGGGGGTCCACGGTGTCTCTATACAATTGATATATCATGGCGTCTGCTAAATATTATTTCAATTGCCTGCCTGTCTCTGGCGGCGCTTACGCGCGGCACCTAGGCTTGTTTAAGCATAATCCGCCAAGTCGGACCCGTTGTTTACGCTTCTGCAGGCACGTAGCTTGAAGACCGCAATTGTCCCAAGTTATCCATGAATTAAGCCAGGGGACGTTTCTATTTTCGCATAGATAAAAGAAAATGCAGGCATGGTATCATAACGAGGTGGTCCAGCAAAGAATCAATTCCTCACATCAGGTCGTAGATCCACCGTTTCAAATTCGAGCTCAATGTGTTCATAAACATGCCCGGGCGACCGCATAGCTCCCGTGTAGATGTTTTCTTCCGAATGTGGATGGAACAAACCAGTTTGGGTGCAGTTGAGCACCGACTTAAGCCCCGGAGGATCCGTTAACCGGAACACACCCCATTCAGGGTCTTTGCTCGGCGCACATACAATGGCGATACTTTCGGGAAGCATAACCTGGTATCCGCAGTGCGTGTGCAGATCGCGTGAGCTCATGAAACAAGTCTGCGTTGGGTGGGTATGGATCCAGCCAAGGGTCATCAGGTCTTCAGAGTCGCAGTAATCAAATAGAGCGGACTCGTTGACGGTTTCGCAGGTGTCAGAGGTGGCAGTCTGCTCGGGTATGACTAGCTTGGAAATGAAAAGGGCGTTAGACACAAGGGTGCCGCAAAGAATGCCGCATGTCTCGAGGTTGGCGCGCGTGTTGACAGCAGCCAGAGACAAGAAGCGCGATCGGAGGTTTCCAGGCAAGAACACCGAGCGTAGCGGGGTGCCGTTTTCGAGGTATGCCGAAGGCTTGAAGGTGTAACTTGAGGGATCAAGATTTGATTCTGCGGCGGTTTCTTCTGATGGTAGTACTTTGCTGGGGAGTAGTGGGGCAGGTGAAACCTTGGCCGGCAAGGATGGCGCTATATCATCGATGATTGCTCTGCTGGGCGCCATGCGCTCTTTGGGGGGTAGAATGGGCGGTGCATGACGTTCCACGTTTTTGTCGAGGATGGCAATTTGAGCAGCAGACACGGTGGGCTCCAAGGGCTTCTGACGAGGCACACTTGGATACTTGTATACGCTAGTCGAGGAGAAACCATCCGACGCCTTGGAGCGTTGTCCGTGAGGATTATCGATATTCGATCTGATGTTTTGAATCCGTTGGCTCAGATCCAAGTCACTTGCTCGAGTATCGGGCTTCAACTGAGAGTCCCAATCACCCCATACACCAGCCGCTCGGCGACTTTCCAGTTCTTCTGCCGAAGGCCCCGATCCCTTCGAGATCCGCGCAGTGGCTCTGCGATGGAATTCCGACTGGGCGAGCCGCACTGCGAGATCTCGGTTCTCGCCGGCTTCCAGAGGCTCCGCCACGCCCGCGAGGGCAGGATCGGGAATGACATCACGCGACTCTGGAACGGCAAATGCCGGGAGAGGTTGTTTTCGAGAATCGCGCTCGCGCATCAACTGGGTGTATCGCTCATATCGCTTGTTTATTCGAGGCTTTAGAACCTCCAGTTTGCCGAGGTTTTTCTTCACCTCCTTCTCGGCGGCTATCAAGGCCTTGCGATCTTCATCGTTCTTTTTGGCATCGGGGTGCTGGGATAGATTGACGAGGACTAATTGCGCGTGTCGAAAGAGAATGAAGTAAGCTTGTTCGTCGTGGCCTTCCCGTTCGTAGATGTGGGCCTAGTAATTCGATCCAGGTTAGCCTGAAGTATCATCTGAGAAGTGAGGAAACTGACCTCTCGCAGGAGTGTTGCGGCAGTTCTCAGCCAATATCGCAGTGCAACCGAAGAATTGTACTCGTAGACCTGTGCTATTCGTGTGATACTTTCGACGCTCTGGGGAGCAGTACCCCCGGTAGGGATTTTGTTGGAAGTCATAGTGTGTCAAGGCAGTTTATGATAGATCAAAGACCAAGAAGCATAATGGACAGAAGTCCATGAAACCCGGCACAAAGACCAGCGGCAAGAGTTGTTGCATTTAGGCGTTGTGAAGCTGATGAGGGGGAGAAGTGGCATGGGAGGCGGAAGCTCTGCCTCTCTCCGCTCTTAGGCCGCATTGGCCCAAAAAAAAAAAACAGCGACTCCAGTTGTCACGAACTCAATGACCTAAGAGTCATCATGCTTCAGTAGCATCTTTACACTTTACGCGCATACAATTGAACTCTCGACCCAGTCGAATTGTGACAATGAGTTCCGTGTCAATGCGACGGGCAATGGACCACCTCCCGGCAGCGAAGGCGCTCAACAAGTTCTATGCCGGGAAGCACATGGCTCTAATCGGGATCAGAGAGATAATGGACGAGGAATTATGGGGTGAGACAAGACCCTACTTGAAGCGAGATAATATGCTGATGTATTATAGATGACGCTTTCCAACGTATCACGCCCTACTTAAGCCGAGACTCTCCTGTGGACATACTGGACCTTTGGCCTGGCTGCGGTGTCAGGTCTTCCAAAGCCAACGCAATTTTCAAACCTCGTCGCCATGTTCTCGTTCGTCCAGATACCAAATTCGACACCCTTCTCAAGCCACTTGCCAAGAGCGACCCTTCCTATACACTCGTCAAGGATCCGATCTACGGAAAGACAGACTGGCCGGAATTTCTAAAGACCTATTTCCCGGAACAAGACACTACCAGAGAGTCGAAGCCGGGTCATTTAGCGAAAAACGACACATTATTCGTCCTAGCCAACTTACCTCCTCTGCAATCAAAGAAGAATCATTTCACCCCGGTTCGCTGGTGGAGTCGATTTTTGGAAGACTCTCTGCGGCAAACGGGACTCAACACATACGGTAGCGTTCGACTTCTTGTCACAATGCCATACAGCGAGATTACTACGGTGCTACCTCGCTCCGCTATGGAGCGCAAGCGAGCCAGTGCGTTGACGGAAGCTTTGGGTTTGCGTTGCTTCGAGATCGCCGCCACGAACGACTTTGATACTTATCACACATGGCGCGGGTGGGAGCCCACACAAGCCCACACGAAGCAAGTAGCCGAAAGAGCTGCAGCGCAAAACATCGTCACTCGGCCTCACCGAGAATTCCCGCCTTGGGAAAAATGCTACGACCTCAAGGAGCGCGATGTCCCATATGTGGCTCGTGTGGCTTCGCCTTCTCTGCAGGAATGGGCCAAGGCTATCGCGGATGCAGACATTGTGATCTCGAGCGGAGTAACGGGGCCTGAGTTACAGAAAGCGAAGAAAGAAAAGAAAGACGCTGTCTACAAATTTGTCCAAGATAGAGGTCGCGCTTATACCCGCCACAGCTTGGCTGAGAAGCTGATCGATATTGAGCAAAAGACTCGCCACTTTGCGCAAGCGGCTGCGGATCCCAAAGAGTCAATTGAATCTCTCCAGGCGCTGGATCAAGAAATCGAGTCCCTCCGTTTGTCATACACCACCGAACTATCCGAAGCCCATTACTTGAGGTCCAAGCTTCACACCCACAGGCTTGACGACGATCGTGTATTCCGCGCGTCCCACAAGTTGGGTCATTCGCAACTCCAGTGGCAACAGCGACCGTTCGAGCCCTTGCTTCTCCACCAGGACGATATCTGGCCTAGCGGAACCCCAACTTCAATCTTTTACTACGAGCCCAATGAGGCCCCTCCCATTCTACAAAAGATCAGCCACCTGCCATTTGAAACCCAACGAAGTGTGATGGCGCGCTTTGACGCCATCACCTCCACTCTCACTCAAGGGGCCACGACAGTCCTCGAGCTCAAAAACAACATGTTCCCACAATGGTCGACAAATGAGATCGTCAAGCGCATTCCAAGTCTCGCCGCCTTTGCCGGCAAGCGACTCAAGCCTGGCCACGGGCCTCTGCCTCTGAGCGATCCTGCTGCCGACCCAGAGTGCAGTTACCAGGAAAATCTGGACTATGATCTGAGTGCGGTTCGACTATACAGCATTTCTGCCGAGACCTTCATGGACCTTGCCCTTGAATACGAGAAACTCGCCGAAAAGCTCCCTATCAACTCGTTCAGCCGACTCATCGGTGGGACACTTACCATGTCGCAGCTCGGATTTGAGAATCCCCTCAAAGGTGTACCAAAGAATCTAAGGAAATAATACCCCGGGATTTGGTGGAGTTTCTCGTCAACAGCCTCAATGGGGACATTTCGGGCTGTACATCTCATGTATAACATCTCATGTATAACATCTCATGTATAATATCACTTGTATAACATCTCTTGTATAATATTGAAAATGTACCAGGCCTACAGAATCCATGTCTATAGAACCCAACTCAAGTGCTCAAATCCCGGATTATGTAAGGGTGTCGATGCCACTCTAAGTGGACCCCGATGGCGTGCTTTGGAGTATACGAAAAAAATGTCGTGAGTCAAGAACTTTTTGATTTACAAGACATCCAATTCTTCTACAAATCGGAGGGACTATTCGGATTCTTTCCTCTAACTAATTTGTGAACGACATTCTCCAGGATTTGGTGGAGTATACCCCCTCCAAGGCTCCTTATCCTGCTTATCTGCATCACCAATCGTGACAGCCCTTTTACTCAGACTTGCTTTCTCCGCGGAACTTGGTATTGGTGATACCAATTGCTTTTGCGCAGATAGTCATCCGGGTTATACAAGGCGTGAGATTCCTCTCCAGATCTGGTGCTGAATTTCCCAAATCCAATTCTCCGCAAACGTCTAATCAGTGGCGGGGCTTGATTACAATGAAGGACGCCAGCACTCCCAATTTCCCCGCGCCTTTGATGGCAGCGTGGAACACAGACTCACAAGTCCATCTGATTGTCGGCTCCAATTCTCTTGCCGGCGCGCGATGTGCGAAGAGTATCGAGGTCGGCGCAAAGCCCATCATCCTTGCGCCGGAAACTGCAGATATGCATTTTACCCTCTCTGAGCACATCGCACGCGGCTCTGCCCAGTGGATTAGCCATGAATTTCAAGATGCGGATTTGACTGCACTGGGCAGAGAGGAAGTAGACCATGTGGTGGACTTGGTGTTTGTCACACTGGGCGCCAGCAACCCACTGAGTACGTGCTGTTCAAGTGGAATCCATGACGCTGTTACTAACGAAGTCATAGGCGCGCACATCTCAAAACTCTGCAAGCGACTGAGAATCCCGGTCAATGTGACGGATGCCCCCGAGCTCTGCTCCTTCACTCTCCTCTCCACCTATTCCGATGGCCCTCTACACATCGGCATTACAACCTCCGGCCGGGGGTGCAAGCTTGCTTCCCGTTTGCGCCGAGAGATTGCCGCCTTTTTACCGCAAAATCTTGGAAGTGCCATTGACAGACTCGGTTCTGTGCGGAGGCGGTTATGGGAAGAGGACCAGGCGGCTGGATCGGGCGAGATCGCATTCGACGCAGAGGACGATGACACGACTGGCCAAAAACACACTTTCAACAACCTCGTCACAGAAGGCGATGCTGCCGCTGCGAAGACGAGGAGGGTGCGCTGGTTATCCCAGATCTGTGAATACTGGCCTCTTCGTAAACTCGTCTCCATCACCGATGCAGACATCGAAACAATCCTCAATGCCTACACAGCAAGCAATACCCCTGCAATCAGCACAAACGGCGTCGAAACAGTCTCCAAAAAGGGCAAGATTGTGCTCGCCGGTTCTGGCCCCGGCCACCCAGACCTCCTCACCCGCGCAACTTACCACGCCATCCACAACGCCGACCTCATCCTCGCGGACAAGCTTGTCCCCGCCCCAGTTCTCGATCTCATCCCCCGCCGCACAGAAGTCCACATCGCCCGAAAATTCCCCGGCAATGCAGACCAAGCACAGGAGGAATTCCTCCAAATGGGTCTGGCAGCTCTCAAACAAGGCCGCCAAGTCCTGCGCCTCAAACAAGGCGATCCATACCTCTACGGACGCGGCGCCGAAGAGTTCGAGTTCTTCCGAAACGAGGGCTACTCCCCGGTGGTGCTACCCGGCATCACCAGCGCGATGAGCGCGTCCCTTTTCGCAGACATCCCCGCAACCCACCGTGGCGTCTCCGACCAGGTCCTTATCTGCACCGGAACTGGTAGAAAGGGCGCTGCCCCTAACCCGCCTACCTACGTCCCCACCCAAACAGTCGTCTTCCTCATGGCGCTGCACCGACTTTCCGCCCTGATCGATTCCCTCACTTCTTTCCCCGAAGGTGGTGAGCAATCCCGTGCCCTGTGGCCCAAGGAAACACCCTGTGCGATTGTTGAGCGCGCTTCGTGTCCGGATCAGCGGGTTATCCGTTCGACGTTGGAACACGTCTGTCTTGCTTTTGAAGAGGCGGGCTCCCGGCCACCTGGTCTGCTGGTTGTTGGAGCTAGCTGTCATGTTTTGCACAATCCTCAGGGTCAGAAATGGGCGATTGAGGAAGGCTTCCATGCTCTGGATGGGTTACACGGTGAATTGGAGGTGGTGGCCGACTTGGCGGAGAAGGCGTGATTTATCACATTTTGGATTTTAAGCGATCGGATTTGCATGGAAAGTGTATATACAGCATTACAATACCCCTAGAAACGAGATATGCATGAACATTGAGAACATTTGAATATAAATTACTCAACCGAGTATCGTATATGAAGTTCTAATCCATGGATGATATTCCAACATTAGAGTGGGTAGTGGTAATACGCCGAGGTGGGGGAATTCCAAAGTGTCCGGAGTGGACAGGCACCGGTGCGGCTGCGATATATTTTTGTGGATCCGGGCTGATCACTCCATCTTCAACTCTTTGACATTTCAACACCATCAACCATGTCGTCTGCACCCAAGAAGCCGACTTACTTCTCTAATGGGGAACTCCTTGAGACGTGAATATCTCTTAATCAACCGCTGACCTCAAGTACACGCCCGCTAACCGTCAACAGCCCCCCGATGACCGTGCGGCTCAGCCGCTTCATCGAAAGCATCTACTTCTTCTTCGGCCTGTACTTCAGCAGTCTGTTCGCGGTAAGTCATTCCATCGACCTAGGATCAGGGTCTTGAATGCGGATCGCATGACTCTTCTCGTCGAATGAATCTGACAATTTTACAGCTTGATTCCTTCGCGGCCGCCCAGAACTCCTCCTTCAACATCAAGAAAAGCGGAAACCAATACAACACTCGTTCCCGCTGGGGAGGATCATCATCTCACGGCGGAGGAGGCGGCGGCGGTGGTGACGGCCCGGGATCTGGTCCGCGACGCGTGGGTCGTATCGACGATTTCCGCGAGGCTACAGACTCCAGCGGGCCCCGGTGCGGCGGCGGTTGCGGTTAATAAACCAGAAGGAACCGAGATACTCGCACGTTGTGCAAGTTGACTCGAAACGTGCGGGGAGATCATGCGTGTTATATGGGCCGATGACTTTCTGTTACTCGTCATATGCGATGCACGCAATACATTCTCAGACTTAAAGCTCATAAGTAGCCTACATACTCCGCAGACACAATGCAAAGCCTCTGTTCAAGCAACCTGAATCCACTAGCCGCGCGCCACACCGTGTCAACATGACATCTGCGCCACGTCACATCGGTCGACTTGGCAGGAGGGGAAATGCAACAAAAACACAACCCCAAGATCGGTGACTTCCCAGGGGACAAGCTACAAGCTACCCGGGCAAACATCATGAGTGAAGTTCCAGCCACCGACGCCGAATGGGCGGAAAAGATCGCGCAGATGAAAGAACACCTCCCCAAACGAATGCTCTCGCAACCGCCCATCCCACTCGCCGTGTACAGGACAATCGACCACACACTTCTGACCACGCCCGTCGACGCATCCCAGATCGACAAGCTCTGCAAGGAAGCTCGGGACTTCGACTTCGCCACCGTCTGCGTCCGTCTCGAACATGTTGCCCGCGCAGTAGCGAATCTCAAGGGAAGCACCACGGCTGTTGCGTGTGTAGTTGCGTTCCCCGAGGGCACGCACGAGACCGCCGAGAAAGTCCGCGAGGCGAAAGAGGCTGTTTCGCAAGGCGCTACGGAGCTGGATATGGTTATCCACTATCGGCTTCTGAAGCAGGGTCGATATACCGAGGTCTATAAGGTGGGTCTTGCGCTGGATTGTTAGTATTTGGCTAATACGAGTAGGATATCATTGCTGTGCGCACGGCGGCGGGGCCGCCCATCGTTCTGAAGACGATTATCGAGTCGTCTTTGCTGGACGAAGATGAGATTCTGGATGCGACGATTGTGTCGTGCATCGCTGGTGCGGATTATGTCAAGACCAGTACCGGGTGGGAAGGCGGTGCGTCTACGCAGAGTGTTACGCAAATGAGAATCGCGGCGGATCTGTGCGGAAGAAATACGAAGATCAAGGCGAGTGGGGGACTGCGCACGGCGCAGGATGTGGTGAAGATGCTCAAGGCGGGTGCGCATCGCATCGGCACTAGTAATGGGGTCAAGATCATGAATGAGATTGATGAGGGGGAGATTCTAGAGCAGGGTTCTAGTCATGCTGTTTCCTAGCTGTGAACTCTCTTTGGAATCGCATGGGATTATCTAGGGTCGTCTGTGTGCGATTCGGATAGTTCTGGGGATGGTCTAGGCTAGGACGTGAGCATGGGGTGTTAATCAAGGTGTTCACTTTCCAAGGTTTAAATTGTGTATCGGTGAACTTCCCCGGGAAGATTTGCAAGGACTGTTGAATGGTGTAGTTGTGCCTTGGTGAGAGAAAGGTTGTGTTGAAACAATTATATTGATCCTTGCGCGTCTGAGGCCCTGCATTGCCCCTTTGGGGTTGCCTCGCGACCCTGGCCCTGCGGATAATCAACCCTCAACGATTGCTTTACCCCGTGTGCCCTTGTTGCCTAGGAAAGGATGATAGAACAGTCTGATGGGAAACCATTTTTCATCGCTGTAAACCTTCAAAAAGCAATTACCGCTGGGTCTAGAATCCGCAGCGTTTACCCTGCAGTAGTGTGATGTATAAAAATCGAGTTCCACTTTGAACGTGGAAGGAAAATCTTATTATCTGCCCAAAGCCCAAGGATATATACGTGGTAATAATCCAAACCTGCGCCAATCCCATGCAAACTTTTAATTGTCACTCTGATCATCCGAGTCACTGGCCTCAGCGTCAGCGTCCATCTTCTTAACGGCCGCATCTCCACTTTGACCCTTCTTCTCGGCAGCGAGCCAAACTTCCCTTCTCTTCGTCTCGTGCTCCTGCTTCCTTGCTCGCCGAAGGACCTTTGCCTTCCGAGCGGCCTCCTGTTTCTCGTGGAGCTCGTTGATGTAATCCTGCAGATTGGCAAGGTCCGAGCGCAGCTGTACGACCTCATCGTCTGCATTGTGACGAGCGGTCTCGTTGACCGCGACCTTCTTCTTGAGCACTGACACCTCGTTCTCCAACTCGGTGACTTGCGACTTGCTCGAGTCCTGAGCGGAAGCGGCCTGTGGCTTGCTTGCACCGACGCGGACTTCGGTGCCAGGCTGGCCGAAGGCAGCTAGCTCTGCGAGACCCTCGTCGATCATGGAGTCGGGGAAAGAGGCGTGTGTGAGAGCTTGGGAGAATTGGGAGGGAGTGCGGGTGGAGTTAGGTGCGATGATCTGGGTATGGAACATGTACTCTGACGGCACGGCGCCGGGAACGTGAGAAGAGAGACCATTGTCAAGGCGCGGCTTCACTACGGTGTGTGCCTTTCTGTGCAGGTCCGAAGATGGGTGAGGGATACCGCCCGGAGGCAGCATCACCAGATTCGTAATTGGGTGCGTGTAGTCGGCGATAGCGGCGATGTATTTGCGACGCGCAACGTTCCATGATAGGACCTTGCCATTTGCATGGCCAGAAAGTAACGTGGTACCGTCGTATGTAAGGGAGAGGGTGTTGGCCGATCCTGATTCGGCGGATGGAGGGAGCCACCGGTCCTCAGTGGAGACCTGTGCCGGGGTCGCTTGCACTGATGGGTCGAAGAGGGGGTTCTGTGCGGAGTGGCCTCGGTAGAAGTCTACCGACTGCACGCTGCCATCTTCATATCCAACGTAGAAAGCGCGGTCCACTGGATCCAGAGCCACAGATGTCGCGGAGAACGGAAGGAGGAACGTTCTCAATGCGCGACCGGTGTGGTAGTCCCAAGCGATCGCAGTGTTGTCCTTCGCAGTAGACACGACAATATTGTTCCTGCCATTGCTGTGTCCGACAGCCAGGGAGGTGATTGCTGCCCGGTGGTTGGAGAAAGTTCGGAGAGGTGAGTTCGTAGGTTGACGAGTAGCGCTCAGACCGGGCTTCGAGAAAGAGAGAATACCAGGCAAAGACCAAACGTGTACACTGGCATCAGCGGAGCCGGACAGGATGAAGTTGGAGGTGGGATCGATAACGAGCGATGTCACTGGTTGCAAGTGGGAGGCCGTGGTGGCTACCTGACGTCCTGTACATGTCTTGAAAGCTGTCAGATGGGCGACCCGAAAAAAAAAGAATGTATCAACATACCTCCCAGAGGATCAAGCGTCCACCCTCGGTACCCAAAACTAGAATATCACCATACTTCCCGCCCGCAACGGCAATGCTGCGTATCCGTTCCGGAAATGGGACAATGCCTTCCTGGTTTCCCTTCTCTCTGCTATACACGTGCAAGACGGCCTTATCTGCTTGGGCCGTAAAAATATGCGAGGGGGTTATGGCTAGACAATTGGTTGTGGTAGAGCTCTTCTTGAAAGTCGATCGCAGGATTGACGAAGGCTGCAATTCGTGAACGCAGATCCCTACATCTCTGAGCGAGGCTGTCGGAGATTTGTGGGATGACAGGGTCGACGCCACAAATGATTCGGAAAGCATGAGGAATGAGGCTATCGAAGTATAGCGTGTGGTGGTCGAAGGACATTCCAAGCTTTTTTTTTTCTTAATCTTGATAAGATGTTTGCACTGTTTGCAGTGGTTGGGCCGGGGAACTTGCTCCAACGACACGGGCTCAATATGAGCTGTCGCGAGATGCTGACTTTTTATACTTTGGGCTAATGCAGTTGACTAGAGTGTTCTAAGTATAATTTTATCTGTGTTTCAACTTCCATCAAATAATTGCCTGGTGTTTGAGGTTCTATATTAACTCGGCTACGAGTTCTTGGACCTGTCATCCCGAACGAGCGCTAGTTCAGCTGGGCCGATCAGAGATCAGCAGTATGAGCTATCAACTGTTCGGAAGATATTCTGAACCTCCCTGATTTCTTTCAGGCGCGCTCTGCGGTCACACTGCACGCCATGGTCAAGCATTTATATCCAAACCTCCACAGATTATGCTAATATGACAATCCGACCCGGTATGGGGCCAACTGGATGCAAGGGATCGGGGAAGGGGTGCATTGCTGTTGCGACGAGACAAGGTCCAATGAAGACCCGCTTTAATACACCCTCAGGGCGATCCTACTGCCCTGGTCAAGGGTCTGATTCGCCGCGGGAACCCTTCCCTCTCATGCATCCAATTTGTCTCATTCCTAGTCCCCACCCACACTTGGCTATGACGAGACGAGAGGCCCAATGGGGGTCCCTCCACGTTGACGGGCTGCTGCAGGCTACAGATCGAGATCTGGAGCCAATGGCCATCCGTCGTCCTAGGTCCTCATATTCGTTGGAATGCAAGGATGACGCGACCTCATTCTCCCTATTGTTGCTGCGGCCCGTGCCTGGACGACCGGAGGTCGTGCTAGACGACCCTCTTCCTGAAGGGGGAATCCTGCTGAACATTTTCGGGGTTCCTCATGGCAGCAGGGTTCGGTTCCTGTCAAGGGATGTCCACTTGAGCCTGACCCTCTCCACTCTGAAATTAGCTGACTAGCGCCACTCTCGCTGTATAAGGACATATCGAGCCCCTGCATGGATGAAGGTCCCTTTGTTTTGACTTCAACAATAAACAACCACCTTAATCTCATCTAGGTCATACTTGTGCAACAACTTTGCTTTTTCCATCCGCCAACTACATTGACTAGCCACTCCAACCGGGTGACCCTTGTCCAGTATGGACTGCGGTGTCACAGATATGCCTAGCCGTGCTCACTTTCCGGCCCGTATTCAAACTCATATCAGGAACCAAGACTCACATTCTTCCTCTTTGAGCCACGATACGATGCCAATGGCCGAGCCAATTCCTTCGCCGCGTCGATGGTCTCCCACCTATCAACCGCGAAGGCGCAGCAAGCAGGTGCCTTCATTATCTTTTGTCCCATCACCAGTCATGGCTCGAATAGAGTCGCAGGATTTTTCAAATTCGCTGCCGAGAAGACCGGTAGATCGCTCCACTGCATGCATGTCGCCGTTTCGGTCTGTCCGACGAATGAAAGAGCCCTTTCAGCTGATGTTGCCAACATCGCCAGCATCAATGGACGGAGCGCCACCGAACTTTCCAGAAAAGCCGCCCAGATCACCAAGACCGCGAGGCTTCCACTCCCTGAGGACGTGGCGCTCCGATCAGAATCTGAAGGTGGATATTGGAGGTCTCGGACTACTTCCAAGCCCGCCCATAACAGAATCCCGACCTTCCAGTGCAGGCCCAGAATCTTCTTACTTCGAATTCGAAATCTCGGAACCAAGAGTCTCAAATATGGAACCCAGTCAACGATGGGCGAGCGAGCTGAACGAGGATATTAGCGAGGATTTGAACGAAGACGACGAGCTCGATTTGGCAACGGATCTGAGCGATGACCTCGAAGATAGTACCGCAGAGAACCCAGAACAAAAAGATGAGCTCGTGGATGAACATCCGGAGACGACTGAGCAGAACGAGGATGATCTAACCCCGACTGCACCAGATCTGGATGCCGACGAAAAGCTCAAATACCAAGCGTATCATCCCCCGGATTGGAAGAGTCAGCCTCGCACAGATGTCATGAATGTCCACGAAGCACATTCCGAACTCTTGCGCCACTGCGAATCTGCGAGTGAACACAATTCACCAGTGCCGAAACCGCATGATTCCCAAACAATGTCTCTCAAATCACCAAAGTCCCCTCACTGCAGCCATGGGCTCCCCCCGGGGAGCTCACCCCGGCCGCAACGATCACGGACCGCCACTGTTTCCAGCGAGGCGAGCTGGGTTCCCAGCAATTTCTCGTACTGCGAGCGTTGGCTCCAATGTGTCCCAACTGATGGAGTTAACGAGCCAAGCAGCCCCACGAAGGAATTTAACAACCGCCGCAAATTCCAGATCGTCGAGAACGACCCCCCGATGCCGAAGCTCGACATCATTCCGGGAGCCAAGGCTCTTGAAGAGCCTGTAGTATGTTCTCACTCTTACCTCTCCCTGTTTCATGCTAACCAAACTAGCGCTTCGTTGTCGCCAGCAAAACGAAACCAAAGCTCGTTGATATCGCTCGACAATCACCTACCGCAGTATCGTTGCCGCCACCTCCATCTCTGCTTCCTCAAACTGTTCCAACAACACCCGACCAGCGTCAGGAAGAGGTCTCTGCCTTCAGCCCAGATACACCGTTGGACATGTCTGACAGTGGCTATGGGACCCGTGACTCCGGTTATTCATTCGACAGCTACGATGACGGCAAACCGGATGATGATGATGCATACACCGATCCCGGGTCTCTGACCTCATCAGACAGTGTTGGGTCAACAGTAATCTGCGAGAGGCCTGAATCCGCGCAGGGAGAGCGCGAACTACAACAATTGGAAATACGCTCTGGAAGCGTAAGCCCTAAGGCAGCATCACCAGCACCACCCCCGTCACCGGGGCGGAGCTCGAACAAGTCCGAAAAGCAGGATGAGAAACCACAGCTATGGCCCCAAGACTGGAACTTGGATGACCATGAGTGGACTCTAGACGAACTGGATCATTCTGTCAAAGACTTTCCTCGCAACATGCTTCGCCTTACCTCGCCAGTAATTCTATTCCTCCGCAAAAGCGATGAGGAACCCTTCATCAAACCCTTCCGAACCATCTTCCCCGACGTTTCTGAGAATCTCCTTGATTGTCTCTGTGCCGCCCTTCTTGCCCGAAACTACCTAATCTCGCTCTCTGCTACTCACCGCAGCAAACCGTCTGTCTCTACACGCAATGAATACATTGCCGACTCCGTTCCCACAAAAGCATACAGCACGCTCGGCATTCAACTACCCTCCGCATCAACGAAGAAGCCCAAAGACCGTGTCTTTGCGGCTCGCAGTGTGGAGCTTCGACCGCACCTTGAGCGAATCGTGGATAATCTCTTGTTCGCCATCTGTGGACGCTCTGACCCTACCCTCAAAGCTGCTGTAGAAGTTCTTGCACAAGTCCTTGAATCCAAGGCCTAGTCGGCCCATCCTGCTCCTCCACCCCTCACAATTTCCTTACCATTCTCTTGGACACTCCTTGAATCTTTCCTTGCATCCATCAAAATCTCCTACATCCGAACTCTATCACTCACTGACCCTTTCCTTGTCTCTCCCAAGTCTACTTCTTGCATTCACCCAACTTCCCTATCGTCATCCTATACTCTCTCTCTTGCTTTAGTCTTGCACTTGCACTTGCAACAAAATATCCTGCTACCATTGCTGGCTATATCTCTGCCAAGCTCTGCCACTCGCCTTTCCTTATGTTTTGCCCATATTACACTCATTGGCAATTGTTCTCTGTCCAATTTTTTTTTTGCTTTACTTCATACCCATGCATTGCGTTTGGTGCCGGATTTGGAAACTCGCTCATTCAGAATTATATCAAAAACATCGAAATATCCTAGCTATAATAATAATGCTCTTAAGCCAGTTTCGCTTGCCTATCGTAGCCGTGGATCGATAATTTGTAGAGTTTCCCGCTCCGAGAGGCGAACGTGACTAATCATAGTTTCCCGGCCGGCGAACCTGAGAACAAACTCCATGCCGACCTTCTACCTTCGTACAGCAATTCACACACCATGGCCGCTCCAACTAGAACCCTACGACACTTGTCATCCTTCAGAAATGCAGCTTGCCCTGCTTCATCAGCAATTGTCCCTCGCCGCACCTACGCTACAACAGATTCCTCCTCCGCCACCAACACCCCAATCACGCGGCGGAAAGCAACAACCTTCCGCGATAAGCTGAATGCCGGTCCTTCGTTCACGGATTTCGTCTCGGGAGGCGGCGAACCACCCCTTGAAGAATCGGAAGCTTACGCCCTCAAGACTGCCCTCGCCGGACCCGCCGGCCGCAAGAAGGAAATTACTCGCCTGCCCGAGTGGTTGAAGACGCCTATTCCAGACTCCAAGAACTACCAGCGCTTAAAGAAGGATTTGAGAGGTCTTAAATTGCACACCGTCTGCGAGGAGGCTCGATGCCCCAACATCTCCGACTGCTGGGGCGGTAGCGACAAGTCCTCTGCCACTGCGACCATCATGCTGATGGGTGATACCTGTACCCGAGGATGTCGATTCTGCAGTGTCAAGACCTCCCGCACACCCCCACCCCTCGACCCGCACGAACCCGAGAACACAGCCGAAGCTATCTCCCGTTGGAGCTTGGGATACGTGGTCATGACAAGTGTGGACCGTGACGACCTGGCTGATGGTGGCGCCCGTCACTTCGCCGAAACTGTTATCAAGATTAAGCAAAAGAAGCCCAGCATGTTGGTCGAGTGTTTGACCGGTGACTTCCGCGGTGATCTGGAGATGGCGGCGCTGGTTGCGCGATCTGGATTGGATGTGTATGCGCACAACGTTGAGACCGTTGAGGAGCTCACTCCGTTTGTTCGCGATCGCCGCGCCACTTTCCAGCAGTCAATCCGTGTCCTTGATGCTGCTAAGAAGGCTAGCCCTGATCTTATTACCAAGACTTCGCTCATGCTTGGTCTTGGAGAGACCGATGATCAGCTTTGGGATGCGCTGCGCCAGCTGCGCGCTGTCAACGTCGATGTCGTGACCTTCGGCCAGTACATGCGTCCCACCAAGCGCCATATGGCTGTTCACGAATACGTCACCCCCGATCGCTTCGAGCTGTGGCGCCAGCGTGCCCTTGAAATGGGCTTCTTGTACTGTGCTTCCGGTCCTCTGGTCCGCAGCAGTTACAAGGCTGGTGAGGCTTTCATCGAGAATGTTCTCAAGAAGCGTCGCTCTGGTGGCCCCGCTGAACCCGCCGAGAAGACTCCTGCTATTGCCGACGAGGCTACCCAGTGATCTAAAGAAGACTGCCTCCAGCACCTACCTTCCTGCTTTCCTGTTTTCACACTTTCGTGCTTATATCATTGGAGTTATCTTGCATATTAGGGTTCTCGGTATGGGGTTTATATAGGGGTCGTTTGCCATTTCAACATTTCAACAGGAATTGTTCTCTGTATCAACATCAAAACCTACAATCCTGTCTGTTTCTAATCAAAACTGGACTACAAATCAACTTGTCCCAGCTTCACAAATCATAGACAAATTTCGTTCATGCCATATCCCTCAATCAGTCGTTATTGTCTTGCAGTGTCATCTCATTTCATTCAAATGGCATTTAGTGAATCCCGAAACTTTGATCCCACGCTGCCATAGAGCGTGCTTGGCACATCCAGCCCAAGTCACAAAACCACAATACAACCCATGCGTTCTACGCTGCAACTCCTACCTATCTCCGTCGCCAGCGCCTCAAGACAAACTCCAAAATCGCAAATCAAGCCAACCGTTCGGGCGCGACTCAACCTGCAGGGGTATACATCAGTTGATCAGGGCAGCCTATATGCTCTACAAAGGCACTCGCCCATCTACAACTCATTGGGAGGTCAGCTGCGCGATATCATCGTCATCCATGCCCAGCAGGTATAGGACATCAACCAGGCTCTGTCCGTTGATGCGGGTCGGTGCCTCCAGCTGGACCTTGGACTTCGCACGCCAAGCGACGCCGAGACCTGCGGCGTGCAGCATTAGCAGATCATTGGCGCCATCGCCGACGGCCATGGTTTGCGCAATGGGGATGTTGCGCTCGGCGGCGAACTGCTTGAGCAGTGTGCGCTTCTGAGCGGCATCAATGATGGGGTATGATGAAACCAGCTTGCCGGTAAGCGTTTGAGTGGTCTCATCGATTTCAAGCTAGCAATGTTAGATGGAATGGTGAAATGATGGGGTGGCACTTACGTGGTTGGCAACGGCAATGTCAATGCCCAGCTGGGCGGCTAGCCATTCGGCCAGAGGCTGGAATCCGCCGCTGACGACGGCTAGCGTGTAGCCGAGGGTCTTCAATGCACGGCAAAGCTCACGGGCACCCTTGGCGATCTTCAAGACAGACTTGAGCTTCTCGAAGACGTCTGCGGGGACGCCGGTGAGCAGGCCGACACGTTCCCGCAGGGATGCGGAGAAGTCCAACTCGCCGTTCATGGCGCGCTCGGTGATATCCTATGCAGATTAGTTTTGAACTACCTGGACAAATATCAGACGTTCAACATACAGAGACCTGCTTCTCGACACCAATGAACTTGGCAATCTCATCAATGCACTCGTTATCAATCAGGGTACTGTCCATATCGAACACAGCAAGACGCTTGTGTCGGCGGAAGACATTCTCCTGCTGTAAGACGACCTCGACATTCCACTCACGCTCAAAGCGCCAGATGCTCTCGTGCTTCCGCAGATCCGGGAACGAGAGGTAATCTGGGTTTGGCGGGGGAGAGAATGTGACCTCGACGACGCGGGGGTGCTCCTCGCGATCCAGACAGCGGTGCGAGGTGTTCATACGCTGGTAGGGCGTAGGCAAAGTCTCCAGAATCTGAAGGAAGTTCGTCAAACACATCTGCGAGACGTACGGCCCGTACAGGTGATCCAGAGGCTCGGGCTCTGGCGCAGGAGGCTCGCGGGGGAACTTGTCCATGTCTTCCGTGGGGGCTGAGCCCACAGGCACCGTGGGAGCAGGAATGTCGGCGGAGGGGTTAGGCGACGCATCGGGGTGGTAGTGGGGGTGGACAGGGTTTGCGGATTTGTAGTAGATGGTCGCGACGATCTGGGCCGTGCCGGATGGGAGGCGGTTTTCGTGGTGGTTGAAGATGTTGTGCACGATTCCGCTGTCGGTGACACGCTCTGGGTCGGGTTTGATTGGGTTGGCGTTGAGGACTAGGTCGTCGACTTGGTTTGCTAGAACCTCTCCGATGTTTTGGTTGATTTGGTTGATCGGTGCCATCGGCTTATACTGTTGGTGGTCTTGCAGGAATGAGCTGCTGCGCATCCCTCCAAGGGATGGCCGCGCGGGACGGTTGGATTCTGCCATGATAGTCTATAGAGATGATCTGGTGGAGTGCTGTGCAGAAGGAAAATACCGTGATCGTCAGACACACACGTGATGGTGGTGGGGTTGACTTGGCCCGTGTCCAATGAGGGCGATGGCTACCGAGGAGCCCTACATTTGACACCTTCAATTTCTACATCTATCTAGTTCATCGGGGATTAATCAAGATATACTTGATTCATGCGAGGGCAAATTTGGAACTATCTCTGTCGCACCATCACAAACAAAAGACCGATTTGTTCAAGACAATAATCAACAAATTCAGCTAAGTACGCGATAAGCCATCTTACTAAGGCTTTATACTGCTCTCACATGCCCAGGAGTGATGAGGGCTACTCAATTATGTTCACCCGAGGTCTGAATCCTACGCCCTCTTTTGTTTGACAGAACGCCATTCCATCAACACGCTTCCAACCAATGTGGCACACGTCAGCCCAACAGCCAGATACCATGTCTCACTCAAACTCTTGCCGATATCTTCCAGAACTTCCACATGTTGACTCGGTGGTGCCTGTCGCAGTATATTGGCTAGCCCGTTATTCTGGATGTCCATAGGATCAATGTCCGGGACTACACAGGCTAAGTTAGTCGCAAGTTGATTCATGAAAATGACATGGGCAATGGCAATAGACACAGCTGGGCCAAAATTCTGAGCGAAAAGCATGACAGAAAGCCCGAGCGAAGCATCCTCTATGGGCAACACAGTCTGCACAGCAGTCATTGGTGTGTTGAAGGCTATTCCACCAGCGAAGCCAGATACCCCAGAGTACATGACAAGCCGGGCAAAGCTCGTGTTGACATCGAATTTTGTGATTAAGCCCGCGAAGACAGGCATCGCCGCGGACGAGAAGAGCATGAATGGCGCGTAATAGCCGATTGCACTCGTTCCCGATCCGCAAAGGAGCATTCCAATGGTAGCGCCGACTACCACCGGGATCATCATGTAGCCGCTCTCACTGGGAGATTTCTCGCGCACGATCTGATAGTACGTCGGCAAATAATATTCCAGAACGTTGATAGCACCGTTCGTGCAAAGCATGAAGACTGCACCGGCAATAACGCTGCGATTCTTTAGAATCCTTGGTGGTAAGGCAGCGCTATCGCCCAGTCGATGTTGATTATATGCGAAGACGGCAACGAGGATTGCAAAAGTGATCAGCGGGCCAATGACTCGGCCATCGTCCCAAGGATATTTGGTTCCAGCCCAAGACAATGCAATGAAAAGACTCGTCAGAGCCGGAATGAAGGGCAAGTTACTCAAGAGATCGAGCTCAATTATCTTTTGCGTGAGCCCGAGACTTGTCTCGCCTGGACTTGGGTCCGACAATAAGAAGTAAACCAGAAGGAGTGTGACACCCCCGATGGGCAGATTGATCCAGAAGCACCATCGCCATCCAACGGATTCGGTAAGGGCTCCGCCAGTTATAGGTGCGGCAAGAACGGCCACACTTTCAACGCCACCGAGTATCCCGCAAAAGAGAGGTCGTCGTCGCAGAGGCAGGATATGTGTCAGAATGGTGTATAGTCCGCCATAGATTCCTGCAAAGCCTACTCCACTGATGGCTCTCCCCAAGCGAACATGGAAGACGTTGTAGCCGTGGCGCAAAGTAAAGAACCCAGCGAGAATATTCCACTGGCAACCATGAAGATTCGTTTGACGGAGAAGAGCTTGTACAGCTTGCCGAACATGAATTGAAATGCGCAGGCGCAGAGTCTGAAGCCCGAGGAATACCATCCAACATCTGCCACGGTGTTGAACTCGTTGGTAATACTAGAGTGCAGAGGCATATTAGTTTGCGAAGATCCGAATAGATTGCTCGTCTTGTAGCTCATACCTGGGCACAGCAGTACCAATGATGTTAGTATCAAGTCCACCCATTATCAGCGAGGCTGTCAATATGAGCATAACGAGCCAGAATTTCAGCCCAGTGGGATATTCTTTGTTCTCTTCGGTTTCTGCGCTCGTGCGAGTACCAGAACCAGTGGTGTTCTCGCATCGGCTTGACTCGTTGTTATTCCCCGCCCTTCCACCATCGTCATTGCCGGTGTTATCGACTGCCACATCGCTCTCCCCGATGGCTCGCAGCTGGAGCGCACTTCCCGAGGAAGTAGTCGCCGTTCGTGTTTGCATATTGAATAATTGGACGGAGAGTCAGCCGCTTAGAAACCGACCGATACTAATTTGATGATGTGATTTTCTTGGCGTCTGTACGGAATCGCCCTGGAGTCAAAGCGTCAACAAGGATTCCGCTCCCATTCTTGATCATTATCTCATTGCTTGAAGCCATATCGGTTCAACGTGATAGTGAGTTATGGGCACTTTGATTGTATCATATTGCTTCTGTCTGCTATTGAGGGGTCATGTTGGTAGGTACCGGGGCTCTCCACCATAGTCAGCTATGTTCAAGAGTATATTCGTTTGATGATCACGGATCTGTCCGAGTTTGCTTCCCAATTCACTAGTGGTGGAGTGCTGGGCAGTTATTTCAACCATCCTAGTTGATGCCGACCTGTAGATTTTCCTTTCCCCGTTTGTTTGTGTACCATCTCAGCTCCCTTCAGATGCCGATAATCGGGACCCCTCTTCGGGGACGTGTGGGGCCCTGAACCAATAGGGTTTACATTAGTGCGCCGCGGGCAGAATACCATTGGCCGAAGGATCCACTTTCCGCCGGGCTTCCGTTTTTGAACTCAACTAATTTCCAACGTCGAGCAAATGGTCCTCCAGTCTTCGGGATTTGAAGTGTTCTTTGAGAGCGTGGCATCTGGTGATTTCGTGCTTTTCCGCCAACGCAATTGCTTCAATTGAATCCCTGATTGCAATTTCTAAGAATCCCGGATGAGTACACTATTCAGACACTAGAGCCCAGACAGGAAGGCGGTGTCTCACCCACCGAGGGTGAACTTGACTTGCCAGTTTGGAAAAACCTCATGCATGTGTAAAACATGTTTGTGACAAAATCTCATGTTGGACGTATGTCCTTCTTGCTACTTATGAGTAGATATGTGTGAGATCCTCCTTCAACCAGGCAGCTACTTATCGCATGGCGTGCCGCTACTTCCGACCATGATCAACCCTAGCGCCCAACGGCGAAAGAATGCGACCCACCTAAAATCCCGAATTTCAGGATTGCAATAACTCGTCTCAGAGATCCACCATGACATACATTCCAGAGTCATCTGTAGGATACGAGACAGAGTTTCGGCAGACATGAAGGTATGGCCATCAAAGTTGTATGATATACGTCATAGGATCGAACCAGTTCACCAAGTCGATCTCAAAGGTACAGGGAAGCCAATGGAAGAGCACGAAGGGATGACTTCAAGACTCTTGGTCAGCCGCGATTACCAATCTCCAGGCCGGGGTAAAAGCGATTCCGGAGCTGCGTTCCTGAGAATTTGTGATTCTCTGCCTGAGGCGAAAATGGCGTGATCGATTTCCTCATCGTTCTCGTCTCTCATTGGTCGAGAGACCCATCCGAAAATGGAACATAGTGGAGCCTCAGAAGTAAAGCATCGAAGCACGCAAGAGCCCTTTCTCGTTATAATTCTTGCTGGTGAAGGCTTGGATTTTGCTCTTTACAACATCCTGACAAAAGCTTTGTGCCTATTCACGCTTTCATACATCTTGCAGCACCTCTCACAACTTATTTCATACATTCAATCTCGTCTGCTTGGCCTTTGCTCCCATTAGTTCACATATTTTCATCATGTCTGCAAAGCCTGACTCCTACCCCTCCGAGATGGAGGCCTACGATGCCCGTGACAATATGACCGAGTCTGGCTATGTCAGTGCTGGCTCTGGTTCCAGTGAAGAATACATTCCGGAGATTGTCTTCACCAAGCCTCATCTTCAATTCCTTAACCGTCAGCTCCAGTTCCTTGAGCCTCAAGGTACGTCTTGATATATGAACCCCTCTTTTCCAAAAAGACCCTTGTTCTGACTCAAGCTACAGAGATCCTGAGATGGTGCATTACTTCGCTGCCTCACCTCTTCCAGACTACTGCATTTGGCTTGACTGGCCTGGTTACTCTGGATATGCTGTCCAAGCTCGAGGTTCCTCGTCCTCAGATGGTTGACCTCATCTTCCTCGATACCCTTTACCACTTTGATGAGACCAAGTCTCTTGTCGACCGTGTGCGCCGCAAGTATCCCAACAACAACGTGCACATCTACAAGCCTGCTGGCGTTGACACCACTGCCGAATTCGAGTCCAAGTATGGTACCAACCTCTGGGAAGTCGACGATCAGCTTTACGATTGGGTGGCCAAGGTTGAGCCCGCTCAGCGTGCCTACCGTGAAATGAATGTCCACGCTGTCCTCACTGGTCGCCGCCGCAGCCAAGGTGGCAAGCGTGGCGACCTCGATATCATTGAAGTCGACGAGGCCGGTCTCATCAAGATCAACCCCATGGCCAACTGGTCCTTCTCTCAAGTTCAGCAATACGTTAAGGAGAACGACGTTCCTTACAATGAGCTTCTCGACCGTGGATACAAGAGTGTCGGTGACTGGCACTCCACCCAGCCCGTTGCCGATGGCGAAGACGAGCGTTCCGGTCGCTGGAAGGGTCAGCAGAAGACCGAGTGCGGAATCCACAACAAGCGCTCCACCTACGCTATGTACTTGATGGAGCTGGAGCTCAAGAAGCAGCAAGAGGAGGCAAATGCCCTTACCAACTCCCTCAACGCCCATGTCTCTCCTGTGGCTTGAGTCCTCACTTCGTCTTGTGCCCCTTAGCTTTGCATACCCCTCGGCGTTTCCTGCGTGATACCTTTTTCCTGGCGTGCCCTTGAGCGACTTATGACTTTATTTTATCTTCTACAAAAGACGGTACTGCGGTACTCGTCACACTTTATCACTCCCCGCCCTTCGAGGGTACTGTATATAGGGAGTCGAAATTTCTCTCTCGCATTCCGAGTTTGAGATATGATTATGATCCTGCTGCATGATCACTTGCATGAATGTATGAAAAGCATCAATTTATTCAATATTCTTACACATCCTCCTCGTAGTCTTCACATCATTCCTTTTTGTGTTCAAGCTGTGTGCATCACGTGCTAGATTACTGTGGCCACGAACCCTAATTTGTGATCATCTTCATCTGAAAGCTCGCTTCACGGTTCTTTCCACATGCCGATCGCTTTCGCCTCACTACCCTGATTCCTGGCAGATCAATGACATCAGAATACGTAGACTACCTCTGAAGGGGCTGTCCCGTATATCAAAGCCTCGCGCCAGAAGACCGCAAACCAAGAGACACTTATCGTGACCACCTTCTCCGAGGAGCCAACATGGAGTCCCCAATAGTTTCAGAGGAAATATCAAAATCTCGCCTCTACGGGTCTTCATGCGATCAGTTTCTCAGACCTACGTGATTTCATATTTCCCACCCAATACGTTGACATGAGTAAATCCTCTTTCAGGCAGTTGAATCGTATACGCAAGACAAGGAAAAATCACTGCACCTTGGAATTTGTTAAAACAAGACACAAAATACTGTGCAAGTGTGATATTCCCCTCTTGGGATCGAATGCTAAAAAGGGACCCCATCATCTAGACACAATCTACCCCGCTGTACACTGGTAGATAAGAGTCCAGGGCGACAGAAGTTTTTGGCTCTGAATGCCCAACGATTGGCCCCTCTCTAATATACTGTGCGTGATTAGTTTTGACACCCCGCTCTTGCTCAAACCCGTGGACTTCGGGATACGTTGTGTTTCTCCGGCTGTGAATTATACAGACTGGATCTGAACAGAGCTGTCAAGAGGTTGAAAGTTATGTTGCTTGAGCTCAAGCACATCTTGGAGAAATGATACATCTTTACTTAGTTGTCTATTCCCTGGTTTGTAGCACTATCCATTTGTCGGGAGCCCTGGGTGTTGCCTGATTGGTCAGGCTCCCAGTGTCTGGACAGCACCTGGGCATACCTCGAGAGCTCTCTCTCCTTCTTCTCCCCTTCTCTAACAGCACAACACTCTTTTACCATACATTTCTGTTTCTTTCCTCCGACACCATTCTTGCCCAGGTGTGACCGTACCATAAATCAGATTTACTGGAAGCAGATTCGCATCAAGACCAGAAGGGATCCGCATGCATGTATCTGGTCCACAAGCTATCCTGCTCCAGACGCTTCAGAGTCTCAGCAGCGAAAGAGACCTGGATTTCCCATGGCGCATTATCCACATGAGCTCGCTTGGGCATGATGTAAACCGTTCCATCAGCCGGTGAGTCAGAAGCCCGCGAATGCTGTGGTTTTCCGATCACCGAACCAAAGTCTGCACTGCAGCAATCCATTTCCCTCCAATTAGTCACGTAGAAATTGGCTACCTCGAAACCAAAGACAACTGGATCCTCTGCATTTTGAACGTGGTGCAACAGTGCTCGAACATAATCGCTGTCCTTGAGCGCAAGTCCCTTGCGAATGGTATATGCCACCCGGCATAGTGCTTCCATTCGGTCGGGGCAGGCAGCGGCTTCCTTGCAAGACTCCACTAGCATGAGAATTGCCGCATTTCCCATGTATTTCTTGGGAAGGGCAGGTGAGACACGACTGCGGATGTTTACGGCTATTCCAGCACGGGATTCGACATTTGTTTGCGAGATCGACGCTCTGGCAAGGTTGAGTGATGACCAGATCAAGGCAACAACCACATCGCTGCTGGAAACCCAAGGCACGCCATCGCAATCAGCTTTATCCTCTGGAGCCAGCATATCAGGCAGCATTTTGTTGCAGCAATCTTTCAGTTCCTGGACATCTTCTGCTCGGATGTTGAGATATCTCGGCTGGAGAGAGGAGCTTGCGAGGTTTGTGTACTTCGCCATTTCCTTCCACTGGGTGAAAAGATTTTTTGCGATCCGATACTCTGGGAACTCTTGCCCGGGGTTCTTGGCTGGCAGTTGATGCATGAGCATTTCCCGGCCTTGGTCCTGCTCAACAGAGGATGTTGACAACTTGAAATCCTTCTCATCCAATCGACGGCAGCAATTTGCCAGGTTTTCGATCGCAACCCCCATTCCGGTAGCATCGATTACCATGTGGTTTGCCGCGACGACGAGCAGGAGCCCATCCGGGTGTAAGTTTGCTTGGAAAATCAATACAGGCATAGGCTGCTCCATATCAGGGACCATGGCAATTGGCATGAAGTCTCTCTCAAACTGTGCCTTGTTCTCATTGCACTCAGTGATGGCTTCTCGCAGAGTCTTTTCATGACTTTTCAATTTCAGGATTCTTTCGACAGCCAATGAAGGACATGCTTCGATTTTGATACTGTCCATGCTATCACAGCCTGGTGGTATAATCAATTGCTGGGACAAGAACGGCAGTTCCACGAGTAGCTGCTCCAACCCCTTTCTCATCACATCGTAGCACTGACTGGCATCATTCGAGGAAAAAGCAATTTGACAGCGTATAGAAGCTGCAGAAAAAAGCCTGTCGATTGGCGTAAGCAAGTTCGCAGACGTTTGCGGGGTTGTTTTGTCTGGCATAGTTGTGGCTTGGGATGTGTGCAAATGCAGTAATCAGAAGATAATTTAATGAGCTTTGCAATTGAATCGACTTGAATCGACAGTATCAACAGAAATCAATATTTTTCAGACATATAAACATGAGTTCAAGAAAAGAGCGAATGGGGGTCTTTATGGAAAGTATTCCCGCATAATCTAGCACGTTGCATATCTAAGCCCAAGTAATTGTTGACACGTAATCATCACCTGGGTACCTAGCAAACAGCTCCCTATTCCGTACACAAACAAAGAACATGAAAATGTGATTTATGTGCAGATGGTGACTGAAAGACCGTGCTCAAGTACCTCTTGTCCTGCAATCATTTTGTTTGACAAATACTCGTCATCTCGGGAGAAAATTTATGGAGTCAAAAAAACCGTACGGAGTATGCCCAGGTGGGGCCCTGATCTGCGCTGGAACTGAGTGGATGGCCTCAACTCCATAGTTCAATGATGAGGCCGCAGATCCTACGAGATGTGGGGCTTTTTGACTTGGTGGCAGGGTCCTGGAAACAACACCCAGAGCCAGAGCCTAGCGGTGAAGCCGTGTTCTACCCAGAATTGAATGGCTGGAGAATCAATTTAAAATACAATCATACAAAAAATAACCAGGACATATTACATTGATACCGGCGTTCTAGTAGAATTTTTGATCTAATCAATACACGTTTCATAGGTAAATCAACGCAATATTCTTCACCATGTCCAAAATACTCCGTACTCCGTATTGTTAAGTTAATTGAAACAAAACAGCATAATTCCTTTTTATGTACATGCCATTCTACAGACCACATCATGGTCTCATCTGGCTACAAGATGTTGAATTTGCATTCAAGCAGTGGGAAAGCAACCCTTCGCCACACTATTTGTTCTGTGCAGCTAACCAGGCAGGAACATATTCAAAAGTGGGCCGGATCGGAGGAACAGATCATATCTAGATTTTGTACATAGGTCCAGCCCTGGAGGTGCCCAGTGGTTATGTAAGAGAAATGCCCATATGGTCCCAAGGCTAATGCAAGTGTTGCATATATTGAACTCAGGTTCTGCATAAACCTTGGAATTCCAAGGTTGGCCCCGGTTGTTGCCAAGATCCACAGAGCTGTATACTTGCCCCGGGTGGTTCTCTGAAAAAATAATCGGAGTAAATGGCGATCTCTCGTACCAACCTTAGAACCCACCTGGGCACCTGAGCAGCCGCCTCTTTTGGAGCTTCGCTTTTACATGTATGTTTTTATATTTATAAATAGCCACTCCTCGGTGTTTCCCAAACATTGCAAGATACTCTTCGGTACTTATTTTGTGCCAAAACTCCGTTTATGTTCCTCTCGTCTGTTTGCCTTGATTGATAAACCAAAGAAAAAATGACTGTTGCACCACCCTCAACCGTTGAAGCTGTCCAGCAGCAGGCCACTTCTGCAGGCACCAAAATGGCCGAGGACACGCCCTACCACTCCCTCAGCAGATCGATTATTTTTGCAAACCTGGACGAGCACAAATACTGGCACCGGATGGCTCCAATGCTAGGCAAAATGCTTGCAGATGGGGATTACAGCATTCATCGGCAATACGAGTACCTGTCTGTGTTTGCTCATTTCGTTGTTCCCAAGCTGGGCCCATTCCCAGATACCAGGGATATCTACCAATGTCTTCTTGGAGGCACGGGCTCGCTGGAGTTCAGTCAAAACTTCCAGCCCAGTGGCTCGACTGTTCGGTTGGCATACGAGCCGACGAGCCACTTGGCCAGCACCGGCAGTGATCCATTCAACCGTCACACGACCAACACAGCCCTCACTGAGCTCAAGTCATTGGGTGTTGCCCTCAACTTACAGCTGCATCATATGCTTGTCAATGAGTTGACTTTGACAGACTCGGAAGAGCAGCTGCTGTCTCCAGAGGAAAGGGAGAAGATGAATCTCAAAAGCCAGATTCTCCTTGCCTTTGATCTCGGCAAGACCGGTATCTCCGTCAAGGAATATTTCTATCCTGAAATTAAAGCAAAGGTCACCGGACAATCCATTGCGCAGATTATTTTTGCAGCAATTGAAAAGATGGATAAGGGTGGCCGATTTCAAGCGGCATGCCAGTCTCTCCGGTCCCATATGCAAAGCCAGAGCATTGCAGATCTTTACTTTGCGTCTTGTGATTTGATCGACCCTCTTAAGACCCGGATAAAGGTGTACTTCGCCGAGATGGATGTCACTCTGGCGAAAATTACAGAACACTGGACCCTTAGCGGAACGTTTACCGACGAAGACACTGTGGTAGGCTTGCAGATGATTCGCGAGCTGTGGGAGGACTTTGGCATTGTTGAAGGCATGCGAACCTTCCCTGACAGACCAACTCAGCCTGGCGACAGCGATACTCATTTGCCGTGCCTCTTGAACTATGAGATGACTCCTGGGGAGCCTCACCCCAAGCCCAAGCTATACTATCCTCTCACTGGAATTTCCGAGATGAAAATCGCCAACGCAATGACTGCCTTCTTCGAACGCCATAATGTGACTAGTCAGGCTGCTGTCTACACAGGCAACCTCCAGTCCTACTTGTAAGTGATGCTCAAGCTTGCCTTGCTTCTCCCTTTCATTTGTGTGATATTGTTTTGAAGAGATGACTGACCAATCGCGTAGCCCTACCGAAAATTTGAATGTGGCGACGGACAATCAGGCATGGCTTTCCTTCTCTTATACAAAGAAGAAGGGCCCATACCTCACCATGTACTACCATTAAGGCTTGTCACGGGAAACGGGGACGGATAGGTCTCGAAGCCTGTTTTGAGAGAGTTTGTTAATGGGCCACTTTCGCTGTCAATTCACCGAAACAAGGGTTTGTTGGGAATCACTTGATTTGCACCTAAATCTTTCTCAGATCATGTATATAGACTTTGCCTCCTTCCTTCAGATTTTCGCTTAGCATCCATATATCTTCGTATTTGATTATTTGATAAAAATATCTGCAGAGTCTCTGACGATCGTGTCCGAGCGGATCTCGATCGCGGCAAATCGCGCTACCCCTTGATCCGAGTGGGCCGCAATATCTATGATCCGGTGTTTATTTGACATGTCTCTGCTCCGTCACCTTCACATCTTCCCAATTTTCCAAGCTGATACGGTTTCTCAGCATCTAATACCCGTAGCACCCGGAGCTCACTGCGATCACTGTTCCCTTCTCCACTGCGGCAGTAGGCCTGCCGCAGTGGACTGGGATCTACATCGTGTGACATCATACAAAAACACAGTGGGTTAAGCTCGGAGCCGATGGAGCACAAATTCAGGCACACTAAAAGTACAGTACCTGGCAAGTTAGCCCAACAGCCACCAAGTTGCATGCAATCCATGGATGGAAATCTCGGAAACATACTCCGTCCTGCATTAATCAAACCCCGTGCACGGTGTAAGTAATTCTCGCCCATGCCCAGGTGTCTAAGAGCGGTTCAGGCGATGCTATGCAAATTGTTCGGATCATCTTGCAGATACAAAGAGACTACTGTAACAGGTGAGCATGTCTCAGATATATTGGTGGGTCTTGTGTTCCCAACGCAGCAATCCAGATCAGCCGCAAAGATCGACGCAGAAGATCGACGAAAGTGATCGCCGATGACGATCGGCGTTCTAACGTAAGATCTCCGAACAGCAAACGCCGAAGGTATAAGTAAAACTAAAAAGAATAAAAAGAAAGGAAGAGAAAAAGTAAACCCTTTGTTGTTATTGCGGAGTCTAATAGAAGGCTTTGTGGGTTTGTCTCACTCCTGAATGATGGCTATCAATTGTAGAAAACTACCGATATATTATCGACCGAGGCTGCACTGAACAGATACCCGCTGAGGATAGAGCACTACTCCTTATTTACGGTTGTATTAGACATTGTCACTGTAAGTTGCTTGTTCTTTACGGCCCACGACATCAAGCACCGGCGCAACGGACTTGTAGCGGAGAAACACATATATGAGTTGGATATGAGAACGGATCTGGACATTGTACTTTTGCTGTAGTAAAATCTGCTTGTCTTTGTGCATTATATTGCCCAGATGGACCAATAGTCCATAGATGTGGGGTGACGAAGGCCGATATGATTACTAGCTCCTGCAAAGGATATTCCCTTTTCACCGCTCTATATTTGCAGAGAACTGTAGTCTGGGAACGGTGATCGCCGGGGAACTGTATGAAAGCAAACATTGGAGAATTGCCAAGATCACGCCGCTCAGTGTGTATTTCGAGAGCTGATCCCTGCACCACGAGCAAAAGACCGGGATTCCAAGTCGCTCCTTGGAACTCCACTCGCTGTATGTATAACGAAATACATGCAAGTAGTTCATCATAGGAATCGCCAGAGCTAGCCCGGACCCACGGATAGTAGATCGAGTAGTACTCCGTATTAGTAGATCAGATCGATTACATAGATCAATACAAAGCTGGTACCTGTATACGCTTGACAAAAGATTTCCCTGAAAATCACGGTGGTGTAATTCCAGTCTAGAAATACTCGATCGGTTCTGGATATTAGAAAACTCTGCTGATTGAAGTTTCCTAGATCACGTATCGTCCGCGACACATACCCTTCTCACGGAGTAGTGAGAATTTTGCTGAGGTGACATGTGGCCGCAATTTACCTCTAGTAATTAGCTTGGGAAATTTAAAAATGTTTACTCCGTACAATGATCAGCAAAAGTCTGAAGGAAAAAAGACAATGAGACAAATGGCTTGTACAAATATGTTTTATGTTATCCTGCGTGCATAATATTGATCCACCTTAGTAGATCTCTTACTTGATACATGTAGGGACCATGTTGCGCTATGCACCCTTGCATATTGGATCCACTCTCAACCAAGCACCTCCGAGATCTTCAAGATCTTTAAAGCCTATATAAAATAGACGTGTGCCTTGTTTTTGTAAAAGGGGTTTCATGTAGAAAAGCTCCATAACTGTAGCATAGTGTAGGTGTAGCGGTGTAGACGTCATGGTGAAGAATCTTTTCTTTTGTGCTCATAAGTCCTCCAATTCGTGACCTGAATGCTTTTTGAAGGCTGTAAAGTAAGTTTATGAGTACGCAGTACCTGAAATAATTACGAGAAAGACAATGCCTGCATTATAGAGCTTTACAGGTGAGCGCGAATGATCTGATATGACTTGATATGTATCTGCAGAGCCCAGGTAAGAAGAAGATGAACCCGTGGACCCGTGGACCCACATTCAGCTTACTGTACGGAGTAGTTTTGTGGAATATGTGACTTGTGGACGTGCTTTCTGAATGAAACACTTTATTCTACAAAATTAAATGACGTGGGCTTGAATTATGGCAGAATATGGCAATTTGTGATGATATCAGATGTGAAGTTTCCTAAATGGAGGTCATGGGATGAAGTGAAAATAAAAGCAAGTCTGGTTCATGCCTGGAACTAGCAGCCTTGGAAGTATTTCGTGATGACTCGTGGTGACACAGCAGGAGATGTGAACGCCAATGCTCAAGGTACAAAAGTGCTCGCACCTACATAGTTGCCCAATCGGTCTACGCTCTTCGCAATTGTTCATACAGCACGGAGGAGAATATCGCGGAACCCCACCCAGACATATTCTCAGAAGCATCATGGATAGTATAAAATCCTTCGATATCGATAGTATATTTAACAGTTCATTATTTGATACGCTCATACAATAAGCTACGGGCCCTGGTGGACGACTGCCTTTGGTACGAAGAGAAGGGGCAGTAATCCATGAACTCTTTCATTGTAAGCTTAGCACTTTGAATATACATAACAAGCCTCAACACGTACATACCTGTATTTACAATTATCCACAAGGGTTACATACGGAGCAGAATCGGTGAATTGGCTTTGGTATGATCGACATGGCGAGACCATGGCGGGGTTACAGGCCCTTCTGCATGGTTTGTCCTGCAATATTGAACTCCACAACTAGGTATACCGCTTAAAGGGGGTGATTTTCCTTGTCATACATTCGATATGAAGTGGCAATGCTACCTGTGGGTCGAATCCTTCAGCTAAGGACCTGCAACTGAGGCCTGTAGACAGAGCACCTGCTAAAGCAAGTATCGTGCAGGTGACGTATTTGTATAAGCGCTAAGGCCATATTATTGAAAAAATATTTCACATTTTCTACCTGCATCGCGTAATGCTCTCATAGCTCGGCCAAGCCGGAACTCTGACCTCGAGAGAACCCACTGTATATAAGTTATAGCAAGTTCCTGGATAGATCGGCAGATTCCAAGGTTTCTCCAGTATCACATCATGTCAAGGCCACAACTTTCAATACTGTCTATGTTCTCCCAAGTGCGCAGGGAGAACAACGACAGGGCAGCGGTGAAGGATGGGTATGGAAACATCTTGACCTATGCACAACTAGACGACAAGTCCTCGCAGCTGGCGCGCTACCTATTGAGCCTGGGGACTTTGCCAGGGCAGTTAATTCCTCTCCTGACGAGCTCATGCATCGACATGGTAGTTGGTGTACTTGGAATATTGAAGGCAGGTGCGACCTACGTCCCCATCGACAGGGCACAATGGCCAGAAGAAAGAATAAACTATGTCATCCGTCGTTGTAACCCGGCACTTGTGGTGTATACAGGCGATGAGATGACAATTGATGATTGTCAGACTGTACATTTACCGCTCCTTGGCCGACACGGGGAAGACGACAAGGAGAACGAGGACTATCACTTCAACGCGGACGTAATGTGTGTCATATTCACCTCCGGCACAACAGGCATGCCAAAAGGAGTCGAGGTCCGGTCCAGTGCAGTGGCCACATTTGTCTCCTCTCCAGGCTTCAGTTACGACATATGTCCAGGAGATCATGTCTTACTGGTTCTGTCAGTAGCATTCGACGGTAAGTCCCCCTCGTTTTCATTTTCGCCTGACTGGATGGGTAGAGATGAGGCTAACCTTGAAACCTTCTTAGCATGCATGGGAACTTTGTTCAACACGATATGTAATGGAGGTGTGCTGGTTCTGGCCAACGGGCTGAACTTCCAAGAGATGGCTCGGACCTGCAACGTCCTCGTCCTGACTCCTTCCATTCTGGAATCTTTGTGCCCCCCAGAGTCCCCCAATGATTATCAAGAGGTGAAAAAAATTGTCCTCGGTGGGGAGAGTGCCTCCAAACCTCTTCTCGATACCTGGTCAATCTTGAACGTTCCATTCTGGGTGGCCTATGGTCCCACTGAAGCAACCTGTGCTGTGTTGACAGAATGTCTCACCCGATCCGAGTCCACTGGTGAATATCAGCCAAGCAGGTTCAGCCAGTGTATTCCCGGTGGCCAGATTACATTGCGTGGTGAAGATATGGTAGCCATTGAAGAAATGGGGATCGAGGAAGAGATATGCATCAGTGGCGACTGCCTCGCAGCCGGATATTTGATGGACGAGAAAAAGACACAAGAGCGCTTCATTTCGCATCAAGGCACACACATCTACAAAACTGGTGATATTGGCAAATGGGTGCCCTCAGAACACGGAACCAAAGTGCTTGAACTCTGTGGGCGTCGAGACAGGCTTGTGAAAATCCATGGATTCCTGGTCAATCTGGATCTCGATATTGACGCCACTCTGTCACAACTGGACCCGAACATCAAAGCTACATTCTCCCTCATCATTGACAAAATGCTTTGCACCGCATTCGTTCCTGGGATTGGATGTGCCGATGAAAAATCCCTTCTTGCCAAATGGCGCATTGCGACTCCTCTTTACATGGTCCCCGACCATCTTATCGCCATGGACCACCTTCCCTTGAGTCCCAGTGCAAAGATTGATCCAAAGGGGGTTGATAAATTGCTTCGTGAAAGGCTCCACCAAGCACCCTCGCCTGAGACGCAGAAGTCCTATTCAGGAGTCGAGGACGCCATATTGGATGGAATCAGTACTGTGCTGGGGGTGTTGCCATCGGAAATATCTGACACCGAGTCTCTTGTGGCACAAGGAATGCACTCGCTGGCAGCAACAAAGCTTTCTTCCTTTTGTCATCGTCATGGATACAATGTTCCAGTCTATGATATTATGACACAGTCCTCTGTTGAGCTGTTGATGGCAGCCTGCCGGGACCGGAAGCCACAGCCATCGAGTACTGTCCCAGACCAAAAGCAAGAACTTTTGAACTCCGATGCTGTAATTCCTTTTCAAAAGAAGATGATCCTCGCAAGTATGCAGGACCCACAGACCTACCAGGTGAAACACATTGCCCAATACCCAACAGATCAGATCCCCCAATTGCGAAAAGCGTGGTCCACGGTAGTCTCACAGGAGGCTGCCTTCCAGCTAGATTTCCAGGCTGCGGGAGCTGATTTGATCCATTCCGTTGACGAAAGTCGTACGATCATCTGGGACGAGCGAGAAGTCTCTTGTATCGGGGATATCACAACAGAGATCGACCAACTCAGCCATGACACTGGCTTCCGGTCCATCTTCCGGGTTTTGACCTTCCAGGGGCCTGACCTCCCCAAAAGTGAAAGTATGCTGGTTTGGTCATCACATCACGCCCTTATCGATGCATTCTCCGCGTCCTTGTTATTCGACAAGGTCGATGCCGCTCTCCAAGGATTGCCTATTCCCCAGTCGCCTGCATACTCCATGGTTGTGCAAGACCTAGTTACGTGGCAAACCAGCATCGAACAAGACGCCGAACAGTTCTGGAAGCAGCAAGAAGAGTTGTATCCAGAAGCCTCGGGTGAGCTTTCAATGAGCAGGCCTGAGGACAACGGCAACACCGGGTATGCGACCCATATCCCAACAGGAAAACTCGACATGGACGCTATAGCGAGCGCTGCACGAATTATGGGGGTATCACCTTCCGCGATCTTCTTCACAGCGTGGGCTATGGTCTTGAGTTCCTACTGCCAGACCGACAGTGTAGCCTTTGGGGCTGTACTCTCGGGGCGAGGTCTCCCATTCTCGTGGGCACAAACCTTCGTCGGTGCGCTTATCAACACCTTACCACTGCGGATGAAGATTTCGAGATCGGATGAGCCCAAGCAGTCGGTTCAGACGATGCACAACACTCTTCAGGCGCTTTCTGCCATCAGCGTCGCCAACTCGCCTCGCAATGGACCCCGTTTCTCATCGGCGGTCGTCGTTCAGGAATCTGGGCTAAAGATAGGCACCACAGAGATTGCACCCCTGCAGGATCCTTACATTGAGGAATGTGCAGACCTGCCTCTCATAGCAGTGGTAGAGCCGCATGATGCCACAATCAAACTGCATCATAACCAGGGGGAGATTTCTGCCAACTACATCGAAGACATCGCATCCACCTTCCTCAAAAGCATACAACTGCTGACAGACGGCGGCTTCGCTGAGATGAAGGATATGTTCCACCAGCAGTTGCCCTCACCTACTCGGGAGAAGTTGCTGACGATGGGAAATTTCCATTCTCCAACAACCCGGGTCGATGGGCCACAGGACACTGTCGTCAGCCGCTTTTATGCCGCGGCAGCCTTGAACCCTAAGAACGTTGCGATTGAGAAAAACGGGCAGACCATGACTTACCTGACTATGGCAAGCTCCGTCAAGCAGGTCGCCCGCATTGTGGAGGCTTTGGTACCCGCTGGCGGGACAGTAGCTGTCCTTGCAGACAGATCAATCAACTGGATTGTGGGGATTTTTGGAGCTCTCGCCGCCAATACAACATACTGCCCCCTGGACACCTCTTACTCGCCGGAGTATCTGGAGGCGCTGTTCAAGCGCAGCACGGCAAAATTACTTCTGGTTCCAAAGATTTCCGAGTGGAGGGGCTCGTTTGATGAAACTGCGGTTGTTCTGGGGATCGATCAGATCCTCGCCCTGGATTTCGATGTTAGCGAGTGGCGTCAAAGACTTCCCAGTCCTCAAGATAACGCATATCTGTGCTTCACCTCGGGATCTACTGGAAAGCCGAAAGGTGAGTAATCTCATACCTTCATTGGCGAGAATCCCGGGTCCGGGCAAAGCTGACATTGTATTGATAGGCGTTCTGTGTGAACATCGCGGTCTTGCCGCCCTCCACACGACTCCCGCAGCCACGATGCACAGCGTACCGGGAAGGCGGGTTGCGCAGTTCCTGGCGCCTGGGTTCGATGGTGCTGTCCATGAGATCTTGGCCACCCTAAGCTTTGGAGGCACCCTCGTTCTCAGGATGCGGGATGACGACCCATTCTCACATCTTACCCAAGTGGATTCTGCTCTCCTGAATCCGTCTGTTGTCACCCATTTGAACCCGATCGATTACCCGAACCTTCAATATGTGAGGCCTGTATCCGTTCCGATTTTCCCTGACTGTGTGCTGACAATGTTATAGCTTTATCTGTGTGGAGAGCCAGTCCCTCAAACCATTGTAGACAAATGGGCTCCTGGGCGCATTCTGTACAACTTCTACGGCCCAACTGAGGTACGACGATCCCCAGTACCTTCTCATGCATGAGATACAAGAGCTAACATGAATCTTGCAGACCACGGTCGCAGTTTGTCTGCAGCGTTTGCACGAAAAAGTGCCAGTCAACATAGGGCCGCCATTCCCAAGCGCGCGGATTTACATTCTCAATGACCATCTCGAGCTGCAACCGCCCGGAACGCGAGGAAACATCTATGTTGCGGGAGTCCAGGTCGGGCCGGGTTACCTTGACATGCCCGACGTCACAGAGAGAGAATATACGCAAGATCCGTTTGCGACCTGGTCTAAGGAAGAACGAATGTATCGCACCGGAGACGTGGGCTTTTGGGATGAGTCCGGCAATGTCAACTGCTGCGGACGAAAAGACCGGCAGGTGAAGCTCGGTGGCTACCGTGTCAATTTGGAAACCATTGCGGAAGTGGCCCTTCAGCAGATGCCCCAAATCCGGGCCTGTGTCGCTATCGTTGATAAACAGCGGATCGTTCTCTGGGTCGAGCCCGATGATATTCTGATCTCCGAACTTCACCAGCGTCTGCGAACTCATCTACCTCCGTTCGCGGTGCCCAAGATTATCAGGACCATCAAAAACATCCCGCTAACTACGAATGGAAAACTCGATGTCAGAGGCCTAGCATCCCGGCAGCAGGAGGAGGAAGAGGAGGCGATGGACCTCGTCTTACCAGGACCCGATCGTGGTCTACAACAAACCCTCGCTGATGAGTGGCGCCTGCTCTTAAAACTCAGTCCCTCGGTCGAGCTCACTGGTTTGGATTCATTCATCCTTCATGGAGGAGATTCACTTCTTCAGCTGGCGCTGGCAGCGCGAATCAAGAAGACATTTGGCGTCTTCGTTACCCCCAAGGATGTGATTGAAGCAAGATCCTTGGACGATATGGTAACGCTGATAGAGGACCGAGGCGATCGCCAGTCGCGTGGTGGAAGTCCAGTCGAAGAATTACCGGCACCGTCTTTGGGACTCAAGGAGCTCTCATCGGCCGAGACCTGGTGGCTCTATCGGTACCAGAATTCCCAGTGTCAGTCTGGCTTCAACGTTCCCTATGTCGCGAATCTTTCCGCGAATATCGATCGGGAGCGACTAGCATCGGCTCTCAAGACTGCCCTGAACCGGCATCGTATCCTACGCTCACGCTTCATCATCGATGGAGACGCTTCTCAGCGAGTCATCTCGGACACCCCAATCGATGTTCCTCTGGTTTCGTCAGTCGATATCCCGGCTTTCATCAACTACCCTTTCAATCTTGCAGAAGAAAGTCTGGTTCGTGCGGTGATCACTCCAGACTGCCTGGCTCTCAATATCTCTCACATTGTCTGTGACCTCACCGCACTGAAAACGGTTCTCAAGGACACAGCAGAATTGTACGATGAGCGGGTCTTGTCGCCAATTAATCGAGAGTACTTTGATACAACGATGTGGAGTCGGCCCATTGACCAGGACACGGCGCGATTCTGGACAGAACAGCTGGGAGATATGGATCCCAGCATTCTCAAGGAAAAAGAGAAGCTTCCGCGCTCCTATCAAGGAACCTCGTTGGTGACGACAATTCCAACCAGCCTTTATCGCAACATGATAGTGTCAACTAAGAAAAATGGAGTGACTCTCCATCAGACTGGCCTCGCGGTCACCGCACTGGTCCTACACATTCTCAGCAACAAGGAGAACATTGTCCTCGGGGCTCCGTTTGTCAATCGATATTCCAGCGAAGACCAAGATGTCGTCGGGCTATTCCTGGAGCCTCTTCCCGTGCGAGCTCGCTTGAATGATCCCCACCAAAGCATGAGCAGTCTATTAGACACCGTGCGCGATTCTTCGCAAGCAGCATTAGCAAACGCGATACCTTGGTCAACTCTGGTCGAGCATCTTGGTCTCTCTGCTCAGACAGACTCGGCACAGATTTTCGATTGCGCGGTCACATTCCACGACAACCGAAGCTTCGGCGAATGCCTCCCGATCGATGGGGTTGTCGCTCAGAACGTGTGGACTCAGGGATCGAAATTCGGCATGCTGTTTGAATGGAATGCTCAGGAAGACCAGCTGTCTCTCCGTCTTGAGTATGACACAGATTGTTTCTCGGAAGAGATTGCCCGCCTCGTGAGCAATCTCCTCACGGGGGCTCTGGAACTTGTCCTCGCGCCTGAAACCAGTCTGAAAGAAACAACAGAGCAATTGCGAACACATCTTGATGACCAATGTCACGCCCTTAATTTAGATATCAGCGACATCACCAACAAAGCAAGAAAGTTCCTCACGGGGCCATGGGTATAATGAGTCTTACCTGAGCGATGATATGATGTGCTTGTCTTCTACCTGATACCTATACTTCAATCTAATTTTGTTTCGGTTTGACCGGCCTTCATTTCGTAGCGTTATGTCTTAGCAATACATCACATATGACCACCAGCCATTCGCATCAATGTTGCTTCGGCGTGGTAAGTCAACCTCAAAGGTGAACCGAATTAATCAAGAGCTCCAACGCAGGTCACACTGTGGACCTTCGTATGCAAAGATTGACATTCTTCCGAGCAATAAAACGTCGTATCGCACTGATTGCAAGGAAATAGCGGCCTGTAAAATGAAGGAGTGATATGGCAGTATTCACAGCCACCTTCGACCTCAACATTCTCCTCTCCATCATCTGGACGACCACCAAACATGCTCATCGCCTGCATGATGTCCGCTTCCCAGCGCACCCAGCATTCACCAGCAACCCTGATAGTCTGGGCGTCGGAAACCTGAACAGAGCACAGCTCAGATCGGATACCAATGGCCTGGCATCTGGCGGCAACGGCACGCGCAAGGGCCGCATTCCCAGTGCTCCAGCTAAAAGGAGCGAAAGCAGCCGAGTTCCTGCACACTGGGGCGGGCATGCCATCAAACTCGGTGACAAATGCTTCCAGCAGGAGGGGAACAATCACCTTGGCCTGGTTGGGGATTGAAAGGCTGGAGATCTGGGTTCAGCCTTCGCCGTGGAAGTATCGACCGTGCGGGTTTACGATGAAGACAAGTTCGCCTTTCACTCCGGGCATGGGCCTTACTTCAAAATGCCAGTGGTTGGGCAGACCGCGTACATCGGTCTCGGGGCGCTGGAGATAGTTGAAGCGCCGGAGCTGCATGGCGGTGGTCGTGGCTGACATGGTTGATTGTTCTGGAGATGACCAAGGCAATGCTTTTGGCAATGCTCTACTTGGAGCTGAATCTCTCTTTGCTTCGGTCAAGGCAGTTCACGATCCCGCAAAATTTCCATCGCTTTTGTGATGGCTCCACACTCGCGCTTTTCACCCGCGATTCGCTTGCCCCACTTGCGCACTACGCGATAGTTAATTCTTGCAATGATTGCTATTTAAAGTCACTGGCGTATATGAACTTGGTTGTTGAACATGTCTACTCCTTATTCCAGCGCCGCAACAATCCTCTGCAAAGCCACTGTCAACAGCTCATGACCCTGCGTAACCACAATCCGGAACCACCCCTTCTTCTCAGACCCGAAAAGAAAGCCGGTTGCCAAAAAGACCTTCTTCTGCATAAGGCGCTGCATAACCTTCTCTTCAATATCCCCATCACCATCCTCGGGATGAAGCTCACGATACCTCTTACCGAGGTTCATCCAAACGAAGAAAGCAGCATTACACCCCGTCGCATATTCAACACCATGTTGCTTGAGATAGCTGGTAGTAAAACCATGGGCCTCGGAAAGCTTTTTCTGATTTTGCTGGATATACCGGTTGGTGTAGTCAAAATCTTCGAGTAGCAGCGATGTCAAGTAGTCCGTGATACCCGATGCTTGAGAATAAAGCGAAGTGCCCTGCAGTGCGCTGTGGACGTTGCGGTTTGCTTGGGAGATAATGACTCCAAGCCTTATTCCATTCGCACCGAAATCTTTGCTCATGCCCCAGAGGACGTGGACCAAGCCTGGGTCTATGATACCGGTTGGGTCGATGGACAACGCGGATTCAAATTTGACGGGGGCCGGATGCTCATCGACTGTGTTCTCGAAGATGGAGAGAGCGTAAATCTCATCGCTGATCAGGTGGACTTGATACTTTTGGCAAAGTCGCATTATCTTGATGAGTACTTCTCTGGGGTAGCAGCGGCCGAGTGGGTTGTGAGGGTGGCAGAGCATCAAAGCTCTGACTTTCTTGCCGGTACGCTGCTGGAACTCCAGAATTGCTTCTTCGTACTTATCAACGCCCTCGATGCTGAGAGGATCATGTTCATCAAAGCTGACGGGCACGACGGGGCTCCCAGAACGAAGTGAAATATCAGGAATGAACATGCCGTAGTACGGTCTTCCTAGAAGGATACCTTCGCCGGGATCCGCAAATGCCCACGCAACATGCTCAATCGCCGGCGAGACGCCGTTGGTGGTCATCAGGTGGCTGGGCTCTAGGGGTGTGACTGGCTTGAGATGATAATTCAAAAATGAAGCAATAGCTTGCTTCAATTTTGAGGTTCCAGTTCCACCTTCATTGTAGGTGAGATATTTGGCAGGCAATTCGAGCTTTTGGTTGAGAAACTCCAACAGTTCGTCGTGCATCAATGTGTTTTCGGCCACACCTACGTTGACGTAGCCATTGGGGTTTTTTGCATGACACCATACATCGCTCATCACATCCATAAAAGGGTTACCGGCTCCTGCAGTTACCACAGCTTGGGCTCGGTTGGAGAGCACGGATTGAGTCATTGTGGAGGTGAGGTTTTCACAGTAAATTTTCGACGATGCGGCCAGTTCAAGGAGGGAGACTCTGTCAAGGCTGGGATATCAAAGATTGAAAGCCTCTTTAATACTTCAACATCGAAGATCAGTTGGCCTGGCGATCGTAGAGGTGATTGAAGTATTGGCTCGAGTCTCCAGTGTGGGGACTGGGCCCGAGGCCGGTACGAGCTGACATAACTGGGATGGACTCAATAGGAGAGCACTGGAGATGTGATGTTGCATTGCCACACGTGGAGAACTCTGACTTGACTGATTTCCCTTAGATTTAGTCATATTCCTTTACACAGACGTGGGCTGGAGTTTTTGGGAAATGCCAAGCATCGCGAATATTCACCCTCGCCTCACTCGGTTTTCACTTCCCCACGACAACAATCTCTATAAATCTTCAACACTCCGCCAATTCAAAGGTTATGTCTCTTTTAAACTATCTATTCTAATATATACTTGATAAGAGTTATTCTAATATTTCTTTAGAGAAAATTGTTATAAAAAGACCAAAGAAACATGTGCTAAAGATATTGAAGCTAAAATGTAACACTTGAAAGTGAGAAAAAAGCAAAATCTGAAAACATTCCAGCAAAAGGCCATCATTGGCAAACAGTTGGGTCAACCACCAAGACATCCAAAAACAGTATCAAGCAATCAAGCAGGTCGAAAGGTGACTTTGATCGTGGTGGAAAACACCAGGGCTGGCGGACGCAACTGAGTAATGCCAGGCGAATTCGGGTGCCCCAGCGCAGCCAATTGAGTCATCTCAGTTTGGTTGGAAAGCACAACACGACGAAGCTTAACATTGACAGGAACCACCTCGTATCCCAGGTGCGTAGCGGAGACCTTTGCATTGTTGGTCGCATCGTCAAGTGCACGCCCCCGAATTTCAGCCGTGAGAGCCTTGTATGTGTCTACCAGGAGATCCCAAAAGATTCGATAGACTGTCACTCGAGGCATTTGAGCCAATTCGTCCATGAAGGTACGCAGGCTGTCCACGTTGCGAAAGGTGACTTCGGCGTGGAAAGAAGCTTCTTTGACACTGTAAATGGTCATTTGGGGGCCCTGCGAGCTGGCTCGGGTGCGGTTCTGGGGGCTGGCTTGAGTGCTGGCTGGAGCGCTGGCCGTGGTGGTTGCAAAACCGTCGCGGATCCGTGGGCCTGTGCGGCAGACAATGGGGGTCGAATTCCAAATGATGATGGGGGCGTCTGGGGCTGGGGCTCCTGATTCGGTTGTGGTGGCGAGGGGAGCGATCAGGTCATGGAGCTTGTCGGATACTGCTTGGATGTCGTGCATGGCTGTTTCGCGTGAGACTGAATACGTCTTGGCAGAGAGGCTGACGACGGCAACCTCTGGGATGCGTGAAATTGACGCACGGCCATTGATGGTAAGCTTGAAAGGCGGCATTGTTGGGCCGATAAAAGTGAGCAAAGTAAACGGGGTGTGGACAGAAGGTGCGAGGACAGATGTGGAAGAGCGTGAGGTAAAGATATGAAATCGATCTGGCTAGAAAAAAGCACGCAAGAAAAAGTAAACAAGAGTTTAGAAAGCGCGAGCTCTTTATCAAACCATCTCAATGAGCCCTGGGTGGTCGCGACGTGACTTCTAAACCACAGCAACGAATAGACCGGACTAATACCTGATCTTTTCAGTTCTGCCCACGACCCAAGACAACTGTGGAAGTACAAACACTCAACTATCCTACACTGAGCTCTTCAGCTCGGAAAGAATCCCACATTAGGGTTTCATGTTTGATATCATTCCATTCTGCACATTGCTTTTGATTTATAGACTCGGTTGATATCAGCCAGCCCAGACCAGAATTGCTTAACCGAACATGGGCTCCTGCTTAGCACCCTCGACAGGAGCAAGGTAGCTAGGGCGGTCCTTAACATAGAACTCGACATCAATCTTGCCGCGGAGGTTGGCTTCGCCTCCGTCTAAACCTCCAGCCTTGACGACTGTGTTCTCAGGCATGACCTCCAGCTCGGTATAGAGACTGGATCCACAGGTCGAGCAGAAGAAGTGCTTGTTGACCTTTCCACTAGCACCGATGGCATCGTAGGAGTTAGGAGTTCCTGTAATAATCGTTAGATATATGATCTATGAAATGGGTTTATGTTTTGGTACCTTTGGTCACCTTGAAGCTGTTGCGGGGAACGACGGCATTGGAGGTGAAGGCACCGCCCGTCCACTTTCAATGTTATTAATGTCAGTTCTCGGTTCGAATTCAAAATAGCACTGCTTGGGGTTATTACCTTCTGGCAGTCGGTGCAATGGCACAAAGCTGACAGGTAGTTGTCAACTGGGAGGTTGTTAGTTAGGGCAAGTAGACTCATGGTATAGTGCTCAGTGCATACCTTCAACGGAGTAGGTGATACCACCACACATGCAGCTTCCAGTGAGAGTCATATTGAATGTCAATTTATTAGGGCAATAGAGAGAACCTTGGAGGAATCAAAGAAAAAGAGCGGGGAAGCAGTCTTTAAGTTCGGAGCATTCGGCCTTCGATCTGCGGTGCTCCCCACTTCAAACGCCGAGGACCGAGACTGGGTTCATTGGGGTGGAACAATACCATTGTTAAGTGCCTTTGTTGGCGGTAAGTACGGAGAGATGCAGGGATTCGAGCCAGGGTCTAAATTTACTGGGTGTCATCGGATATGCAGGAGAAAAAGATTGGCATCATTCCTAGAAACAAGAGCCTGCTTTATATACACGTAAATCCAAAGCAGTAAGAACATCACGCCGGGGTTCTAGAACCAAATCACATTAGAGACGATCGGAGAGAAAGAAATGAAAGAAAGTAGGGTTGACAAGACAGAAATGGTATATCACTTCAAAATCCACGTGAAATAGGTCATTGGAAGACAAGAGACAGAAGGAAAGGGCGGGAAGGAATGGACAATAACCGGGGTATAGAGAAGATTTAGACTGGGATCTTGATCGAGCTATAATGGGACGGTTCAAAGCTCAGGCGGATGGAGTTAAAGGAGATAGAGTATTGACAAGAATGGAGGGCGGGTGGACTTGATCAAAATGCCGTGCTTTTACATGGGCGTCGTTCTGAGAAATCAACTCAGGTTTTTGGCTTTTTATTTGCACCTTCCCCTCCGGATCCCCCCTCCGGGGTCTTTCTCTTCTTGTCTTGTTCGTCTTCTCGAGAAAAGCCGGGCCCGCTGGGTACTGCCGGAGTCGGGAAAGTGAGGGGACTCGGCAGCATGTTGGAGTCTGGGCCGGAGCGTCCAAAGCCCCATTCGGGGAAGAAGCTGGAGGGTGAGGGGAGGAGAGCATCGGATACAAAGCGGCTTGGCAAGGCTGATATGGGAGTCTCGATGTTATTTGAGTTGTTGTTCCCATTGCCTGGATTGCCGCTATTGCTGCCATAGGAATCATTTCGGGTTGCGGGAACTGGGGGCGGTGGTCGCGCAAAAGGATTTGGCGGCCCCTGGGCTCCCGCACTTAGTATTGCACCGGCGGACGGCGATGGCGGGGGTAGCACCACTCCCGAGCCACTATTTTCTGCGCTGGTTTTCGCAGGCGTTGAGGTCTTGTTTCCAGCTGAGTCCCGCGAAGAGTCGGCGGTGGCACTTCCACCGCCATCAGATTGTTCGCTGGGAATTTGCACCTTCAACTGGGGTCGTTTCGGTGGTAGCGATCCGCTATTGGTCCGTGAGGGTTTCGGTACCGACTCTGATCTTGGAACTTCTGTGGCAGCTCTGACTGGTATAGACTGTAAGCCCGGTGAACCTTGTGGTCGCCCTTCCACCTTGAGAGGGTGGTTATTGTGAGGCATCTCATACGAGGGCGCCCCTGCGCCGAAATGGCGAGCGAGCACAGACCCTCGATCGTCGATGGGCGTAAAGATACTGCGGGATTTAGACAAAGACTTGATCTGGGGCGGTGATTGGTTGTGATCCGGTTTCAGGCCTGAGTTCTCTTCCTGGGGTTGTTCAGACCCGGGTCGATCTTGGTGGCCATCGGGCGCGAATCCCGGTGGAATTGATCCTCTCCCATGCTCATGCATATATCCCTGTGAGACCTGCTGCACCTGCGGGTGAGCCGCAGGAGGCATTCCCACGGAATGGGGGTGTTGCTGGAAGTGCTGCTGGGGTTGGTGTTGAGGTGGCATCTGCTGGGGTATACCGTGGTGCATTGGAGGCGTTCCTTGGTGTTGCTGTTGCCCTGACGGGTGCGGGTAGTGTGCGAATTGACCGGGTCGATGTTGTTGATTCATTGCGTGAACGTTCGGATTGTACATAGACGGGTTTGGCATGTAGCCAAAGTTGCCATTTTGGGGACCAGGGGGTGGCGGCGTTCCATGTTGCTGGGGACCTAGATTGGAGCTGACACGACGAATATGGTTCCTTGAAGACGGGCGCGAGGTGCCTTGGGATTGCGGTGTGCCATGTCGGGTAATGGTCATGCCATGGTGGATCGGGGGAGACGCGGAAGGGGCATGGTTTATATGCTGGAATGCGGGAGTATTCTGGAGGTGGGCGGGTAGAGCGGGGTGGTTCTGAGTCTGGACTGCTTGGATTTCCTCGGGGGCTGGTGAAACCTCGTCTTCATCGTCATCATCCTCTCGCTTGTTGGCGAAATCTTCCCGTCCTTTGTGCTCGTGGGGAGGTCCGAACTAGGGAAACAGGATCAGTACTTAATCTATGGATAAGGGCATCCGAGCATGCGCCACGGGGTGTAATTGCAACTCACATATTGATAGCGACCAAGCGCATCGTGCATATCGCATGATGAATACTCGTATAATTTCTTGTTCTGGCCAAAAATAATCACGGCAACATCCACAGAGCAGAGAACAGCGAGTTCATGTGCCTTCTTGAACAAACCGCCCTTGCGCTTCAAGAAAGTCCTAAACGCGAAGCGCCAGTCAGTCGCGGGTCTCCTGGGGGGGTAGAAAAATCCACATACACGGAGCGGTTGCGGTCATCTTTGATGGCCTTGATCTCAATCTTTCTCCGACCCATGATTAATTACGAGCGCAGAATATGCGCGCCGAGGTGAAATCGATGGGCTCGGGCTAGACACCGGATTGCGCAGCAATTTACGGGAATAGCGCAGTTTTGCCTTCAATTTGTAAGGCGACGCGATGGCGATTGTAGCCACGCGGGATGTCTCAAAGGGCCGATACTTGAAGCAGCGAGGGAATCAACAAAGCGTGAAACCATCGGCCGAGTCTTTGAACGTGATGAAACCTCTATGGGGTACTCGAGCGGGGGTTGGACCGACAGCAAAGAACCAAAGAACTGAGACCCCTCGGAGTTCAAAGGTATAGTGAACCCGAGGAGAAAGAGTCAAGGGGGACAACACAAAGGTAAAAAAAGTGAACCGTAGAACGATGCTGCAAAGGATGTTGCTAAATTTAGGATCGAGGAGAGGATTTGCAGGGTGGCCGGTGGCCGAGCTGACTCAGCTTTTTAAGCGCCCTGCGAAAGGGTCTTGATGCTGCTATTAATAGCGATGCAGTGGCTTGTCACTGTCACAACGGTTAATTGGTGCTAAATACTGATCATCATACTGGTCATAGTTGCTCACCAGCCACTCTGTTCGGCATCTAGCATGACATTGTAAGACATTTCATAATTCCACTCCATGCCCTCTATACAACCTTGGAAACACAACTATGAATTTCAAATATGAACACTTTGCTCTGCCCTACAAGGCTCACTGTTTATTCCCATCCCTCAACTCTTATCAGCCACGGTATGCAGTACGGAGTACATTCTATACATTTTTGTTTACACCTTGTGTGGCGCAATGCCCAGGTGAGAGCTTGGTTTCCCGCTAAGGTGCTCCGCATGATTGCTCCCTTCCAAGGTTTTGCACTAAAATTCTATTACCCCAGTTTGCGGAAAAATAACTACTTTCGAATGTGATGACAATATTCCTAGCTCATCTCACAGCTATGTTGGGCTGCCACTCCCTGTTCGCTGCATATACTGGTCCCCCAGATAATTCGTAGCGCGAGTCTTGAACCCCAGCTGGCTTCTCATGCACTCGAGTCATTTCAAGTTCCTGTGCAGTGTTGGAGCCCAAAAGTTCTCTCGGGTGAAACACTCTTGCCACAGTCTTATTCTTGCGTTTCTGGCGAAGGAAGAAAACCAGCAATCCGATTATCGCGATAGCGCCGACAGCAACACCAATTCCCACACCTGCTTTTCCCCCAGTCGATAGCGATTGAACTGACGAATCTTTGCCCGAAGATAAACTCGTATCGGTACCCGTCGGCTCGGAATTGGGGGTAGATATTACACTGGTAAATGTGGGTGTGAAGTATATATCCGTGGGGACGGGCACCTGGTCGTTCGTCCCACAGCACTCGGTTGAAGTACCGCAACACCACATTTTGGAATAATCAATGCCATCGCAAGGGGTCATTCGAGAGTTTTGGCCTGCTCGATCGCCGTCCTAGATGTAAGGTTTATTGTCAGATTGCTTTCCAAGTTCCTGTCATGGGACATCGATCCGGGGAAAAAGTAAATCGAGGTGATATACTGCACAGAGGTTCAAACAGCCCACCGAAGGCCAGGACGAGATCGAGCACATCTCGCGCCAGTATGTTGCATTGTAGCCTAAGGTTTGATTGCCTGCAACTTTGCAAAGACCATTCTTGAGACAATGGTCGGGCTCAGCGCAGCACATGCTCACGAGATTCTCCACTCCTTTACACTTCTTGAGTTCGTTGTATCCATAGCTGGTGCCATTAGGTCGGTAACAGGTATTTTGAAATGCCGAGGCGGAGATATGTTGGGCCGCTATAAAGAGAGAGACTAGTCGTTTCATGATGCCTATTTAAATGATTAAACTTGGACTTCCATAACAAAGTGTAAGAATCAGCAGCATCTGGGTTTGTTTTGGTGTAACGCTGTGATTGTCATAGGGTGCAAACAGTGCAAATGCCAATTCTCGATCTTACAATACTAATAGCATATGGAGTATAGATGTAGTATCCGGAGTACTATCTCCATACACTTGGAGATGTCTCGAAGTTGATCCAGGTTGATCGGGCCCCACCTAAACGCGGGAGCATCTCAGCCCGAATGTTACCGGCATACCAGGTCCATACAGGGTCTTGGATGTTGGTGCAGTTCTGCAATATTAAAGTTGTATAATGGGTAGAATATGTAGAAAAGTACCGACTATGGACTTTGGGAACACGTAGAGATTTCACATCAAGCAAGGTGGGCTATTGACTATAAAAGTACATGTGGATATAGACTCCGTACGTTCTGTTTACATATCAGATCGGAGTCTTTTTCCAGTACATTTGTCACGAATAACGGGACCCTGAAGATTTAAGGCCCCGATTTCCTGCGAGTTAATATAAGAATAAGCCCCTAACATACTATGCCTTAATATGGCCAGCCCTACTTAAAGTGTCAAGATCTCTCAACTCAATTAGTCCAAAATCTAGCCCAAAGCTAGCGGTTAGCGTTTCAGTACCTCATTGCCGTTTCGATTCTAGTGCGGCACAGCCGTTTGACCAGTCGTGATCGTCGGAGGCCACTGATTCTCATTTGACACGTTAAATGGGCTTGACACGTCGGACGTGTCTGACAGATGCAAAAAAAAGTCCTTAGTAAGGTCAGGCAGGAAAATTCGGGACATATAAACACTTCTATCTGAACCAGAGATCGGAGATGATGATCGCCATCATCATTCATATCCTCCTAATTCTACCCTTTTACCCTCAAATTTAAGGAGCCTACCTGTGTGGGATCTAGCTGAATCGCGGGTAAGTTAGTCTCGTTTACCCCTGAGCTTCTTTTCTTCCCCAACGTTCGTTTGCCTTTTTTCTTTCCTTTTCGCTTCTGGGGCTTCTGGGCTTTTCCTCTAGTGAGAAGCACAGACTGTCAATTCTCATCGACTCCTGACTATTTTTTTATTTTTTTATTTTTTATTTTTTTGATCTGGATGCCTTCTTAACCCCTGCTAGAATCTAGAGAGAGAGAGACCACCGAGCCTGGTTCACGATTGCAGGACACCCGAGATACAAACAGTGCAGAGTCTAGCAGTCAGTCTGACGTCCAGCAATTGTCGGAATCTCCAACTCATCTTGTGTTGACAACAGAAAAAAAAAGCGGACCCCCTCGATCTTCCCCCACAGCCCGATTCTTGACGCGCAAAACCAATTCGCGGTCGCATTTCCGTCAAAATGTCCTTCTTTTCACGGGTCTTCAGGGGCAAAGACTCCAATGTGAAGAAACAAGCCCACCCCACCACCATCGTCGACACCTCCCCCGCGAAACCCAAATGGACCGACGCCTGGCAGCGGACAGAGGTCGCGCCGGAGGAAGTCCAAGACCTGGTGCGAGGCTGTGTGCATGAACTCAAGGCCCGAGGTACGTGCTGCATTGACATCCAGACCGGTATCCTGGCGCATACTGTCCGGACCGCTGATCATTCGTCCGTGTAGCTCTCGACACGCCATTCCTGCTCCTACCGTTCCGCCCTAGCTCCGACCCGAGTGCGGCTCGCACGTTCATTCGCAACTACTTCAATCAATCCTTCGAGAAGGGCTCGCCGGTCAACGGGGATGCCTTGGTACAGGAGCTGCGGCTTACTGAGCCGATGGTGAGGCGCCAATCATGAGGCCAAGGGATCAAGTACTAATGCCATTGGGAATTAGGTCCTTTGCGGAGTGATGAAATGGTGCTGGAGCAGACTCCCCGGTGGTGTGGTCACCTGGGAAGCGTATGAGACCTTCAAGATGGGCGAACACGGTATGCGGATGGGAATAGGGAATGCGGGGAAAACACGCGCTGATGGAAATATTAGATTCGGATATGGCCCGTGACGCCTTCTCAACCTTCATCCCCATCGGTGGCGACTCCGATGCCCGAACCAGTATCATCTTCGACTTCTTCGACCTTTTGGCTGCCATTGCGGCGCACGGAAAGTCCAACGGACTGGGAGGACGCAAGCTTTCCCGATATGCCGGATGGTGGGCTTTCGAGCACGTCGATTCAGGCGGTGGCTTCGAAGCTGCCTACAAGAGCTGGGCTGCGTATGCGTACCCATCCCTCCCGTTCTAGACGAGGTACTAACGGTTAATATCCAGTGCTGCCGATGCGACAAGTCACCTGTTCTTCGCCTACCTCCGTTCCTTGTCTCCCGATGTCCCACGCGGCGTGAGCGGCATTTCCTCGCTGCCAATTTCCCTCCAGAGTCTCGTCGAAGCAACCGAATACCCTCCTGAAACCCCGACTCTGCTACAAGTGACAACTACAAAGGTGGTCATGATTGTGGAGAATGTCTCGCCGACACCATTCTCACTCTTACGACGCGCCAAGAACTTTGAATACCGTGACGATGACTGGCACTTGCAGGAGTTCGCCAACTACGATGATCCCGTCAGCGCTTTGACCGATGAATGTCTCCGCGTTCTCCAGTGCATCTCCTCCGCAAACGAGTCCAGTGTCTCGAGCGCCAAGCAGTCCACAAGCTTGCGCGATGCATCCTGGTCTCGTTTCGAAGACATTGGATTTGGCGGCTCGATTGACTCCGACGAGGAAGACAAGAAGGAAACGCTGGCTCCACCGTCAAGAAAGAGTGGATCTGCTGGTGGATTGAGCAATGTTCCCCAGTCTGGAACCGGTGATCTCGGTCGCCCTACAACCCCCTCATGGGCAGACTTCATGTCTTCCGGATTTGCGGATGAGAACAGCGTCAAGAACCATGTGAGCCCTTTGCTTTTGCCTCCTGATAAAATTCTTCCTCCAATTGCAACCGCCCGCGGAATGAGTTCTCAGTCTCACAAGCGCTCTCTGAATGACGAGCCCGCTCTTGAGCCTGCGGAGCTGGCCAGCATTAATACCCTCGATATGGACGATTCGTTCTGGTGGGTGTGGATCAGCAGTCTGTCAGGCGACGAGCCCTCTGCCCGCAAGGCGGTGTTTGGCCGTTGTGCCCTTCTGGAGACAGTCATTCGGGACACCAAATGGCTGGTTCTTGAGGAGCAAGTCAAGGGTGCTGCTCCAGAGCCCGAGGCCGGTGCCCAGATCGTTGAAAAGAAGAAATTCTTCAGCTTTGGTAGCCGCAAGGGCAAGCTCAGTCGCCGCAAGTCTTCTGCCAAGAAGGTCTCTTCGATCGAAGAGTCATACAAGAGACCCAACAACCCGGGATCGCAGAGCAAGACCAGCATCGGCCCTGATCAGCACAAGCGCATCCAGGCAGCTGCGGCTGCTCTGCAGAGGAAGCATCGCGAGCAGGAAGCAGAGGCAAACCAGAACAAGTTCGACCCCAAGTCCGAGCGTTATTCCAAGACCAACTCCGTGATGACCTTGCAACCTGCTATCGTGAACGAGGCTTCCCAGGCCATGAAGTGGACCAAGAACTACGACAAGGGTGCTTTCCGCGCGGCGTATCTCAAGGACAACCGCGCTGGTACTGGTGCCGCCGACGATGTGAGTGATGACGTTGAAACTCAACCGGAGGACACCGAGGAAAAGCCCAGCACTCCCACTGCGCCGGTGTCCAATGCCACCGAGGACGCCCCAGCGCCACCTCCCAAAGAAGCGCCTGCTGCAGCCATCGCCGCTCCCCTCCCGCCCTCTCCTGAACCGCAACCCAGGAAGGCCGTCAAGGTGGCCACTCCCGAGGAGCAGGCGCCCGCCAAGCCTGTTGTTGTTGAACAACCGGCGGAGCGCCGTGAGTCCGTTGACGAGACCAAGAAGCTCAAGAAGAAGAACGGCAACTCCACCTTCAAGAGCATGTTCGGCACCAAGAAGAAGCCCGAACAGCAGCAACCTCCCATGAAGAACATCGGTACCAAGGAGATCTCCAATGTGGCAGCAGCCCGCGCAGCCCTCGAGGCCAAGCACAAAGCCGCCCAGGAGTCTACCCCGGTAAAGAAGAAGCCTCTTCCCCCGCAGGCCGCTGTTGCCATCGAGCCTGCCACCGCCGAGCCCAAGCCCTCCACCCCACAGCAACCCGAGCAGCGTGAACCCGCCGCCGAGCCCCCAACCCCAACGCAGCCCTCGTCCTCACAGGAGGAGGCCGGTGGGCCTCCCAGAACCCGACGCGCAATCGAGTGCGATGCCCTTTCCCGCATCGATACACTAGAACGCGACGCCGCAGACCGGGAGTTCTCCAAATTCGACCAAGGCCCTCTGTCCGACCAGCCAGCTTTCGCTCCTGATTCTCCCGTTCGCAAGCCAACAGAGAAGACCGAACCCGAGACCGAGCTTCCGCAAACGCCAACCAACGGCAACAGCAACGGTCACAGCGTTCCTCCTGGCAGCGCCACTTCCCCCGAGTCCACCGGCCCCCAACAGGACAGGTGGAAAGCGATCCGCGAAGCAGCAGCTGAGCGCAACCGCACAGCCAACGGCAACCACGAAGAGCTCAAGTACGAGCGTGAGCCAGAGCCGGAGACCGAGCCGGAGACCGAGACTACCACTCGGACCAGCCAGTCCGAGCGCACCGACGAGGGCGATACCAGCGGCGAAGAGAGTAAGTTGAGTCCCATATCCTATTCGAAAAGCAAAACTAACGAATTCCAGCCATCGAGTCTCGCGTCGCTCGTATCAAGGCCCGTGTCGCTGAGTTGACTGCCACTAACGCGGACGATGGACAGAGGCCCTAGTCTCGTACCATTCATTCATTGCTAATGACCATTTACTCATTGCTGATGATCCAAGATTTATTCATTGTTAATCATATACCCTTCTATCGACCGCCATTGATCGTGTTCCTGCTACGTCCGAGTCCCAGACTCAGACCAGCTGCACGACCAATGTTTCACCTGGTTATTGTTCTTACCTTCTCGTCACAAGTTGACAATCTCCAGTCTCAACTGGTCAGATATCCTGTTTGATGACCCCTGGTCTGGGCTTTTTGTCTTATTTTTTTTTTCCATCTTTGTGACTTGCTCTATTCCCCTTTTGCTAATATTGATTCGAATCGCTCAAATATGAACTGCCTAATCATTGCAAACGGACCGTAAATTCATAATTCAGTATGGACACTAGGCTATAGACTTCGTCTCGTACTCGAGAAAGATGTCTTATATAATTTACAATCCCAGAGCCTCGAGAATAGCCTTGCCGACACCAGTAGCAGAACCAGGGTTCTGGCCAGTGATCAGCACAGAGCCAATCGAAGTCTTGTCAACGACAACCTTCTCACCCCACGCCTGATCAGCCTTCACATACTTTCCACCCGAGACACGACCAAGTTCCGTCTCCAACATGAAAGGCATAGCAGAAGAAAGCTGCACGGCATCTTCCTCCTCATTCGAGAATCCAGTAACAGTGGCACCGGAAATCAAAGGCACACCAGAAGGAGCAGTTGCGTTCAAGAGCACACAGGGGCCGTGGCAGACAGCCGCGACGGGCTTGTTAGCCACAGCGAAAGTCTGAATCAGGGCTAGGGAGACGGGGTCGGTGGTCAAGTCGAACATGGCTGGGGATGTTAGTGGGGTTCTCGGAAGCATTGGGTTCGGATTGGGATTGGGGGTGGGATGGAAACGTACGTCCGTGACCGCCGACGTAGAAGATAGCGTCGAACTCGGCTGCGCGGGGGACGATGTCTGAGAGCTTGTGGGTGTTTGTCCAGAGGGCTTTCTGTTCCTTGAGGAAGGTTTGGGATGTGGGGTCTGCTTCGAACATCTTCACGGAGGAAGGGTCGAGGGGGGCTTCGCCGCCGTTGGGGGAGGCGATGGTCAGGGAGACCTTGTTGTGGAGGACTTCATGGGGGTGGGCGAATTCGGGCTGTGTTTGTGAGTTCGTCGTTCAAGTGATGCTGTAATTGTGTTGGACATACCAGATACCAGCCGGTGGGGTAGCCGGTGTCTCCGAGCTTGTCGTGGGAGGTGAGAACGACGAGGACCTTGGGAGTCATTTTGAATATAAGGATTGAGTATAGAGGATTTGAATGTAATATAAAATGCTTCAGGGTCTCCGGGGGGGCGGTCTGAGCTCATATTTATACGTTGCCCCTCCGCATGCGGTGTGGTAGGGGCGATCAGCATCATATATCACTCTCTCGTCACCAACCCCACCAAAGTTTAAAACAGCACGATACTGGCTCAATTGAACCAATAAGAAGCTCAAACGATGTCTCTGATTCCTTCTGCAGATCTCCAAGGGCCCCATTGGCGGGATGATGTCATACCGAATGAAGAAAAAGTCTCCGATTAAAATTAATATGTAAATGTGCTTTTGTGTACAATGCTTTTTGTACAAAGTCTCTGGTCAAAGATGTATCGGGTATCGAGCAGAAATCAATAGCTGTCGTTACAAGGATCGTAATTGCGGCTCATAGAATGTATCGCAGTCGGCGGGTAGCTTCGGCCGCGATGAGGGCACTGATAGCCCCGATGAAAAGGCAGATTGAAATAGCGTTGGGTCTATCCTTGTCGAGGTTCATCCATTGCGCCTCCTTGTTTTTGTCAGACGGCTCGGCGCCAGGTTCAAGGATGCTGAAGACGATCCAGCTGATAAATGTGCCCACGAATTGCGGGAGGGTCGTGTAAACGTTCAGCACGCCGAGATAGATACCCGCCAGCTCACCGGTAGACGGGATATTGGAGGAGGGATCTTCTTCATCGGTGTCGCTGTCGAAAGAATCATGGTGGTTGAGTCGGAGGACGTCCAGCTCGGTGTCGGCGGCATTGTTGCGCAGACTGGCCGAGGTGATCATGGTGACACCGGATCGCGAAGCTGGTACCACGGGCGAATAACCGCCCGTTGTTAGCTTGTTGATCTCGACGCCCATGAAGGCGAATGGGGCCCAGCCGCTAATTGCCCAGGGGATACCGCAGACTGCGACGAGGAAGGTCGCAAAGGCGCGGGAGTGGGCTAGCGGTGCGAAGATCATAGTTGCGGCGAACATGATCTGGGAGATCAGCCAGGCTGTTTGGAGATCGGGGCGGACGGAGGTGACGGCCTTGAGAACGGCCGCGACGCCTGGTGGAGGACGTGGGGTGAATCGGGTTCGCTTGGAATCTGGCGGTTGGATACAGAAGGGCAGGAGTACGGAGCTGAGGAAGGTGATGGAAGAGAAGACTGTCAATGACAAACTTCCCACGCGACCGACCTCGCCAAGCATATCTGTCGCTTTGGCCATGTCGTCTTTGGGAACCTCGTAGCGGAAATAGGTCTCACCGACCCAGGTGGTACTGTAGAAAAGGAAGGGAAACCAGCCTATGTTTGTTAGCTTCCAGTCCCCGACAATGGATGCAATTCACCATACCAATCCAAGCCCAGAATTGGGCCCAGCAAATAGCTTGAATGCGAGGCGGCAGCTCGAACGTGGTTTTGAACAGTTGAGAGAGAACTTGGAAAGCACCGGCGCTGCCATCATCCCTTTTGAAACGATTAGCTCTGACACTCGTGTTATTGCAACATCCACTAACCTCGCAGTGATGAGAACCCGCTCCTTCACCGAGTATGAGGTAATTGCCACGGCCATCACCAGCGAAAAGGCAGCGATCACAGTCATTTGTTTGAACTGCGTGTCTCCAATGATGGTACCGAATATGCTAACGGTATCAATAGCACCGACGACATAAGCAAAGAGCTGCCCGATGGCGCACATTCTACCAGCTATAGATCAGTTAGGGTGTGTTTTAGACTGAGACATCTGGGGAAGAACCATACCCCATGCGGACCCGGCTTGCTGCGAGGGAATAGGTAGTGTATCCACAATCAGACTGCGACAGCATGCTTGCACTGAAACATTGTAAGCTATCAAGCTCCAAATATAAGCCTCATCCACAGATCACCTACCAACATTGATCGAGAAATCCACCGCATAGATACTCAAGACCGCCAGCGCAATTGTGCCATTCTTAGCCTGTTGTTGTCAGCGGCCTGCATCTGCATCCATCAAACATTCAAACTCCCTTACTTTTTCCGGATCCTTCTGAAAGAACCCAACAATCTCCGCCGTCCACCCCAAAACCAGCAGACAGAACGCAACGACAAACGATCCAAAAATCATAAACGGTCTCCTCCGACCCCATTTCGACCGCGACCGATCAGCAATCACACCAATCAGAGGCTGGATAATAAGTCCAGACAACGGCCCAGCAATCCACACCAGCGAAGTCTTGGATTTCGTCAATCCAAGTTGTAGAAGATACGGCGTACAGTCTATCGAGATTAGCGACTTCCCCAGCTTCAACGTTCTTGCATATGCTTACAGGTCATCTCAGTACCCCACGTGAACCTAGAGAGGTGTCAGCTATGTAAATCGCACGCATCGCATCGCAGCATACGCACTGCAGTCCGACCAAACTAAACGTCAACAGCGCCATGCGAGTCGACTCATTCCGACCCTTGATGGAAGGCGTGCCCGCCCACCTCGCAGCCTGCGGCATACTGTGCGATCATGCGCCGCCGAGGGCTGTTCCGGGTGTGCCGAGAGAACTCGTGGGATCGGATGGGAAGCGGCCCGGGGAATATTCAGGGTTCGGGGAATTGTGTCGCGTGCTCGTTGCGTCGAGTGCCGGGATCGGTCGGGTCGGGTTCGTGTTCGTGGTTGGGTGGGTTGGATGTTGAGTTAAGTCGACTCGAGACTAATACAGGTACGGATTGGACGGAAGAGAAGAAAGCTCTCGGAGGTAGGGACGAGAGAGTGAAAGAGAGGGACGGCTAGGAGAAGAAACCCACTGGCCTGAGCGCCTCCATGCGGGACCCCGGCCTTATCGATTTATTAATTGAGACCCGCCAGCCTTTCGCCATCTGCCGATCCGGCTAACATGACAGGGTCTGACAGCATACTTCGTACTATTGGTGCTGTTAATTGGGTTGTTTTCCCACTGGCATGCGTCTGTTTGCAGCGTTGAAGCTCTCAGGAACATGACATAATCGGCCAAATATAGAACACGGGACGGCTGAGGCGCCACTACAAGTCCCTGCCCAGCTGTTTACAGGGGTTATTTCGGCCATACTGGAGTTTCGTACTGGAGTTTTGTATTCCGTGGACATAATAATCATTGAAGACAAATACAGCCATAATAACATAGTATCTTTCATTCGCATCCTCAAGTCCGAGTGGAGCCAAACCTAAGTATCACAATATGACGCGACTCCTGCCTGGTCCGAAATCAGAAAAAAATGAGATTTTAATTTCTTCGTATCCCATCCGCTTCCCATAATCGTCGTAAACAGCTTACTCGCTGGTGTTTTACAGCCGGTTGGGGGCCGAGGTCGTGACGGGCCACTGGTAGCCAGCGGCGTCACTGAACTTGTAGCCGTATGAGGCGGTGAAGTCGTCGAGGACGGCGGGTCCACGGGAGCCTGAATGGAGAAGTTAGCTATGTCACGCCAGACATCTGCGCAAGAGACTTACCGTAGGGGTATTCCATGGGGATGATCTCCTTGTTATCATCCAAGTAGTGCAGGAGGGGAGTGAAGATGCGCCAGCTGGCATCCAACTCGTCGTCACGGACGAAGTTGGAGTGATCGCCCTTGAAGGCGTCGAGGATCAAAGACTCGTAAGCCTCGGGGATCTTGAGGTCGGAGAAGCGGCGGCGGTAGGTGAGGTCCAGCTCGGTAACCACCGTCTGCATGGACAGACCGGGAAGCTTGGAGTTCATCTTGATGTAGACGGACTCGTTGGGCTGGACACGGATGACAAGCTCGTTGCGGGGAATGTCCTTGAAGATACCGGAGGTGACGTCCTTGAACTGGATGCGGACCTCGGTCTTCTGCTCGTTCAGAGCCTTACCGGCCTTCAGGATGAAGGGCACGCCGTCCCAGCGCTCGTTCTTAATGTAGGCAACCAGCGCGCAGAAAGTGGGGCAGCGGGACTCCTTGGGCACGGTGTCGTCCTCCAGGTATCCGGGCTTGCTGCCGTCGAGGGAGCGACCGTACTGACCGATGATGACGTTCTTGGGCTCGATGGCACCCATGGCGCGGAGAACACGGACCTTCTCGTCACGGATATCCTCGGAAGAGAAGGAGATGGGGCGCTCCATGGCGAGCAATGTAAGGACCTGCAGAAGGTCTTCACGGTGTTAGCAGTGCATCTTGACGGGGGGGTTGGAGCGAACATACGGTTCTGCATGACATCACGGATGATGCCGAACTCATCGAAGTAACCACCACGACCCTCGGTGCCGAAGGGCTCCTTGAATGTAATCTGTCGCCAGTATTAGAGTCATGTTCGGAACCGGGATTGGGCTTACATACCTGAACATTGTCGATGTGGTGACGGTTCCATGTAGCGTTGAAGAACTCGTTTCCGAATCGCAGGATCAAAATGTTCTTAACCATCTCCTTACCGAGGTAGTGGTCGATACGGAAGATCTCCTCCTCCTTCCAGTTGGGCTCCAGCGCCTTCTGCAGGTCGCGCGAGCTCTGAAGGTCCTTACCGAAAGGCTTCTCAACCTATTTCCGACAATCTGATTAGCACACAGTCCCGTCCAAGGCCGCGATATCAACTTACAATAATACGGGCAAGGCCACTCTTGGGATAGCAGTTGCGCTTCAACTGATCGGAGACGGTAATGAAAACGCTGGGAGGGAGGGCCATGTAGAAGACACGGTTCTGCTCCTTTCCTTGGCGGCCCTGCTCGATCTTCTCGAGGTGCTTGTTGAGGTTGATGAAGGAGTCATCCTGGTCGTATTGGCCGGAAACGTAGGTGCACATGTTGCAGAACTGGTCTAATTGCTCCTCGATCTCCTTTGTGGGAACCTTGATGTAAGAGCGAACGCGCTTGAGGTATTCATCGTGGTCCATCTTTGTGCGCGCATATCCGACGATCTGGATGTCCTTGGGGAGGAACTTGTTACGGAACTGGAGAGCATGGTCAGTCGATTGGAGCTGGCTGGGTTCGTCGGATGCACACATACAAGACCGAATAGTGCGGGGAACTGCCATATCGTTAGTGGGAGTCATGGGAATCCAGGAAGGCGGGGCACGAACAGTCTTCTTCTTGGCCAGATCGCCAGAGGCGCCTAGCACGACGATGACGGTATCATCCTTAAGTTCGATGGTACTGAACGCAATATCCATTGTTAGTGTTCGGTTCAAAAAAAAAGATTTGCGTTCGGCGCGGGTGTTGGAGGGGTTGCGAGGGAAGCTCTCTCTCTCTCTCTCTGGGCTGCACAAGGCTGCACAAGCCGATCGTAGCCTAACAAAAGACCTTGTGGTAGAGTGGGAGATTGATGGCAGTCAAGATGCAGACAATGTCCGAGCAGAATTGAGATATGTTGAGGTTGGGATCCGGCTATCCGCCGGAGGGGGGAAGTGATGTCACCTAGACACCCAGGGGAATAACGTACCCTGCGCTTCCACGCTCATCGTTCTGAGTGATCACGTTAGACATGCTGTGCTGTACAAAATGAGGGAAATGAGGGAAGAAAGAGAAAGGTTGAACAGGATCCGCGGCGGAGTAAGTACTTTAACACTCACAGCTCTTGGTGGGGCTTATTGTATGTATTTTATTTTCATGACTTCAAGGTATTAATCACCACGATGACGATACTGTTTTATTCTTTTAATTCTGGGCCCTGCTTCGTAGCCATTGACTTTTAGTTCTTATGCCAAATGCCGACCTTATATCCCTTCTTAACCCCGACCTCCCCCTACGGTCATTTTACCATATTACACGAGACTTACGGAGTACACGTTGAGAGGGTCTCACCCGGTTTGACTCGGTTTGACTGTGACCCCTCATAGATCCATCTTGCTGACTCGCCTATCGCATCGTACAAGGATGTTCGAGGGGGAATCGGTGCTTATGCAAGTTTGAGCCAGATTGAGTCCGTCCAAACCGGTTCAATACGAACTTTTCCACACTCTTCAGACCAGATGGAAAAATTGAGGGCAGGTCATCTGATAAGTGTCTCTCCTAGGGGCGGACTACATTGCTCCAAACAGGCTGAATTGATCCGGTGGAGCCGACTTAAGGTATCGACTACCCTAAAGTCCGTAGGAGCTTTGCGGTCAGCTTGTACTGTACAGTACAGATTGTGTATGGAGTACTACAGAGTGGAGCTACCTCCTGGAGATAAAAAGCCACCTTGAAGGTTGCAGACAGTAGGTGACATCTCCACTAGGTTTGTTGCTAAACTGACTGCTTAAGAAGCACCAAGTCCACGCGGAAGCCGTACCGAAAGCCGTGCATAAAATACCGAGCCTATATCGGAGTTCGTCCAAAGGGACGAGTGTCCTCCGTGTCCAGCAATTCCAGCAATCACGCAAGTCGATAAGAAAGTCTCGGTGACCCAAATCGTGGGGAGTCCTTGGATCGGCATCTCTCATACCACACTGCTAGGTCCGGATTTTGTTTTCCCGAACGCGGAGGATATTAACCGTCGAGTACCACTTTGCACGTTTTCATATTCGGGCTCGTACGAGTCCGCTTGGGAATTTCTCCGAGCACCTTTCCCTTACTTGGACTCCGTATTGACCGGTCTCAAGTGTAATCATGCCGATAGGGTGGGGCTGCACTGAGGAACTTCTAGATTTTCCTAATGGGTGGTCTCGGTCTGAACTACACCGGCGGAGATGGACTATGTCATCGTTGTTCTGTCAACAGTGTAGAATATCCGTGGAAAATCGAGGGGAGAATCCTCTCAATGGGCTGCACATGTGTGATGGGTGCGCGTGGACTAAGTAATTGCTTCAATTCCCCAACAAAAAAGGAAGCCGACAACCTGGGCAAAGGCCGACGATATCCCTTGATTTTTTTACCAGATGGGACGTCATCGCTGCCCGCAGCGTTTGTCAGCGCGGAGTCCTTAAAAATGATGCGCCGGAGGTCTGTGGCCCGAGATAAAAGCACTTGAGCACTTGAGAATGATCTTCCTGACTCATCTTGTCACGTGTGACTACGGCAGGCCACATCTACCAGTGGTGCGGGCCGTGTTTCGGATGTTTCATCTTATGCGTCCATCTTATACTTCAAAGTTGGTAGATGACAAGCAGAGACAACCTATCTGACAAGCATCCTGGCGCATGTACTGATATTTTTAATCCATCGCTATATTGTTTATCTGTTAGCCATATTTTGGGGGAATTCCCCCTTCCCTGGCCCACTTGCCAGAGGCGCGACTGGAGATAGCTGAGAGCCGCTATCTGAGAGCTGACGAGTATGGAGACTTGCGCATAGTCATACAAGGGGTCGCAAAGGACGGCAGCCCCACTACCGCCAGCCGCACGTTGGGTTGTATGAGGTAAAATAGAAGACCAAGGAAGAGTTTTTGGCAGTGCGAAGGCCTCTGGGAGGTAGAGAGCGCCAGCTCAACGGATGGGGAGACATCAACACCTTGGCCCCTAACATCATATAGAGCTTGTTTGAACCTCTCAAGGAAGCGATCGGGAGAGAGTCCGCGGGGCACGTATTCCACCTTTGACAACCTTTCCCAAGCAACGCAGATCGACTGTGGGGAGGTTTTGCCAAAAATGGACAGCCTTTCCTCCGCTCTGTTGAATGTTGACCGGACCGAATTTACTCTTGATGGGACTGCATAATTTCTGATTGGTCAAATCGACCCCCGCGGGTCGCTAGACTGGCGCTTCGCACCCATAGAGAGCCTTTGCACCGGATATTCGCCGGACAAAGGTGGGTAGGAACTGATTCAAGTTGACGGGCGTGCATTTTTTTTAACACAAGGGCCACCGGTCTTGGGTTTATGGCCTTAGGCTCGTGGCCTTGGGTTTGTGGCCAGAAGGAGGTGCAGACAGCGGTTCAATGCTGCTTGTGAGCATCCAGGGAAACAGTCGTTCAAGCCAACTTTGAGAAAGCCATGGTAGTTTTGACGAGACGATAGAAGTGCTCTCCATAGTATGGAGCTGAGGTAGCTCATGGAGCCGAGGAATCGAACCTCTTGTTGTGTTTTCGGATGCGCAATCGACTCTGAATTAACAGACGTAGAGGTTATATCTTCAATCAACGTCGGGGGGTTGAGTAGATGCATGTGTGGCGACTAAAAATCGATATCGTTTCTCTGTCCACAGATCGGTACCAGTTATATTAGGCTTGACGATAGAGATATGTCAGTGTACGATCCACGCATTGATGTGTTACGTTTGTATCAGAAACTTACCTCTGGGTTGGTGTTGGTCAGCAATAGCCGAGGCCGCACAAACAGAAGAGGATTCCATTCGTAGTTGGTTCTTTGCCTGAGGATCTGGTTGACAAAGACGGAAACATCCAGGAGATATGTTGATCCTTGAACGTTTTGCACGTGCGCTGAGGAAGTGAGAGGTTGTTGTGTAAGGGAATTATGCCTGTGGTTGATGCTGCAGCAAATAATGCCTTGATCATACCCTCTTCTTCTAAAGTTCCTCTGGGGCTCTTCTGGGGATTCTCTTCTTGGGGATTCTCTTCTTGGGGATTCTCTTCTTGGGGATTCTCTTCTTGGGGATTCTCTTCTTGGGGATTCTCTTCTTGGGGATTCTCTTCTTGGGGATTCTCTTCTTGGGGATTCTCTTCTTGGGGATTCTCTTCTTGGGGATTCTCTTCTTGGGGATTCTCTTCTTGGGGATTCTCTTCTTGGGGATTCTCTTCTTGGGGATTCTCTTCTTGGGGATCCTCTTCTGAGATTCTCCTTCTGGGGTCCTTCTAGGGTCCTTCCAAGGTTCGTCTGAGATTCATCTGAGGTTCATCCAAGGTTCGTCTGAAGTTCGTCTGAGGTCTTTCTGGGGTACTTCTGAAGGATAAGAAGTAGTAAAAATAATGATTGACAAGAACCTCAGGAATGGTAGTTGATGGAGGAAGATCACGAAGGAAGGATGTAGACAAAAGGAATTTATAATGTACTAGGTATTTCCACGGGTATAGAAGGAAAGAAGTTAGATGATAGGAGCCTTAGAAGAAGCCATATTATTATATACTACCTAGGTAAGATGAACTCTACTACAAAGAGCATTAACCATAATGCAGTGATCTATAAATTTCCTGTGACCGCTACACATTCCTAGCGACATAGCCCAACTAAGACTTTTGGCCAATAAAGAAAATTATTTGATTCCTTTGTGGCCCTGGAAGAGTTTCTGTCATTCCGCAGCTATCTCTGCATCTTAGGTCTCCTTTCCGCTTGCACACCCACGTTTCAATCCAGGAGATTGGGCCTGGCTTCGAGAGCGTGCTCGGATATCTACCTCTGAGTCTCAGAAACAAGATAATCAAATACACAATAATAACTGCATCAACTTCTCAAGAATTGAAACTAAGGCACTATTTTTCCCCCTCCAAAAAAGAGCATGTAGCTTTGCGCTCGGGTGAATAGGTGACTTTCCAGCTGCGGGAGACCTGTGTACTTCCCCGCTTTGGGGAGTAGCACGTCGCAAGGTGTTAATTTCATAATAGTCGTGGATAGGCCGGGGAGAAAGACCAACTTCCGGGCCAGACTGGGGCCTTGGCTGCATCTTGACCGCTGTGGAGTTTAAGTAATGGAGACTCGTAATTATTATGGTGACGCTTTGCGTGCACTGTCTCAATCTCTTTCGGCTTCCAAGGTTCGGGATAACCATGCAGCGTTCAATGTAACTTTATCTTCAAGGTAGAAATCTTGGACCGGTTCCAGCACAATGGCTCTCCCGTCGTGCCAGTTCCTCGGGACGATGGAAAGGGTGTTAATTGACGGCTGTCAACTTTGTGAGTCGAGCCCCACATTGTGCCGCTTCCGCCCCACTCCTCCTTTCGGGACCCGGAAACTTTGTTCCTATTGGAACCATTCTTGTTTCTCTACCGTTGGGCAATGCTCGAGCGTCTATAATCACGTTACTGCTCTCTATGTACGGAGCTTGATTAGGTGCTTAATTGCCCAGCTGGAATCTGGCAACTTGGCAGTTCCTTGCGTCTCGCTGGACGCATGTTCTACTTCCGTACTTTGTGCACTCAGACCGCATACCGACAAGCTGTCCCTACAACCCCTCGTTTTCCTACCATATCATCTGAGAATAACGGAGATGCACAGCCACGGGTGCTGAGGCGCAGCTTTATTGAGCAGAGTACACTTGTACTCCGTATAATAGTATGACCTCAGAACTTAATCGTTGTTCTGGCTGGAATTCCAGGCAGCTCTACCGCTAAGCCTCCGGCCACAGCCTTGTCTCATCACGGTTAGTGGGACCGGGGACCAGTCACAGCTCCCCCACAGCCCGTTGCTCCAATGAAAACACAGCAAAAATAAGCCTCCAATTGAGCGTGTCTCACCAACATCCAGAAATTCTAGACCAAGCGGAAGCAAACGCTCACTGACATCTGCAGGTATGATTCCGCCCCGAGATCTCGGGGATCTCGGTCACTATGTCATGGATGATGTGTTCGGTGGTGAATATAATGAAGACAGGGATCATAACACAAGTGTCTCCTGTGTCCACGGGTTCTGGGTGCGGCTGAAGTAACTAAAATTGACTTGCATACTCCGTACACGCGCCCGAGTTTCCACACAACACGTCACATACCCACGAGTCGTGATCGTCGGTCCTGCTCTAGCCGTTGTGCAACGTCCAGCCGCCAGTCAAGACATTCCGGTCGGAGGAAAATAATTGTTTTTTACCCTGTACGCCGTTCAGAGAATGGCCCCAACGTTGCTGTGTGTTCTCATGCAAATACCCGAAATGAGGCTGACCCAGCGATCGACGGCTTGACTGAACTCTATGACTCTCTTGGGGTAATATAACATTAGTGCATCTACGAGGGATCTTCATTGACTACCATCAAATGCGGAATACGCAGCACCATGACCCAGTGCTATCGTCGGCCCCCGGGGCGCTAATTGCATGCCGTTCGACGCAATGTAACCCTCGGATCCCTGGCCATTCATGCGATTCTATAGCATAGCCAGGGCCTTTTTCTTTGCTTTTTCCTCTTTTCATGACATTCTATTGGCCTACCCACGGCGAAACGCTGCACGAAGAAAAGATAAAAACTTAGTAAAATTCCCAGACAGGAAACTAAAGCCAAGATGCGCCGAAATATCTGTCAAGGGGCGGGAGAAAGAAGCACGCTAAGAGTGCACTGCGGGTCCTCGTAAATGTTTCTCTGTTCCCCGTGGGCCTTGTAGCCCCGCGGGTTGGTGATCTGTTCGAATTCCATGAGCCGACGTGGCGGGCAGAGCACCCATGGCATTGAGTGGGATTTAGTTTCCACACCCGGGACCGTGGGAGTGGGACGTCGTCTTCACACATGGACTTGAAAATGTTGAATTAGTGTACGAAGGAATGTCATCTATCATACCGCACCCGTGGACCATGTCGATTAACTACCCAAGGCTTCGGTACACTGGGCGGAGACTAGTTCCCAGGGCCATGGTGTGGGAATTTCAGAATCTTGGAATATCGTAACGATGAAAAAGTTCATCTAGGTGCGCCATATGTACGCCGAAATACATAGTACCTTTTTCGTGTCGAGCAAACAGCTACTCGAACATCAACAGTCTGAAATGGTGAGCTCACACTCATTTGGCCTGTCGATCAATCAGTTCGCAATTCTTTGGTCGCCGACACCACATTCATAGTAGGTTGCCTTGACTGGTGGGACTTTGGAAATGACGTTCCCACTCCTGTAAACTGCCTATTTCGTATCCAGTGAACGGGGCACGAAGGGACGTGGATTACGAGGTCTTCTGCAGCCAAGTGTCACTAAAGCCAGGGGCCCGGTCGTCTGTCCAGATGCCCATTGGGTGGTCCCCATATGTCTCTCCTCGCACTTATTAACTGCTAATAGATCTGCTAAATAAGAAATGTGATGTGGAGAACACCTGGGCAGGACCCCTACTCCCTAAGGCATAAGTACGTTGTCCAGAATGGGACTGGGGGCATAATTTAGCATCTACTTCGGCAAATTCTTTTTTAAATCTGCCCTAATTTTTGGGGCCTATTCTCTTAGATTCTGATCTCTCTTTAGGTTCAGTCTTCTAGATCCATAAATACCACTGTGAATCCCTGATTTGTCCGAAAATTAATTTCTCTGCATGACCTACGTGACCTTGTCTCTTATTTCTTTGACTACTCTTTCTTGTACTACTCTGATTCTGCAGTAAATCGTCATTCTGGGAGTTCCCTTCACTATGTCGTGGCGACAACACGACTTCAACGACCCAGAGCCCTTCTTTCCGTGGTCTAGCACTGGCAGAGACTGGAATGCCAGGCCCGCTATACATCCTCAGGTCTTCCCCATCTCTGCCTACCCCGATCTTTCGGTTACTGCACCTTACCCACCATCTGCCACCCCGTCATACAATTATGACCCACGACTTCCTCCAACGCCGGGCGCCTTTGAGCCGATGTTGTCGCCTACGCCATCGGCCGTTTCCTCGGGAGGCTATCTAGATTCAAGCCCTGTCAAAGGTCACATCGGTCAGAGACATCTCGCACCGACATCAGGCACCACAGTCTCCTCTGCGGGTCATTACGATCCCAGATGCCCCAGTCCTTGGACCGACGCAACAACCTCACCGATTCCTTCTTCGGCTTTCCTCAACCCGACACCCATCAAGAGGCCCGTCGGAGAGGAAGAATCCAGCCCCGTCTTCGATCCAGACATGGGCGCGGCTCTCACCCCGGCAAGCCTCTGCGATCCTAGTCCTAGCCCTCGGGCTGATCCTGTGCCTTCTTCTGGTCCCGAGCAACAAAGTCCTCGCGCCGATGTTGCTACCAATCTACCTTCAGGACCCAAACGACCCTGTCGGTCTCGCCCCGGAAGAAGAAAAAACAGGTTCGTCGGCTCATATCTCGCGGCTCATATCTCGCTGCAGCCCCTTCGTTGAACCTGAATACCTTTCTAACTCCTTTCTACCCAGTGAAAACACGGACTACGGAACCTTTCGGTGCAACTTCGAAGGCTGCACCTACGACCGACTCTTTTCTCGCAAAGGGGTGTTGAAGCGACACGTCCAGACCCAACATCTCAACCCTCGAGGCTTCAAATGCCCTTACTGTGACCATTCTTCGAGCAGGAAGGAGAATATGAAGGCGCATAGACAGGCGGTGCACAAGGAGCGGTTCTTGTAATATTTATGATTCGATGGTTGGAGTTTGTTTCGGGATACCAGGTCTGTTTTTGATATGATTCATGAGGGAGATATATACTTCGGCTAGGGTGGAGTCAGGGGTGCATGCAATATATATTTGGCCTTTTGTGCGCTTTCAGCGGTGTGATCTCCTAAGTTCTACACGATGTTTTCCATGGTTGATACAGATGTTGTATTGGATAAGATATTAAAGTACAGAACAAACCTTGGAAGTGCCAGGGCGTTCCAACCTTGGAAGTCCCGAGGTCTCAAGGTTGCCCGACTGATAGGGCTCAAATCGGGACTTCATGCGGATCCACACCACGCACAACCTGGGGAATCTGGTCGCTACTAGAGGACCTCGGGACCTATGGTGTCAGAGCTACTCCATACAGTGCCCATGTGGCTATTTAAGTTGATATTGCGTAGATTACAGAGACAGATGGATGTGTAGCGGAAGAGCATGCCGTGGTAAATGGAGCCAGAGCAGAAAATGCAATTTTGTCTTAACACAGACGGAAGGCTGACACGAAGAAGCGGATCGATTGACCGTGCTGAATTTGAAATGGTATGGAATTTGGTGCGTATTAGCGTCAGATACGAAGTGGGAGAAAGCGACGCTGCGCGACCAGACACATCATGCTCGCGAATTGTAGAACAAGGAGAAAAATCGAGACGGTGCTCGTTCCCGGTGCCTCGGGGTCAACACAGCAATGAAAGTGTAAAATTTTTGATTCGTAGGGTTCGGTGACCCTTCCTTCTCCCACGAATAGAACGTTATCAACCCGCCAACTCCATCACGTCAAAACAACATCGGCTCGTTCCGTCGACTTTTCCTTGCCTGACCGACCGTCTGCGCGAAGAAGGGAATCACCCACTAAAAAAACAACACAGAGAAGCCGTTTAGATGTTGGAGGGGTAGAGCATGACGCGGACGGTAGCGCCGAGGGACTTGGGGGGGAGGTTGTTGCGGAACTTGGCGCGCACAACACCGGAGTTGCCTGGGAAGCGTTAGTTGGGGATTCTTCGTGTGTTCGAGTGGCGGATCCTGTGGCTGCTCGCAGCTTCGGATTCTGGGCGTTCCATGAACGTACCGTGGGGGCGGGTGACCTTGCCCCAGATCACGCGAATGTTGGAGCCGCGGACCTCACGCTTAGCGCGGTAGACGAAAGCGACCTTCTTGCCAAGGTAGAAGTTGGCGGACTTGGTGTCATCAACACCCTCAATCTTGACCAAGCTGTATTCCAAATATCAGATTCCGTTCATATCGAGGCTTTCACGTTGTGTGCGCAGGGTGTAGATACCTGGTGTTGGGAGTAAGGGCGTGCTTGCTACGCTGGTAGCTGAGGTGACGTCCCCTGTGAAGAAAGTCGTGTTAATTCTCTGATCTGATTCTGGTATCATTTGGTGTGCAAAGTGGCGTTGGGCCGAGTCCTCCAAATTGTTCCTTCATTTCGAACCGGGGTCTCGATCGTGATTTTGGGAAAGTTGTGGGAAAGTTGTGTGCGTTACTCACTTGACGTAAACTAGAGAGGAACAGAATGTTAGCATGCAATTCAAGTCATGGTCGCACTAAGCGCTGTCCTCCAGATGCGCCTTTGCGAATTTGAGACCGCCGAATCGACGATCGACGGCGGTGTCCAAGGGGCTTCACTCACGGCGGTGTCCTTGTTCGGAAGGCATTGTGTCGGCGTTTCTCTGTGATCGGGCAAGGAAAGAAGGTCGAAGAATCCCGTCCGGTTGTCGATGGTTTGGCGTGACGAGATCAGAGGTAGCCGAATCCACTCAGTTGTGCGTCAATATCCGTGACTGGCCTGGCCCTAACCGCTGTTAGGGCCACGGTTGTCACGTGGATCTTTTGTTTCCAATTACATAATCCCAGGGCAGATCACATGACTGAAACCCAGTTTGAACCCTCGGGCCTTCTAGAACATTATTATGGCGCCGCACATCTACCAGAGACGCATTCCAGGGTTCCAAGGTTCTCCAAGTTGCTGACTGGCCGTCTACCAAAAACACCAGCACTAGAGGCTACATACAGTGGTGTTTCATAACTATTTTGAGTACTTTGGACTCCACCTTATTTTACCCTGGCTAACTTGTATATCACAAAATTACCAATATTTTTTTTGCTGTTTTTTTTATTAAAGATTTTTTAGATATCATGTCTGTGGTCGAAGTACTTGAGAACAAATACTTATGGAGCACCACTGTACCTTCTGCGCCGGATCCACCTTCCCTCCTGGTAGCTTCCCCAATAGATCAGGTACTTCCTGTCCGTGTCTGAAGTTCTTGTTCTCCTCATATATCACGGTCCTCACTCTGCCAAATCTACTTGAAATCGCAGCGCATTTACTCTTTTCGCGTGAATAAAACTACGATTCTCATTGCCCGTGTCAGGTGTACCGTGTCGAAGAAAACACGAACATTCGCTCCTTGCTAGCCCATGCTTATGCTGGCCAAACCCGCCCACGACCCCACTGGTCCAGTGAGGAACGTGAAGCAGGGCCATCCCAAGCTAGCACACAAACTCAGCAGCGGTTTTCACAACAGACAGCTAGCAATGTCCCACAACCACGCAAGTCGGGCGAGCCACAAGCGCCGAAGCGATCGATTCGCGGCCTCGAGGGTAGCCGTCTCAATGTGAAGGACTTCTTCAACCAGACCCAAGTTCAAACATCCCTAGCGCAATTGTGCGATGTGTCTCCTGCGGTCCGAGCGGAGCTAGCTCATCAGTTACAACTAAACCAGACGACAAAGCACGCAAGCCAGCTAAGCGCTCCAAGCGACTTGGGTTGGAGAGCTGGCACTCGTCCAGCTAGTTGCATTCCACCGAGGACTAGCGTCCCTCGATTAACGAGTAGCCAGGGTAGCCCATGTGCCCACACAATTGGGGCTGGGTCTTTGCCGAGCCGGGTCTGTGCCGACTTGATGCACCCATTCGAGTCAAAAATGCGTGGCCATCTGTCAACTAGCTCCTTGTTTGTTAGGTTCTTTGCGGCGTAATAGGCTTGCAAATCCGTTGTTCATCGGTTGGAACAGAGTAAGTGGTTCAACTCGTCCTCCTTCATCGAATACGACTAACGGATGAGCTAGCCCACGGGTCCCGAGAGTCTTCCCCAGGAGGAAACCGTTCTGCGTTTTCTCCATACAATCATCAGACGGACAGAGTCAAATATATTGACCAAGCAAATCCTGCCTCTCCACTATCCAGTCTCGCTTTAAAACATTTCTCGGCGTGATGGAATTCTCGTCCGGGCATCCGTTCAAAGAGGATCCATCGGATCTATCGTCAAAAGCTACAGAGACGATCTCGCAATCAGTTCAAGATGGACTAATTTTCAAAGGCTGCTATTTCGAGCTGTAGCAGCTCACCTTTAGATCCATTCGACACATGTTAATCAAAGATCTCGATCTGTCTATAACGAAACGGTCCACTTCTTCACCTTTTCATACGAAGAACCTTTTGGTGCTTCATTTGGCGATCCTACTACAATCTTCCTTGTGTGCACGGGCGCGAGATGTGATCCGATCGGATGGATATACTGGAGACCACCAGTTCTCCAAGTGGCGAACTGCGCTTTCGAGCCGACGCCACCGCTACGTCCATTTCAGCCCTCGAAGACACATTCCTGGCCCGGTTTGAAAAGGGAAAGAAGTAAGCTAAATGGTCAAGCCCGGCAGCCAATATCATTTACTGACTTCCATATCCAGAGACGCGCCAACAGAACCGAGAAACATCTACATGAATCCGGTCCCCTTCGGAGAGGACAATTCAATGTGTGTTATAAAAGCATTCCTTGTTGTCACCACTCATAGCGGACAGATTGAGAGTGATGTTGAAAGGGTCTTATGGGACGGATTACCACTCATGATATCCGCCGCGGCGCGGCAGCAGAGATTAGCCGCATGCCTCTAGAGACAACTCAGAACATCGCTGTTTCAGCAAGCGTGATGGGTCACTTGACCCGAACCCTGCTGACCGAGACGACCCAAGAGTATATCGGGGACACGGACATCGACTTCTGGGAACGGGGGAGGAAAGAATCAGGGCACTATTTCCGCCGAGACCGACTGGTTTCATCGGAGCCATTCGAAAAACCAGTCGTCACAAACCAACAGATCAGGGAGTTCAAAGAGAGATACCCTGAATTCGAGGGAACCGAATGCACAATCCGTCACAGGATTTTATGGATGGCGAAAAGAGAATGAGAGGACCGGCTGCTCCTTTTTTGTATCCATCTTGCCATCCCTATTAGTTGATTATTCACTTTTTTTCAAATATACTCCAAGTCAGTTCAGCCGCGCAGATCACATAACTGAAACCAAGTTCAACCAGGCCTTCTAGAACATATTACGGTACTGCACATCTACCAAAGATAAAGTTCCAAGGTTGCTGACTGGTCCGCAACCAAAACTTTGAAAGACTACTAAGCTAGAGGCTGCATACTTGTGCATCCCAGACTATCCATGGAAAAATTTATTCACGTTCCAAGGTTGTATCCATCTGTGAGCTAAAAACACTGACCATTCTGTAGTTGCTGTCATATCTTCCATCACTTTCTTCGCCGAGCACATCCTACACTGTAACCGTTTGGAATGTGCTGAAGTGTGCGGGTTGGCCATGTTGCTCTCGGGCATACTCATGAAGTCTTTTTGTCCCCCGAAAAGAAAAACCCCCAAAAAACTCGCAGTATTCCTCCTCTCCGCACGCGCGCGCGGGCTCACATTGTCGGTTTCAATTTCTCTGCTATGATGGTGCTCGCTCTGCGCATTTTTTTCACGCTGTCATGGGCGACTTTTAAACCTGAACCCGACGGTGAGTCTATCTGGCTGGGTCTTTGGAATCAATAGTTTTGCGAGAAGTATCGGGAGAATCATCAGGAGGATCATCAGAAGGCATCGATGATGAACATTCGATATCAGCGACTGCCTTCAGTTGATTGAAAGCTGACATGTATGTCCAGTATGTCATGTTACTGGGAATGATCCTTTTGTTTTCTTCATGTAGAAATGCCACTTGAGTGAACTCATCGTCCAACTCCCTGAGCATGCGAGTGTAGCAGAAATAAGGAAATGGGCGACATTTAAATTTGTTGAGCTTGTCCAAAAGATCTTGGCTAGCAGCCAGATAGTCACTTGCGTTGTCAAAGTCGGATCTTTCCATTTCGTCCCACTTGATCAACAAATTGTTGACATGAATTGCAGTTCCGATATCTTTGGACTGCTTCCATTCCTCGATGTCGCAAATCAGGTCGTCGGCGTTTTTGGCCCAACTCTTTACCCCAGCCTCGATTTCATGGCGCGTAGCACCCTCAAGGGTTCCAGTGATCCATCGCGCAACTCTTCTAGACCAGTAGTCCCAGATGTTTTGACTGTGGCTTGTTTTCTTTGGACGACGCAGATCGCGGCGGATCACTTGTTCCACGCTCAACATACGCAGTGCGCGAACAATATCCCGTTTCCACTGAGCAAAATTTGACGTATCATGTTTCAACTGAACCACATCCGGGAATGTGACATCAGCATGAGTTGGTAGTCCCTCGCCCTGATTATCCCACTCAGCTGCGGTATCATCGCTATCAGTGACTTGTTCATCGTCGGAGTGGACGGGGCATTCAATTTCGCCCAGTCCTTTGGGCTTCTGTGGTGTGGTTGCTGCCATAGTTCCAGCAGTAGCCTTATCCAGGCTCACTTCCAAGTCCATGGCTTGCTGGCTGTTGACTTTGACAGGATCAGTTGACTCAAAGAAATCTTGGAGCATTCTTGAATCCAAGGAAATGGATGGAAAATGATGAAATCCAGTCCACAGAGCGGGGGTGGTAAAATATTTACCTGAGAGGAAGATGGATAGAGAGAAAGAGAGAAAGAAAGAGGGGGGGGGGTCCAACATAAGGTACCTTTAATACCTCTTCCTAGCAAACATACCCTCTCCTAGCAAACAATTTCGTGAGACGTGGCGTTGAAGTAAGTGCACAGGACAAACACCCAAGAGTCTATCATATTTGTCACCTTTACTAGCCTCGCTTTTTATGAACCCTAGATAAGTGTTCCATCATGTTGTCCTTCCGACTGAAAGCCCTGTTGCACTCATGACAATCGAATGAGCGTGGATTGACGTGCTGTGTTTCAATGTGCCGCATCAACACGCCTTTGCGAGAGAACACGCCTGGATAGTTGCAACCCCTCCAGAGACACTGAAAATGACGGCATCGGTTCCTTGATTGCCCAATTTACATCGTCAGTTTGTACAGTCAACCTTCGGACTAAGGATTATTACCTAGGACTTGACTCGGGTGATCGCAGACGGCGCCGACTGTCACTTTCAACCTCGCTGTTGACGTCATTTAAAAGGAAAGATTGTGGTCTCCAGATGTTTGGCAAAGATGCGTCGGTAGCCCCAAGCGTACTCTGAGTGTCAAAGGAAGCCGCTGTGGGGGGCTCGCTGGTATAATGAAGTTCGACCGAGGCGCCGGATATCTCATGTTGAATTGTGTGGCTCCAATCAAGGCTTCTGGAAGATGCGGTTGTAATATGATTGAAAAACTGTGGCATAGAATGGCTTTGCGGTATATGGTCCAGCTGATAAATATCTGCTGACATGACAGGGGTGGGATATTGAGCAGCAAGGGCATCTCGCTGGAAGTTGCTCACATCCACCGGCCCCCAGCCTTCCTCACTTAGGACGTTGATGTCGTTCGAAGTAAGACTATATGGGGAGTCTACCATTGTGCAATGATCAAAACCAGTAAAAAATTTGTCTCCGGGAAAGACAAGATAGAGCCTGGGGCTCAGGTCTAGATATTCCAACGTTTGCGAGGGAAAAGAAATTTTATAACTCGGAGTTTGCATTTGCGGCTAGATTATGATACAGGAAAGGAGATCCATGCATGAACAGGTGCACGACCGGTAAGTAAGATCTAACACCAGGCACCTATGTATCGTAAGCTGTGAAACCCCCAAGCGTTCGTCGAACTTGAAATGTACGACACAAATGCTTCCATTCTAGAAGGTTTTTCGTCGGAGGATTCCGAAACAGTGCCACGTGGAGTAAAAGAGGACAGAAAGCCTGCAGCAGACGCCGGAATGACAGGATCCGCAAGGAGCAGCAAATCAACAGCGGGAAGCAAGCAGAATTACTACCACACATCTTCAAGAGGGTCACACCGAGCCCTTGACCTCATCTGCAGCCGCATAACGAGACCATTTTCGAATAACAGGCCCATACCGGTAGAAGACGTATGGCACGGGAACCATGATCGCGCTGATACAGCCCAGGATTGTTAGGGTCCAATGTACGCCCATGTTCTTGTAGAAGGGAATCCCGACAACGCTCATCCCCCCAGCTGCGAAGTATCTCGACACAGTCATGAAACCCAGGGCAGACGCGGCATAAATGTCGTAGGAATCAATGATATACATGTAAGAACTGATGAAAATGCAGATACAGCCGAAACCGAAGAAGCTTGATGCTACAATGGGTGACCAGATCGAGACAGAAGCCTATAACATAATTAGCCTCATTGTGAATATGGTTGATGTGGCGGGGGTATTGAACGCACGAAATCAGTCCAGCCCATCCAAAACAGACTGATGGGAATCATTGGCGCTCCACACATGGCAAACCAGAGTCGAACCTCTGGCTGTGTGTGGACGTTATCCAAAGCGCGAGGATCCAGGGTGGGATCAGCCCCGTTCTTTTGCTGTGCTGCAGCAGTGAAGTCTCTCTTGGTGTGGCGGTAGATTGGTATAACCAGAAGTCCAACAAGAGCAATGCCAACATACATTGCAACCCAGACGATGTTGGTAAGGCCTTGAGATAGACCATGCACATCAGTGAAGATGTTGGTGTAGCCATCGAAGAATGTGAAAAGAACAATATACAAGACCGTCATGTATAAAGAGATCAGCAGGATGATAGGCTCATGGAATGTGATGAGGAACTGCCGCTTCATTGCACCGCCAATACGACTAAATAGGGAAACATTGTCCATATCCATAGCAGACCGAAAACGGGGATCACCCGTCTTCTCTCGTAGATGCTTTCCCTTCCATTTCAAAAGTAGCGGCGAGTAGGTTTCGGGCTGGAAGAGCAGGACCAGAACGAAAACCGCGCCTGATGCGATCAAAATAATCCATGCGGTCCACTGCCATTCCAAAACGCCGGTTTGTCCGATAAAGGAAGCAATCACTGGTGCCAGGACAGGTCCACCGAACGACAAGATCGCATACATTGGGAATGTAATTGTCTTTTCAAGAGGATTCCATAGGTCCGCGATGGTACCGCCGGCGCACGTCAGGGGAGGACAGCCAAAAATCCCCGCCAAAAAACGGAAGGCAAGCTGGGCACCAATGTTCGGAGCGAGAGCTGAGCCCATGATGAAGATCATGAACAAGGTAAGAGAGCCGGCGTAGACAGCATTGCGGCCAAGGATTTCTGATAGGGGACCGCTAACCAGCGATCCGGCTGCAAATCCAAGAAGATACACACCTGCTCACAAGTTAGATGTTAGATTCGGCATAGGGTCACACCGTTGCGATCATACCAGTCACTAAAGATCCGACAACTTCGCTCACGCCGTACGTCTCCGTGATCTGAGGTAGAACACCCGACTCGATAGCAGAAGCAGCACCGACGATGAAAGCCAAAGCTGTCACGAGCAACGTCGCTACCATCCGGCGGGTATAGCTAAAGTGCCGAGGATTTAGTGGGTCGGTATCACTTTCCCAACCAACAACAAAGACGTGAGAGTTTGGATTTGAAGGATCGAGCTGTTTCTGGATATCGATGCCAGCAAGGGACTGGGCTAGGCCGGACTTCTCAGAATGTTGCGAAGGCTTCTGGGAAAGCGGGCTCAGGGCCGGATTGGCGACATCTTGACTTGCTCGGCTCGATAGTACGGGCGGCGCGGCATCGACGGGCTTCATGGAAGAATGTGCACCATGTTTCGGGGCATTTTCGAGTTGTCTATCGACAACATGGCCCAACCGTCGGAATTGCAGATAAGACTGCATTTTAAATTTCAAGATTAGACCGAAACTTGGGGTCTGCCAAATTGTGATCTCACCGGTTATAATAGCAGCGTTCCTATTCGGCCCAAGAACGCTGTGTTGACTGCTTAAGTCTTGGATTGCGTTGTAAATTTCCGAGTCAAGGCAGTGCCCTATGGCTTTAAAAGTATGCGTTCATGGGCAGTTTGACCCGCAGCTGATAAATCGGACTTCTTCCACCCCGAATTCGGTTCAATTTCGGGCCGCATGCCCTCGGTGGGTCCCTTAAACCCGAGGATACTTCGGCCCTGACAAATCAAAAGGCCGAAAGGAATGTAAGAGGATGATGTGGTAGAAGAGTGGCATTGTAAACAGAAAGCAGGGTCAGCAGCTGAGCAGCAGCATATGTACCGGATAATGTCTGGCACTCGAGACCCTTCCTATTCCATTTGAGTGCTCACCTCTTGCCGCTTTTTGATCTCAGAGTACGAAATTGAGCACGCCTCTGAAAACTCTGATCCACTCGCTGATCATCCCGATGTCATATGAGCGATCTGATTCGCTCAGTAGAGTCTAGCAACAGTCTGAAAGTGTAAAGACTCAAAGCGAAGACCCCACCAATCTTCTTGCAGAGACTGGAAAGACCTTTTAAGGCACTCCTAGGCGTTTTCTATGCTAATTACTAACGAAGGGGTAATAAATGTGTACTTGTACGTAGCAACAGCACCACCGATATTGAATCAAAGAACGACTTGGACTACCGAAAGTCTGGTTCATGCATTTCACATTTAAGATACACTGTGACCCATGAAATCAAACCCCAACCCAACTCCGCAGCCGAATATATCTGCTCTCACGGGAACCCAATAGCCTCGTACACCTGCTCACCATAGAGTCGCATAAACTGGCGACGCACATGCGGTCTCAACATGACAATGCGCGTCCGAATCTCATCTTCAAGGCCCGACAGCTCCGCACAAGCACGCGCAAAGTCCTCAACCTGCCCCCGATAAGACCTGCGAATCTCAAGATCTCTCATATCTGTCACTGTCACAGAACCCAATGCGCATGGGATTCTGCTGATTTCATTCCTCAAATACCGAAGCTTGTAAATCTGTCGGAGAATGGGGCCGAACTGGTGATGGATTAGGGGTTGATTCTCAGAAGACCGTCTGTAACTTGCCTCTCGGCGTGCTATTCCATCGACGTCACGCGTTGTGATGGGTGGAACCGAGCCCGCACTCGCACTGGCTCGAATACGTGCGTTGGATGCGGCTCGTTCAACCGACGGTTCGATCCCGGAATTGTGAGCCTGGGAGTGGCTGCGAGCGCCGTGACGGGACTCAAATGTGGATTCCATTGAAGTGAGTGGTCGATGTGTCGGGTCGACCGTTGTGTAGGCGATTTGAGTTGGGGGGTTGGATGATTTTCAGTCTTCCCTCGCTAGCAGCCGAGCACAGAGAATGATAAGTGCTGGGAGGTTGGGTTATAGAAGAAAAGAGCGGTGTTGGATATTGGAAGTGGGGGTTGAGAGTGTGAAGAAGAAGAGATCGAAAGAATCGAAGAGATGGAATAAAAGCTCTGAGCGGAGCGACACCGTGGTCCTGGAGCCGCCAGTTGAATAGGCTTAATTTAAGCTTAATCTCGGTCCCTTTGTGATCAACGTCACAACCGCAGGAACTACTTCGAAACTACCAACCCAATGTAGTATCAATTCGGTCTGGCCATTTAGTTCAGATCGGGATCACGCTAAGTGTCTACAGCCTGATGTATTTATTTCCAACCGAGACACAAAATAGGTGATCAGAAGGAAAGAAGGAGCAACCCGGGGCGACAAAGGTAGAGCTCAAAGTCAACTTGGGATCCTGGAGTTCAAAAATACCATTGACTCATACTGCGCTGAAAACAACAATTACTTCACCTGAGAAGTTTCCATAAGATCCAAGTTCTCGCTTGGGCACGGGCGATCAGTAAGTTCCGCTTCCAGCTGCCCAGGTGGGAACCCGTGGATAGACACGGAAAGTCACCCAATCTCTGCACCTACTGGAACCCACACCCTCGCCTGTCTAAGCCTCCAGTCTGGACCCTGAAGACAGAACCTACATTTAAGAACCGTCGCTCGCCCACGGAGTTCTCACCCCCAAAATTCCAAAAAGGAACCAACACCTGGCATGGCCAACGGCTTCCTCCCATACCACGAGCCTGGAAGTGTGTAGCCCAGCACATCTCAATTGAGCGCCGCCCACTTTCTCACTGATCGCAGCTGTCCAAATACTAATCATAGTATCATTCTTTTTCTTCCTCGCGCTCGCAAAATGGTTCTCCGCAAAGATCATTCACGCCGGCATCATCGGCCAGATCGCCGTCGGTATCATCTACGGTGTCCCCCTGGCCAACATCCTCGAGCATAACTGGCAGGAAACTTTCCTCGCCCTCGGTTATGTCGGGCTGATTCTGATTATTTTTGAAGGTGAGTTTTCTTGGCTTCTTGGCCAACATGATACTGATGTCATCCGTTCTAGGCGGTCTTGGCACTCGCGTAGATTTGCTGAAGCAGAATTTCACGCTGAGTATGGTGGGCGCGGCGACGGGAGTGTGCTTCCCGATTGCCCTTTCTTACCTCTTGCTCTATTTGGGTTTTGGATATGGTGTGTGGCGATCGTCGATTTCTGGGGTCGAGCTAATGTGGACCAGGCGCGGTGGAGACTTTTATTTTAGGCGCTGCGCTTTCGGCTACCTCATTGGGTATGTGATCTCCAGCTAGTTCTGGGCTACTGGTCAATTTGTAAGGATCTCGTTTTAACATTGAGATATCTAGGGACGACATTTGCCGTCATCAGCTCGGCTTCGAGCTCGGTCAGTCTCGCTGAAACACGCGTCGGCTCAGTCCTCGTGAGCGCTGCCGTCATCGACGATGTGGTGGGGCTTGTCATGCTCAGGTATCTTGCGATCCCAACAATCGAGGTCACAAGCTAACAAAGTATGCAGTGTCATCGGCGACCTAGGCAAACTCTCCGAAGGAGATGTCAACCTAGGCTGGCTAATCGGTCGCCCGATAGTAGCATCCGTGGGAATGGCCATCGTAACGCCCATCGTCACAAAATGGGTCTTCGCACCATTCTTCCGCAAGTACATCGAGTACCACTTCGCGCGCTTCGACCACGTCTCCAACATCATCCTGATGATCCTCGTTCTCTCGGCTTTCGTTGCCATCGCTGGCTTCACCGGCACATCGGTGTTGTTCGGTGCGTTTTTGGCAGGTGTATTCCTCACGTACATTCCGAGCAAGCGCCCCGAAGGACCGTTTGTCGTTATGAGCCGCGAGCAGGGCGAGCGTGAAGACGACAAGAGTCCCACGTTCGTTCATACATTTGAGAAATATCTCCTGGCGCCCCAGGAGTATTTGATGGAGCCTTTGTTTTTCTCTAGTATCGGGTTCGCGATTCCTTTCGTGCAGCTGTGGACGGGGAAGCGCATTTGGAGAGGCGTTGTGTATACGCTGCTGATGGCGTTTGCGAAGGTATGCTGGAACCCAAATATTCTTGTCGTCGTTGTAAGTTGACGAATCCTGATAGTGCGTTGTTGGAATTTGGATTCCTATATGGCAACTTGCGATGAAGCGCAGATCCCAAAGCAAAGACTCAGACCCAAGGTCCAAAAGCGAGAAGAAAGCAAGCCACAGCGAGCAAGTCGAGCACAAAAAACAGTGGAAACGCGCTTGGCTCGCTGCCGCGCTCCTTGGATCTGCCATGGTGGCGCGCGGTGAGATTGGTCTGCTGATTATTGAGATTGGACACAATGAGACTCCGTACGTCAGTGATGATGGATTCATCACTGGCGTCTGGGCGATCTTGTTGAACACGATCATCGGCCCGGTTACTGTTGGTCTGATGGTTCGTTTCCATGCGCAGGCGATTGAGGAGGGTGATTGGGGGTTGCAGACCCCTTCTATTCCTCTGGAAGGCCAGGAGACTAGCCATGGTGCGGTATAGATGCATGTGATGGAGAGATCGTGTCGATTAGCAGACACGGCTGCGAAGGGGATGGATGCAGTGTAGTTGGGTGGTGAGTAAAATACGATATGCTATGATCAAGTAGCTGAATTTAGAGGCTCGATTTTTCATAACGTCCTAGGTTGGTTATATGGTCAAGTTCATGAGTAATTTTGATTATGTATTGAAAAGGATGTACCTATCGAAAGTAAATCCCCGGGCAGTGAAAATGCTGAAAATAAAACCCGAGATGCATTATCCATGAAAACAAGCTACTACATGGAAAAAGTCCAGAGTAGCCTGATGGGGGTATTCAGTGATTGAGTCGTGAGAGACTCCATTAGAAGACGTAAGCATTAACTTTTGAATATGTATGCGACTCAGCACAGAGCAACAAGATTAAATGTGCATAGAAATAGAACGTTGGGTGTATTAAACCTCAGTCTCAGGCTTCGAAGCAGCATTGCGCTCAGCGTCAATGAGCTCCTGGCGGGCGCGCTCCTGCTCAGCAAGACCAGTCTTTCGAACGGCGTGCTGGGTAGTCAGTTCGCGCTTGCGAACGAACAAAGAGAGAATAAGACCGAGGGCTGCCACAGCCGTGTAGAAGATCCACATGCGGTTGAGGGCATGGGTATAGGCACCCAAGACGACCTGGCGCTGTGAGGGATCGAGGCTGTTGATGAGAGACTTGGAGGAGCCGGCGAAAGAGGCGGAGATAGTGGCGGCTGTTTCAGCGCCAACGGAGGCAATCAATTTGTCGGACTGCTGGCCCATGATGTTCTGGAAGATGACTGTTCCCAGCACCACGGACATAGAGGTAGAGAGCTGACGCACGAAACCGAATGTGGCGGTTGCGGTAGCCATGTCGGCGGGGCGGACGTTGGCTTGGAATGCGACGAGGGGAGCTTGGAAGTTGGGGCCGACGCCGACACCGGCAATGAGCTGGTAGATGATGATGCGAGGCCAGGAGGCGTAGACCTTGAGGTCGATGAAGAGACCAAATCCAAGACAGATGAAGAACATACCGCCGATGATCAACTCACGGAAGCGACCGGTCTTCTTCATGGTGATACCAGTGAAGACGGAGCTGATCGAGAGAGACAAGACGAGCGGCAAGACATAGACACCGCTCAGGATGGGGTTCGCTTGCAGAACTGTCTGGAAGTAGAGTGGCAGGTAATAGGTACCGGCGATGAAGACGAATCCGTGACAGAAGCAGACCATCAGAATGAGGATGTTGTACCACTCATTGAAGAGCCTTGCTGGGATGATGGGGAACTTGGCGAACTTCCATTCGTAAATCATGGCAAGACCCCAGGTCAGAACACCGAACACGATCAGACAGATCACGGTTGGGGAAGCCCAGGGGTAGTTGACACCTCCGAACTCGAGACCGAAGAGGAACATCAGGGTTCCACCGATGATCAAGAATGTGCCTGCCCAATCGATGCTGCGCAGACCGGCAAGCAATGGAGTCTTGGGAGACTCGATGTGGAGGAACAGAATCAGAATAACAAGCGAGACACCTCCGATGGGAAGGTTGAGGTAGAAACACCAGCGCCAAGTGACGTTCGTAGTGAACGCACCTCCGACAATAGGACCCAAAGCACCCGCAATGGCCCAAGTCGCACCGAAAAGACCATAGTACATAGGTCGGTCTCTGTCAAACAGTTAGCCATGTTCCAATCTATTGTGAAAATCGCCATACCTCATGCTGAACAAGTCCGAAACACTGATGTTAGCCAGGATGATGATACCACCACCGCCAACACCTTGAATAGCCCGACCGGCCAGAATCATAGCCATATTATTCGCCAGGGCACAGATCAAACTGCCCACCAGGAAAGCAACATTGGCCATCACAATAATATGTTTCCTCCCCCAAATATCACTAATCTTTCCCCACAGGGGAATGCAAGCGGCGTTCGCCAGCAAGTAAGACGAGGCAATCCATGAGAACCCACTCTCCGAAGCACCGAATTGAGCCGCGATCGTGGGGAGGGCGGTGGAAATAATGGTCTGCAGGCAAAAGTCAATAAATCAAGCCTCACGCGGGTGGGTCAGATCACCACTTACCATATCGAGAGCAGCCAAGAACAGGGCCAACTATAATGCGCCATCAGATTAGCTTTCTGCATTTGAGGATATTCACCGGTGCGATAGGCGGGTCATTCTTACGCATAGCGCAGTCATCACAGCGATGATCTTCTTCTTTCCCATACGCGCAGCTTGCGAAGGCGTCCTGTCCAAGGGCGCGGTCTTGTCGACTTGCGCATTTTGCTCAGCGGCCGGAGAATCGATCGGTTCCGTCGCAGGTGCATCGTGCTTCTCGACGTACTGCTCCGAGGCAGTATCACTGGATTCGGGGCGTGTGGTCGTCATGGTGAGGGGGAAAACAAGTTTCACCAAATTCGGAGATTAAATCCGTAAATGCGCTCAGCACTGAATCCTGTCCGAAGGCAGAATCAAGGGGCTTGCGAAAGGAGAGCCGGAGAAAAAAGAGCGAAGGAGCATATTTAAAAAGGAACTCGGAGAGCGCATTTTCGGAGTTTAGAAAAGCGCAGGATTGTTGCCGAATCAGAGTGGATGTCGGCCATATCGGCCATTGCGAACTCCCGACGCCGACATCTATTACTATGAGTCAACTGACACAAACACGAACTTGCGAGGATGTGAGGATGTGAGATTTGTCTTGATATGGATCTGATTGGGAGCCTGTGTTACTTCTTCGCCCTATAGTGAGATATTTCACCGGGTTATACAGTAGAAATCTCGGGGTCACTCAAAAGGGAGTCGGCGCGATCTACTAAAAGGTTACCCGCTCATTTCCCCTTTGGGAAATTCTAGACTTCTCGAATCTACACGTCTGAATACTCTACCGTGTCAAAGCTCAACATGCTCAAGGTAATACTTTCGAAAATTGAAAAGACAGGCCGCTCTTTAAAAGCGCATCTATCTCGTCGTGATGCGAAGCGAAGTCCGATCTCCAAGCTTGAGAAGAAGGTACTGCATCGAATTTTCGATATGCTGGACCCGGTCGACCAAGCGTGCCTGGCCCTAACTTGCAGTGAATACCTATATCTCTTAATGAAGGTGAAGAATATTTTGGTTTGGGGAACTGATATTGGGGAACACACTATACGCCCAACAGTACTGATCTCCTCGAACTCGACTACTCGAGAAAAGCTCAGCTGTCGGCTACAAAACAAGCGGTGGATATTCTGTGCGAACTGCCGCCGACTACATACCCGAAAGGCATACAAAGAACAAGAGCGTGCAAGGAGAGCAGTAGAGTATAGGAGGAGACAGCAGGAGCGTACCAGGAGAGACCAAGAGCAGAGAAGGAGAGAACAAGAGCTTCAAAGAAGACAACAGCCTGCAAGGAGACAACAACAAAGTTATGGATCCAGCCCAACAATCCTTGGTGATCCGCTGCTCGACACCTTGCTGTTCGCTTCTTTGCTAGACTGTATGTGACTAGCAACGGCTTTTTGCGCCGAAGGACGATGGCTCATATTGCTCAATATTCAAATGATGTAATCTTGGAAACACATCAGACACTAGCTCGACCGATAATATGCAACAATGATTCTTCCCAGGCAATTCTATGACGAAAAACAAAGTGAGGGTTGGGGTATAAAATGGAAATATAAATCACAAAGGGCAATGAAGCACAGACACGTGCATAGCTTAAACGTATAGATATTCTAATCCTGCAAGAGAAGAATTTCTGCAAGATCTTATTAGCCAGTGATTCAATACCGATCACTTCGCAAACTTACCCGTCAAGGCCTCCTCAAAGCTGAGCGTAATATACCCATCCCGATCCTCGTCATAGCGCTTGAAGACGTCCGTCATGCGCTTCAGACTAATACAAGCCTGAACGAATAGATCAAAGCTCATGCCCTGGCGAACAGGGTCCTTCGGCGTAGTCATCTGTTTCCCCTTCGCCTCGAAGACGCCGAAGATAACACCGATGAATTTCGGACTTAGTCTGTACCCGAAGGCGACAAGCGCATTCTCGAACTCAGGCATGCTGATGCGCCCGCTGCGGTCCTCGTCGAATCTATCAAACAGCTCCCGCCACGCAGCAAGGTACCGCCACAGCGAAACGAACTCGTCAAAGTTGATAGTCCCGCTTCCGTCCCGGTCGAACATGCGAATCATCAACCTGACGGTCCGCGGGTGGAATGACGTATAATCTCCATTCACGAGGGCCGAGCCGAGCTCGTGTTCTGTAAGGGTACCGGAGTGAGAAGAGTTCGCAGCGCGGAAGAGAGGAAATAGCTGCTGCGGGTCATTGCTGGGTGCTGTTAAGGGAGGTGGGGCGGGGGACATGGGCGGGCGCGAAGCGGGCGCAGGGCGATTGCGCTGCACGGGCGGAGGGCCGAAGCCATAGTTTTGAGGAGGCGGGGAGGGGTGGAGGGGGTGTGGACGACTTTGACTTTGGCTGTAGGTTTGGCTGTGGCTTTGGCTTGGGAGCGGGTTTGTGGATGGTGGTCGTCCGCTGTAAGAGTGGTGGTGTGTTTGGGAGTCGAGGCGCGGGGGAGCGGCGACGTATGCGTTTTGCGGGGGCGCGCTGGATACAGGGACGCGAGGGGGAACGCCACCTGGACCTGACTGTGGAGGGCGTGAGGGGAGAGGCTTTTGGTTCATGCTCTGGCTGTGTGCTGAGGAATGGCTGGAGTGGCTCTGGCCTGATACGCTCATTGAGCCTATCATCTGCGCAACCTGGTGAGTTGTTAGTAAGGGAGGGATGTGGTGTGGCGCGGGTTAAGTACTTGTTCTGGCTCGGCATGGCTGGAACTTGTGTTAGTAGGTGGACTTGTAGGCTTCCATGTTTCTTGCAACCGGCTCAAGACTTACGCAGGCAGCGCATCGGGGTTGTAGGACTTGTTGTACGCCATTGTATGCGATGGGACGATGGATGGGGGCGAGGTGAGACAGATGCAACAGGCACCAGGCAGAGATGCGGACAAGTCTCTCTAGACACGAGAATCGAGAGGGTTAAGAGAGAAAGGAGGTGGAAATCGCAGATTGCCCGAAGCGGAGCCGTGGGGCGGTGGTTTACGCAGACACTTTAGCGCGCCAAGTGATAATCTCGGGGTGATGCCAATATGAATGGGAATGTCACGATATAGACGCCGTTAAACAGTGTAACCTATTCTATTTCAAGCTTTATCCACCGTCCTGAAGACTGTGTTCATATGTTGACTTTCTACCGATCAGCCCTACGTGGGGAACTTATAGGCGCCCTACTAAAAATACATTGGGGGCGATGTTTGCGGTACCGCTCCTCGTATTCGTATAGCAACAGGCTTCTTATTTTCTTTTTGAGGCTGAATAAGGTGGGTCAGGCTTGTTTACCGATAAAGAAGATGCTTGATTTCTTTTTTTTTTGTAATGTCTCACTCCAATTTCTACTCGATGATGTGAGTCTGAAAAACGAAGGTAATGTCATAAACTAAAAAATGCTTGGATAACATGGGTATCTCAACGAGACGCAAACGCTTTTGAAAGATGATGATACAGCCGAGAAAAGAATCGAATAGCAGAGACCGAGCCATTGCAATGAAGCGGAATCTCTCTGAAAGGGAAAGCTCGCTCGCGGTGGCAATCACTGTAGAGCTAAACACCCTGGTAGACACCGCGAGCGATGATGGAGACCTCGGGGGCCTCGTCCTCCAACACAGTGATTATCTCTGCCCAAACCTTCTCCTGGAGCTCCTCCGCATCGGCGCCGGTAGTCAGAGCAGTGGATTCACTGCAACGTGGTTAGTAGAGACACAACCGGTCAAACATAAGGGGGTTTCTCTTACTCAAGGTATCCCTCACTGCGCCAGCACTTTCCCTGAGACTCAACGCCCTGAATGGTGGCACTGACCAAAGACCGACTTCCTTCCTCGGTGGTGCGGGCAAACAGCTTATGCATCACCCAGACAATGCACTTCTCATACCAGCAGTTGTATTGACGGCCCAGACCTGACTTGCAGAGTCCAGGGCTAACGGTGTTGACAATGAGAGGGTGGGAACCATCCTCTTTGCGTGACAGAGCGGCAATTTTCTTAATCACAAATTCGAGCAACAGCTTCGAGATGCCGTATTGCTTAGGGCCTTTGAAGTTAACAGAATCGTTGAGATATGGCAGCAACGGGCCATCAGTCTGCACACTCTGAGCCTTGACCCGGACAAACTGCTGACTTGAGACGACACTCATGTGAGCGGGATCCGTTGCCGTAGCGCTTCTCCTCAGCTTGGGGATCAACAGCAGAGCCAGCATCGAGGTGGACAGAGTGTTGACCTGAAGAGTCTCCTCCCATCCCTCCGGGGACTGCTGGTATTCACGGTTCCAGAGACCAGCGTTGAGTAAGGCGACGTCGAGGCGCTCGAGCTCGTTGTTGACACGGTCAGTGAAGATCTTGACGCTGCGGAAGCTGTTCATCTCGAGCTGCCAGACGTTGATGACGTTGAGTCGTTTGGTGATTCGCTCCAGTTCGAGTTTGGTTTGCTTGCCACGCTCGATGCTGCGCGATCCAATGATGAGTTTGTCAGCGCCGAGATTCAGGATCTTGACGGCAGCTTCGAAGCCTAGGCCTGAGGTGGCACCTGTCAGGAGTACAACTTTTCCGGCAAAGGATATGCCTTGGGGGTCAGTGGGTGGGGTGTACTGCATTTTCAGCAGTCTGAAGAGGCCAGCCATGATGAAAGAAGTTGGAAGCTGCTCGAAGAAACTTGGAAGAGAGAAGAAAAAGCCAAAGGTCGAAACACCAGGAACGCGTCTGAAGTTTCCAAGTTAGAGCGATAAACGCGATCCGATAAGGCGATAAGGCGATAAGAGGCCCCGATAAGAGTTCCGATAAGAGGTTCGCGAATACGGGAAGGAGGGGCCTCTTACAGTATGCAAGGCAGCACTTTATATCTCCGTCAACCGATTTCTGGGGCTCCTACTGCTGTTGTGATCAGCGGCTTTAATTCAACTGGGAGATAGTGAATAATTACTTTAATTTAGGCCCTACTTGAGGAGATGTCATGATCATTTTAGGCGAAAGCAATGGTGGTCAAGCTAGGCCGCACCTTAGAGAATGTGCAGCTAGAACCTGGATCGAGCGCTGTAGATTCCCCTGGAACGGGCCTAATGATTTCAAATCTTATATTGATCCAAAGAACATGCCTGCTTCATTGCTGAACTCATAGTTCGCGAAAATGGCGAAACAAACAAACACTGCAAACAATCGCGACCGCGACAACCGAGTCGGTTTTCACCCAAAATTAGTATACAGAAATCAAAAATCACCAAGAGCGAAGTTTGAAAGGGACCCTTAACCGGACTACGTCCCATCTCTGATTCTGCTCTGAACTCACATCTCTCCGAGCAGTGGATTACCCGAGCAAGCTGCATCGCGGGGCAATTATTAATCCACAATCTGTCCGATACCATCTAGGAACACCCAAAGTTGCATATTGAACATACCGCATTATCACATTCAACATGGCAGCCGCCGAGCAGGGCCATCTTGTTCATCCGGAAGGCCGGACATGGAAGACTCATTTCCCCAAAGGCGATCTCTGGGTATTTGGATACGGGTAAGTTGACTCATAGATTGGATACAATTCTAAGTCAATAGTTACTGATCATATCCCAGGAGCTTGATCTGGAAGCCACCACCACACTATGGTACGTGAAGCTGCCAAGCAACAGCCGTTTGAAGCACTGGGCCGAACGGCTCTAGGCCAGCCCAAGCTCCGTGGCTAGCTCAGGGAAATAAGCTGATGTGACGCAGACCAACGGATCCCGGGCTATGTTAGTGGATATGTGCGACGGTTCTGGCAGGTGAGTGAATGTGCAGGTCAATATGTCTATCCTTTGAAACAGCACTGATGTCTCATCTGTACAGGCTAGGTGCGTATGCGGCAATGCAACCAGCCCGGAATGAAACCAAGTTGCTGACTATGAGCGCAGTTCTGACCACCGCGGTACTCGCGAAAAACCCGGTCGGGTAGTCACTGTCATTGAACGAAGTTTCTGGGAGACGCTCGATGACCCTGTGAGTGGTTTGTTGTCTCCGCGGAAAACCCATACTAATGGTATAATCAGCTCGCTCAGCTAGAGTCAGAGTCTGCTTCTACCGGCAAGGTCTGGGGTGCGGCCTATCATATTCCGGCTTCGCATGCTGAAGAAGTGCACGACTATCTTGACGAACGGGAAATCAACGGCTATACTGCCCATTACACGCCTTTCCACCCGACCGTTGATCTGGGAGACAGTAATGCCAGTGGAGATCAGGCCTCGGCGCCCATTATCTGCATGGTTTATATTGGCCAGCCGTCTAACTCACAGTTCCTTCGGGAGGCCGCTTCTCGCGACCCTCAGCAAGTCGCTGAGGTTATCAGTTCTAGTGAAGGTGCCAGCGGCAAGAATACAGAATATTTGTTCATGTTGGAAAAGGCGCTTGATGGGATCGGGCTTGGAACTGCAGATGTACATGTTACGGATTTGGTGAAGAGGGTGAAGGCTATTGAGGCTGAGGGTCTCGGGGATGCTGAGGAGAAGGAAGCTGAGCTCCATGTGACCAAGTCTTTGGAGGATGCAGCCAGGGATCCTGAGCATGCTGATGGCCGCTCTGCGATTGAGTAAGGCGATCAAATTCTCTGTCGGGAAATGTGTTGTCGTGTTGGGACTCCAGTCTGTCGGATGAGCATGGCTAGATTTAAGCATTGCCATGTCGTTCTTAACATGAATGATTTGAATAAAATCCCTGCTTCTTCATTGCAGGTTGATATAGCAAAGACTCTGCCGTGAAACATAAAACAGGTAGTGCAAATTATCTGGAAACACACATGGATCATTCTGTGAAAGAAAAGCAAGATAACACCAAAATAACTTTGTAGACGGGGCCGAATGCAACCGTATAAATGCTCCAAATTGGCATCTCATGACCCAACGCCAGCTACGAAAACCCATGTACCCTCCGTAGCTTGTCGAGCTTGACTGAATAGAAGGATCTCGTTGCGAAATTGAAAATTAGCACTCGCTATCCCCAACCATTCACCGCATTCCAGCCGTGGTCTGTCGTTGTCGTTACTTCTTTTTGAAAGAAAGAGAAAAATGGAAAAAGATGCAGAGGAATGAACTGAAAACATGTCTGCTCATTTAGTGGTGGTGATATCCGTCTTGAGGAGCCTGCTCGCTGTTGTTGCCGCGCCAGCCTGCGGTTGTCAGTGGATAATATTCCCCGGTCGAATGGGCATTGAGCTCACCTCCACCACCACCGTATCCGGTGTTGGGGCCACCGCCTGTTTCAGAGTAAGTACGCTTCCAAGGTGAAAATATTTCCGGCAGTGTTTCAACATACCGTAGCCACCGCCGCCATAACCCCCCGCGCCGTAGCCGGTGGGACCACTTGGGCCGCTGTTGTACCCGCGGTTGTATCCACCCCCGTATCCACCACCCCCGTTGTTGTACCCGGAAGTAGCCTGGTAGTTACCCCCAGCATAACCAGCATTGCCCTGGTAGCCGGAGGGGGGTTGGGAATTGTATCCACCGCGACCCTGGAAGCCACCATCGGTGCGTTGAGGGCGGTCAAAGGCCTTGTCGACACGAATGACCCGGCCGTCAAATCTGAAACATGCATGAGAAATGCTGCGCTGGAATTCAAATTCACAAAATCTAGGCCCGGTTCTTACTCCTGATTGTTCATGGCTTCCATCGCGGCATCTGCTTCGGCATCTGAAGCAAAGCGAACAAAACCAAACCCACGGCTACGCAACGTGGCACGATCCTTCACCACAATCTGCAGGAGTGGATTTTAGTGCAAGTTCCAAAATTGCGGTTTGCGGGACATAATGGAACTGACGGCTTCTTGGATCTCACCATACTGCTCAAATCCCTGGCGCAGAGTGTCATCATTGGTGTGCCAAGAAAGACCGCTGAACGGAATCGCAATAGTCGTTAGCCTGGCTCAGACAAGCACCACTTTGTCCCCGGAGGACAGGTACCTACTGAACGAATAGCTTAGACATCCTGTCAAGGTGCTGACAAGAGCTGAATGACTGGTAAAGACGGATTCAACGTGATTCGAGGGAGGGAATGGGAGATGAAGGAAGAGGCGATACACGAAAGAAGGAAAGGACAAAAAATCAGAATCCGTCCGGGAGGTGAAGTGACAGGAAGATCCTAGTGGTTGCGAGGCGAGTCAGCATTCAGTCCCGTGTAACAATCACACTGCGTTAGGGCTTCCACGTCGCTGGGAAATTTCCACTGGTCAGATAGCAAGCGTATGCCCACAACGCGCAATATACTGCTTACTGTGTCTTTGTCTGAGAGCTTGGCCAGGGCCACATAAAGCGCGGACTCCGCTCGAAAGAGTACAAAGTGGGGGAGCTGCAGAGCGATAAACCCGCCAGAGCCCACGGGTCTAAACCTTGAATTGATTGATGTGCGGGTCGTGTCGGCTCATCCTTCAGCAATCAATCAAAATGTGTCCGATGATCCGTCTTGAAGGATTGGCGGCACTAAGGGCAATGGCTAATGTACATTGCCCCTCCTTCTCAAAAATGCCAAAAATGAACCCGTTTCCCTCGCTTATAAGGCTGAAACATTTCGGGATTTGTGAGATTCCGGTAAACATGGCGCGATAAAGCACATGCGCCTTGAACGAGAGCCATCGCGAGCTGAGCGGGGCTGTGGGCTGGTAGATTTCGTACCTCGCAGGTGTATGCACCATTGGTTGTACGGCTGCTTATGCAATGTTGGTGCTCCTTATTCGGTCGGGATATGATTGCCCAAGGCGGCTGAAGGTCTGGCCATGCAGCGATGCGATATGCAGTTGCAGAGGTCTAGCCTTTGCCTTGAATGTGTGCGTACATCCGGGAAGATGGGCAGTGCCCGTAGGCCCACCTGCGGCTTGGGCCGTGTCTGCCGGAAAGGTTCCGGGGAATGGCGAAGATCGACGCATGGATTGGATCTATACAATCTCAACGGTTTGCATGCCTCGTATGATAAGAAACACATTCCAGCGCATAGTCGATGCCGAGTTCAATAGCCGCTCAGGCGCCCTGTGCGGTAAGCGTTCACCGTTGGGAAGCGGCTGACGGGAGTGGAGAACATGCCCTTTCAGCAAGATAAGTCGATGCTCACCTGAGCAGCTAGGCATTCAAACGATCTTGAGAGAATGGAAGATGAAGACAAGGACGGGCAGTGAGGGTGGTCGTGCCTTCTTTGGCGGTGACCTTTTGGAAACATCAGCCTCGCCGTCCCAGATCTACTTCGTCATTCTTTTTACTTTACTCTCTCCTTTCCAGACAATACTATTGAATTTATGACACTATGGAAGACCAACAAGATTCAATCGAGCGATGGCTATCCACTCTGCAGGATCAACCACAGCGTCGCTATGAAGGTACATCACCGCCGAGATTGTTATCAGAAGACCCATGTTCGCTAACTGAGCCCCAGGTGAAGATACAGATCCGACTCCAAGCGGGCTTTCGGGCACTGGGACTCCTCATATCCATCTGGAAGTGTCCGAGGGCACGAAGAGACGAACGCATCCAGCTACCAAAAAGAGAGCCGGCCAATTTGACGACATCGCTGCGTCACCTACCGACGCTTTAGCTCAAGTCGGCCGCCGGAAGAAACCCCGCTATGATTTTGATTTGAAGCCCAGACACAAGACCCGAGAGGATCGCTACGAGTACAAAGGCAATACGTCAGGCGGGTCCCAGTCGCACGCTGCTGTTAGAAAGGACAAGAAGCCCCGGGGGAGAAGACACACCATGAACGACGACTTCCATGCCGTCAATGTCACGGAGAATAGGTTGACGGTATGTATCACATTCAAGCTTTTCTGAACTCTGCTAATCCCAAGAAGTTACGCAAAATCGCCAGTCTGGGGATTTTCAGCAAGGGAAAGACCTCATCTCACGATGAACCCCCAAATGAGCCATCTGCCACTTGCCCAAAATCTAAGACGAAGGATGTCTTTCGCAAGCGTAAAACGTCGTCCGATGTGGCTTTCTCGGAGATGATGTTTTTGCCAAATCCGTTAACACAAAACATTTCCGGTCCTGATCTTCAACCAACGCCCACTGGACAGCCCTTGTCCGATCGCCACGGAAGTAACCGCGTCAGAGGCACTCCACCAGAGGTTGCTATGCACTCAAATATCCTGAAATCACTCATGGTACAACGAGAAGGCTCTCGCTCGCCTTCGCCCCCGTCCCAACAATTCTATCGTCGCCCAAATAATGGCCCCCCACGAATCGACATTTTCGGGTTTATTGGCGCAAAGCATCGCAATGGACATGATACAGTACATGCCTCATCAGAAAATCTTGACCCGCCGGACCTCAATGGATACAATCATGATACATCTAAGGTCGAATTCCTGGAGAACATTGAGCCACGAGACAAGACTCCTTCCCCGCGACCTCCGAAACGCCTCTTATCAACCCCCATTGAGTCTCCTCAGAAGAGAGAGAAATTATTGACACAGTCATCTTGCACTCCATACACTTGGAGTGAGAGCGAAGATAACACCAAGGAGCATGAGAACGCTCTTGAACAACATCTGCTTACTTTATTGCATACCGGCCTGAACTCTCAAGGGATATTCAGTGAGATCCCAGCTTCTCAATTACGAGAGAGATACTGGGGCCTTTCGGAATTGTGGTTATTGCTGGAAGACAGAAAAGAGCTATGGCCAGATGAGTGCGACAGAAAGGTACAGGAGCAGGTTCCAGTTCCGTCGAGCCAAACACCTCTGCTTAGCCTTGCAGAGAAAGGCCGCTCTAGCCTTATCAATATTGGCAGAATCCGTGACAAGGTGTTCAGCAAACGCTCGAGTTCAAAAGCCACACCTGATGTTGATTCCAATACCAGCAGCAGCCCGCTGCAGCAATATCTCGCTCTACGCGCATGTCAAAAACCCGAAAATGACGGCGCGGAGAAGGAAGAGAAACATGTCCTCTCGACACAGCTTTCACAAGCACAAGACGAGAGAAGTGTTCCTCCTGACGAACCGAAGAATGAACCACTACCTCCCAATCATGACTCTGCAGAAGCACTGGAGAAATGTCATCCTTTGCCAATGGAAGATCGGCCTAAGTCGATTTGTGACTTTGACTTGCATGCTCTCAGTCAAGTCGAGGACGACGATCTGTTTTACCAAACGCTAGAGGCGGCTTTCGACACGATAATAGACCCAGAGCTTCCGGCCATAGTTGCGTCACATTTGCAAGAGCTGCTGACACCTGCAGGTCTAAGAAGGCCTTTGGAGCACCCTCTAACTTCCCGAAAAAGTCCAACCCCGAGCTGCCACAATGTCGATGAGGAGGCAGGGGAAATCCTCACGGCCACAGCAGTACCCATTGATAATATCAGCGGGGAAGCATCAGATACGGTGTCTCTCACGCCGCCCATTAAATGTGAGATACCCACAAGCAACGAAAAAGAACGTGATGACCCAAGTGACGAAATACCCTGGTTGGTTGGAAGCCGGTCCCAGCTGCATGCATCGGCAACAGACCAGACTGACCGGGCCCCCGCTGCTGCGCTATCTGGATTTTGGCGGAGAAACAAGCTTTACTGAGTGGCTTCCGCACAAAACCTTGGAAAGAAGGAAAAAAAAACAACAAAACTAATGTACTGTAATTAAAAAGACCTAATAAGGTACCAAATAAATAATATGCATGACTGTCAAAAGAGAGAACATGCTCACATATTTTTGAAATTGAACTGGCAGATCAGTATGGAGTGGAAATAATTAGACAGCTGATTTGGTCAGAGCTGGGAATCATGTAGATGCTTAGATGACTTGATTTTAACCAGATTAAGAGGAACTTAAATTTCGTCTAGAAACTCGGGCAACACCTGGGCACCATTCAATATCAAACTCAATAAATTAGGATTAGAATAGACAAAACGTACCATTCAGCCCTCTCAGAAGCCCACTAGGCTTCCTTTTGGCCTATCCAACGAGATTACATGTACTGTGTGACTTGTGCTTCAGACCACTCCCAGTAGTCCCGGCAAAGATCTTTGTCCAGCATGTCCTTGCGCACCGGTTCCAATTTTCCAAACGGCGAGACTGAGACGGTCGGTCAGCTTCTGTATTTATGGCCAATGAATGGTGCCTTGAATCTGGCTTGATAGACTTACCCCAGCCACCATTTTGCTCTTCAGTGATGGATGGATGAAGTCCGGCGAAGAGCTCCGTATAAGCGCCATTGATTGGGTCATGGCTAATGAGTTTCTTGTTCGAAGAATTAGATCACGGAGACAAAAGAAAACAAATAGAATAAGAGGGGAATGAACATACAAAAACAGCCAGTTGCATTTTAGGCATTGTCTTTTGAAGGTTCGTCACGAAATTCCCGGGATTTAAGCTCTGCCGTTCATGTCAGTGTCAGTCGACAACAATGGAGCAGGGTGATTCGAACCATGCTGATTATACCCTCGCTTCCAGCTCTTCTCGCGTACTCCACGGAATGCAAAACATTCCCCGCCTTGCTTCTGGAATACTTACTCCAGATACCCTCTTCGGTATGATAATCCATATTGGAAAAGTCAATAGCAGGCTTGGGGGCATTGTCTGCAGCACTAGAGGAGACCCAAACGACCCGAACGGAATTCTTAGGTGCTGTTCTGGCTGTTTCAACAAGAAGTGGATGAAGAAGTTGGGTGAAAAGGAAATGACCGAGGTTGTTAATTCCCAGTTGGAGCTCGTAGCCTTGCACAGACTTGGATCCCTGTGGGGGAACCATGACTCCAGCATTATTCCAGAGAACATCCAGTCGAGATTCGCGAGCAAGGAATTGCTGCGCGGATGTTTTGATGGTTGTCAGATCATCCAGTTGCAAGGGGTGAAAAAGCAGCTCGCCCGATGAGTTTGGGTGAGCACTCTGGATTTCCTTGATTACTTCTGCGGTTTTGCTCTCGCTTCGTGCTGCCAGATAGACCTTGGCGTTGTGCTGGTACAGGATTGCAGCGAGCTCTTTTCCGAGACCGCCTGAGCCACCGGTAATTATGAAGACCTGCAGGTTTGTCAATTAGAACCTGTTGCCATTTCATTGTAAAGCCGAGTCAACCAAAGAAGGGTAAACACTAACTTTGCCATGTTGATCAGGTAGATTCTGTTCTGTCAGTACAGCTTTGTGAGGGAAGAGGGTGCTCTTTCGAGGAAGGGACATGATGGACAATGTTAAGTGGTGATGTTTTATAGATTGATGTGAGAAACAAAAACAAGTTGGTTGCGCTGGGATTAGGTCTTTTATAAGTTTCTGGCATTATCAGCCTGGACATACAGCCCAAACCGTATCTTGAACTTCACCTGCGAATTCGAAATTTTCGCCATTTCAGATTTGAGGCTTTCGATTGGGCTGGAGTTCGCGGATCAGCTCCCGCATGAGTTCCATAGTTGCGGGCATTGCGGCCGCAAATATGACATCATCACTGTGATAACATTGAACATCCATAGTGTCCCAGGTCTAGTACCAGCTGATTATATGGTTTTTCTTGATTTGAAATTGCGTCCCAATACAATAATTTTCTAGAAGGAATGTATCTGGTATCTGATCAGAAATTTTGATTAAGTAGGGCTGGAGTCGGACTGCGGGCCCTGCGGCCGCTTCTCCGCTGAGCGGAGCGGAAACTATAATGGAGCGGTGGCATACACATCCTCAAGAGCAAGATACTCTAGAGCTAACGGCCACCCCTCACCTAACCCCTGCAAACATTTCTTAACATCCTCGAGACTAAGTCTGATTGTATCATCACCACCTTCCCGAAGGACCCAATGAAACGTCGCCATCGTGCAGTACAGCGCATCAAGCACAAATGGACTTATTCTGCGAATGTTTCCTTGAGTCTGTAGACAGTCATCCAATATCTCCGCTATCCTCAAGGCAGCATAATGCGCTTGGTCGCTGATACTTCGTACGACAAGCGTTGCATTGACTTGTAGTAACTGCTCTTCTGGCGTTTTGGCATTGCCGGTGAGTGGGTAGCCCGGTTCATTGCCTAATTTCTCTGGGCAACAGTAGTTGTCGAGATGCAAGAATAGGGCAGACCAGACAAGGCAACGAGGAGCCAGAATATTCAGATATTCTTCGGCGCCTGGAGATGAGGATGCAGTCTCACCAACAATAGCATTGAAGGCACATAAATCTTCGGTGAGAGTGTTGGTCATTGTAATGCTTTGCTCCGTGGAAACTTGTTGTGAAGCACCCCTGCATTCCATCGCACGGCAGATGAACATGGCAGATTGACATAGACGAGTGAATGGGGACTGCGGGACAGAGAGAGGGGTTGAAACAGCGCATTGTAAGGCTCCAGATACGTCTCCTGAATCCTAAAACGATTTTTCAGCAAACTTCACTAGGGATCAGCATGGGGGAGTTTACCCATGCCATATCATTCGCTGGCAGGACGTCGGTTTCTGCTGGCTTTGGACAGGAAAACCTGCGCCTGCTGCCGAGTGATATCACTCGGTCGAGAATAAAGATAGCCCACCAAATACGTCGTCGTTCTTCCAATTCAGTCCACGTAGTCTGCGCCGAGAAAGAAGAAACAAAGCGTCAGAGACAAACCAGACCATCTTCACATCGCAGCAATAAAGGTTGAATAAACATACATGAGTACCTATGGCGCCCGAACAGCGCCCAGAAGGAGAGAGTCCGATAATGTCCGCATACCGCGAGCACGCCCCAACCGTCAACCACGCAGCGGGGTAGATGGAGTGGCTGTATTCGTAGAGAGCGACCAGTATCATAGCTTGAAGATACCGTAGCGACAAAATATTATCATCTTCAAGAGTTTGAAAGAATGCTCGCACAGTCCGGTGCAAGCTTCCTGACTGCTCATGGGGCGCGGTCACCAGTTTCATGGCAAGAAACAACATCGCCAGATCTGGCCCTCCATCCCGAAACGGGGTACCGAGTTCTATACGCTTTTTGGAAATGAATGGCATCCATGATTGTATTGTGTTGAAATAACATTGTGCAATCCCTGCAATACCATTCCCCTGGTTGAGGATAGTGAGAACGTCCTGGGTAGTAAAATTGGTCACTCTGCTCATATTATTTTGAAGAGATACATACCATTGAAATCGTTGCGGTTGGACTCGGTATCTTCATTCCAGCCCATTCAAAGCAATCGGCATCGAGAAAAAGGGCTGATGGAAATCGAGTGGTTTGTGTGTTGTCGGTTAATGTTACACTGCTAGACGTTGGTGCGAAGCTGTCAACAGAAGCAGAGTCCCTAGGAGTACGACTTAGGCGATCCTCGAGCTCTGTTATTCTATCTTGTAGGACTGCGAAATCACCAGTAGAGGGGGTTGGCTGGGGAGACTCATTATACTCGCAAGCACGCTCGGTCCGGGTACAGAGGCCACATGCTGGTAAGCCTTTGTCGCACTTGCGTTTGTGTTTTTTGCAAGGGCTGCAAGCCTGATGGGCCTTAGGGGGGCTTTGCATGTTTCACCGATTGAATAAGAAAAATTCAGATACTTCCAATCTCTTTGAGGCGTTGGTGGGATAACAGGCGAGGTGCGGATAATGCGGTGTGGCGGCCAGAAGTGGATTCAGCCGAGTGTAATCGTGCGAGGGTTATATGGTTGCCACCAGTTGAGTTGACCAGCACGAGCACTTCCAAGGTTTCCGTATACTATTACATAAGCACTGTTAGCCACTGTATATAGAACACAGATATCATAGAGCTTAGAGCTCTCATGGCAAGAAGTGTTTGTGATATGACTGGCTTGTCTTGGATATCACATTTGTCGTTGTGGTTGGATTGGTATCGTCAGTTGTAGATATCACAGCTCCGTCAAGCCAAGAATAATCACAAGTTGGGTTTGATGTGCACCGATGGTGGTGAGAAGTGATTAATTCAGTGGGTATAGAACATTCTTAGATAACAGGAGAATCAAACGCATCTTTCGAGAGACCAAGTCCAGCCTTCGTTTTAACTAAAGATATGGACATGTCTCGTCTATGCAAGTGGCCATAGATCAGCACAGACCAAGCTCCTGTGTTCCTGTTCTGCACTCGCATTCCCGTGCTTTCAAGCTGGCTTGATTGATTTGTAGGATTGGACGGACGGCTCGATTGTGTGCATGCTGTGAGGGCCACGAAAATGAGCCGGGTGGGGGTTGAAGAGGGAGTTCAATGAATGACGGGTCATCAAGCGGGATCGGTGATGTAGACTTTTGAGATATCAGAGACAGAAGAGCGTATGCGATGTGTTGTGTAGTTTGGGAAGCCGGTCCTAGTGCAGCGATCATAAAGTCGCAGCCGCCTCAACCACGCCCGCTGCCTTGAATGCGCCCGGGTTCTGGATCACAATCTCGACCGGGTACTTCCACTGCATGAATCGTGACCAGCCTATGGGAAAATACAGTTAGCATAATGCCACACCTGCAAGTGACCTTTTCCGGTACGTGTACTCACTCCAATACGCGCATCGCCGGCCCATGAGTTTCCCAATGAAGGGAACCAGAACCATACTCAAAAGCAATTCCAGTTGCTGGATGCTTTCCCGCCATTCTTCCTCGGCGTCGGAGGAGTAGTCCGACAGCGTATCGAGGTCGGACTCTTCTGTAGACTCGGATGGGAGGGAGGCTACCTCGTCGGACGAGTATGAGTTCTGGCGGGAGGGCACCATGTATGCAGACATGGAAAATGAAGGGTTCGAGCTTTCTGGTGATTCGGCGGACATGGTGAAGGGATATTCAAGGAGTACAGCTCGATAGCGAAACGGGCAGCCTGCCTTGTGCTGTTGTACTGGGACCAACTTGTTCCAGGCGGTGGGTCAACAAAGATGAGGTAATCCAAAATCGAAATAAAGTCACGTGCGAGATGCGATAACGGACCTGCGATAAGCCCTTCCCGCGTTCTTCCCGCGGGCGAGGTCGAATGGTCCTCCAAACTGTTGTGGAGAAGAATTCAGATGTGAAGCCCGGATTACGAGTGCTTTACTTTCGATCGCCTACGGAGCACATAATGACCAATTGGCAAGCAAGATAGCAACATCAAATGTGTAAAGTTCATGTGTAATGGACTATCAAATGGATGACCGGCTGAACTCGCCGGGTTGAATTCACAGATTGGTATAACATGGAGACGAGCTCTGATTTCAACACACGATCTCGTGCAAGAGATCAAGTTGCAATGAAACAGAGATTCAAAGACGTGTGGAATGGCCTGGCTCAGCGAAGGCTGGACAAAGCGATGTATCAGAATTAGCCACTGGCTGTACTGAGCTTCATCTGCGCCGCGAAGGCATTCAGGTTTCTGGTTTGGAGATAGACAGATCCCGGCCCTTCAAACCTGCAGGCAAGACCCTCTCCAGAGCTGAAACTAGAAATGATACCGCCAGAAGCAACACGGATCATTTTATAGTCGCAATTCCAGGCCACAAGATGTCCGTTATCGATGATGTATACTTCTTTCTCAACGAGCTATCAGAGATGCATTAGCCAAGTTCCGGAAAACCAAGTGATCTGATAGGCACTTACGTCTTTTTTGATGATTGCACCAAAGCTCTGCATCCAAAGCAGCCCAGAGCCGGTGATGTGGTAAACAAACAGACCTTCACCGGAGAAGACACCCTTGGTCAGACTTTGGGCTTTGTACTCGTGGTGTACACCACTTGTGTGGGCTAAGAAGGCATCTCTGCCGATCTTCCAATTGTCTCCCTCACTGATAAGGTTGACGATGACATCTCCCAGCACAGATGGCGCAAGCAATAGCTCGCCAGGACCCGTATAATGCGACATACTCATACTTCCACCCGCAAAAAGCTTCTTCCAGGAGAAGGTCACGTTTCCTCGAAGGGTAATCGTGGGCGACATTGCAATCATTGCACCTGCAGAATAAAGATTAGCATGACGTGAACACATAGCATACGATTCAATCAATCATGAGGGAATTTCGAAGATTACTTACCAGGCCTGACTGTCAAGGGACAACCCATTGCCAATTGGATGGTCAAAAGCGAGTTTGTATCTCGGTGACTGATTCTGTAACTTCCTCCATTGAATGTCCCAACATCGTCCTGATTAGTTGAGTGCGCTCCAACGAACTCCCCAAATGCAGGTGCGCCACCAGGTATCCTATCCATCTTTGCCGCTGGAGATGGTGTTTGAGATGATATTGACAGGTTCCCAATGGCTGAATTTTGGCGGAATGCATCTAGGTTGTGTTCTTGAACGGCCTTCTGGTCAATGGGTGGAGGTGGGTACTGTCCATCGGCATACTCCGATTGGCTTGGGTATGAGCCTCCTGTCGGTGGGCTTGATGGAGGTCCTGGTAGCGCATAGGCCCCATTTGAGTTAGGTGCTCCTTTAGGGGGTGGTGGGTAGCTATAGATAGGCGCTGGATCGGCTGAAGATTGTCGGGTGTGAGGCTGGATTGGTGGAAATGCTGCCAACAGTATAAGTCACAGTTTTAACGCGAACGGGATTAGAAAGACTGTACATGTTACATGCGCAGGTGCTGTTTTCTCTAGTCAGCTTCGGAAGATCATCCAGAATATGCGGTCGAGTCTTACCAGACATGGGCGGAACGCCCCAGGGTTGTTGTTGAGACATGATTTCGAGACAACCACGATTCTCAAAACAGCACCCACTATATCAAATGCTCAATCTTGCAATGGTCGTATAACGAGATGATTATCTCGTCGGCGTCTGCAGATTCAAGGATGCTTGGCTTTTCTAGGGCATGCGGGGTAGGAATTCACAAAATATACTGAAATACCAATTCAACGGGTGATCCGGTTTCTGTCAAAGTGCCCGAGGTATGTAAAATGAAATTAAATCGACAAGAGACCTTGGAATCGTCAAAGGTCCGTATGGGGGGTAATGAGCGATGATTTTCCAGAGAGGGGGAAATCGTGGGGGGCCATTCATTTTCAATGAGCATAGCTTGAGCTCCGCACTAGGAGCTTCAGTGCTATAATTAGACCGAGGAAGACAATTGGAAGTGATTCTCTATGTGAAATTGGTTGCAGATACCTAATTGACGACCCGCGAGTCACACAACACTACTGCATGTTCATCCCCGCTGGGCGCTTAGGATGCCTCTTGGAGCGATCTGATAGGTTGGCCCCACGGACCATCACAGCGTACGGACGATCTTCATTGGTGCATGGGACATTTGCCAGGAGGAAGCCAAGAACAAATAGGAAACTTTATGGGCTCACCCAAAATCTTCTCGTGTTGGGGACCTCGGGAAGAAGAGTACGGAGTAGGTGGCATTGATATGTGCTGCTGTAAATAGTGCTATGGTGTTTTGAGATTAGCCCTATGTCGAGACAATCAGACGATAGCTAGATGCAAATACGAGTAGGTGATGGTAGTGAAATTGCAATTTAAATACAGAGACAGCGATTTTCATTCCAATAAAATCCGCATCAAATCGCTTCTTCTTCCATCTTTCGTGCAATTCTGCAAAATAGCAATAACCTGCAGGCAGCGAGCATGCTTATTTTTCGCTGGCTCTATAGCAATGAATGATGTTCTGGGCTCATATTGAAGGGCAGCCCTAAGACTTTCTTCTTTTCTTTTAGCCATATCCAAAGCGGTCAAGCCTTGATCGTTTTGGAGCTGCACATTGGCCCCTCCAGTAATCAACATCTCCAGCACTTGGGGATGTGCATCAATTGCTGCACACATGATTGCTGTGTGGCCTTGGCTGTCACGGGCATCGATATCTGCGCCCTTCGTTATGAGGAATGATAGCATGTCAAGTTGCTCTTCGGCGGCGGCAAACATCAATGGAGTCTTCTCCTCGGTTTTATTAGTATTTATATCCGCGCCGTGACGTAAAAGCATATCAACAACCTCAATGTTGCCGCAACGGCTAGCCCACCACATGACAGGAAGTCCCTGTTTGCCCAGTGTGTTGGGAGAGGCACCATGTTGTAGAAGCAATTCCAAGAGATCGAGATGTCCCATCTCTATGGCTGCAATCAGCGGGGTCCTTTCTCCTGTTTTGTCGCCGCCATTGATATTCGCCCCATATTCAAGTAGCATGCGGGCACCCTCCAGATCAGCCCGTACAACACAGTCAGTCAGTGCGGAAAAGTTGCTTGAGTTGATAGTGTTTATATCCATGTTGGAGCGCAGAAGAAACTGGATCACAAAATGACACCGATGGTGAGCTCCGTTGGAGTAGGCGAGTGGTATCAAGTCCTGTAATTGTGCGCTCAACTCGATCACCCTTTTAACCATGAAATAGAGCAATGCACCATGGCAGTTTTGGGTGGCCCATCCAAAGCAGAGAACATCGCAATCTTCATCTGGGAGTTCATCTTCATATGATAGAAATACCTCGTCGTAGGTAAGGGAATCACCCATGAGAAAAGATTTGAAAGTCATTCTGCTACGGAGCAGATCTTGAGTCTCACACTGATCCTTGAGATTGTATAACTCTTCTCTTATTCCTTCGTTCTTCAAGAAGTCTTGAGTGGATCTCATATCAGGGTTTCCCTTTGTGATTTCGAGTGCTACCCAGCCAAGCTGGATACAGAAGACACTCCACCAAGCAACGCGACATGGAGACTTGGTCCAGCTTGAGGGCAAGTAGCTTCCTCGAGTCAGGAAAAACTCGTCTCGTACGTCAGACTTAATGAGTCTGCATGTCTGGTCGGCTCCTTCGCTGCGGGCTATGGGGCTGTCACTCATCATCGCTTGACGACAAAGGTAAGCTAGCCTGAATGTAGACAGATCGAATTCAGAGCCAGATGACCGTTCACATAGCCAGCGAAGCAATTCAAAGGCTGTCTTCCATTCCCCACGTTCGACTAATCCTTGAATGCGAGTCTGGACCAACGGGTGGTCGCCAATAAGAGCATGCAGACGACCAAACTTCTTCAACACAGGGACAATGCACAGCAGCGCATCCTCCCGTGTCCCTATCCCGGAGTCTTCGATCCCAGAGACCAGGTGATTGATGTGAGTATTGGAGCTGAAGAAGGATCCATGGATACCAGGAATAATATCGGTTTCACCTCCGAGCAGGGTCAGGTTGGATGCAGCTTGTTTGAAAAATTTTACAAAAATGTCCTGGGCAGCCATATTCTCAAGTGGACTTTTTGTTCTCACGGTCAGAACAGTCTTCTCGGATTGATCATCTTCGGGCACTGGTATGAAAAGGCGATTGGCGTCGCCAATCAAGCCAGGCTTCACAACTCTGGCTTCTGTTTGTCGGAAAATCCACTTGTGGAAAAAGAGGTATGTTTCCTCCAAGCTCGCCTCAGCTTCATCCAACCCAACCAAGCGACAAAATGTCGAGTTGTGCATATTTTCATTTGACTTCTGAAGAGACCACACCCACAAGCCCAGCACAGCCTCAAGCTCATTGGCGTCGATCTTCCACCGCAGGACGTCGCCACATCGCACAAGACCAATCGAGTACGTCCCTGCAGACTCAGTCTTATCAAGCGACGAAAGTTTCACGCACTCAAACGCAAGCTCAAAGCTAAATGCAGTCCCGAGCTCAACTCCCCAACTGCTTAGCAAGTCCATCGTCGACTCGATCGCCTGGGCAAGTTTCCTAGCAACCTGACGAATAGGCATGTCATCCCAATTGACATTCAAGCTCTGATTCGAGTCCGAAGTTAGCCTCGCCAGTTGAACCCTCGTTTGGATAATCTGCTTCGCGCTAGGCTTATCGATACTCGAAGCGATGCTCGGCGAGGACATACTAGCAACCTGATCCGGTAGCGGAACGAGATCAAAAGAGTCCAGATTCTCAAGATGAAAAGCAAAACAGTCCAACTCCTGCTGCTTATGGGATGTGAGCTCCCGCTCATCGATCATTTTGTTCTCTCCTGGTGCCATTCTCTCGGTCCGTAGACAGGTACGTATAACTGCCATCAGAAAGGTCGATCCTAGCTGGGCTAGGATGACTGAGGCGTGCAGGCCTCTCAATCCGACGAATTGCAGGATGAAGCCGAGCAGTGTCGAGCCGAGTGTTGAGTAGATTTCGAGGTATTTTCTGTCGAATCTGCGATCACGGACGGATTTGATATACTCGTTCGAGTCTTCTTTGACGGCTAGATAAGCGTTGAAGACCTGGTCGCCGACGTCTTGGTTGCCTGGCTGCACCCAGTATATCTTACTTGGCTTTTCCGGCCGTAGATAGTATTCTTTCGAGGAGCGCTCTGTGATGAAGGCGCAGAAGAACATTCCAATAAATAATAGGCTCGTGCCTATCAAGTAAAATGGAAATGCGTATGAAGCAACTGCTTTGTCGTCTTTCTTGAAGGATTCCGGAAAGACAAAGACCGTGAGCACAGCGTACATTATAGTGCCTAGTGTCTTGGTCAACTCGCAAGTTCAAATAGAAATACACGGTGATACACACCACACTGGAGCAAAACCCCAAGCCCAGCAGCACAATAAAACCACCCCTGACCCCGTCTCTTGATCCCTTTATTCAAAGAAAGATTCGGGATATGGAGTTCAGGCAATTCACTCGAAAACGTCTTCCCTTTACAGGACCAAACCCCCTCTTCGAGAGCTTCTTTCATAGTACCGATCCTCGTCGATTTTTCCCCAGTGATTTTATCATGCTCCTCCCAAGAAACGACCTCCACGATCTTCGGCCGGCCGAATACTCGCGCAACGCCGCCATCGTTGAATAGCTCAGCGGTGGATTCAGAAACACACGGCAGCAGCTCACTTTCAGCTTGAGCAGGGCCTTCTTGTGCTCGGCCCACGAATGCCCTGAGTGAGGAGCTTCCGCAGATTCGAATTACAGACACCACAGCAGTCAACACTCCCAGCGGCGAAAGAGCGAAGATGACATTATCAAGGGCGCTGATCGATTCCGATAGGAATTGTTGGGTAATTCGTTCGCCGAATAGTGTAATCAATGGCGCCTGGATTCCTGTGTCAGTATTGATAATGCTATACAATCGTACCACGAGAGTCGAGACATACCAAGTCCGTAGCAAGATTATTCGTAAAATCATCCCAGTCATCAGCCCTCGCACAAACAACAAATAAAAATATACACAAAGAAGAAAGCATCATCATTCAATAATTCGTCAAAAAGTCATAGCAGGAACCGGCCATTGCCCACCCTCGAACAGACGCGCAACCGCGCTCTTTTAAGACTCATCCCCAATACCTGTTGGCGCCATTCGTTCTGCGAAGCCCTCATGCACGCGAACCGCCCACGGAGCCCGAATAGCCCACTATCTAATGATACGAAATCAATGCTGAATGGGTCTGAAACTAGCTAATGAGTTAGTGCCTGTGTAAGCGCTGAGGGGTTTGAGACGCTTTTGTTATCACCACGCTAGTTGCGGCCCGCAGCACGCTATAGCACGGACTGCGGGTCTAGACGAGGGCTCTGGGATCGGCGCGTACATTATCCCCGACGCATGTGCGGCGGATGATTCCAAGGTTAGTCTCCATATCTTATCCTCGATATGCGGGGAGGAAAGGCATATGTCAGTGGCGTGGACTGGTTGGATAGCGACTTAGATTTTGTTATCGATGGTGCTGCTCCCTCGTGCCTAGCACAAGGGTATGTTTCAAAGATACGAATAGATGCGCTGTCCTGCGCTACCGTGCAGCGGGACAAGGATCTATGGAAATCGCGGTTATGACGGCTACAGTGGATCTCTTACCAAAGGCAGAAGCAGGAGTGGGATTTGGATTTGGATTCGGTGGAATCAGATTCGACACATGGCCAAGCTAAGTATATACGGTGCCCCCCCCTGGGGGCTCATTAGTGATATGGCCGGGTGTCGATAAGCGCTATCGATCCCAATCCCGTTGAACTTGAAGCAAAATGACAAGCCACCAACGCCGTATCAATGAGTGAACACGAAAACCCACAAATTGCAAATTGCAGCACGCTATGAGATTAGAAGATACTGTTCACGATGTTACCACCAATAGTGGCACCGGCACCGAAGATTGCTATTATCAATTAGCATGGCTCAGCGAACGCAGGGGTCAAACATACCGGCATTGCCCAGCTTCTTTCCGAACTTTTTACCGCCTTCCTCGAGCTTGTTCTGCTTCGGGTCCTCTGGGTTCGCGGGGGCACCGGGCTGTCCACCCTGGCTGACCTGCAGGGGCAAGTTCCCGTAGTTTGTAGGGGGTGCTTGGTAAGGGGCGGCCTTCTCGGCCTCGACAGTCACGTAGCTTGAAGGGAAGATACCCTCCTGACCAGTGGTCTGGTTGCGACCACGCCACCCTGTTCGAATCGTTAGCCGGGCGCCTCTTCAAACCAGGGGTTCATCTTACAGTCGCTGTTCAACTCGGTGGTCACCTCGATGCGGTGCTGTGGCTCGAAGGACAGATCACCTGGATCCTGGGTTCTGTATTGGTAGAGAGCGGTTGCCATTTTGACCGGAGGGACTTGGGGGTACGCAGGCGGGGCCTGCGGGGGCGGGCTTGCGTATTGGTTGCGCTGACCGGCCTTCTCGTTCATCGACATGTTGGACATCTGCGACGCGGGAGGGGAGTAGGATGGCGCATAGGAGGGTTGGTTGTGCGCTGGTGCTGGCGTTGGGTGCACAGGCTCTGGCTGGGCCAGCTGTCGGGCGGCCGGTGGTGAGACTCGCTCGGCTTCGGTGGCATGTGTGTCGGCGATGGCTCTGAGGGGTGGGAGGATGGAGTTCATCTGGGCCGGGGTGATGAGGCCGACCGAGTCGAGGAATTCCAGTTCCTGGATGGGCTATCAGTGTCTGCCTGTGCCTGTATTCAGGAACCGGTCTGGGGGCATACGGTCTGGATTGCGCGGAGCGACCGGGTGCGCATGGCAAGCTCCAAGTTGCTAGGGGTCGCCATGGTGAAGCGACGGGTCTGGAATTCTGTGAGAGTGTGTGTATTTGATACCGGTCAATTGAACCAGGTAACGAGTTGTGTGAGAGGTTAGGAATTAGGGAGTGAAAGAGACGGTGCCAAGTCGGATATTATTATGCAGCCTAAGGCCAAGATCTCAAATCCCAAACAATATCAGTATCGTCTAAGTTGAGACCAGTTTGAATATACACATATTGCTTCTGTATAATTGTATCAAAGCTTTTTGTCATCTTGACCTGTGAATAAAATGAGCGATGGGCGAAGTGAGATCTGCCCAAGTGCCAAGGCGCCTGAGCTGGTTATCTTCCAATATTCAATGTCAATGTCAATGTTAGTAATTCCCCACTGACACAGGACATGAGACTCAGGATAAGATTGTAAATGAGTCAGGTCAGCCTGTTACTCCCGAGGTGGTAATCGGCGATTGAAGAGCACTCCGTACTACCTCGGGACTGTACGGGCGAGTACGTGAGAACTAGAAGTCTCGGAGAACAAAAGCATATCGAGAGCAAAGTTTAAAATGACACCTCGATGTAATCAGTTGAATAACAAGGAGCCCCGAGTACCATAATTAATAATTAAAATGCTATGATCTCAAGATTATCACATCGTGACTATTCCAAGGTTTCCGCAGGGCTTTACCGGCGCTATGCGCTAGAGATGCAGCATGCGATATATTTGCAAAACAAGTAATGGGGCACCTGATCTGAGCTGGAAATACAATTCCAAGAATTGGATGAGTTGGCCTGCAGAATCGGCTTACTTGTCCATTACGTATGGGCGCATGGCGCGTCGTTCAGCACGAGGCCGAAGGATTGGATATCCGGCCCAGAGGCCCGGCCCATAACAGCGCCAATTAAGCAATAACACATAACAAACAACCTCGGAAAAGGCAAATGGAGTGGAAAACAACAGCAAATCACAATTCAATGTATTGAACATGACCGTTGAGATGCATGCGTCCCCCGGATCGGGGTGGCTGCATTAGGAGATGTGACTACTGACTACACATACTAGCACGAGCCCTGGCCTACTATAGAGGGGAGATAAATGTGATCAGGACTCCAGTGGATTAGGTGGTTTTGTAATGCGAAATACAAAAGGGTCTATAGTTCGGAGTATAGAAGGGAGCTAAATGATTAACCGAAGGGTCCTAATTTCCCGTTGCACCGTTTAATTGGAACGGTCGTATTTTGCTGTCACTGTCGATCCGTAGTTCGTCTGCTTCGAGACTCTCATTTCCGGCCTTTGTTTTTTTCTTTTTTTCTCTCTTTTTATGTGATATTTCTCTAGCACTATGTTTCCCTAATCTTGACCTCCCTCTTCTTTCCCTAATTTCCCCAATCTGCCGTGGACGCCACAATCAGAGTGCATAATCTCGGGCTATCGCCGGTGGCGCCGATATCAAAATCTAGTCCCGGACCCTGCAACGCCCTACTCCGGACTTCGATATAACCCTCTCTGCTCACTCTGCTCAATTTCCTCACCATGGCCAATCCACCAATCCAACTGTCTCTCCAGACAACAGACAAACCCACACCCAGTCTCACACCACCAGTGACTCCAGTCGCCAAAGAGAAGCGCGCATTCGACACCCACCTCGAAAATGTCCGCTACTTCACCGACGACCTCGAAATCTGCCGCGACAGCAACGACCGCCCCCTCGAATTCGGCCGCGGCGTCTGGAGCACCGTATACAAAGCTCGCTCCGCACCCGCCCCCAACGCCCTGGGAACACCACCCAGTTCCCCGGTCACAGCCGCGCAAGTGTACGCCGTGAAAGCGCCGCTGCGCCGCGACGCCCGCCCAGTCCTCAAAGCCGAGGCCGCAACCCTCACCCGCCTCTCCCACATCCCAGGCCACGGGAAGCACATCGTCACCTACCACGGGTTTCACGACGAGCTCTGCGCCCTCGTCCTCTCAGCAATCCCACTCTCCCTCTCAACCTACATCGAAACGGCGGCCGAAGCCGCGCGCTCAAAACCATTGTCAATGCAATCGATGTTCGAGCCGATCCAAGGTCCAGCCCCATTCAAAGACCTCGCGCGCAAGCTCATCACCGCCCTAAACTGGCTCCATGATACCGCAGGCGTTGTCCACGGCGATATCAAGCCCCAGAATATTCTGCTCCGGGAATGCGAGGACAGTGACTTCCCCTACGAGCCTCTGTTCATTGATTTCTCGGCGACTGTCGAGATTCCCAAAGACGATGCGCCGCTCGATACGACGCGCGCGTCGATGTCCTCGTTCACGCCACCGTTCACGGCACCCGAGATGCTGGCTTCGCTGATGTGCGCTGAGATGGCGCCGACGCCTGCGTCGGATGTGTTCTCGTTGGCTGCGACGCTGTTGGCGGTTGCCACGGGGGATCTCCTGATTTATTCGAATATGAATCATCGGCTGAGGCTTGAGATGGCGAGGTCTGGGCATCAGATTATTGACTTTGCGCGCTCGGGCGTGAGTGGGTGTCGGGTGCCGAGGAATGGGTTTGTGGAGCGCATTGTTAAGCCTGCTGTTGTTAAGGATCCGGGGATGCGGATTGCGACTGCGGATTGGGTGAAGCTTGCGTCTGAGTGAGATATTGTTCCATGTTTCTTGGTTTGATCTTTTTTTGTTTTGCATTGTTTTGTTTTGCATCGAGCTTGTCGGTATACCCTGTATGATGGAGTTTGGAGACTGTATGATATATCAGTGATATTGGAGGATATTGGAGGATATTGGAGGAATAATCATAGATTTGCATAATATCAGAACCTAATATTAATACTCGTCAGTTCTTGGGAAGGAGATATCTCAATTGGTATCGCAAACGCCCAGACATGTCACCATAAGCACAACGACACAATTTCAGATCCATAACGTCAATGTCAATGTCAATTGGTAATAGATTCAATCAAGAACTACCACCCTCTTCAACAAACCGCTTCAAATCAGCAACCCAAAGCTCGAAGTTGGCCTGCAGCTTCACCCCATACATCATCCTAACCATAAAAACAACCCAACCAACCTGCGCCTCCCAATTCCGCACCTCCGTACCGCCCTCCACATCCACAATCTCATGAACCCGTTCCGCCGTCAACAGCGAGCGCGACATCGTCCCCGGTTCATCATGATCACCCGTCCAGACGATGCGACCGACCTCTCCCGTCACCGGGTCCGGGGCACAGAACTCAGATATGAGCAAGTGGACATCCGTTGCAGCCTGGGGTTTCTCAGATGTGGATGTTGGGTCCATGCGGACGTGGAAGGTGAATCTTGTTCCCAATTGCAGAATTGGAGATAGGGAGGTTGTGGTGGGTGTGGAGTGGGATGGTTGAGGGGGTTGAGCTGAGGTTGTTGGCGTGGGCTCTGTTGGCTGGGAGCGGATTGTTACGCGGGGAACGAAGGAGTTCCAGGTTGGCCAGGTTGAGGTGTCGGTTAGGGCGGACCAGACTTTGGGGGAAGGGGCTGTTATGAATGTTGAGCTGCCGATGTGGAGGGAGGCCTTTTCGGGGGTGATGTTGGGGGTTTGGCGTGAGGCATTGGTTGGATCTGAGAGGGGTGTCATGATGGCTGGATGATGGTTAATGGATTGATTGGGATTGAGGAAGAAATTGTCCGGAAGTGACAGGCTTCAACATTACGTAGACACGGAGCTTGCTTGCATCCGAGCCGACTGCAGATCGCGATGCGGCGATAAGATAAGATAGCGATAGCGATAAGCTCACCTGCAGGCCGTTCCAAACTTGGAACTCACATCCAAGAATGCAACTACAAATTGACTGGTGGGAATGATGGTAATGGACTTTGAAGCAAAGACTAGAGAGACGGTCACTTTTTTTTGAATGTGATTCATTGGGGAAGATAACTAGCAACAACACGACGTGGGCGAGAAAAGGGCAAATGAAAGACAGGTTCGTCAATGAACCGAAGCCCGATGAAAATCATCAGCGTGCTAAAGAGCACAGACCAAGATGAAAACGACAGCGAGAAGCACAAACAACAAGCCATTAGCTGCAACCTCATCGAAAGAAAATACAGGAGCCAGTCGCTGACTGTCCATGAAGAAAAAGCCATGCCTCGATGCCAAAGGAATGAGACCAGAGACCACCCAGTGGGTCTTGACGGGAACTTGAAAGCGACGCCCGATGGAAGCGACGCCCGATGGAAGCGACGCCCGATGGAAGCGACAGCGAGAAGCACAAACAGCAAGGCACAAGCTGCAACTGCACCAAAGGAAACTCTGAGAGCCAGGCACTGAACGCCCATGGAGAGAAAGCAATTGCTCCGCGACAAAGGAAAGCGATTGGAGGCTATCCAGTAAGCCTTGGTGACAGCTTGAAAACAACGCCAAAAAAGCCAACAAAAGCACAACAACATAACAGAGAATCAGCAACTATGGAAAGCATCTACCTAAGAAGCCTATCTAATCAACAAAAAGCAACAACAAAACGCCGCAAGCAAGTCAAAGATCCCAAGATAGGTCTTTGAGATATCTTCCAACAGCCTCACAGCATGGTCTGACGCTTGGGCGTGCTTTTCCAAGCTGAGTCCCGCATCTTGGTATGGTAGGCCTGTTTGCCGCGGTCAGACTGCTTTCTTCCTCGCTTCATACGCTCGCGTCGATCACGTCTCTTCGTGGCTGAGTTCTGCTGCTCAAGCTTCGGCATCTGCTCCAACTTCTCATTCGGAGACTGCGGGCTGAGTGGGACTCGTGGCTCGGCGACCTTGAGTTTGGCCTGCAAGCGTGCTTGGATTCGGCGGCGGCGCCTGGAAAGAGGGCTTTTGGGAGCTTCGGGAACCGGGGTCTTCGTGACTGGGTCTGGCTGCGTAGTCTCAACCTTGAGCTCGGGCTTTGATTCCTGCAGACGATCTGAAGACGGTGGGGGCTCCGACGACTGAAGCTTTTCACGTCCATGGTGGAATCGCGCTTTGATCCGACGGCGTCGCTGAGTGATCAAGCCCTTCAGAATCCTAGCAGCATGCGCAACTTTCGAATCCTTTGATACAGCGTCATGGTGACCAGAATCTAGTATATCCTTGAGACGCTTGGCAAAGTGATGAGCTCTTCTTCCCTTCAGACGTCTGGCACGGATTCTGCGAGCTCGGATGATGGCCACGGCCGTGAAGGCGATAGAGGATGCAGTAGGAGATGTCACGCGTTGACTCTGGGAGGATGGAGGTCGGGACTCTTTGGCTTCAAGTTGGGATTCCAGTTTGGATTCCATGTCTTCTTGGTTGAGAGACATGTTGAGAGAATGTGATAATGAAATGATTGTGGAAAAAGAACGTGAATCCTGGCCTGTAGGCTTGGAGTGAAAAGAGCGTTGAGGGTGAAGAGCAAACAAGAGAGTGAATGGGGGGAAGAAGGTAAACAAAAGGGAGGCAGCAATCCATTTATGGAAGGCGTGGAAGAGCAGGCGTGTTGTAAGGAAAGAACGACCAAAGCATCCAAAATTGGCAGGTAGTACTTGCCCTGGGCTATATACAGTGTAGAGTCATCGTGATAAACCATATGAGCATCTTCTCTGTATCATCTACAATTCTGGGTACATCCAGGGTTGAGATTATGGCTGTGAGCATGGCTGGAACCAAGTCCGTGGATACTCATTGATACCTGGAGATTGCCGAGACCAGCACCACACGCCCTTACACAAATTGAACCGAATTTAATCATCATTTCAACATAGCAACACGGCAGTCACATTTTCGATGTGAAGATTGATCGGAGCCGTACAACCGGCTCGACAAAGTTGCACTCGGCAACCCCCGCACGCTTATCTCCAATGTCTATACATCCAGCCTCCACGAGCAAATTCGTCCACCAACCGCCATGAAACGAGTAAAGAAACCCCGCGGGATCCGCCATGATCGCGACTGCAGCCGCTGCAAAGTCCGAGGTGTCAAATGCGACCTCAACAGACCACGATGCCAATCCTGCCTCCATCTCGGAGAGACATGTCAGTACCCACAAAGAGTCGTCTGGGTCGACGACAAGAAATCAAAGTCCCAAACCCCACCAGAGCTAGATACCGCCTCTTCAAGCGCAGAGAATGAACAAACGCTCGCTTCCGAACCAGCCGCCAAGCCAACCTCGGTCAATGTGTATGGCTTCGTCGACCTGCTGGGCGCCTTCTATCGACAGATTCGCTCGAGCAAAGGAGGCATACCGGAAGAAGGAATCCAGCTCATATCTCGCATTCTCAGCTTTGCGCGCTTGCGCATCGAAGATGCAGATAATAAGCAATCTATTCAGTCGCATCTCGTCGCTTTGACGAATCTCAGTCAGGTTATTGAATCTGCGCATCCGATTGCGCTTTTTGGAATTGCTACTTTTGCTATGTTCGAGGTATGCTGTGGCTCCTTTGGTAATTGGCATTGTCATCTACAAGGTGCGCGCTCGCTGCTGGATCTCCATTGCCAGCACAAGAGTGCGTTTGATGAGCTTTGTGGGGAGATCTCGGGGCTTGCCGACGTGCTGGCCTACCTGGTCTGGTTTGATGTCACCGGTGCTCTCGTTAGAGACAGTCCGTTAATATTTGATGACTGGCATCGTGAGATACTTGGTGCCGACTTCTTTAATTCCGTTGGTTGTCCGGCCGATACATTTGACCTTTTTGTGTATCTTGCGAAACACCGCAACGATGACAACATTGAGGCTATGGATCTCAGCTCTAGAGCAATGACTCAAATTTTGAGTATTGATTCTGGGGTAACCGACTGCAGTCTCGCGGCTACAGTATATAGAGGCGCCGGCGCTATCATGGCGTTTGGTCGGGCGGGGGGACTGGGAGAGCTCACCCCCTCAACATCAAATCACCATTCGGGCGCGGTTCGCTCGATGGTTGATCGTGTCTGTGATGCGATAACGAAGATACCTTCCACATCCAGGTTCTACGTGCACCTAGCCACCCCCACATATTTGACAGCGATGTATGGATCGACGTCGAAACAATGCGAGATTATCCGAGATTATTGGAGGAACTGCCAGTCGTGTGAGTTCCCTCGTTATCCGGACGCAGAGGCACAGTGTGAGAAGAGATGGGGAAATGTATCGAGTGGGGTTTAGCGCCACTTAGATAGCCTTCCTATTTGGGTAACTTATCACGCCGGTTATCTATGACTTGGACCTATATAACAAGTTACACATTCCCAACATCCCCTCTGGAGTAGTTCGTAAATAAACCGAAGATGACTATCACTACAACCAAACCCTCATACTTGGACCGCTGCACCCAAAAGCGCGCAGACCAATACGCCTTGATTCCTCCCGAGTGGCGCATAGATCCGATCCCCTCGGTTGAATCGGAGCCTAATGCACTTCTCACACTTCGGAATCTTCTCAGTCCCCAAAATCTTGCTCTAACTGAGGAGACAGATATCGCCGTGTTACTGCGACGACTTTCGTCCGGCGAGCTCTCATCCTTAGAGCTAACGCGGGCATTTGCTAAGCGCGCAGCTCTCGCACATCAACTGACAACATGCTGTACCGAAATATTCTTTGAAGAGGCCTTCGCCGCAGCCAGTGAGCTAGACACTCATCTAGCTACAACCGGTACGACGGTCGGTCCCTTGCACGGACTGCCCGTCTCTATCAAGGATCTATTTTCCGTGAAAGGAGTAGACACTTCCATCGGTGGGTCATCACTTTTGCGCCAACAGTTTCGTGGTAATATCAAGCCCCCTCATGCTCTAACATCATCGCAGGTTGGGTCGGTCTCACCAACAACCCCGAACAAGCAGACAAATCCGTCGCTCGAACACTTCGCCGACTGGGCGCTGTGCTCTATGTCAAGACCAATCTACCACAGTCAATGATGATGTCTGACTCTTATAACCACGTCTTCGGACAATGCGTGAACCCATTCAACAGAGCATTGATCTCCGGTGGTAGTTCCGGTGGAGAGGGAACGCTCGTTGCTGCCCGCGGAAGCGTACTCGGAATTGGAACGGACTTGGGTGGATCTATCCGGATCCCAGCTGCGCTGTGTGGGCTTTATGGATTGTCGCCGAGCCCTGGTAGACATCCATACGAGCGGGGAAAGTAAGTTCAAGTTGGGAAGTTTACGAACCAGGGATTAGCTGACGGTGAATAATCTAGTCCTGGGCAAGATATTGTTCGTTCTGTTGCTGGGCCGATGGCTTGTAGTCTTGAAACTATTGAGACGTACATGGAGGCTTTGCCGGATGCGAGACCTTGGGAGGTTGATCAGCACGTTGCTCCTGTGCCGTGGAGAAACAGTCTGGCAGCGCCTGGTGCAAAGCGTCTGAAGATTGGCTTTGTGATTGATGACGGCGTGGTCAAAGTGCAGCCGCCGATCGCTAGAGCTATGAAGGAGACGATCGAAGCATTAAAGCAAGCAGGACACGAAGGTATGCACACTCTCACCACTTTGCAGCTCAACACGTAACATGCTCATCGCTATACTACAGTATTTGAATGGGACGCTTCCTCACATACCCGGGGATATGAGCTCTGGGCAAAGGCTATTTTCTCCGACGGTGGCGAGGGCTGCCGGAAGAAGACAGAAATGACAGGGGAGCCCCTCATCGAAGGTATGCTAGTCGGAAGGCCGGAGCATACTTTGACAACCAGTGAGACACATCAGGTAAGAATGTACATTGACTAAGAAAAAAGCATAAACTCACACACGGAACAGCTCAATGCCGACAAGTACAGATTCGAGTCTGCGTATCTTGATCAGTGGTTGTCTTCTGGGATCGACGCTCTAATCATGCCCAGTACCCCCTGGGTAGGATACAAGCCATGGACATGGGTGAAGTCCAGTGCCTACGTAGGATATACCAGTATCTGGAACTTCCTTGGTTATGCCGCACTAGCAATGCCAATTACAACCGTCTCACGAGACAAAGATGTTCCAGATCAGGAGTGGCTGGACCATATCCCGCGAAATGACGGTGATAGGTTTAATCAACAGCAGTGTAAGCATTTTTCTAACACCGATGCGTAAAGATATGCTAATCTGAAACTAGATGACATCGATCTTGTCGAGGGTATGCCAGTTGGTATACAGGTGGTCGGAGGACGATTTGGCGAAGAGAAGTGTGTCGCTGTAGCCAAAGCGATCAACCAGTCTTTGCAAAAGAAGGGTCATTCATAGTCAATTATTCGACTTTGGTTGCTTTACACCAGTACCAAGTTGAATCGGCGACAGCTATACGCTGACTTTCTTGTCTGATACTATTTCATTGCCCGATGCTATTTCATTGACCGAAGCCGAGGCGCACGGATACACCGAAATTTCACTAGCAATTATCTGATATCATTTTAAACAGTCTGCATGTTCTAAGGTTTTGCTAACACTAGCTTCTCATTCCACCGAGGGACATAGCGCAGGGCTACCTTGCTCAGATCCTTTTAGGTCATTGGATCTCCATTGAGGCTCAACCTTCGAACTGTATAGCGGCAGTCGCGAAGCAGCAAGACAGTCCGCCGTTTTTCTGGAGTATCGCAAGGTTGTATGTATTATTGAAGAGATTTTCGACGCATTTTTGCTCAATGCAGAGTCAGTTGACTGGCTGTGTATTTATTATCCGTGCACCCACTCATCTAGCTTTCGTGTCACAAACAAAAATATCAATTGCTGCTGAAACACTCGTATATGATGGAAATGGGTTCCTACCCACATTTTAGAAGTTCGCTGGGGCGATCTACCGGGGAATCCTGAACTCTATATGGAAACTGCTCAGGTGGTTCACGCCTATTACTAGATGGGCCATAAGTCCCGCGATAGAAAGTAGATCATGAGCCACGGGCCTCGGGAAGAGATACAATTTGCAACTACACAGATTTTGAATACGTCTGCCTGAATTCACTGCGGCAAAGCAAGCGACATATCGAATCGAACACCAGAGAATATGCATGTCGGATCCATCCGCATCCGCATCCGTATTTTCTAACTGTGTCGAGTCTAGTCGCTACTACGAAGCTAACCCAAACAAGTAAAAGTTTTGAGAGGCTACGACTCCCAAGGTTGTTCTAGGCTAAACCCATATATTAAATCGATGAAACAGCATTCTGGCTTTGCCGATTGAAACTAGCCTCACTAAATCCATTTTGTGCACATATTACTCCGTACTCCGTACTATCAGAACGGTTGCCCGCGGAGGCTGTGGGAATTTCGACCTCTACCCGAGTCGGTACGGGACGGGGCTGTGCCGTACCCACCTTACTGTCAAAGTCGGAATATCCGTAACGATTCCGTGGAGCTATTGAATTGCGCGACATACCGCTAGCTTCGAGTTGTCTTTGAGCCGGTTTGAGACACGGCTGGCCAGGGTCTGCAGCAAACCTACATGTGCGTTTACAGGTGCTTTAGAGACGCACAAGCTTTGGGAGATAAAACAGCTCCAGGGCTTGGAATGTTTAGTTTTGGCCCCTCAGACTGTTTGGTTCAGGTCCACCCTGCCGAGGGCCGTGCTCGGTGAACTCACAGCTTGTGAAAGTTGGTGAGAAATGAGTAAAGAGGCCTCGCAACGCAAGCGGTCGAAAGGGCACGCGACCACCATGCACGTTTACCTTTCGGTGGGTTTCAGAGTCAGAAAAAAAGGGTACGAGGCGTTCTGGGCTGACGATCTGATTCGTGCTGTCAGATCCGGGACTTAGGCTCTGGACTGTGGTGTTTAAAGTCTGACGACCCACTCTCCACTATTGAAGGTTGTAACTAAAAGGCAAAGGAGATTTGGCGACCGGTCCCGAGGGGCCCCGGCAGGGGGCACATGCATGTCCACTCTTTTGTGGTCTCCGGGGAGCAAGATACGAGGCTTCTTTGGTTCTTTGCTGTGATTCGTTATGTTTTCTCCAGTGAAGGCTCGGGACTGTTGCAATTAAAGTCGCCTGGCCCGCCTCCGTTGTGAGAGGGAATAGGAATTGGCGATTGATCCCGACGGATATACCCCGGTAGAATACAGCTTTCAATCTGCATGAACGTTGCCTGTTCTTGCATGGCGCCGGCGTTCAACACGGGTTGATTACCGGCTTACACAGCGGCGAGCCGTGAAGGATGTTGTTGCTGACTCTTTTTAAGTTAAGGTTTGATGCGCGGCGATTTGAGCTCTAAACATCCTGCGAGGAAGTATATATTCATCAACATCTCCCTGGTCAATTCCATCGTTTCCAGGTGGTTCCAAAGTCTAAGTTTACTATCCAAAAAGAGAGTATGCTCAGGTGTGGAGAGGCGACAGTATTTCTGTGGGTCACGGGTATTTCCAGAGCTGATGTATACATACGGAGAGTCACCGAGATCTAGACTTGGATGGACATTCTCTCCTGAGTAAGATCAGTCGCTCAGCATTTAAAGATCAACACATGCCAAACTCCCACGAGAAAGAAATTGATATTTCGTCCATCTTCACTATCTCTCTGTTGCTTGTTGAAGTTCCGAACCACTCTTTGCATTGGCATGTAACCTTATTTGAGACTATCGTGCTCTGTTGTTACGCTGCTTGCTTTGGCATTTCTTTGATTGGGTTAATTCCTCGATTTTGACAAATGCCAAGTCAGTTATCTTCTTCCATGTCGGAGTCGGGTGGAGACGATCGTCATCCCGTGGGGTCGCGATTGCCGATGGACGACAACGAATTTGCCGAACTACTTCGATCTATACAACCCTCGGCGTTGGATTTGGGAATTCCCTATGGGCCTCGGGAGCATAACAAACCGTTATCTACGCCGAATGATGCCACACTTCCCTCCAAATTGAAGAATTGGAGTGCTGAAGATTGTTTTCGCGATATTTCAGAAAGCTCTCATATGAATCAAACAATGATTTCTGCCACAGACCACTGCGCAGGAGAGCTCAGAAGCGACCTGGCAGCCATTGGGTGGAATGACTTCGAAAATGAGTATTCTGCTTCATGGGACCATATGGATGGAGTTGAGGTATGAAAGTCACTCGTTCGAGAAAACCATACATCAAAGAAGCACAACTGACGTGGACATTATAGCATCTTTCCGCCTTTATCGTATCTGACACAATAGACTTCAAGGATGACTTAAATCCTGCAAGTTCTGAACATTCAATCAATTCATGGTTCGGCCACGCGCCTTTAACGCCCACTCTCCATTCGCAATCGCCCCAACCGCCAAGTCCTATCTCACAGCATGGAAGCGAGAACCAAGAAGAATTGGACTGGACCGACTATATTTGCATTCCCAACGACAAGCCAGTATCAACAGAGAACACTTTAACTCCACCCACCTCTTGTCAGGGCAGTCCGTCAATTCCACCAGCGCCAGACGCGCAAACCCCCACCAGCACAGATGCCACATCACCTGGAGGCTCATCAATAGCCACAAAATCCACCCATAAAACATCGACCCAGAAGCGACAAAAACAGCATCCCATCGCGACTGCCCAACTGCGACACAAAATCAAACATATCTTACCCAATCCAAACACAGATAGCGGTATGTCCCATTCCAAAACATCTCCCGCTATCAATGCATTCTAACACCTCTCCCTCAGCCACACCCTCACACAATGACCAAAATCTTAAACAAAATAAACCCACAAGCCGAGCCAAGCGCTCAAGCATGACCGACGAAGAGGGTCTGCGTAAAAGACGCAATTATCAGAGAATCGCCGAGCAATCTCGGCGGCTTCGACTCAATTCCGCGCTCAAGGACCTGGAGGCTCTTCTTCCTTCAGACCTTTATGAGAAGAATCAGATACCATGCCCAGCTCCTGAATCAAAGGAGACTAAGAAGGATGCCAAGAAGAAAATGCCCTCTGCGGAACAAACCAAGGCCTGTGTCATGGAGCTGGCTGTCGAGTATATCAAAATGCTGCGCACTAATCTGAACGAGAAGAATGTGCGGATGCAAGAGCTAGGCGCTTTTGACACTACCGTTCTGCTATAAATGCCATTAATGCTAGACATGAAGACAACGAAACATGAGATTTGAGCCCTGGAGGCTTTACACTCTACGAATCCCTGTAGCATCCACGTATTCAACATCTCATCATTATCATGTTATCATATCAATATATACAGCTCACACTAAATAGGAGCATTCATCCTCTCCTTATAATCCGGGAACTCAAAATCGCCCAAATCCCACTCAATACTCGGATTCGAACGACCATCATTCCCACTCCTGAAAGACGCTCCCTCCGCCATCTCCAAATCAGCACCTTTCCCACTCGGCGCAACATCCATCAACCCCGGCGTTTGGAAAACCGTGTCAGACTGCATTCTCAACTCCCGCACAACCCGGATCCCGTCCTGATTCTGGGCCTCTTCTTCCTTGGTATTCACTTTGGAAATACTGGCGGTGTAGCTGGTCGGGCCTGGCGTGAAGATCTCATTGTACCAGACCCCGCCGTCGGGGTTGGGGTTATGGTTTGAGTAGTGGTCGTAGATCGAGGGTTTGCGCTCTGTGAGCTGGGTTGTATGGGAGTGCAGACGGGAGGCCGGGGAAGAATGTAGGGGTTGAGGGAGGAAGCACAATGAGAAGACGCGGGAGAGGAGGGGGTGGATTGCAGGGAGGCAGACGCAGATTATGGAGATGTTGGCTTCGAGGGAAGACCAGAGGGCTGCTTTGGAGTTTGTTTCTGATTTGGTTAGGTCGTGGTTGCTGGGTGTGGGTGTGGTTTACTCACTGGTGAAGTTGCCTCCTTCGGATGTGAGGTCTGAAAGATAGTACAGGCGGACGGAGCTAGTGGCGATGACACTGGAGAGGTCAGTCTCCATTACGATATGCGTGAGTGGTGTAGAGGGCTTTGCTTACCAGACTCCGAGCCCGAAGACTGTAATGATACCCCATTTCAGCCGCTTTGGAATCTGCAGTTTCCATAATTGACGCATGGGCATGATCAAAATGATCACGTCGGAGATTATGTGAATCGCCGCGTTGGTAAGCCATACTGCGGTCACCGATAGGCAATGGCCACTCCGCTCCTGTGGTTTTGTAGCCCAGAAGTAATGTATGGGCACGCAGCCGAAGAATCCGCTGAAGACCATCCATAGGCCCGCAACGACCAGGACTCCCATTAATATATAGCTGGTGCGTACCAGGGGGCGGGAGATAAAGAGGCGGGTGAAGAGGCACAGAGCGGATAGCTTGGAGAGGATCAGGCTGAGGTTGTAGAAGGGGATTGCAAGCCAAAGATACTGTTGTGTGTAAGCTTAACTCCCAATTGACATCCATGCTGTAGTTGGTGTCTTACATATAGTTGGCCCTGGATTGTCGCGTCGGATAACTCGGACTCGGGGACGCCCAGGCCATAGTTGCGTTCTGTGGACAAGGTTAGAGACTCTGTGTACCCCAAGAACCATGGAAGGTCGAGACTGATAACTTACCGACTAACACAAGTGCATAGTATACTATATTTGTGATCTGTGCAGGTGGTACAGATGTCAGATTCTGGATTTGACAATTGATTCATGACTTCCTCTGTAGGTTCATTGTACATACCAATGCTCCCACAACCAGAAGATCGTCCAACCCAGGCGACTTGACCAGATAAAAGCGAGCGAATAGCCTCAGCGCGACAGTCAAAGCCGCCAAAGCCGTAAAGATTGTTGTAATTGACAGAATATACATTCGATGAGCGGATGCAAAGACGTCCAATGATGAGATATAATTCCACAGCAAAAAGAGAGGGAAACCAAGTAGACTTGTGTCAATCCATGAGACAGGCTGTGTAGGCAAAGCCGTATGCAAATGCAGCACTTAGGCAATAATTGTTCAATAAGCGATGCAAATTCAGCATATGAAGTAAATGTATGCATGGAAAAAGGAGCCTGACGACTTATATATGAAATGACCCAAAACCCTCCAACCCACAGTGCAGAAGAACCCCAAGTACCTGAAACAAGCAGAGAACTCTGCAAGATAAAATGTACAAACGCAACCCCAAATTATGGTTGGTGCAACCACCCCCAAAGTGGCCGCATTAGGCAATCACGAACGACCGATTGCGTCAAAGACATTCATCGACTCCCTCGAGCCTGCCTAATCGATCGCGATCACCGGTCCCTCATTGGCGGAATGTCGACTCTTGCGGGTCTCGAACTATCATTCCGAGCCATAGCCGTTGGTTCGTGTGAAAGTCTACTCGTTCGCCTGTCTGGGAGATACACTTCCCCGTTCACTGGGGGGAACTGCATCCACGGAACACTTGGTGGAAAAATCACCCCGGTCGACACAAGTGCCCGGATCTGCTTTTGGGCTGAATTAGACTCGGGAGCAGTTGGTGATCATGGGTCGAGTGGAGATGCGCTCAAGTCATGGCTTGTTTGGATGCGTCTGGGCTGGGTTTCGGGCTCGCCGATGACTGACTCTGGGGATTCGCGTTGATTGCCTAAATGGGGAGTGATTGAGTCAAGAGAGTTAGACTTTGGGATTGCGATTGGTGGCGGTGATGTAAAGACTGTGCTGGGCTGCTGGTGTTTGGCTGTGATGCGCCCTGGCCTGGGGCCCCTGCGATTGCGAGATAAGAGTGCCGTGGAAGAGTGTAGGGCTGTTGGATTCGCCCTGGCTCCCCGTATGGTGAAGATAAGAGTGCCGTGGTTGATGTAAACGTGCTCGACTCGTGCTCGACTCTGAAGAATGGGATTGAGACGCTCGGAATTTCCGAGGTGGGGATTGAAGGGGTCTCTGTCATACCCGTTTGAAACACGAAATCTAGATTCCCAGTCGTAGATGCACCAGCAGCATGGTTAGGGTGTGTGTTTTTTTGACCGGTGCTACAGATTACGAAGAGGTTGTACACAGATTATTACTGGGAAAAGGTTGTACAGAACTGCAAATCAATTGCACTCAACTATACAAAGCCCGACCAAAAGCCAGGATCACAAATTTTCCGCGAGTCTAAAAGCTGGAATATCTCATAATAAAAGGAAACGTTAAATGGAAATCTACAGGCGGGCCTTGAGGTTGGCCTTCAGCCTGCGCTCAACAGCAGCCATGTACTCTCCGGTAGTAACCCAGGCCTCGCGGTCCTTGCGACCACAGGCGAGAGCAAGGTCCTTGGTCATGATGGACTCCTCGTTGACGACGTCGACGCAGGCGCGCTCGAGCTCCTCGGCGAAGGAGATGACCTCGGGGGTGTTGTCGAGCTTACCGCGCTGGATGAGACCGCGGGTCCAGGCGAAGATGGAGGCGATGGGGTTGGTGGAGGTCTCGCGGCCCTTCTGGTGCTCGCGGTAGTGGCGGGTGACGGTGCCGTGGGCGGCCTCGGACTCGAAGGCTTCTCCGGTGGGAGTGGCCAGGGTGGAGGTCATGAGACCGAGGGAACCGAAGCCCTGGGCGACGATGTCGGACTGGACGTCACCGTCGTAGTTCTTCAGGGCCATGACGAAGCCACCCTCGGACTTGATCATCTGGGCGACCATGTCGTCGATGAGACGGTGCTCGTACCAGATACCCTTGGCCTCGAAGTCCTTCTTGTAGTCCTTCTCGAAGATCTCCTCGAAGATGTCCTTGAAACGACCATCGTACTTCTTGAGGATGGTGTTCTTGGTGGACATGTACAAGGGGAGACCCTTCATGAGGGCCATCTGGAAGGAGGAGTGGGCGAATCCAGAAATGGACTCATCAGTGTTGTACTGGCACTGGGTGACACCACCACCCTGGAAGTCGTAGACCTGGACACGCTCGGGCTCACCGCCAGCAGGGGTGAAGACCAGCTCGAGCTTACCGGGGCCGGTGATGACACGGTCCTGGGCACGGTACTGGTCACCGAAAGCGTGACGGCCAATAACGATAGGCTTGGTCCAGCCAGGGACAAGACGGGGAATGCGGGGAATGACAATGGGCTCACGGAACACGGTACCGCCACTGGATAGGTCGTTAGCAGAGAACGGGGCAATTCGGATCAAATAGATTTAGACTCACAGGATGTTACGGATGGTGCCGTTGGGGGAGAGCCACACTAGGGCTGGTTAGCTGGGTTACACGGGTCGGACAGCCGATAAGCTTACTCTTCTTCAGCTTGAACTCCTCAACACGTGCCTCGTCGGGGGTGATGGTAGCGCACTTGACACCAACACCGTACTTCTTGATAGCCTCAGCGGCATCAATGGTGACCTGGTCATCGGTCTGATCACGGTACTCGATACCGAGATCATAGTACTTGAGGTCGACATCGAGGTAAGGCAGAATCAACTGTGGAGGCACCAATCAGCATCGATTCAAGAAGGGGGCCCGAGATATGATGCATCAACTGCATGCAGCATGCTGCAACAGAGATCATGCAGGTCTGGACCCTCGGGTGCGGATAAGCTTACCTTTTCCCTGATTTCCTGCCAGATGATACGGGTCATCTAGAAGCACGAAGATGAATCGGTAAGCACATGTTTCGAACAGAGTATCTCCAGGGCGTTCCCGCAGCGTCATTATCGGGTGAACACATGGAAATGGAGCAGCCCCGTATTTCCCCGCGTTTTCGAAGGCGATAATGCGCCAGCCGAGCACGAGGATATGCAGGCTTGTGACACCCGGTATCAACCCGATGGAGAGGGTTCGAACTATAAAAGGGAGCGCATACCTCATCACCGTCCAACTCCACCAACGGACTCTTCACCTTGATCTTGGTTTCGGAAGCCATGGTGCGAACTTGAGTGGTATACAACTGAGGGATCGATCCGGACCAGCGGGAAGATGCAACTCGACTAGTACGAGAGAGAGAAGCGGAAGAGATAGATCGAGAGGAAGATGAAGAAGTGAAAGAGGTGGAAGAGAGAAGACGAGTAGAAGTGAGAGGGGCGGGAGGGGTCGCGAGGGTCCGACGAGCGAATGCGGAACTTGTTCGGAGGGCGTTCATCGTGGGATACTTTGGGGGGGAGAAGTCAGCAACAGTTTGGGCCTTTCTGTTTGGCTGAGCGGGTTGTGAGTCGGCGCAATCGCCGCAGGTTACAACCGAGGGAATGAAGTTCGGCAGAAGGGAAAGTGTGGAGTCGGAAGACTGGACCCGGAGAAACGAAGAGCAGTTCGGAACTGGGGGAAGACTTGGGGTAGAGTATAGCGTACTGGGAAATCACCGGGGCAGAACGGAGGCAATGAAAGCAATGGAAACAGTTGAGGCAAATCGGAAAGGAAGAATTACCGAAGTGAAAGGTGCTTGGGAAAAAGCCTTGTCCGGTGAAGTGGAATCCTTAAAGGTCCTTGATTAACCGTGTCTCCGCAAAAAGAAGCGCCGAAGCCGGACGTCACGAGATATCGGCCCAAGGGGGTTAAGTATGAGAGGGAGCTATGAAGAGCGGAGAGAAAGCTGTGAAGCTTTGAAACTGGATCTTCTTTGATTTAAATTCAAAGCTCCTGAGTCATCGGCCTATTCCTTTCTCAAAATCGACCCGCTGATGATGTTGAAGGTCTCCGGAGCTCGGAGCAGTACTCCGCGGGCCCTCACCGGCCCTCCATCAGGGACGGGAAACCTGCTACCGAATTGTACGATCTATATCTTCGGCTAATACGATTTATCATAGCTTCATATCTCCATTTGAATTCTCAAATTGTCATGTTCATTTGTGCGCTGGTGTTGAAATTCCCCGTCTAAGACCCTTCCAATTAGACGCCGTTAACTGTATGTGTTGAAGTCCAAATAATTATTGGTATTTACAAGTTCCAAATTCTTCCACCTATCATTTAGAACAATCCATCGATATCGCCGGTCTCGGTGTCAATGTCGACGTTGAGGTATCCCGGCGCGGTGGGCAATCCGGGGATGGTTTGGATGTCGGCAGCCAATGCGTAGCTAGAGCTTAATTAGTATCATAATTTAACATTTCCACGACAGTAGGGCAAAACTCACAGGTATCCAGCGCCGACCGCCAATCTGACGTCCCGAATGGGCACGGTGAACCCGGTGGGGGCGCCCTTCAGGGCTGCGTCGTGACTGAGCGAGTACTGGGTCTTGGCGATACAGATCGGCAGGTTCGAGAACCCTTGCTTGGTGTAGATGTCGACCTTCTTCTGGGCCAATTCGCTGAACTCGACCTTATCGGCACCGTACATGGCTTGGCCGATGCGCTCGATGCGCTCCTGGATGGTACCGTCGAGGTTGTAGAGGAGCTTGAAGTCGCTCTCCTTGGAGCTAGCGGTCATCACGGCCTTGGCCAGATCAACGGCGCCGGCTCCACCCTCAGCCCAGTGGTTGGCGGGGACGGCATCCTCAGCACCGGCAGCGATAGCCTCCTCCCTGATAACGGCGATTTCGGCCTCGGTATCGGTCGCGAACTTGTTGATCGCGACCACGACGGGAATACCGTACTGCTTGGCGTTGGCGATGTGCTTGCGAAGGTTGACACAGCCCTGGCGCAGGACATCGACGTTCTCGGTGCGGTAAACCTCGTGGAGAGGGGCACCGGGCTTGATCTCGGGACCGCCTCCGTGCACCTTCAGGGCACGAACGGTGGCCACGATGACAACGGTGTCAGGGGACAGACCAGAGGAGCGGCACTTGATGTTGAAGAAGCGCTCACCACCCATGGTGAAGTCGAAGCCGGCCTCGGTGACGACGAATCCGGTCTTGGCTTCGTGGTCCTCGTCGGGTTCGGTTCCGGCAAGCTTCAGGGCCAGCTTGTCGGCGATGGAGGAGCTGGCACCAATACTGATGTTGGCGAAGGGACCAGCGTGCACCATGACGGGTGTACCTTCCAAGCTCTGCATCAGGTTGGGCTTGATAGCATCCTTCATCAGAGCAGCAAGGGCACCACCGGCGCCGATGTCGTCGCAAGTGACGGGGTCTCCGCTGCGAGAGGTGGCAACCACCATACGGCCCAGACGCTCACGCATGTCTTCCAGATCGTTGCTCAGAGCCAGGATGGCCATGCACTCACTGGCAACGGAGATGTCGAAACCAGTCTCGCGGGAATGGCCCTTCTCGGTGGGCGCTTGGCCAACGGTGATGCCACGCAGGTGACGGTCGTTGACATCAAGAACGCGACGCCAGGTGATGGTCTCCGGGTCGATGTCGAGACGAGCGAACCGGGCAATTTCTTCCTCGGTAAGATCGTTGGGGTCGGTCTTATCAATACCGAGCTTCTTCAGGCGACGGAACATGATAGGCTTGAACTCGCGCTTGCCCTTGTCCTCGGGAACAAGACGCTTGTAGAGAGGTCCGTTCTTCTGGGTGGACTCGTGGAACATGCGAGTCTCAATGGCGGCAGCGAGAAGGTTGTTCGCGGCGGTGATGGCGTGGATATCGCCAGTCAGATGCATGTTGAACTCGTCCATAGGAATGACCTGACTGTAGCCTCCACCAGCGGCGCCACCCTTGATACCAAATGTAGGACCTTGGCTGGGCTGGCGCACGTTGGCAAAGGAGATACGGTTGAGGTGCGCACCCAGGGCTTGGGTAAGACCCAATGTAGTGGTAGACTTGCCCTCTCCGAGGGGAGTCGGGGTGATACCGCAGACGAGGATGTATCTTCCGTTGCGGCGGTGGGAAAGGCGGTCGAGCAGGCTGAGGCTGATCTTAGCCTTAGTGTGGCCGTAGGGCTCCAGCTCGTGGTTGGCAATGCCAATCTCGGAAGCAACCTGAGTGATGGGCTTGGGGTACTGAGCCCGCGAGATAGCAATGTCGGAGGGCACGGGGTTCTGGAGGCGGATGGGAAGGGGCACGACGCGGCGGTCCTTCTGCTTCTCGAAGTAGCCCTTGGCGGCGTGGACCACGTTCTTCAACAACATGGCCACGGTCATGGGGCCAACACCACCGGGGACGGGGGTGATCTGGGAGGCCACCTGAGAAGCGGACTCGAAGTCCACATCACCGACCAATCGCTCCCCGGACTTCTTGGTCGCATCTGGCTTGTAGTTGATACCAACGTCAATGACAACGGCGCCGGGCTTCAACCACTCGCCCTTGACGAGCTCGGTCTGGCCGATGGCGGCCACCACGATATCGGCGGTCTTCACGATACGGGCGATATCGGGAGTCTTGGAGTGGCACACGGTCACAGTGGCATCGGCGTTCTTGAGCAAGTAGCTGACGGGGCTACCAACAATGTCGCTACGTCCCAGAACGACAGCCTCCTTGCCGGCGGGGTTCACCCCGCTGGCCTGGAGCAGCTCCATGACAGCCAAGGGTGTGCATGGAGTGAACAATGGGCGGCCACCACGCTTGGCAAGCTCACCGATGTTGATTGCGCCGAATCCATCGACGTCCTTCTCGTCTGCAACGGCCGAGGTCACGGCATGCTCCGACATGTGGCTAGGAAGAGGCAACTGGACGAGGATACCATGGATGGCGGGGTCATTGTTGGCGCGGGTGATCTCTTGGGTAAGCTGCAGCTCGGTGCTGGTCTCAGGGACATTGATAAGGGTGCAGATGATGTTGGCCTAGCCGATGTCAGATTTCGAACTTTCTTGATAAGAGTATAATGGGGACAATGTACCTCCGTTGCGGCCTTCAGCTTCATGCGCACATATGTACCTATGTTTGATTAGTCTCATGCACCTCACAAACATTTTTTTCTTGGTAGACGAACTGGAATCGGAACGGTTGCCGACTAGATAGAATTGGTGAGTCAGTCTGCTGCGATCAAGGTGGCATTGTCCAGGGAGGGGTCCTGCGTACCTTGGAAGATGACCAAGTTAGGCTTGAATCTGGGGTTGGTCACTTGGACTTGTTCGATCTCGGTCTTCAAGCCTTGGCGAATGCTCTTCGCGATGGCAGTGCCATCAATTTTGGCAGCCATGGCTAACCCGTGAAAAGTTCGAAAGGTAGGAAAATTGAGGGAGTCAATTGACCTGCGAGACGTGACTCGGGGATAGTTATAGGAAGAAGATCTCAGAGAAGAAATAAATCGGAGAGAAGGGCCCGCATGCACTTGGAGAAAAGCGCAGCGGGGTAGGGCAGCGGGGAGGAGTGGCATGAAATATTGCTTGTTTTGGGTGGGCGAACCCCTTCGTTATCGGACTGCTGAATTAGGCTGCGATTTCACATGCAGTTGCTAATATCCAAAGCCACTTCACGTTCTATTCCGATATATTCCCCTCACATACACCTGTCTTCTTCGTAATTAAGCTCGTGCGGAGAGCCGGGGAGTTTTCGGGGCCTCCTTGTTTCGATCGCTGATGCCTGAGGCTCAATGGATGCGTTAACCCAATCCAGTCGCACTAAAAGTCATGTGATCTTGGCAAAACATGGGCTCATCTGCAATCTGAATCTGGTCTGATCCATGGATGCCAGTTGGCATACACTTGATGTAACTTTTGTAGGACCAGATTAGGTTGCAGATGCAGTTCCAATTCACATACACACGTACATATGTAGCAACTCTCCACCAATCTCTTTCTCTCCCCTCTCTCACCAAACCACCACCATCATCATTCACTATCCTTGGACCTCTCCCTGTCAAGATCTACAACATGATGCGCAACACTCGGCCGTCCCCTATGGCCCGCAAATTCCTTCGCGCCAACGCCTCAGCAGACCAGCCAAAGCCGTCCTTAATACCCCCATCTGACGATTCTGCCGAGAACTCTTGGCTTCAAGACCCTATCCGAGACGAATATTGCTTCTTTTACGGGACATTAATGGATCCAGATATATTATCCAAAGCCCTCGGGTCGTTGAAACCACTACCTGCAATGCGCCCTGCTAGGATTATTGGGTACGATATCAAACTTTGGGGCCCATACCCTGCTCTCATCGTTAAACCACTTCATCCAGTCGATGGAATGGTGTGTGGCCTCTTCTCGCCGACGCAACTTGATCGACTTGCCGCGTACGAAACGGATAAATATCATCTTCGAGCTTGCTTGATCAACGTTCTGAACAATGATGGCAGCACTGAGAAAACCATCGAGGGAGTTTCTTTCATGTGGAATGGCCAACAGGATGAGCTTCGGGAGGGTACTTTTGACCTGAAGCAATGGTTGAAGGACAGACAGCTATGTGAATTGGGCTGATAATTTAGAAATTTCCAGGTTGGTTATTCGAATCAAAAAGAAAAGCAGGGAGACATGCGTTGTAGACAAAGTTGAGAAACTGTGCACTCCACAAGACGCCACTGAGAATTAGGTACCCCGTGCCATCACCGCAGAATGCGAATCATTGAATCTAACCTGTATACTCCGTACAGCGTCGATCTACAGTGGTGTTTTATAAGTATTTGACCTCTAGTACTTTGGAGTTCTCCTTTTAACCTGACCAACTTATAATAAACCTAGCTATCTTTTTTAATGCTCTTTTTGCTCTTTTTCTAAATCTCCTTTTAGATATTAGACCAAATTGAATTCCAGGGCCTTCTTTCAGGCAGTATTAAAAGAGTAGGTCTGTGGTCGAAGTAATTAAGGTCAAATACTTACAGTGGTGTTTCATAAGTATTTGACCTCTATGTAGTACTTTGGAGCCCACCTTTTAATCTAACCAACTTGTACATAATAAACTTGTCTATCTTTTTTGATGTCTTTTTTGCTATGTTTCCAACTCTCCTTTTGGTGATTATACTAAATCGAATATCAGAGCTTTCTGTCAGGCAGTATTAAGAGAGTAGGTCCGTGGTCGAAGTACTCAAGGTCAAATACTTATGCAACACCACTGTAACCTGTATACAGCGTCGATCTACTCCGTATTGAACCTATTGATTACAGTGTAGAGCCTCCTAGCCTAATCCGGACTAGCGCTTAGGGCAGTCGGTCACGTGCAGATATCGAGGTACAGCTCGGAGAAACTAAAGCTCCGAGGCAGTCTTGGCACTGAGGGCCGAGTGTGCGATGAAATTCACTAGTCAAAGAAAGTGAGGTTGACGAGGTTGACCCCCCCCAATAGCCACTCCGCCTTAACCCCCTCTGAGCCGAGCCTCCTCAGAATTTTCCCCCTCCATACCGGCCGTCCTATCGCATCATAATTCAAGATGCGTCCTATTTTGCTTTCCGGCCATGTGCGTTGATCCGTTGCTCCCCTCAAATTCTTGTTGGATCCACTGAAAACTGACCGCGGGCATCTATACAATAGGAGCGGTCTTTGACCCAGATCAAGTTCAACAGCGACGGCGATCTCCTGTTCTCCACCTCCAAGGATAAGATTGTGTGCGCGTGGTGGTCCGCCAACGGCGAGCGTCTCGGAACATACAGCGGTCACCAGGGTGCCGTCTGGACAGTCGATGTCAGCCCCAACACTACCCTCCTCGCCACCGGTTCTGCCGACAACACCGTGCGCCTATGGAACATCAAGACCGGCGAGTGCGTCAAGGTGTGGGACTTCCCCACGGCCGTTAAGCGCGTGGCATTCTCCCCCGATGGATCCCGACTTCTGGCAGTGACGGAAAAGCGTATGGGTTTCCTCGGCACAATCGCGGTTCTCGACATCAACTACGGCGAAAACCTCAACGAGCAGGCTGCTGAGCCCAGCCTCGTCATCACCTGTGAGGACAGCAAGGCGACCGTCGCCCAATGGAGTTTCCTCGCCAAGTACATTCTCGCTGGTCACGAAGACGGCAGCGTCAGCCAGTACGATCCTAAGGTATGATGTTCCGAGGAGTTGAAGCAGCTTCCTTATCCGCATTTCAGTCCCAATACTGATACTGTTTCCAGACCGGAGAAATCGTCGAGAACATCCAGATCCACGAATTCGACTCCGCAATTACCGATCTCCAGATGTCCCCCGACAGACTCAGCTTCATCACTGCCTCCAAGGACAAGTCCGCCAAGGTATGCATTAACAAACCATGCATTGACTACATGCGCTAATACCCCACAGCTCATCTCCTCCCGCAACCTCGCCATCCTCAAGACCTATACCACCGACACCCCCCTCAACACTGCAAGCATCACACCTAAGAAGAACTTCGTCATCCTTGGTGGTGGTCAAGCCGCCATGGATGTCACCACAACCTCCGCCCGCCAAGGAAAGTTCGAGGCCCGTTTCTGGCACTCCATTGTCGGCGAAGAAGTCGGCCGTGTGAAGGGTCACTTCGGTCCCCTCAACACGATCGACGTCCACCCCGCAGGCACCGCATACGCCTCCGGTGGTGAGGACGGTTACGTCCGCGTCCACCACTTCGACAAGTCATACTTCGATTTCTTGTACGAGGTTGAGCGGGAGCACCTGCGCGAGCAGGCACGGAAGTAAAGAGTCGATGTGGTGAATGTTTTTTACGAGGCGAAAAGGCTCAGGATAGATCTCTGGGCCCCGCATACGGAGTGTTCCGTTGCACGATTTTCTCATTTCATTGATTCCATGATCAATCGGAGTTGGTACCTTGTGTTATTGTCTTTGTTTAATAAAAAGATGACATGGTTCAGATTTTGAGCTCTTATGTCTGTCCGAGTTGCTGGGCCGGTGGTCTTCAGCAGGAGAGATTAAAATCAGGTAAATAGACAAATTCAAATCCTTGCAAATCTTCAATCGCTTTCGAGAGACTTGCACCTGGTGCCGTACGTTTGGATCGAAGGTTCACCTGGGCAGGTGGTTTCAAGACTTCAACGTTTCGAATGATAAAGTATACCTATTCTAGTGGATATCCTCATAAGCCAAAAAGCTTGACTAACCAGGAGGCTTAGATACAGGCACGGGGGGTACCTTTCTTCATTCTCAGCATAGCTATTCCCTGCAGGGATGCTCAAACATCTAGGGCTTGAAACAAAGCTAATGTTTATCTGGGGCAAGCAAGCCTTGGCATGCTCTAATATAACACCTATCAAGACCTTGGAATGTAAATTCTCCGACTTCGATCAGAGAATACCATCCCTCGTCGCCTATTTGATCTATTGTCGCATTGCGCATGTCGTTTGCATAAATTTCCTTTAAAAAAAAAGCCGTGGCATGTCAAATTTTTGTTGTGTGTTTTGCTCATGACATCTTCTACGTTTTAAGTCTGATCAACGAACAGAGCACGTGCGAGAAGCCATAGGGACGGAAAGTTAGATCACATGGTGGAAGTAGATGTGAAACGTGGCATTCATTAGACGCAAAAATACACTGCTAGAAACGTATGGTATGGTTGTGAACGTATGGTAAACCGCAGCCTTGTTTCAAGAACGAAGGCACGCGGCGCAGCCGAAGCCGCTTATTTCACAGGCGGCTTCTTGTTACGAATGCCGCTGCCGAGCACCTTCTGCAGTTTGGTGATGGCGGGGTTGGCGACCTGAGACAGAGCGGCTCCACGCTCTATCTGCTGCAGAATGGGAAGTGGCACGTTGGCCTGAGCAGCGAGCTGCTTCTGGTTGAGCTTCTTGGCGGTGCGGGCGTTGACGATGTTCTGAGCAATTTGCTTGTCGATGACTGGGGGCTTCACGATGTCATCGGAACGGTCGATCTTGGTCATGAGCTGGCCCTCGGGGTTTGAACCGCTCTGGAATGGTGGTCAGTATGAATGAAACTTGATTTTGAGTGTTATCTGGGATCAACTTACCTGGTTGGGAGTAGCATACTTCTTCTCAGTGGTCACATTTCCAACGCGCTGGGCAGCGTTGAGGGCACTTTTGCCTCTGATGGTGGTCTCGCGGAGTTGGTTTCCGCTGTAACCGCTGCCAATCTTGAGAGTGGGTTCCCAGTCAGACATATTGAAAAGTGTAGTGGTGTTGGGTAGTGTTGGTAAAGAAAGTGATAGTAATCAGAGATGACGTTGGTCGTGTGAGGATGAAGAGAGAAGTGCAATTTGTGTCGGTGACACAGAAGCTTCTCGAGGGAGAGTGCCCGCACTAATCTACTTCGGGACTAGCGTGGTTATAAATTAGAAGGCCTTTGGTTCCTCTCCCTTTTCTTTCCAATCAGTAGTATTTTAGATTTTCATTATACTATATGTTCAAGTTAATTCCCGCCATCACTTGTTAATTTCCCTTTAGTGTCGAACAATGCGATTATTTGAATGTAAGCGGATTCGTCATACTCGGTTGTAGGTGGTCACAACAATTGCCACGGTAAGGAGCAACGGCTCTATCCAATAGGATGTTACCCCATACAATAGGACCCCCGGGCCTGTCGTCAGATTATGTTTCTCGGCACTAATTACTTTGTCACATTTTCTGCAGACCCTGTAGTTGGGTTTTAGAGTGTATACGAATGCCAGTACGGAGTAGACAAATTTACGTAGAAATCCGATGCTCCAGATAATGATGCTCCTTGACCCACAGCTTGATGTCATAAAGCATTGCGTGCATTGCTAGCCCTAGTCATACTGATATCATAGGACCACGGCAACCCCTCGTTGAAAAAAAAGTTTTCCCTCCAGGGCTTGCACATGAATCTTGGAAGTACCATTAGTGCACACAAGTATGGGGCTGAGTATGATCGGAGACCCATTTAGGTTTAGTTTCTCACCGATACATACATAGTCATGGACACCTGGGCAATTTCCATGAGTACTTTGTTTCAGGGAGACCTCCGGACTTGTTCATTCCCAAGCTGTAGGTAATAAGTGAAGAACTAATAGCAAACTTTACTCGGAAACCTGCGTAACCTGGGCATACTCTGTCTAAAAGTACAAGGGCCAACATTGGCGACGAATCTCGCCCACCCTGGGCATGTTTTCGAGACTTGTGGTGACTGCAACTCGAATGACTTAGACAATGCGTATCGCTTCAGAGTGGGAGGAGAAACATGCATACATATAGGTCGTGGCCCTCGTCGACTGCATTCAGGTCAAAGATCTTCAAGGGGGTTCAGCGTTGAGAACCCATAGACCTGAGTGTGACCAGAAATACAACCGATGGTCACATTCGTGGTTGACAGATGCAAAGAACTTAGACTTTTGAGACGACTCTCAGGAGGTATCCATAAGATGTTGGTTCCGTCATATGTTATCCAGGAGAGATCCTCACTGAGGCCATAGCCCGATGGCTTTGGTACATAATCTGAGTCGTTGGGGGCTATCGAGACCAATTGTAACTGTGTCAAGTCAAATCTGCCGCGTGCCGTGTAGAGTGAGCCAACACTATCAAAATGAAGGATGCCACTGCTGGTGACAGGAATGACTAAGATGCATTGGCTTGTTGTCGGATCCCACACCCTAACATCATCCAATGCCGCTGATGCGAGTCGGCTTCCATCATGAGACCAGGAAACGCTTTGAACCATATCCTGATGACCTTCAAGAAAAGAACACTGGCGAGTTGCAAGATCCCACACCAGAACGAGCTGATCATACAATGTCGCTGATGCAAGTTGACTTCCATCTGGAGACCAGGCAACATCTTGAACTGGAATTGGCGCTCCGTAAAGGGACCCATGAGGCCCAAGACATGTACAATGACTAGTAATCAAATTCCATATTCGAACAGTTCCGTCTTTGGATCCCGATGCGAGAAAACTTCCATCGTGGGACCAGGAAACACATTGAACTTGGTCCGTATGGCCGTCGAGAACCATACATTGCCCGGCGTCAAGGGTCCAAACCCTGACCGTGCAATCGAATGATACCGATGCCAGTTGTTTTCCATCGTAGGACCAGGCAACATCCGAGACAGTGGCAGTATGACCTTCAAGGCATCCACGACGACTAGTGACTGTATTCCAAACTCGAATGTCTTTGTCCATGGGCGATGCGAGACTGTTCCCGTCAGAAGACCAGGCAACTGCTGTGACAATTCCATAAAGGAAATGGTTCTTCGAATCAATTTCGACAGATGTGTCCCATATCTTGATGGTCTTGTCATCAGACACGGATGCAAGCAAGTTGCCGTCCGGAGACCAGGCTATGGAATTCACAACGTCGCCATGGCCGTCAAAGGTGCACGTGCACTTCATCTTTTGCAAGTCCCATACAGTGATAGTTCTATCACAAGACGCTGCCGCAAGTCGAAGTCCATCTGACGCCCATGCAACGGATTGAATCCCGGCATCATGGGGTCCAAGCTCATAAGAGACGCCCCATGTGTTCGTTTCCCATATACCGATGTTTCCATCGTCTGACCCTGATGCTAGGAGACTTCCATCTGGAGACCAAGCTATAGAGCACATGGTCTTGGTACAGCTCCCAAGGGTGCTGACACAATCCATTGTACGTGTGTCCCAGATTTTGATACTCCTATCAGATGACTCTGATGCAACCATGGTCTGGTCTGGAGACCAGGTCATTGAGAGAATAGGTTCGTCGTGGGCATTGAAGATTGTTACCCCTTCATCGGTGGCTGTATCCCAGATCTCGATGTTGTTATCTCGCCCAAAGGCGAATTTGCTACCATCTTGCGACCAAGCCATAGAGGTTGGCTCCAGTCCTTTGTCCTCGTGTATTTTCACGAGTTCGTTGGTATCCAAATGCCAAACTCGGAGGGAATTTGAATGCTCATCTGACAGCACTGAAGCAACTTGAGTCTCACCTAGCCAAATGATGGGACCCCAAAAGTCGAAATTGTCTTGGTGTGTAAGAGTGCATTGACTGGAATTTAAATCCCATACCCTGAGATTAATCCCGGATACCGAGGCAATACGACTCCCATCTGCAGACCAAGCAACGGATGCTACTCGGGAACCATGGCCTTCAAGACTTTGAATACATGGGCTCCAGTGATCGTCCGTCGCTGGTTCGGTCACAATCCAGTCTTTTCTGAGTTCCTTGTCAAGATAGCATTGTCTTGTGATGGTTTCATCGGGGCTGTAGATGAGTGACGAATAGTACACCTGAAGTGGGCAACTTTCAATGGCGAACTTGGTATGTTGAACAAATCTGACTGCATCCCTCGCCCTGAGTACAAGGGACTCAGACTCGCCTCCAATCTGTTTCTATATTAATACTGGATTGACAAGATGATCGAAACAACTCGATAGCCGCGTACCTGAAGTGATTCCTCGAGCTTTCTCATGGATACGATGCCATTGGGAAGACTTCTCATGATGCTCATGGCTTCTAGCCAATGGAGGTAGTCCTGACGTAGGAAAGAATCCACCAAGCCCCCTTCTTGCAAATCCTTCTCTGCGTCCTCGATTCTATTGCATGATAGAAAATGGTCGACCCAATGGGCGCATGCATAGCGCGCTGCTATCAGGGGATCTTCGTCCGGTATCTTTATCTGCTCGGCTGGATAGCCTGGCGCTTTCAAGCTGTAGATATCGCGGCGTAAGTTATCTCTAAGAAGAAGAAGCGATGCGGAGAAAAGATTATACTGTACTTTTTCTTCTCCACAAGGGAACAAGTCGCTGAACGCCTGTTTCAAGAGGAAATCTTTCGCCGATTGATGCACCAGATAAACAGTATTACCCTGGAGTGACAGTATAGTACCACACCGGCGGACGATTTCCTCGAGAACTTCCACAGAGTCTTCGGGAACATCAACGTAGACCATCATCTCATGAAGTGTGATCGGGCGGAGGACAGTTGTGCACACACTCAGAACAGACTTGTAGAGCTCAGCATCTTCCGATGCCCTGATTTGGTTGATCATGCGGTCGTAAATTGAATCAAGACCCGGGGGGAATTCCTTTAGTTTCCCTTGAACCTTCCACCATGACACTTTCTTCAGATTCTCCCACACCAAAGCAACCCAGAGGAACGTGCCTTGCGCATTCTCGAGCATATATTCTTTGACAGCATTCCAAATTTCAGGTTTTTCTTTTTTCTTGGACCGCAAGTCTTCGACTTTGTACTCGATAAAGGAACACACGGCTTTTGACAAGACCTCCTCGTTCAACTCAAGGTGAAGTTTGATTTCCGTTGCCTGGTCGAGTTCCTCCTCGATTTCTGGCCAGTTCCGGCTCGAGACGATCCATTTAACCTTCGCATGGGTGGAAGAATGCTTGACAAGCAGCTGAAGAAGGCGATGGCGGTTGACGGTGCATTCGTCAAGTCCATCGATGAGGATATACGTTTCCTGCAAATTTGGGTTGTTGAGAATGTCGACGAAAACCTTCTGAAGTCCGAACCAGGCATTGTCGCCCTCAAAAGAATCTTCGGAGATATCATTTACCAACGAAGGTTGTTGCTTCACAAGCATCCATATGAGGCCTCTTAGAACTGCGGCAGAGTTATTGAGACCCTCGGTGCTGTCTTGACAAAAGAAGTACGCAATGTTTGTGTCTTTCTTGGTCATGTGAGAGAGCTCGTCAATGATTCCACACATCAACATCGTTTTTCCTTTTCCGGCATCTCCTTTGATCCAAAGAAGTTGACCAGAAGTGGCAGCCATCCATCTGTTGAAGTCTTCATGTTGAACAATCCAGTGGTAGGAATCTTTGAGGAGGCCGCCTTTGAATTCTTCGATACGCTTTTTGTCGAGTTGGGGATTTGTAGCTTTGAGCAGCTCTAAGCAACGACGATGCTCGGCATTGGACATATGTTGAACCATTTCCCGTGTTTGGTTTGCGATCGCGTCGAGCGCTTTGCGTGATTCCTGGGCTTCCTGCTTGATGGTCTCGAGCTTTTGCACGCTAGTCCAGGACACCGCGTCGTGAAAACTATTTCGGAGAGTTTGTTCTTCCTCCTTGATCATGCTCAGCTGGGTACTCCAACCGTCGGAGTCGATGACACTCTTCATATAGTCTTGTAAAGGGCTGCGATCCCATCGCATCACGCTTTGTACCTGGAAGCCGATCACGAGTTTATAAAAAGATTTCACACGTTCTTTCAACGCACCTTTGACACTAGCATCCAAACAGCTTGGCAACATCAGGGTTTCCATCTTGATGTAGTATCTGATCTGCGATGTAACGTATAAGATCCCTTGTTGATTTTCGCTGTCGGCCGTGAATGGACCAGTCAACAAAGGAAGGAGAAGGCCAATGCCAGCCATGACGATCGGGGCGTAGGGTACATCCCTGAAAGCATCTCTTGTGTATTCTTGAACCCAGCTTACACCAAGTCCGAACTTCCCTATCGCTTCTTGCCACACAACCTGCTTTCCGAAAAAAGTGGTTTTGAGTCTTCCCTCTTGCATCTCTTCGAGGCTGTGCAGTGCTATATTTTGTAATGTTTGTCGGCGTGCTGTCGAGTCATTTTGAGGGATTTTGTTTTCGGCAACGGTCGTGGCATCCTTTGTCGAGGCATCCTTTGTCGTTAATAACATTGGCTTGGCTATGATAATATTAGAATTATTGTCAGGGGTCAAGAAACCTAATTGGTTGTCACTTACTTTCAACGTTCACTTGAGACAAAAGAATCTCGTACTCGGTTACAAGCACAGGGTTTTCTCGCTTGAAAAGATCATAGGCTTCTTCCCATAAGAATGATTGTTCGGACGAAGTATTGGTTGCATCAGTTATCGGCGTTGTTTTGCGTTGCTTCTCTGTAATAGATGATACTATGGAAACAAGCTTTGGTACGGGCTTCTTCTGCTCTGTGGGTTTGCCAGTCGATGCTTCTTTATAACTTGGAGGGGCAGTCTCTTGAGGTTGGTGCATCAGTGGTAGGCCGTGGAAGCCCCAAAGAGCAACTTACTTTTTGATAACGATTTCCAATTCCGGATTGCATTGCTAATCGAAGACTTTCTAGGCTTTTGTACCTCCATCGTGGGTCTTTCCTCGGACTATAATTGCCAGGAGGTGTGGCCTTTTCGAAGATTCTGGCCTGCTGATGGACAGTCTCGATATGACTGTCAAGTCTGTTAAGCAATTCAATAGCAATGAAAGTATTGAAAGCAGATATCGACAGTAAACATAGGGTTGATGATAAAAATTCGCAGTTTGGTATATGCGAGGGCAGTCAATATGGGAGGGAAAAGAGCGAAATCCCTTGGTGTACCCTCATACCTAGTACACTCTACGTACTCCACCTGGGCACTGGCTAACCGGGTTGAAACATAAACGCCTGTGAAGCTGCACTAGCCCCATCTGTATGTGTTGTCATGCATCGACTGCCAATCAGTTGTCGCCAGGCAGAAGCCAACGGCTGATGGCATAGCCCAGTTCCACGCCACAGTCACATACATGAATATGCAGGGAATTCATGCCACCAACGACATCACGGTCTCGGGGATATATGGCGGGGCAAGGGCGGCAATCTATTCAATTGGTAAACCTGGATTCGACGAGTTATATGAGCAGCATGTTATCTAAAATTAGTGCAATGATTTTAGCGCCGCGGTAACAGATCGTCGCAAAACGCTTAGCTTGGGGGCTAAGCAAGTTCAGTGGGAATTCTGAAAAATTCTTGGAATCCTGAAATGGATCATCTTGGGATTCCAACTGGACTGAACTAAACATGTCTCATGTTCTGTGCATAGTGGTTGTGTCTACTTCCAAGGTTGTATAGAGTTGTGGGGGTAGCCACAACCAAGCAGGTGGGCCTCTGGAATATGATATAGAGGAATTTGAGGAAAGTTGAGACAGCAAAATCTAAGCTGCTTAATTCAAAGGTCAGAGAAGAATATATGGAGTGGAAGGAGTGGAAAGAGACCTCTGTAACTAACCAAGTTAGTTATTCACCATGTCTGCCTGGGAAATCTGGCGTAAACACGTGATGGAGCTCCAGGGCGCGATCACCGACCCGAGCTATCTGGAGCTAACTACATCATCTCATCTCGAATTGTCATACACAACAATCCTGTGTTCATAAAACGTCTATTTCATATCACAGACTCTCTATTTTGAATCGATCGGCCAGCTATACCCCTACCGTCATCATGTCCGGCGGCCTTTTCAAGCCCGAGAAGGACTTCACTAAGGATGCCGACAAGCTCATCCCAGAGGCGGAGGGCCTTGCTAAGGTATTTCAAGAATCAACTATACGAGGACTGATGGCTAACAAGAGGAAAGACCGATGTCCAGGGAGCGGTTGATAAGCTGTTGGGTCTGGAGAAGCAATCGAGACAGGTATGACGAACGCCATCGCCGCGAAAACACTGACTAACGAGCCTCGCATCCAGGCATCCGACCTTGCTACTACCTCGCGACTCCTGATTGCCATTGTCACAATCAGCAAGAACTCCGGCGACTGGAACCTTCTGAACGACCAGGTGTTGCTCCTCTCAAAGAAACATGCCCAACTCAAGCAGGCCACAACGAAGATGGTGCAGACAGTGATGACATTCCTTGACGAGACACCGAACTTGGAAGTCAAGCTGTCTGTTATCGAGACTTTGCGCACAGTGACCGAAGGAAAGGTAGGCAAACACGATCCCTCGGACCAGTCCAATGCTTACACAGTCAGATCTTCGTTGAAGTAGAGCGAGCCCGCGTTACTCGCATCCTTTCGAATATCAAGAAGACCCAGGGCGACCTCAACTCAGCAGCGGACATTCTATGTGAGCTGCAGGTGGAGACCTTCGGGTCAATGACGAGACGCGAGAAGACAGAATTCATCCTGGAGCAGGTTGCTCTGTGTATTGAGCGCGAAGATTGGACTCAGGCTCAAATTCTCAGCCGCAAGATCAACAAGCGATACTTCAACCGCAAACCCAAGAAGTCCGCCGAGGAGATCGAGAAGCTCAAGAAGGAGGCAGAGGAACGGGAGAAGACCCGGGCGTCCGACGAGGCACCCATGGAGGTGGATGACGACGTCACAGATCTCAAGCTTCGATACTTCGAGCAGCAGATTCTCCTGGCCAACCATGATAACAAGTACCTCGAGGTGTGCAAGAATTATCGCGAGGTTTTGGACACGGAAGCAGTTGAGAAAAACCCGGAACACCTGCGTGCAGTATGTTTCCCCTTACCAATCCCAATAAGAGCATTTCGTCTAACATCTACAGTCACTCGCCCGCATTGTGTACTATGTCGTCCTCGCCCCCTACGATAATGAGCAGTCCGATCTTCTGCACCGCATCAAGCAAGACTCGCGTCTCTCACAAGTTCCCGAGGAAGCCCGTCTGCTAAAGCTTTTCACCATCCCCGAGTTGATGCGCTGGCCCATGGTCTCCGAGCAATTCGGCCCCCACCTGTGCAACACCGACGTCTTCGACGCCGACGCCAAGCAAACCACCAACAACCAGGCCAACACGAGGTGGCAAGATCTGCGCAAGCGGGTCATCGAACACAACGTCCGTGTGGTGGCCAAGTACTACACTCGCATTCAAATGAGCCGTCTGACTCAGCTTTTGGATTTGACTGAGGAAGAAACTGAGAAGTACCTCAGTGACTTGGTTACTCTCAAGACTATCTACGCTAAGATCGACCGTCCCGCGCGCTTGGTCAACTTCGCCAAGCCCCGCGACGCGGACGACGTTCTGAACGAGTGGAGCAGTGACATGAAGAACCTGCTTGGTTTGCTCGAGCGGATTGATCATCTCATCACCAAGGAGGAGATGATGGCCCGTATCCAGCCTACTCGCAGTGACATGGGCAAGGCTTAATTGGAGTGTATGGCGCGGGACAACTGCGTGTAAAATAATCGCCGGTAGATCCAAGTTACAGCATTCACCTTATACTTCGTTTTCATCTCGTATCAGTAGTCGTGATTCGTCAATTGTACTAAGAGTACGCCATGATCTAGTATGTCTATATACACGATGCTCTATCTGACTCTAAACTAGTACTTAGAACGGCATATCCATATCATTAACATCCACCTCCTCAACCTCCTTCTTACCATCCTCCATCTGCTTCCGAATGAACACAACAGCAGCATCCAGATAAGGCCGCTGGCTAGGCAAGAAATGACCACCGGGATGCCAAACAACGGAACCATCCTTCTCCGGCTCCCCTTGGCAAGCATCAATCAGCGCCCGGCTCCTCGACTCCTCAACAACAGCATCCAAGGTCCCAAGCACATGCAAAACAGGCGTCGCAATCGCAGGCTCATAGAACGCCTTGTACCGCACTCCGGGAGCCCTGAAGCCAGAGTAACAGATCGCGAATTTCAACGGCGGGTGGATCTGCTCGCCAAAGAGAGCGGGGATATCCATCCCCGTTGCGCCATCTTCAGTAACCTTGGCAAAGTGCTCGAAGGTGTCTTTCCGTCCCTCTAGGATGGACGCAACCATTGCGGCCATTGCGGCACCCTGTGAGAATCCAATCACTCCGTCGAAGGGCCCTTCGGTCTTCAGTGTCTGCGCAACTGCCGCAAAGCCATCTTCGATCCCCGTGTAGAGAGGCGGGTTGGCTGTGTTCGATCGTCTCCACCAGCCGTAGGCTTCGATTTCGTCGTCCGGCTGGCCGGAGGGCTCGTGACCGGGAATTTCAGAAGGGCGCAGACGCAGCGGGCCAGTTGGGTAGATCGCAGTCACCTCGTGCAGAGGGAAGGCCTTTTGGATGTGTTTCGTCAGAGCGCGGCTTTTGGCATGGAAGAGGGATCCCGATTGGGTGTAGCCGTGTAGCATGAGCAGTTTCAGGGGCTGCCGGGCTGTAGGATTCGGTGCCATTGTTACTGTGCGTAGTGTCCTGTATTGCTTTCCAAGTGCAAAGAGATTGGACGCTTTATACATTGCAAAGGAAAAGTTGACTCGAATTCCCCCCTCTTCAATCCGATAAGATAACGAAGGCGGAGTCCACGATAGGAAATTCCCGACCCTGAACAAGTATAACCATCACAAACCATTTTCATAACTTCACTCCACCCCAATTACTCCTACTTGCGCCCACTATAAACCGCAATTATGAGCGTCAACATTGAAGAACTCAACACCAAGATGCAGGCCGTCATCGAGTATGTATCCCTCTCTGCCATTCGACCCCGCGGCATGTAACCGGCATCAGACCAAAGTACCTGTACTAATAAGCACAGCGCCTTCGAATCGCACCCTGGGTGCCAGCCTCCCAACACAAACCCCACTATCTTCTTTATCTACGACTTTGTCCGCAACAGCCACAACCAGCTGAAGCAGGTCGACCCCGCCAAGTACGCTGCCGGCGACAAGACCGCCCAGGCCGCCGTTCAGGAAGTTACTGGCCGCAACAGCTTTGCCTCCATCCTCGTCAACGACACCTCTGGTAAGTTGGCCATGATGACCGGTGGAAACCCCGGTTCCGCTCCCAACTTTGGTGACCAGATCAAGGCGGCGGTGGCTGCTTTGTAATGAACTTATGATTCGTTTCAAGGTTTCTTCTCTGTACACTTCTCACTGGTGTTTCCTGGGCATTGGACTTTGCCTGGATCTCTAGGAGATTCACCTTATATCTGAACTTGGTGACAGTCCCTCGTTGCAATTAGTTTATAAAAATACCCGTATCATAGCATAGGTACACCACATATTGCACATTCGTTTCCTTATCATTCATGTGGGATTCCCGCTACTGTGGCATTTTGGTGCTGGCCTATGAGGCAGAAAGTCGTTCGATATCCTATGCTGATTTTAGGGCTTCTTGTTTACTCGTATAAGCATGCTTTACTATCAAGATGCCTCATGCCCCAGGTGGCCTTATCATTTTCGGGGATGAAATACGTATATGATGCAAACCCCTCCTCGCTTCCAAGGTTGTTCCTGGCTTTTCGTTCTAACTCGGAACTCTAGCCCAACTATATAAAATTCTAACCACTAGTTTCAATCAGAGCATAAGAACCCATTCTGAGGTCGTCATGGTCTCAAACTCTCTAAATTTTTCTGACTGGATCATTCAGCAGGATCTACGAGATTAGTGACTCACAGACGGTTCCAATTTTTAACAAAGCTGTCTCACAGTGCACCTGAGATCAGGGCATTTGCAAATCAAGGAATCAGAGCTTTCATAGCGCTAACAGTGGAGAATCTCGGGTGGCGTGTCTCCGCAGGCTTAGACTTCGGTCCGGTCTGTGCAATTGACTGCCAGGTAGGAATAACGTTTAGATATCTATGCTAATTCCTTTGTAGTCACTTTGAGGTGTGACGTGTTTGAGACTGTGGCCCCGGAGGTGGGACCTTGAATGTGGCACTACCTTGGGAGTACTCGTTCAACTGTATATCAATGTACGCGGGGAGGAACATGCCAGTTCATGTTCGAGCCTGAAGACGCTCTACATATTGTCCGACGATCAAGTCGGGTCGATGTACATTTACTCATACGCAGTTTGCCAACCTTATGTACCAGGTACAGCTCATAGATTGAGAGAACCATATACAGGATCGCAGTTACATTTGCAGGATAAAAACAAGAAGCCAGAATCAAAAACATGACACAAAGTCTAGCAAGGTGCCTTTTTGTGCCAGATATCCGGAACTCCCTAGCAGAATGCGGTGCTTTTTTTTGAATGCTTTTGGGGTCGTTGACAGGGTCGGGTCATTCCATCTTCTATCTGTCATCAATGAAAAAACAAAAATCCAACGCTGAGATATTAATCATCACCGTGAAGTGCAAAGGCAAGATATAGCAAGGGAAAATAGGAAGGGACCAAAAAGGGCCACATTCAAATTCTTCAGAAATGCAAAAGGGACACAGTCGAGACCGTATATCATCCGCACCACCAACCCAGTCGAAGACGAAGAAACAGTTATGGGAGTCCGTGCTCGGTAGGGGAATGGTGATATTGAAAAAAAGGGTATGTGACATTTTGAAGCCCGTTAGGAGAACCCGGAGGGCCAGTCCCCTAACGAAAACCGAATCCGAGATAAAAAGGTAAGAAGAGGTCAACCCCGGGTTTTGGTATTTTCATCCTAATTTCTCCATGCTAATTCTCTCTTTGACGTTTCAACCGGAACATAACAAGAAAAAAAGTTTTTCATTCGTTTCTCGTTTACTTGCGGCGGAAAGAGCAGCCCTCGGTCAGACGGGCCTTGCCACCGGTCGGCTGGCACAGAACGGTGGAGCAGCCGGCGCAGATGACGACGGTCTGGGCGTGGGAGAAGACGGTGGTGATGGTGAAGCAACCGGGGCACTTGACGTCCATGAAGAAGGAGCGGGGCTGGGGCACAAGAGTCTGTAGCGAATTCGAACATCAGCCATCAATTCCCGGTATTTCACTGCGAAATCATATTTTTCTTCCATCGTATTCGTTCGCTCTGTTCCTTTCTGCGCCCGATGGCGAGTATCGGGGGCGTCCAGGTCCAGTCGAGTATCGAGTCCGAGGTGTGTATAATTTTTTCTGCAGTTGCGAATTTCGAGAGTCCGGTGGTTTCATACCTTAAGCTTGTGCTTGCGGCCCTCAGCCTGAGGGGTGGGGTTGAGAAGATCGACAGCGAGAACCTAGCAGGGACATGTTAGCGGACATGTTCAAGGTGTATATGCATTCTCGTCTTCCCCGGGGGAGATCGTGTCGAAATCGAATGGGGTCGAGCGAAAATGGAGGGCGAAAAATCTCACCATCTTGACGAGTGAAAGTCGATCAGCGAGATAGTTGATTAAATGGCGCTGATGGCGATGGCCTTGTGTGATGCGGATGAGGTGGTCGTTCGAGATAACTTTGAAGGGTTTGTGACCGCTGACCGTGTGCCCTCAGTCTCGCTTAGCAGTCCCCACTTTCCGCCAATCAGACGCTGTGGTGCTGGATCCACTGGGCTTCCTATCTGGGACTAGCGCGGGAAGCATATCCAATGGAGGCAAGCAGTCTCATGCCTAGAATTCTACAACAATCTATAACCATCACGAATTTTGCAATTACAACTCTCATATTCTATCGCTAAATCGCCACTCAGAGCTACGTGCTCGGTGTTGAAAAACAAAAAATTATTTACTGAAAACGTCGTTAGCCAGGTGCATGGTATCCGCCGATACCCGCCTAGCTCGGTTGAGCTCCGCCCGTGGTGATCAATGTTGAACTTCTCCTCACCAGTCTTCCCCAGATTCGGATGGCCCCATCTTCCTCAAGGTCTATGCCGAGTGTCTATTTGGTCTTCTTTGACACACCGTTCTTGTGCTCCGTCTCTTCAGTGAAGGGGTACTTGATGGTGAGGCACCAGATGTCAATGTAGTCACATATCGTGGTGATGACATCGAACTGGAGAGAGTCAGCATTGTCGCGCGCAATTGGATCAGAGGAAAGGAAACATACCACGAAGCTGCCATACACTCCAACCGCCAAGCCCAGACACACGAAGATGAACGCCACCTGCCCAACGCCATTTCCAAGAACGGGCGTGGACCACAGGCCAATTTGCGCACCCGCGCTGTCGAGCACACCGAGAACGAGCGGGTACAACAGCACGTTCTGGTACGGGAAGCTAGTCTGAGTGAGGTGACCGACGATGATGCGACCGACGGAGTAGGCGTTGACCAGGGTCACGAACAGACCAAAGGGAATGGCAAAGTTCTCCAAAATCGCGGGCTGCAGGTACAGGTACGCGGGGGTGAGGGTCCAGATAGCGGCCAAGGGGAGCAGACCGTACAGCGGCTGGAAGGGGTCCTGGCCGCGCTCGCGACGCACCTGCATAACGTGCATGATGCTAGATCCGGTGGCGAAGAGCAGCACGACCGCACCGTACACCAAGTACCACTGGGTGAAGGGCATGTTGTAGATTGTGCTTGGGAGGAAGCTTGGCTTGGACACACCGACGGTGGACAGCATCGACTGGTGCCAGAAACTGCCGCCGCCCATGTAGGCCGTGAATGCGTAGACGGTGCACAGAGCGAGGATGCCCTCGACGGGTCCGGAGACCACACCTAGCGTGAGGATCTGGGTGTAGTACTCGTCCCACGTTTGCACGTAGAAGGTCATGGTTGCTGCGTCTGTTAGGACAAGAAGTTGTGGGGGTAGGGAAGCTGGCGTACATCCGAACAATGGGATAAAAGTCATCCAGCCTTGGCCAAGGTTCATTGCAGATGCAAAGACCAATACACCGAGTCCGGTGTTGCATGCGTCGACACCTGATTGATTAGTCCTCGATCTACCGTCCCATGTTGGGTCAACTCACTGTGATCAAAGAGTTCGCCGAGCGGTCCGCTCTGCCTCGTCCTCCGTCTGCATCATATCAGCACAGCCCACTAGCCCACTAGCCCGGGGTTATCGACATACGCTTGCATGCCGTCCACGGCATCAAAGGTCTGGTAGAGGAAAAGACCAATTGCGCAGCTCGCGTAGACCCATCTCGGACAATCAGTGTCCAAGTTGGGGTTGTACCACATCACGGTGATGAAGTTGATCACGACGAACATGAAACCTGTAAGAGTAATCTACCCGGCGCAAGCAGATTAGCAAGTATACTAGAAGAAAGTCACATCATTCCACTTACGGCATTGGGTCTTGAACAAGCAAAATCTCAAGTCAGCCATATTGCGCATATATCACCGAACCAAAAAAAGCCAGCACCTGGCTCATCCAGAAACCATCGGCAAGAGAGGTATACGCACGCCATAGACATGGGGAAACAATTGATCACGAATTTGTTGTAGAACGGCTTGAGAACAAACCGACTGATAGGGGAGTGGTCGACGCCGGCATATTTGTAGTTTTTGAGGTTTGCGAGGTGCTGTTGCCGAATGTACACCATGTTGAAGGTCTGGCGCGTCTGCGAACGCGCGATCGATTATCTGTGTGCGTTCAGCGCGCGCATGTACTTATTGAGATCGGATTTCGCGATACGCATCCAAATGTCGGGATGAAGCGCGGGTCGGGGAGTTTGGGTTGGGGAAGAAAGATGGAAAGCAGAAGAGAAGCCCGGGCGAAAACTGGGTCCTGCTGCAATGGCGAAGATGGAGATCGGCGATGAAGAACGGAAAGAGGCCACTTGGTCTCGATCGTTTGTTTTGGTGGTTTACTTTTTTTTTCTGCCGAGTCGGAGTGGATAGATTAGATCTTGATATTCTTGATAGTTGAGTCGTCCCTAACTGACGCTCAACTGTTTTCTTTCTGAGTGCTCCAAGGAGAAAGCTGCTCGGGTAGACGTGCAGCGCGTGTTGCACGAAATTACTGCTGTCCAAGCGTTGCCAATAAACTCCCAAAGCGTCGCGATCGTCCGTTGCTGGGGGCGGGGTTGTTCATCGCCTACGAACTTAGTCCGGAGTTTACTACTAATCAGATGACATCTGGATAAAATGGATGTATGCTGGATTGACACATGCTTCAAGCCTAGGTACACAATACAGGATATGATGCAGAGGGCCTAGTATCCTCCACTCATACTTGAGGAAAACGACAGGTATAGGGCAATGATGGCAATCTCGCTTCCTTGGTAACAACCAAGAGTGCCCAGAGACTATGCAAGACAAGACAAGTGCTTCAGTTGGCTTGCTTTAGCCAACGGGGCTCCAAGGCATGGGGACAAGAATCCGGCTCTGCATGGTCTGGATCAGAGGAACAGTCTTGTGGACTGTCTCCGCCCAGCCCTCCACGCCCCACGACTCCTCGCGGCGGATCTTGCGCTCCTCGAGGTTGGCAAACTGCCACAGATGGTGCACCGTGTTCAGCTCGCCAATCTGCACGAACCAGGCGCCCACGCCCTCCATCACTTCACGGCGGGCAGTCAAGCCACGACGCCAGTGTGTCTCCCACTCCAAAAGATTTCCTGGGTGCAGTGTGTACGATCGGAGCTCAAACAGTCCACCGAGACGGCGGGGAGGGGTTGTGGGCCAGAAGGAGAACTCCTGCATGAGCGAGGTCTTCTTGCTCTTAATCAAGCTCTTGAGCTTGCGGTCAAATTCGCGGAACTCGGGGTGTTCCGAAATGTTGTGAAGGGAGGCGTGGTAGCCTTCGTAGCGTTGGTATTCCCAGATGTGGACTGTTCAGGGGTCAGCCAACACAACAACCTTGCAAATGAGCGCTCGATCGGGATTCATATTTACCAAAAGTGTCGTTGTCGCCGACCTGCGTGCGCCAGCTGCCGACCAAGTTGACGCGGTTCTCTTCGGTGCCGGCCATACGAGGGTACCACTGGCCGACCAGCTCTACATACTCGTCGACCTTGTCGGGCTTGACGTCGTGCATGACGATGGAATGGACATATTTACCGCGAGCGAGGACCTGCGAGAATGAGCGCTCCATATCCTTGTCGAAGTGCTGGCCCTCCTTGGTGCCGTAGATGAGTGAGGAGAACGAGCCACGTTTGGCTGCGGCTTCTTGTTGTTGGTCGTCCCCTAAATATCGGTGCATCGACAGTGAGCTCAGTGCCTCATGATCAAGCGGCGTAGCAGCATCGAAAGGACGAATATAATCACTACTGCTCGCATTGCTCACTTTCGGAGCAGTGGGAGCGTACTCACGGGCAGGGGTAGAGGAGGCGGAAGAATTGCCAGACTGACTATCTTGCTGTTCTTTCCTCACGCGAGCCTGTTCCAGGTTCTCGCGGAATTCCTTCTGTCGTCTGAGGAACTCCTCAGTTGACTGGGGGGTGACATCTCGAATTGAGGGGGAACGGTAGGCCACGGCTGATGAACTGAAGGGACGCAGCAGTGAGGTCGTAGACCTCGCTGTGCGGAGTGCGCGAGGGCCGAACATGATGGAGACGAGAAGTTACAAAGACCGTTCGGGGGGTAGGTGTTGAACAAAGGGGGGGAAGAGGACAGAGAGAGTAGAGTGTAGCAGGATGATGGAGAGGGGGGCGAGTAGAGTGGGAAGGTAAGAACAGGGATTGCAGCAAATTGATTGAAGGGGGCACACGACGATCCGGGGGAGGCGTGCACCGATTGGGTCGGAGAGTATGAGGCAGAGTAGGATCAGACTTGAGGAAGACTAGAGACTAGATGAGAGGAAGTACGATGACTTCGACTGCAAGTTGATTTGACCTTAGCTCAAATGTGCGGGGAAGGAGCTATTCCCCAGTTGTGGGTACTGGTGACGAACCGCGTTGGTACTCTTGGCCCAAATTCCAGCCTGTCTCACGCTGAAATGTGGGTAATGATGACATGGCGGCCCTGTACCAGATACTTTGGCCACCCCCGGCTTTCTGGACACATGTTGACATGTGTTCCCAGAGCTCTGTAACTGCCGTTCTCTGTTACTTTTACTCTGCACGAAGCAGGACTATCATGCCATGGGTACAGCGTGCACAGCGTATACATGGTGCATAGCCCCGTACGGGAGTCAATGATCGTCAAGCCCAACTGTCGCCATTATGACACAATGTGTTTCTTATAGATCATTTATCAAGAATAATCTTTGCCGTGTATAGGCGGTTACATACAGTAAAAACAAAGCTCAAATCTAGACTTGTTTGGGCATATGAGAGTGTGCGTAGTGGTAGGGGCTGGCCACTGGACGATCAAATGTATGACGTTGCTGCCGGTTTGTCCGGACAAACAGCGATCCGGCCCCGAGCATCGGCAGATCTTCAGATCTCGGTCCCTCTTCAGCTTCACAACATTGTCAAAATGGCTGAATCACTAAACCCCCCACTGTCCTACGAGGCATCTGCAACCACCACCCACCCACACGTTGCAACCTCGCTGCCATCCGAGGTCATCCAATGTCTCAAGAACTCCCGCTTCGTAAGTACCACCCCACCAGCAACTGAACCACGCTGACCTCTCCAAGCTGCACCTGGCAACATGTGATGACAAAACACCCCATATCTCTCTGATGTCGTACACATATCTTCCCTCGACTCCGTTCGACCCCAACCCCACCATCATCATGACCACAAACCCCGCATCGCGGAAAACAAACCATCTCTTGTCCAACCCGCGAGTTTCTCTGCTGGTCCACGACTGGGTCTCACATCGCCCGCCGACCCGCGCGACTCACGGTGAGCGCGATGGTTCCCCGCCGCCTGCGGCCACCCGCTCTTCGCTTGCGAGTCTGCTGCTCAACTTGAACACGAGTGCGCTGTCTAGCATTTCGACTACGATCTGCGGAGAAGCTCAATTCCTCGAATCGGGCTCGGAGGAAGAGTCTTGGTGCAAGGCTCGCCATTTGGAGAATAACACTTTCGAAGAGGAAGAGATCAGTGCTTTTGGTCAGCAGCAGGATCCTAGTCAACGACGACCCAGCGTTTCGCTGGACACCGATGTGCGTGTCGTTATTGTGCGGGTCACTGAGGGCCGCATTGCGGATTGGAAGGGTGGAGTTCGTGACTGGACTCTGCTCCCTGCTGAACAGGGTGCTGGGCTGGTCAATGGCGTGCCGTCTTCATAGTCTCGCCTGTTGTCAATTCCTTATGATCTGCAAATTCCATGCTTCCATGCCAGTAATAGCTTCCCGGTCCTTGACTCTCAACTCTATTGCCTGAGAGGCTTCTTACATCACATATGACTTTGCAAAAAGTATACTTTGGCCAATGGATGATTGACAGCTTCAAGAGTCTCCAAAGTGCATGAATGTCACAGATCGATGAAAATATTCAAAACTCAAGTATAGAATAATAAGCAAGCATCGTGAAAGAGACAATCCAGCTATCGAGCTTAGCTAAACCTCGTAGCATAATAAACTGCCAACATAAAGAGCGTCTGGCCGGGCAACGCCACTTATCAAACCTTATCGGAGCCAGCAGCTCAAGCTTCTCCGCAACCGACCAACTCCGTGGAAAACACAACTTGTCCTCGCAAAATGCACTAAGAGACCCCAAACCCCAAAGCCTCAATCCTCACTCACTGTACCATCCCTCAACTACCAATATGAGACTCGCCCACCTCCACCTCCCACACCAAACGCCCTTCGCCCGCGTCTCAGACCTCCAACAAGCCCTCACAACCCGCCTTCTCACACACAAGAAGCTCGCCTCCCCAGGCTCAATATCCTCCCAATGTAGCAACCCAAGCTCCATATCCAAAACCCCGCCTCCGCCTCCAGACCCAACAATCATAACCTTCACCCCGAACCCCGTCTACACAACCGGCCGCCGCGACCTCCCCCCATCCAACACCCCGCCCTCAACAACAACCCTCTCTCTACCCCCGCCCCTCGAGCCAATTCGCTCGATCTTCACCGGCCGCAAGGCAGAGTACCACCCCACCCTGCGCGGCGGCCAAACAACATATCACGGACCGGGCCAGATGGTCGCATACACGATTCTCGATCTGAAGCGACTGGGACTCACGCCGCGGTGCCACATCCGCGTTCTAGAGAACAGCGTCATCGACCTACTAAACAGCTACGGGGTCAAGGGCTTTACGACTGAAGATCCGGGCGTTTGGACCGGGGCTGGGCCGAAGAAGATCACAGCTGTGGGCGTGCATCTCCGGCGCAACATTAGCAGTTTCGGAATTGGATTGAACGTCACCGAGGAACCGATGTGGTTCTTCAAGCAGATTGTAGCATGCGGGCTCGAAGGGAAGGAAGCGACTAGTCTACAGGGTGTCGGAGTCACCGCCGCGATCGACGATGTCGCGGCCGGATTCGTGGAGCGATTTGTCGCGCGCGTCAATGCGGACTTTGCGTGCGGGGAGGGCACCGGAGAGAAGATCGATGAGGTCTACCGGGTGAAGGAGGAGGATCTTTTGCCGTTGTAATAATACTGTACGACAGACTTGTATTGAGATATATAATTCCAAGGTTGCGGGCTTGGTCCAGATTCTGTTGGATTCTATATCGAGCTCTCCTATAGCATCGTGCGGTCATGGATTTACCTCGGCACTAACAGTGATTTCACAATCAGCGCTTGATGTGACTGGGCGATATCATGACATGCAATGTGGATGTCCGAATGGGGGACCTGCGTGCCGCGAATGGGTGTTATCAAACCACCGTTGCGTTGTTAATCAGTCCACGTCAGGTCGTCATTGGCTACAGTCGGACTTTGGGCGGATGTCCTTGACTGATGGGGGTTTGAGGAGATATACTTCCACGGCTGTACTTTGTGCACGGTATCTGCGAGGGCGGGAAATGCACAATTTCTATGAAACAGCACTGGGCAGTTGATCTCTCAACCCAATAAAATTATATTTGTATAAAACGTAGACATCAAAAGAACCGCCTCGCCGAGTTCGGAGAAGATCCGAAGCTATGCAAAATGCAATCAACACAGGCCTTTGTCGTGCCACGTATTGAGCCAGAATGGTTATCATTCCGGCTAAGAAAGAAAAGAAAGCAGAAAGAAAGCTCAAAACACCAATGCATGGGGGAATCAACAAATCGAGTATAAAGTGGGGACAAGAAGGGAAAAAGGAGGACACAGGACGCATGTCCTCCGCAGCATGGAGTATAGCTCCAGCAAGTATAGGGTAACAGCACCCCATGCAAGTCATGTCGGACATGAAGGTGTCATCAGGATCATTGAATAACACACGAAGAGCCAGAAGCCGAAGCACCAGCGGGCTTGACCTCAAGAGCAACCTTAGCAGCTTCATAGAAGCTCTCTCTGATACCGCGATTTTGCACGGCGGAGCATTCTACTCCAGTTAGCAACGGCCAAAACCAAAGATTAAACAAAATAAAACCAAAAACCACATACCCAAGTACTTCACAGCACCGATTTCCTTCGCCTTCGCCAGACCCTGATCAAAGCTAATTGCATTCGGGTTATCATTGAGATCCTCGTCTTTGCGCAAATCGCACTTCAGAGCCGTCAAGACCACGCGCACACCGGGGCAGTTCTCATTAATTTCGGCGATCCATTTCGACGAGACGTTCTCGAACGAATCGGGGCTGTCGACCTGTTGCGCATTAGTCCATGTACGCAACACAGTAGGGCATATCACCTACACTAAAGCACAGCATAAGCACATGGGTATCCTCATAGGACAGCGCGCGCAAGCGATCGAATTCCTCCTGGCCAGCTGTATCCCATAGCGAAAGCTCGACGTGTATGTTATCGACGAAGATATCTGGGCGCATAAGTTTCCAGCCTGGGCAAGTAGGGAAGTGGGGAGTGGGGAATACCGTGGACGTAGTTTTCTGTAATGCGTTAGCTGGATTTCGGCAGTTAGGAGGAATGGCGCATACCAAAGACTGTTGGTTCACTGGAGCGGAATGATGTCAATTATTTTTTTTCCCTTTCTTTCTTTTTTCCCCCCTGGTCATGGGGGTGTGAGGCCTTACTAGACGGTTGGGAAGAATCTAAGTGGTTGTTAGCGTTGGTCCGAGGGGGTAATGCGAGGGGGGGAGCGCACCCGCGTGTAAACACGTTCAGCGCTGATGTCTTGCCACAGGCTCCGTCGCCTCTGTTTATGCGTTAGACCAATCGTGGGGGAGTTATGATCGAAACTAACAGTAGCACCATCTTGCGCTGGACTACCTTCTGTCGGCCGCACAGCTGCATCGCGCAAGGTTCCGTTGGGTTGGGTTGGAGGGGGTTGGTATAGTTGGGTTGAATTGGGTTGAAAGAGGGTTTCAAGGTTGAAGGATGAAGGATTGGAAGAATCGCAAAGGAAGAATATCCAAGGTGTTGTCGGGGGAAGATTCCAGGACTGGCTGAGTCGATGACATCGAAGGGATCGGCGAATAGCGTCCCAAGCCCCCTTCTGGTCCACTGGTTATTCGGCTGTTTTTCTCTGCCGGTTTTGGTGATGGTACTTTGAGATGCTATATCTCTGACTAGCTCATGGCCCTATCTGGTCCTTGTACTTCGTACACGGTCTACTTTGCTTTTTCCTAGCATTCTGCTTCTAGACATCTGGCATACCGGAGATCGTAGATTGAGCTACGGGTCGACAGGGCGCAAACGTACCCCTAACAAGTAAAGGCTTACGCTTAGGTGGACCTTCATTTCCGCGATGGGCTGAACCTACGTCAAGGTGGGATAGATCTGCTGAGAGTACGGAGTACGGAGTACTGAGTGCTCACTCGAGCGACTTTGGAGCTGGTTCATGACGGCGCACTCCATATTGACCAGTCTGAAGACCTAGGTTTGCCTAGTAACTAGCTCAATAGACCTATAACAACTGCGACGCTACTTCGTTCTCGTATTCCGCAGCATGTATCTAGCCAGATATGCTTAGATACACCTTCGGAATACGGAGAAGACATAGGTATATAGTAATTCAAACAGCAATCCAGACTTGACGTTACAAGAATAAAATAGAGTCTCGATGTTCCACATAGGCTAAATGTAACTGCGCGCATGAAAGCGCAGTTTACGGAGTAAGTCAAGGCGGAAGCTCACAAGCTTCTCCAAACCCCACTCAACATTGAGACCTATCCACCTCTCCCACTCTTTCCTTCCGTTGACGCTACATACCATTCACAATGTCCGACGACGATGATTTCATGCAAGACTCTGCTGACGAAGAGTATCGCCCCCTTCTCCGTCTTCCCTGCACCGCGCTGACCGTGTCCCAGTTATGACTTTGAGTACGAAGACGCCGATGACGACGAGTCCGGTGACATTGGAATTGAAAACAAATACTACAATGCGAAACAAATCAAGATCGATAACCCCGAGGAGGCGGTGGACGAGTTCCTAGGCATCGCGCCGCTGGAGCAAGACAAGAGCGAATGGTGAGCCTGCGGCGTTGCTCTGGTCGCGACGGGCGGACGTGCTGACTGCAACCAGGGGATTCAAAGGCTTGAAGCAAGCCATCAAGCTGGAGTTCCAGCTTGGGCGATACAGCGATGTGAGTGCATGTCCGGCAGGTGTTATTTCGGTGATACTGATTGTCTCTTTCCACAGGCCGTAGAGCATTACCGCGAGCTGCTCACCTACGTCAAATCCGCCGTCACACGAAACTATTCCGAGAAATCGATCAATAACATGCTGGACTACATCGAGAAAGGATCCGACGATGCCAAAACGTACGAGTGCATGGAGGAGTTCTACTCGCTGACCCTCGAGTCGTTCCAAAACACCAACAACGAGCGCCTCTGGCTCAAGACCAATATCAAGTTGGCGCGACTATGGCTGGAGCGCAAGCAATACACGCAGCTGGGCAGGAAGGTTCGGGATCTTTATCGGGCGTGCCAACACGAGGACGGATCGGACGACACCAGCAAAGGCACCTACCTACTCGAGCTCTACGCGCTGGAGATCCAGATGTTCGTGGAAACGAAGAATAATAAGCGCCTGAAGGCCCTGTATCAGCGGGCCCTCACTGTACGGTCGGCGGTACCGCACCCCAAGATCATGGGTATCATCCGGGAATGCGGAGGCAAGATGCACATGAGCGAAGAGAACTGGAAAGAGGCACAGAGCGACTTCTTCGAGTCGTTCCGGAATTACGACGAGGCAGGCTCAATGCAACGCATCCAAGTACTCAAATACCTGGTCCTGACGACAATGCTGATGAAATCCAACATCAACCCCTTCGACTCCCAAGAAACAAAACCCTACAAAAACGACCCACGCATCTCGGCCATGACAGACCTAGTGGATGCCTTCCAGCGGGACGACATTCATGCATACGAGGACGTGCTAAGCAAACATCCAGATGTGCTGGCCGATCCCTTCATAGCGGAGAACATCGACGAAGTCAGCCGTAACATGCGCACCAAGGCCGTTCTGAAATTGATCGCCCCCTTCACCCGCTTCACCCTGCAATTCATCTCCAAGCACATCAAGATCTCGGTCCCCGAGGTCCTGGATATCCTCAGTTTCCTCATCCTCGACAAGAAGCTCAATGCCAAGATCGACCAGGAGAACGGAACGGTGACGGTGGAGAGTGCGAGTGACGTGGAGCGACTGCGCGCTGTGGAAGAGTGGAGCTCCGCGCTGCGCTCCCTCTGGCAAACAACATTGAACGGTGAGGGGTTGCGCGCCGACGAGCCCACGCATGGAGCCCCGATCTTCCAGCCGGGATTTCGAGATGAGCCAATCCGTGCTCGCAAGCCAGTCAAACAAAAGTTGTCCCAATGGTCCGTTTAGACAAAGAATAAGCGCCCGGTCCACACGTGGGTTGTCAATGCGGTTGAGCCGCGCGAGTCTCACACCGATTCTTTTGTCTGACCCTTGCACGGCCTGTTCTTTTTTTTCTTTTTTTCCTCTTTTTTCATTGCTTTCTTTTCTCTCTCCTTTTTTTGCACAGCTTTCCAACGTCTCAGCCCCGCTATTTAAAGTTGGCCTGACAGCGAAATATCATGATAAGATGAAACCTCTCCGATATTCCCTCCATATCCACACACTATCCCAAAGTAACTACGAGTCAGCAATGTAGCCCCCCATCCCACCCCCCAGGAAAGTTGGCAAACTTGCGCAAGCCATCGGTAATCCAGTCAAATGATAACCCTGGCTTCCAACAGACCGGATGGTAATTCGACGGGCCTCGACTAGGAACGGAAGCAACCTCCGATTGGGAATCCCCAATCCCTGGAGAGTACGTGGTACTTTTGGGGTGTGTGAGTTGAGTGCATGTCTCCATTCGTGTTGGTCCTTTCTTGTTGGTCCTTTCTTGTTGGTCCTTTCTTGTTGGTCCTTTCTTGTTGGTCCTTTTCTTTTTTCTTTTCTTTTTCCTTCTGGTCTGTTTGCTTCGGTCGGAGGTTATGGAGCCTGGAGGATCTGAGGTCCCTAGGTCCCCTAAGCCGCACAGATCTCGATTCCAAGTACCGGCGTCACCGTCTGATCCTGATACGGAGGTCGGGTGATGGTTGAGGAGTAAAAGTATAACCAGTGAAATACAAAATACAAAATATACAAAATGTCTGGTTGGTTTTTATTGTTTTTTTGGTGGTTTTCTGGGCGATTATGATTATGATTGTGATTGTGGATAATGCCACTTTTGACTCCAATAGCGACACAACCCAACTGCATACGAATCATGGCAAACATTTTGTTTTCAGCCCTGGTGAACCCCGCTTTTGGTGCCTTTTACCCGTACTGTTCTCCGAGAGATACTCCGATTAGCTCGCGGGGTTTGGAGGGTAATACGATAGATAGTATTGTGTTATATAGTAATATTGAGTATTATAGTATGTTATAGTATGATGTTATAGTGTGCCAGTCTAGATAAAAGTACGGATTACTATGGAGTCAATAGTGTGATATTCTCAGATATTCTCAGTAACATAAAATAGTAATCCAGTAATCAAAGAATCTAGTACTCTAGTAATATCATAAACCCAAGACTGTAACCTGTTTACGATCAGCATCTTCAGACATCTGTATGGACGGGGGTCGGGCACGGTGCATCGTTACTTCATGTTTTAATGTTTTTTCCCTCTTTTTTTTAATTTTTCGCTCTTAATAGTGTACGCTTCTTCCCTTCTATCTCACATTCTCGATTCTCTCATCTTCACATCTTCACATCTTCACTCTCTCCTATCCGCCAACCTCCGACTCCCACTTTTCTCCTTTTTTTGTGCGTCACCGTGTTTTCCCTACGTTCATGCCCCTGAGGTAGGTACATTCTGCCCCGATCGCATTCTATCTCGCTCTCCCAGCCAATCTTTTGTTTTTTCAACGTCCGGAAATGTCCTCCGCTTGAAAGTCATCTGCGACCCCTGCCCCACGGATGGTTCGTGCACCACCCCCCTTGAGGCAGCACGTCCAGATCGGGACTGCCAATCCATAGCCATTCTAGTCTTTATAAAGCTCTGTGGTGTGGACTTGGCCCTGACATCATCCGTTTTCAATCTGTTCATACTAGACCCTATTTGGGTCAAGCTGGACTCTCTCTCACTGCCCTTTTGTGCGATCCCCATCACATATCACCAATCACCTATCACCAATCACTACCCTCATCCGCTGTAGTATCCCCCTTCCCCGATGCCCCGTTGCTATCCCGGGATCGTCATGCAAAAAGGTCGATCATGCTTCATGTCTTGATCGTCGTGCTGAGAACTATGTCAGCAGTAGCCGATCCACCGTACTGGGACACGCCGCGTTGCACAGGCAGTGTACAGCCGTGTGCCCATCGAAGTTCCCAATGTTCAAATCGTTTTGTATGTCTTCCCAAGTCTTGATTTCTCTTGATTTCTCTTGATTCTCTTGATTCCTTAAGTCTCTAACCATCCCCCAGAACTTGACTTAACCGGGACGCAAATCAACCGTATGCGATGTCCTTATCAAAACCTACTTGGAATCATTTCGGTTCTCACCAGCCGTTCCCGGAAAAGCAGAATCTCGCCAACCTCGCCAACCTCTACGGGGACGCTCTTTCTTCTTCTCTCCTCGCTCCGGCCTTCTCTCTCTCCACCTTCTCCCCCTTCACCATGAACGCCCTCTCCGCAGACGAGATGGAGCGTTTCCAAAGACTCTCTAACAATTACCAGCCAGACGTCCAGGTAGATTAGATCCCGCACTAACCCACTTCCTCCTCTCTGTACTTCCCCACCTCTGACATCTCCTCTCCAGGGCCCCCCCGTCTCAACAAAACAGCCCAGCCACAACATCGCCCTGGACTATTCCAATGCAGACCCAACCCTCTCAGCAAAGACCAATGTAAGCTTTCGTGGCGCTCCTTGTGTCCCCCCAAACTTGTGTCGCGCATCTGACAGGTTACAGGCGCTTGCGCTCTCCCACCCGGACTGCCGTATCATGAGAGGCGACGGGAATTGCGGTTGGAGGGGTAAGGCTCCTGCCTCGCCCGGTTTCAAATCTATGTGCTAACCCCGTGCAGCGGTGGCTTTTGGTTACTTTGAAACTCTGTTCGCTCTTCGTGACCCCATGCGCATTCAAACGGAGACTGCAAGGATTAAGTCTCTCAATACGCTGCTCGATCAGGTCGGCATTGCAGATCATATCTATGAGATTTTCGTGGATGCTACCGAGGAGATTTTGAAGCGCACCCTGGATGCTATTCAGAGCGGGGTTCAGGATGAGTCTTTCTTGGTCGATGCTTTCAATGAGGGGTACAGCGCCGATGCTGTCATTACTCATTTCCGAGTACGTATTTTTGCCGGAGTATTTTGTTGGATTTTTGTCGGATTTTTGATATCGGGCTTTTTGGGCTTTTTGCACTCGATGAATGCATGCTAATCTATCATTCCAGCTGTTGACTAGTGCTTGGATCAAGCTCGATCCGGGCAGATACCAGGCATTCCTCCCCATGCCCGTTGATCAGTACTGCAGCACGCGGATCGACCCCGTGAAAACCGAAATCGACGAGGTGGGTCTGCAGGCACTGATCCACGGTGTTATCGAGGGTTCGGGCTTCGGCGTCGAGATTCTATACCTCGACCGCAGTGAGGGCGACGTGGTGACACCTCACCAATTAACCTCCAACTGTCCTAATGGCGCCACAGTGCGCCTTCTTTACCGACCGTGAGTAGCCCGAGTGACGGATTCCCTTGTCAAATCTAACACTATACAGTGGCCACTATGATATTCTCTACCAGGCCGATTCCGCTTTGAACATGGCGCCCATCGTCAACCTGCAGTACGGACTAAGTTCCGACTATACGACTTCCTGGGACAACGCCACTCTCGGATTCGACATGAATTCTAGCCTGATGGCCATTCCCAATCTCATGCAGGACTCTTCCTTCGGCATGGGCGCTCCCATGTCTCCCATGCCGTCCGTCTCGCCTGCTCCCCCCAGCCCCTTCCGCATGTCCCCCCAACAGGACATGTACCAATCACCCATGCAATCTCACGCCCCGATCTCCCTCCCCGTCGCTTCCCCCCATCCTCCCCCACCACCCCCTTCCTCCGCCCCACCACCCATGACCTCTTTGCCCAGTCGCACCTCAGACGGCCCGCAGATCCGACTGAACCCCCTCGTCATGAAACCGAACCTGAGTCGCTCCCTGCCAGTGACAACCCCTTTCAAAAAGTGAGTCCCGTATGCCCTCCCGACTCGGCGTAGCTACTAACCGCCCCAGCTCGCCCTACAATCAAGCCCATTTCCAAAATTCCGACTTCGAGCCCATTCACTGGGAGCCGCATGGAAGATAGCCTGTTACGATGCAAAGACCCACGACCTTCTTTCTCCTTTAATCACCCCTCGCCCTTCTATTTCTCTTCGAGAACAGGATCTGATTCGCTCGTTAACTTTTCTTTTCGCGCCCATCTTCCCCTGACCTCACCCTCATCCCCTTTTTGAATGTCCTCTTTAGCGTGGTGCAGCGCGTTGCATGGTACGAGCGTTCTCGCCCAGATTGTTTCTTAAGCCCCGGGTTTCTTATTTCGTTTCTTACTGTCTTTTGGTGTTGAAATTCGGAACTACTCTTATCTGATCCACTCCTCTCGTAATCGTACTTCGGTTGAATCAATCGTTATTTCATATATCATACAGGGATTCGTATTATGGGATTCAAGGCTCTATACTTCTTCATCCCCGGCCTCTAATACCGCATTCACCATACGGTCCAGCGCTGTATCCCGAGCCGATTCGTCCAGATACCCAATTTCGACAAGGCGCCCCAGTGCGTCAGAGACCCAATCCTGACTATTCCAATCGTCCATTTCCGTGTTCGGGATTGGGGTCCTGGAGATTATTTCCCTTAACGCCGATGCAGGTATTGACTCTGATAATGTTGAAACGGGTACTGTGTGCGCCAGATCTGTTTCTGTTAGCTGGGTTTTGTTTCGGTGGTTTTCGCGCTTACTGGTCGATAACACGGGTATCTCCCAGTTCACTCGCTCGGAGTAACTATAGAACCCCGTCGTCCCTACTACTTCTGCAACTGAGGATTTGATCTCCGCGTCGTCGTATTGGATATACAGTGCAGCGTGTCTGTAGCGCGCATAGTCGAGAGGCGAGGCGACGAATACAAGAATTGAAATCCTAGACATGTGGAATATGAGAAGTGAAAAGAATTGGAGAAGTTGGAGATCTCCGCCAGGTTCTATGCGATAAGCGGGATGACGTCGTCGGTTTCTAGAAGCATGTGCCGATTCCATAAATGCTTCGTCGGGGACTGATCTTCATTTGCGCGAGTCATGCAGAACTAAAAAATAACGCCTGTATGCAGTGCTGCTCTGGTCTGAGCTCTTGTTCTCATCAACCACCCATACTCATCTCAACATCACATCACACCTCGTCCACCCAGCACCCTCGTCAAGTAATTCGGAAACGCCCAGAGAACCTGCCAAAGCACGAATCCAAAATCCGCGGCCGCTGAGCTCCCATACGCATTCGGCCTCGAAGGTACGTCCGCAAGAGCCAGCACGAAATTCACCAGCGGCGCAGGGTAATTCTCGCGCAGATACGCGGCGACAAGATCATGGCCGTTCGTAATCCCACCTGTCAACAGTTAGCAAGTCACTTCTCAACCCCTTCACGATGAGTCCCATACCACAACTCCACAAATTCCCATCCCTAGCCACCCTCACACTCCCATCCCACATCGCCCCAGGAAACTTCTCCCTCAAATCCGCAATCAGCAGACGCGGCCCCGTCACATTCTTCCCATCAGCGATCCCCGCATACCCAATAGCATAAGCGCCCGTGCAGATAGACAGGATCGCGGTTCCGGCTGCGTTATGCGCGCGCACGAAGTCCAGGTACTCGTCGTCTGGGGCGATTGCGTTCGGTGCTCGGCCTGGGATTAGGAGGATGTCGAGTTTGCCGGGGGCCATGGCGGAGTCGGAGAGGGAGTTTGTGGGGAGGATGGTCATTTGCGCGGTTGTGGGTGCTGGTGCGTGGGTGCTGCCTATGTAGTGGATTTGGCAGGGGCGGGATAGGGACTGGATTGGGGATGGGGCGGTGCAGTCGGAGAGGTAGGTTGGTGTGGTCATGTAGAAGAGGTCTGTTGAGGCTAGGTCGAGGAGTTGGGGGGTTCCGATTAGGAGGACGCCGATGTGGAGGGTCATTTTGGTTGGGTTGGGCTTGGTAGATGGGAGAGCAATGAAAGAGGAGAGGAAGTCCTGGAGATGGAGATGGAGAGGGAGAGGGAGAGGGAGAGGAAGGAGCGATTGGAGAGGAAAGGGAAAGAGCTATCTACAGGAAGGTTGATTTGAGCGCAGGCATCTCTGTCAATGAGCATTGTGCATGTTGCAAGTTACATGTCTTCATATCAAATGACAGTAGATGTATTCGCTCATGATTCGTTCATGCGGTCTTCTACACAATGGAGGCCGCGTGATCTTAAGACAACTGCTATGATATCTGCTGCAAGCAGTATCAAAGGTTGCTGGGCCTTTTGAGTCAATATCTGGGACAACAATGCATTCTAGAGCGAGTACTTCGCGCGGCATTGGAGTATACTCGGCCCAGCTTGATGAGCACTGTGACCAATGGATAGTGTAAGGCTGGTGGATATGATCTTGGAAATGACACGCTGATGAAGTACAAGTTGGGCATTATGTACAACGCTTAAGCTTTATTGGAACGCTTTCGTCTGGCAATATGATATCTCTAGAGATCAATATCACCTAGTGGCCTCATGCTGGTGAATCTGAATTAGGCCTTTTCCCAAAAAGGCATTTCCTCGAGTCAAGCTCTAGTGCATTCCTTGATTCGGCGCCATTTACTTTAACCTTATGGTCGCATCTAGCCAGACATCCGGATCAAACCTAGAGGGTTTTTAAGACGGTGACGCGACATCGGAAGAAGCCCGAGCCTTCGATATACCCTCAACTTTCCTTGTTTCTACCCAAAAATCCCAGATAATCGATTCAGCTCACTTTCAAATGCAATTACAACCAACCCATGAATAAAAATTAATTGGAACAACCAAGCATATCGCTCAAAGCCCAAAATAGCTGAGAATCGGACTCGCGCACCCGGGCCGTGCAGGGGTTCCCCGCATTATCACCCCGAGTCGGCCCACCTAACATCGGGGTAGGATTTTCCCCAGACTCAAAGATGCCCCGTATTGGATCGGAGGAGAGCACTCCGTTTCTTCGTCTCATCCTTCTCCTTATAAGACTCGGATCCGGAGTACTGTGTTCCTGATAGCTTCACCTGTGCCTCCTGAAGATCGGAGTACTGTCTTCCTAACGGCCGCGAAGAAGACTGATCAAAGTCCTAATCTGGTCTCCGTGCTGGCCCCTGTCGCTCGGAGAAGTATATAAGACCCCAACACCTGGTCCGAATCTGCTCATCTCGGTATCATGGCTGCCATGGATAGTAAGGGTGGATTCGCGCTTGTGCTGCAGAATCCGTATCTATGTGGTGTTGCATCGGTAGGTTCTTCTCCTGACTATGAAATCCACAGCTGATGAGTTAGTTCTCAACCCTTGGCGGGTTACTGTTTGGATATGACCAAGGTGTCATTAGCGGAGTCATAACCATGGAGTCATTTGGAGCGCGGTATCCGCGAGTGTTCTCCGACAGCAGTTTCAAAGGCTGGTTCGTTTCGACGCTGCTGCTGGCCGCTTGGCTTGGGTCGTTGATCAACGGACCCATCGCCGACAGAATCGGAAGGAAGCTGTCAATCAATGTAGCCGTTGTGGTCTTCACCATCGGCTCCGTCATCCAATGCGCCGCAATGAACATCCCAATGCTATTCGCCGGCCGTGCAATCGCCGGCCTCGCAGTCGGCCAATTAACCATGGTCGTACCGCTGTACATTTCCGAAGTTTCGATCCCTGATATTCGCGGAGGCCTAGTCGTCGTGCAGCAATGTAAGTTTCTCATGCGGAGATGTGACATGAGCTCATGAAACCAGTATCTGTCACCCTTGGAATCCTCTTCAGTTATTGGATCGATTACGGCACAAATTATATTGGTGGCACCCGCTGTGCTCCGGACATTCCTTACTCGGGTGGCACAATTGCTAAGCCTGCCTTCGATCCTTATCATGATGTCCCTGTGGGCGGATGCAACGGTCAATCAGAGGCGTCGTGGAGGTTTCCGCTGGCTCTTCAGATTCTGCCGGCTGTGATTTTGGGGGTGGGGATGCTTTTCTTCCCGGATTCGCCGCGCTGGTTGTTGATGAAGGAGCGGGATGATGAGTCGATTACTGCGCTTTCGAAACTGCGGAGACAGGCTCGTGATAGTCCGGTGTTGTTGAATGAATATCTTGAGATTAAAGCGTCGATTATGTTGGAGAATACCTTTGCAAGAGAGAACTTCCCCAATCTGTCGGGGTACAGGCTACACATGGCCCAGGTATGTGCTCAAATCCACTCATGTTCGAACTTTGTTAACAAATCTTAGTACATGTCATTCCTGACGACTTGGGCCCGTTTTAAACGTCTGGCTATTGGCTGTACTGTGATGTTCTTCCAGCAGTTCATGGGTTGCAACGGTACGTCAAATTCCAGCGCTTTTGCTTCTAAAATCTGATTTGAACAGCCATGATTTACTACGCGCCTACAATCTTCGCCCAGCTCGGTTTAGATGGAAACACGACATCCCTTCTTGCGACTGGTGTGTACGGAATTGTGAACTGTCTAAGTACCCTCCCAGCACTCTTTTTCATTGACAAGGTTGGTCGTCGACCGTTGCTTATGGCCGGTGCTACCGGAACCTGCATCTCCCTGGTCATCGTTGGTGGAATCTTGGGTGGATATGGGGCTGGGCTGGTGGATAATAAGTCTGCTGGATGGGCTGGCATTGCCTTCATCTACATTTACGACATTAATTTCTCCTATTCATTCGGTGAGAGAGAATCCCTGCTTGATTCCACAACATGGCTGACGTATCATGTTATTAGCCCCCATCGGCTGGGTCCTTCCATCCGAGATCTTCAATCTGTCGATAAGATCCAAAGCTATCTCCATTACAACCTCCGCGACATGGATGTGCAACTTGTGAGTTCCGACCTAACATTGATTTGGTTTTGAGTACTCATTTTTCCCCCAACAGCATCATCGGCCTCGTCACTCCAGACATGCTCGAGTCCATTACTTGGGGCACCTATATCTTCTTCGCCGCATTCTGTCTTCTGGCGCTAGCTTTCACGATATTCTGCGTTCCCGAAACGCGAGGCAAGGTAAGAGCTCCTTCCATTAACTGTCTTGGGTCCCCCACACTAACCAGTCACTAGACACTTGAAGACATGGATCTCATCTTTGGAGATACAGCCGCTCACGAAGAAAAGAAACGCATCAAGCACATTGAAGCCGAGTTGCGCGGCACTCCTATCGAAGACGAGGAATTTATGAAACCCGTCGACGAGCACGCGGAAACCGTCGAAACTTGAGAACAGCGAATAACGCCTGTCTGAATTCCAAAACATGATACGTACATACTGCCAATTTAGGCAAACGCTAATGCCTAACCTATGATTATTTCCATTGCTAGTTCAAATGAAACCCTATATCTCACATGCGAGCCCTTAAATGCAAAATACAACCAGATATTCAAGAAAGGAAAAAGCATGGGTGGACGTCATTATTCTGGTGCCGGAAAGTTCACCCATTCTGAAAAGTCCATGCCTCCAGTATTCATCTGCATCTGCTGCTCTACTGGGAAGAGACTTCCACCGAATCCGGGATCGCTAAATAGCTGTTCGGGGAATGGCATCATGTTCTGTGGTGGTTGGGGCATGTGTTGGTGCATGGGTTGTTGGTGGGCTTCGTATGGGCCGGTGGCGGGGATGCCTTGTGGTTGGGGGTGAGTGGGTGGGCCGAGAAGTCGGTTGATGACTTCATAGCAGCGAGTTGCGAAGCGGTTGGTGCCGAGTGAGGGATGAGTGAGGAGAGCTTTGGTGGTCTCGATGTCCTGTAGCCAAGTTGCGGCTTCTGGGTTGGACGGGTCTGTCATGAAGAAGACGATGGGAATGAGGCCAGCTTGGAAGAGGAAATATCTGGTGTTGATTAGTTTGAGCTCGAAAATAGAGAGACTACTGCAGGGGTGAGCTCACAGCATGTACCATGCACCAAGTCTAGTGCAGATATAGTTGTCCATGTAATCCGAGATCGAGGAGATGGTCAACCGCGCGTTCTGGAGACAGCGCATTCGGCATTCTGTTTCGCTTGGATCTTCGGTTCCTGCATCCGGGGTACCTGGCATGCCGCTAAGTGGGGCCCAACGTCTCGCGGCCCATCGGAGGAGAATGGGTCTGTGGATGAGGATGGTGAGGTTCCAGTTCCGCCACAGCAGGCGGTTGCGGACGAGAGCGAGTGAATCGGGGTCTGGATTTGTCGGTTGCACTGATAGAGGCATCTGCGGGTGTTGCAGATAGGATGGCAGACTGTTGTACCACTCTTCGATGGGTTTTTGAAGGCTCAATGTGTCTTCGGCCGTTGGGCTAGGGCTTGAGATGAGACGCTGGTAAACGCTATTGGTAAGAAGGTGGAATCGAGCTTGGGCAATCAAGCCGGAGTAGATGGTCGGCCCAAGAGATTCGTCGGGAAGAGTGGTTGTAGTTGGTGTCAACTCATCTTCGTGGATATTCCGTACTTGCTTGGCGTCCATGACGCACTCTTCGGGCAGGAGAATCGGTCTTCCAAAGGTCTTTGCTGCACCACTGTCGAAGATAAACACGCCCCACCACAGCCTTCTTCGAATTTCTCGTTGCAGTAAGCTAATTTTCCAGCCGGGAAACTCTTTGTGGAGTCCCAAACTCATGGCCATTCGAACGGCCAAGCCGAGATAGTTCCATCCGGTATTTGGCTTGTTTCGCTTCTGGGCATAGTTACTCAGTAACAGTAATGCCTGTACCAATGTCAAGTTTCCGGTCTCAAACACAGAGGCTTGTTGTAAGTAACCTCTGGCTTCTTGGTAGAAGGTGATGTCAAGGTCAGAACTGTCATCTCCAATACACCATGCTCCAAGGGCTAATATGGTGTTGAGGAGGATGTGCCATGCGGTGCCATGTGGGCGAATAGATGGGTCATTAAACTGCGCCCTAAAGGTTGGCTCGTGGACAAATGGATAGCTGGTGTGGTAGTTCAGGAAGAAAGCATCAATGAAGGCTTGTTCGATCAAGCCTGATGGGGCGCTTTCCAGAAGTTGCGCCTTGAGGGGTACTCCTCCTGATCTTGCTGATCGGACGGGCATATTCAAGTCGAACCCATGATCAAATAATGCTCGTAAGGGAACAACGCTTGATGAAGCACCTGTGGCGATTGTCAGTTTTCAGTGATCGTAAGCGGGGCTGATGTAAGATGGACCAACCAAAGTAGCCAGCTCCTTCGGGTTTAATTGACAGCGCAGCCATGCCATCGGTCAAATCTCCAAGGGTGATTTCTTTCTCGGCCCAGTCAAAGCCATCGGCTTGCTGGGGGAGAGCTTCAGGTGCTGGCTCGGCAGGCTCTTGCTCGTGCTTTGCCGGGGTAGAGTGCCTCGAAGAGGACTTTGATGAAGGGGCCCTCGGCGCTTCTGGATTCTGCAGAAGAGACCGAAGGGTAGCATCTAGATCACCACCTGGGAACAGCCTTCCTAAGGCTGTCTCAAACGAATGTAGGCGATCTTCAACATATGTCAAGTGTCTGAAGGTGTAAGTATGGATCTGAAGCACTATTCGTTTGAATCCTAATACTCACTGTCGAGTCAGAGGGCTCCGGCTGACTTTGGGGCTATACAAGCATTCTTTGTTCAACTGTCTGCATTGCAGACATACAGGTCGCTCTTTGGAGCACTGTTGGATTCCAGGTCAGCAGGATAAATCTTTATTGGGTCGACTCATAAATCCATACTCTTGACTTGCGCAAGCGGCATTCGTCGCACTGTGAACCCATTAGATACCGGTCATCTCAAGTCACATAGCGAATACATACAGCAAAGGAATGGGAATCACGGGTGCTGGCCATGTTTATCGAGACAAGTTGGATATCTCGTATGGTGTATGCAATGCGCTCTGATCATGCCATACAACGGCAGTCATCTGAACATGTTAGTTTCATATATCTGATGCCTTTATGTTAAGACCGAGGGCATCTATATAACTCCTCCAGACGAGGGTTATGCCAGGGTGTAGGGGAAGCATGTAGTATGAGAGCGGAAGACAACTCACGATCGGCGCTAAAGCAATCATTGATCAGCTTAGCCTGTAATGCGATGGATAAGATGCATCCGATGCTCCCCTCCGTTGAAGTGGGGAAAAAAGCGGACAGGCGGTGCAAAACTTTTATCGCTGCCTCAGGCAGAACTTCACGAGGGTCGGACTGCTACAGCCAGTTTGATGCTTCAAAGGTGATTGGTACAAGTTCCAAAGTTGTGTATTCACTATTTTGGAGGATGGCTTAAAGAAAGTTGAGATTTTGAGCGAATTTCATTCAAATCTCCAAGTAAATGTCAAAAGTGTCGAAAAAGGGTCTTGATGGGACAATATATAGTCGCTCTATACTTCAGCCTTATGCGCGGAAATCTTGCATTTTTACAAAACTCCATGCAGTAACACATGGGGAGACCAAGAAGTTACCTCCCTGTCATAAAAATAGCTCGAAATACAAAATTAACCACAACTAAGAACTAACTCCCATATTGAATGCGTGTATCATCGCAAAGTGCCATGTCTTGGCATCGCGGGATGCTTGAGCCGCAGACATTTTTTTTTCTTGACGTACGCCTCACTCAATCAACAGCAACGCAGCCTTTAAAGTATTAAGTGAAACATCTTAAGGCACAGAAAACAGCCTGCAGCTTATTTTCAATTCAAAAAGGCACCGACAATTCTCGAAATTTAGGGAGCATCATGCCTTCCCAACCCCCACTACCGCCCCTCCTCGCTCCATATGTATCATCCCTGCCGGATTCATCTTTGACGCTAGTGTCTTCTATTCTGGGAGCTACCTCAAACTGGTTGGTCTTAAGGTTCTTGCATGCCGCACTCAGCTCTCAATCAGCCTCCACGTTCGGTGCAGATGAATCGCAGAATGGCATTAAGAAGAAGGTGGTGCTAGTGAGCTTTATGCGGAGTTATGAATTTTGGAAGACCGAGGCAAAGAGACTGGTAAGTATTTCATATAGCATGAGAAACTTGTTCAATCCGAACATGTGAACATGCGAATTTGCACTTGTTTTCGATATTCAGCCATCAATTGATACATGTCTTGATCAAGATGCTAACAATCTCTCCAGGGCCTCGATCTGGCACGGTTAGCAGACAAGCATGAATTTGCATTTGTAGATGGTTTGTCTGAATTGTTCTATGCACCACAAGCCACTGCTGCTCCAATGAGCTCGCCCGCTGGCCCGGGAGGCAGCCCACGCACAACGCTGCCTATGAGATCTGCACCTGGTGCTGTGCCCGGGAGAGTACCACAAGCGAGGGCGCCGGTAGCCACTCCAACGGCCAATCCGGCACCAACTAAGACAGAGCCCGGCATTGCAAAGAAACTCCATTTCTCTGGCCGTGGCCTGGCTTCGCTCGATGCAATGGAGCAGGATATTGCCTCAGTGATTGAACAGCAAAAGGCCCAAATGGAGCAAGGCGACGAGCTAGTCCTCATCCTCGACCAGCCTGACCTGCTTCTCGCTACAACGGGTCCCAGCATGGGAATTGGAGCTACAGAGATGGCGGAGTGGATTACAGGCCTGCAGCAGGTAAGTTGAGGTTGACGGCATGATTTTGATAGTGCTAACTGGCATCGCAGCATGCGCATGCTACAGTCCTTACTTTGGCTACGGATGCTCCATTGATTCATAATGCAGCGAGCTCGGGAGGGCAGTTGGCTACGCCGATAGAGACGGAGCATGCGGCGCTTGCTATTGGGTTGGCGCATCGGGCTAGGTCGGTAATGCAGCTCCGCACTTTGGAGACTGGGGCCGCCAAAGATGTGAGTGGGGTACTCAGGATCAGCCGAGGCGGTGGATTGAGTACAAGCGAAGACAACCTGGAGGAGCGGGAAGCGTTGTACTATATCCAGCGGGACGGTGGAGTCACAGTGTTTGGTCGTGGGGAGTCATGAAAGCGATTTATACTATGGGATAGAAGTAGCAGAAGCAACAAAACTACCAAGGACACTGGGATACCCAGCCCTATGTCTTCCATCTTCAAAACGGAATGTCATACTGAGTAGAGCAGCGATATAATGATGAGAAGAGTCTTCACATTGTGTCTGCCATGACATGGGGATATTTGCCAGTCATAAAAGAAGAAAAAGGAAATTCATGCACGCTTTCCCAGGTTTTTTATTCAGCCCCCTCCGTAGAGGAAAGCCCTTCAACGAAACTTTTCCCACCGTTTCGCAGGTTTTACTTTGTCATCAAGGTCGTGGCAAAGAGAACCAACAAAATCGACAGTTGCACACCAACTCCACAGGAAAGCGGTAAGATTCCGGAACTGCCATTGCATTTCGAGTAATGCTATCCCGTAATGCTAATTCATGTCATGCCAGTAACCCTCCCCTCATTTCTTTCCAGCCTCTCCGAAATCGAAAACGCGACGCCGTGCGGACGAAAAAGGGAATCTAGTTGGTCACGGGGCCACGGGCACCCTTGGGGGTACCGGTCTGGAAGCCGTTGAGGAAGCGGCGGTGGACATCACGCAGAGAGCGCATGCGGCCGGAGCCGGTGGTCTTGCGTCTCTTGGCCTTCTCACCCCAGTTGACTGTTCAAAAAATTCCATGTAAGCCGGGGTTCTTTCAAGTTCGGGACACACAGTCCAATTCCTTGTCATGTTCATGACACCAGTGTTCTCGGGAGGGGTATCGTACACTTGCGGGTCTTGGCGGCAGGGTAGCCACAGTTGGCACAGGTGGACTTCTGGATGTGGAAAGACCGCTTGCCTGTAGGTTCGCAAATTCGTCGGTTAGCTCTCTGGTCCTTGCTCATGTGTGTGGAGGTCCTCCCCGTGGTCGACGGTGATGCGTGTTTCGTTGGAGAAATTTTGCAAGTTTGCGACAGCGGTTCGGATAGGTGGGATCGTGAAGAGAAGATAGGTGAATACTAACCACAGCGACGGCACAGAGTGTGCGTCTTGTTGTGGCGCTTTCCGAAGCTCGAGGTACCCTTCGCTGCAGAGGTTGTCAGTTTGCATGTTCAACGGATTCGACGTGGTGACGCTTCGAGATGCGTGGTTTCGACATGGGACGTACTCATTTTGAATTAGGAACTGAAAAGGGAATTAGCAAATGGTCGAATCTGATGTGAAATGGTGCACAAAGAACCTACCTGGCGATTCCGTTGAAGGGGCTGGCTGGTTGTCGATGTCGCTAATAGAACTTCCTCCGATGTGATTCAATCACTTGCCAGGCCTCGCTTATTCCGCCGAATTTTGTGGGCCGCCAGAATGGGAAAGTAGGGCACTACTAGCGTCCGCCCTAGCACGTGATCTATAGGTTTTAAATTAGGTAAGTGTTGGCCTCAGGCAAGATTATCTCTACATGGTCCGTGCACTCTGAACAAGGTCTGGTCCTAGCCGCTATGGAGAATGAAGACTATCGAGACATCATTCAAATCTCGAGATATTGTGGGTACTGTTACTGATATGAATTCCAAGGTTCAAGGCGGGCGCAGATATAGTCACAGATAAACTTATTCAATAACCTTAATTATTGTTCCATGTTCGCTTTTAAACAGATGATGAGGGTATTTTATAGTACATCCAAACGCCAATGCAGGTACAATGTGGAGAGCAAGCCTCAATCTTTTCCGATAAAGTTCGCCATAGGATCATCCGCCGCCAGACGGCTGCGCTTGTATGATTCGTATTCCTCCTCCGTGACACCGGACTTGATCTCCTCCAAAGTCCGCTTTTTCGAATTTGCGGTTGTATCGCTCTCGGCGACTCGGCTGTTGGCAGCTTCAGTCTCATAGGATGCATCCGGGGCGTCGGCGTTGTCGTCCACTTCTTCATCCACGTCACCCATCATCAGTAGATTACCCTCCTCGTCGAATGCCTTTTTGCCATCCTCCCCGGTGCAGTAGCTGTTCTTTACAGTGGAATAGCAGCAGGCGTATCCCCACTGGAACTGGTACCACCAACTACCAAAGACAGAGGAGTGGTTGTTGACCATGACATCCTCGGGGTACTTTGATTTCGTAGCCTTCTTGGGTGCACCCTTGATAGCGCCACTCTCGTCATACTCGATAAAGCGCTCGTTTTCAACCACCATCGTTTCCCGCAGCGCGCTGGGTTGTGAGTGTTCGTCGCCACCGTATTTGTCCATAAGAGCCTTGCGGTGAGATGCGCGCTTGGTCTCACTGTCTTCCTTCTCCTTCCTTCTGAGGACCTCTCCAGAGGTAGGGTTGGCCTGGATGTGCTGCTGAGCGTGACCCTTTTCTTGGGACTCCCACGCATACTGCTGGGCTTTTTCGAACTCAGCAGCGTCACCAGAAGCGCGGACGAAGTTTTCCTCCGCGACAAGAGCGGATGCTTGATCATCCTGCGCACCCATGTCGACCATTCGGCGTGTCTTGGGGTCGTATTTGGCCGAATCGAGGTCGAGGTTGAGCAAATACTTTGCTGTATCTTCACGGATACGTAGGTTACGAGTTGCGGTACTCTGCTGACGTCCCATGTCGGATTCTTCGGCGTAGCGGATATCGGAGTCGGGTGCCTCGTCGCCATCTTCACCAAGCTTTTTGAGATCCGAGCTCTCTTTGGCTGCTTTCTTGAGAGCCTCCATCTCTTCATATTCGCCAACAACCTGGCGGTATTCGCTGGCATCGTAGCCGTTCCACCTGTCTCGTTTGGCATCCCACCCCATATCGACGTTCTGGAGGAGTTCATCCGCTTGAATATCCTTGCCGGTCCATTTAGCGCCCTGCTTTCGTGGTCGACTCAGACACTCCTTTGTCTTGTGTGTCATTGCGCCGCAGTTTTCACATGCGCCTTTGCGGTACTTGGTGGCTGCGGGACCAGCACGCTTTCCGCGATCGTACCATTTTGATTGGTCGGGAGTGGCTTTTTGCAGACGTTGATGCTCCAGGTAGTCGACATCAGCATCATCGTCAACGTAGAAGGGCTTCTTCGCGATGAAGGAGGGAATGTATTCGTTGCGCTCTTTCGCTGCAACATCAGCTGGCTTTCGGTTCGACATGGCTGCGGAGCCAAGCAAAGGAAATCTCGGTGGATGGGAAGATCGGGGCGAGCGACCCAAATGTGAATGTAGATCGTATGTAATCGAGAGTAGTCGATGAAACCCCGGCAGCTCTGATCTTAGACCCAAGATGAAAGTGAAGTTGCGATACCAAGCTCGGTCTTGGCGGGTGGATAAATTGAATGCACGTGATTCGGCGTTATCTACGCGTTCCGAGTCAAGGGCATCGCTCCATCGCGTTTCTCAACTCACTTGCCGATTGACATGCAATAATCGGTGCTGACACCTGCTTCTCGCAATGTCGCCGTGGTTTCTGATCGCTACACACCGGAGTCATGGAGCCATTTCGGGTGCGCCTCAACTGTATCGATCATTACCAGGCGACCGCGTCGGACTTAGATCCCCCGCTGCCTGTTCACGATGGAGCATCGGGAAAACAGTTCAGACCGAGAGTGCCTGTGATTCGAATATTTGGAGCCACTGAGACTGGTCAAAGAGTATGCGTACATGTCCATGGCGCATTTCCATACCTCTACATCGAATACAATGGGTCTTTGGCGCCGAACGAAGGTATGCATGGTAACCGCTTCCTCCTGGGCCTAAATTTAATATGATGACAGTAAATTCTGCAATTCGAATACTTCACCTGTCCATTGATCACGCTTTGGCTGTTAGCTACCGTCAAAATGCATACGACAGGAATGTAGCCTATGTGGCCCACATCACAATGGTGAAAGGTGTCCCATTCTACGGATACCACGTTGGATGGCGTTTCTTTTTCAAAATTTATCTTTTGAATCCTTCACATACCAACCGCCTGGTGGATCTCTTGCACCAAGGAGCGGTGATGAAACGGCCCCTTCAGCCGTATGAGGCGCATGTGCAATACGTCCCGCAATGGATGTGCGACTACAACTTGTACGGATGTGAGATCATGAGTTGCAGCAAAGTTCGGTTCAGAGCACCTGTTCCCGAGCATCTTGAACTGAATAATCTCAACCACCGCTGGCATGACCGCTCAGTTTCAGCCCAGGACATACTCGAGCACCCTGCTTTACAGAAACAAAGCCACTGCCCTTTAGAAGTCGATGTCTGCGTGCAGGATATCTTGAACCGTGCTGATATCAAAGAGCGGCCCTTGCATCATGATTTCACAGAGCTTTTGCAACCGGTTGCCATGAATGAGCGACTGGTCCCGAGTATGGCTGGACTGTGGCAGGACGAGACTCGCAGGCGCCAAAAGCGGATGGGCATCAAAGACCCAGGAAGCACTCCGTTTGGACCGGAAGAGCTGGTCTCAATGTCAGCCGATCCGAGAAACCAGTCAAGAGGTGACTGGGTACATGAAGAAGAATTCCGTGAGATGGAGGCACAACTAGCTGCCAACGAGAGACAAGACGATGACGGCAAAGAGACGACATATGAATCTGTTTTGCATACCAAGGATCTGGCGGAAAATGTGAAGACCGCGTTGGACAGCGTCGAAGACTTTTTCCCCAACAAAATTGGTACCTCGAGCTTCGATGACGCATATGTCCAGGAAACAACCCGGGAGAAGGCACCGGAAATTTCAGTCGATGAGGGTGTAGCATTGTCTTCCCAAACCGATTGGCAACATGGCTCCGAATCCGACCACGAGGACAGGCCGCTAGATGAAGAAACAGACCCAGAGGATGCGCCCAAAGATAATCCGCTGAATGAAAGCTTTTATGATGGAGTCTTTGATGATTTACCAATTTCAGATTTAGCGGTCCCGGCGGAGCCTTCGGCGCATCCAGACGACAGAGACAGCGATCAGCGCCAAGGCAAATCCATTGCCCCCAAGCGGCTATTTTTTGATATCCCAGAAGAGGATCGTCCGCCCGAGAAAAGACCAAGGAACGTGGCAGATGACAACCCATCAAATGGAGATTTTGAATTGCAAAAGCCTCAACAAGACAACAAACAAAAGAGTGTCTCATTTGAAAGCAACCTAAATTCTCATGCTGGTACCCCGTCATCAACGCCAAAGTCTTCTTCGTCTCAGCGGACGATCCGCCCGAAAGCACATAGTTATACCAGTGGGCTGAAATTCCCAGTGGTAAAAGACTCAAATGACTCGTTAACCATCCTGCGATACAGCCAAGATGATACAAAGGCCTCCAAAAAAGGCACAGAATCCTTTCAACCTCTCCCGAGCTCTTTCCCATCTGCATCGGCCACTGAGATCCCAGGAGAGGCTAGTGCAGCCGAGAGTTCATCAGAGCTACATTCCTCTGCAACGGTGATGGGAGCAGCTTCACTTGATCCACACCTTGCCGAGACCATGAGGCTCGCCCACGAATCATTCAACTTTGCGCCGGACGCATCTCTTCATTGCTTTAGATTCCCCGCCCCATCTTCCCATGAAATATCTTCGACACTACATGATTATGGACGCCCTCCGGTAGTATATCAAAAAGCGTATTACAGCGACGAGACGGATGTGCCTGAAAGGGCAAGGGAATATGGCGGAAGAGAATTACGCTTGGAAAGCAACACTATTCACTATTTGCCTGACTTCGACCCAATAGCAGAATCACGTGCAATGTTTGGAGAGCAGATTCCGATCACTCTTGATCAAGAATGGCTGGAAAATGCCGATCAGCAGCTCAGAGAAACCTGCAAAGCCAGAGTCTGGGAGTTTGCCCCTGTTCCACCGAGCCGGTCAGAGGTCATACAATGGTTCGACGATGTGGAAGCCTCGCGAGAATCCACGGAAAAGGAACAAATTCAACCTCGACCCGCCGAAGCAAAGCCCGAGATGTTTTCTCAGATTGAGGGGCCAACACAGAAGAACACGCAAGGCTTCAAATACTCGCAGAAGGGAAAATCTACAAGTGTGGAGCACCAAGCCCAACACATGAGCACAATGAGCCTGGAGGTACATGTGAATACACGTGGTACTCTCTTTCCCAATCCCGAAGAAGATGAGATCACTTGCATGTTTTGGTGCATCCAGTCTGAAGACGAAGATGTCGAAGTCAACAGCCATCTTCCGGGTGTCCATGTTGGCATGGTTTATCAGGGTGAAGGCGAGAGACCGGAAGACAAGATTACCAAAGTTCTAAAACTCGATGTCGAGCACGAGCCCACAGAGCTAGATCTCATCAACCGCCTCGTCGATTTGGTTCGGTACCATGATCCGGACGTCATCACGGGTTACGAGGTCCACAACGCTTCTTGGGGATATGTGATTGAACGCGCTCGCAGAAAGTACGATTTCGACATCTGCGAGGAGCTTTCTCGGACCAAGTCTCAGTCTAATGGAAGATTTGGGAAGGAGGCAGATAGGTGGGGATTTGACCACTCATCCTCTGTTCGCATCACCGGTCGACACATGTTCAACATCTGGCGCGCCATGAAAGGCGAACTCAACTTACTACAGTACACCATGGAAAATGTTGTTTTCCATGTGCTTCATCGTCGGATTCCGCACTATTCACCTCAAGTTTTGACCCAATGGTACCAAAGCGGCATGCCTCGCAACATGCTCAAGGTCGTGGATTACTTCTCGTCTCGTGTGCAGATGAACCTTGAGATTCTCGAAGCTAATGAGCTGACGCCGAGAACCAGCGAGCAAGCGAGACTGCTAGGTATCGATTTTGCTGCTGTGATATCGAGAGGGTCTCAATTCAAAGTTGAATCTTTGATGTTCCGAATCGCAAAACCTGAGAATTTCCTCCTCGTGTCACCCAGCAAGAAGCAAGTGGGACAGCAGAACGCATTGGAGTGCTTGCCTTTGGTCATGGAGCCGCAAAGTGACTTTTATACTAGCCCCCTTCTGGTGCTGGACTTCCAATCACTGTACCCGAGTGTCATGATTGCATACAACTACTGCTACTCTACATTCCTGGGTAGAGCAATGCACTGGCGTGGCCGAGATAAAATGGGGTTCATGGACTACAAGCGGCAACCAAGAATCCTCGAATTGCTAAAAGGCAAAGTCAACATCGCGCCAAATGGCATGATGTACGCGAAACAAGAAGCGCGTCAATCGCTGCTAGCTAAAATGCTCACGGAGATCCTCGAGACTCGCGTGATGGTCAAGAACGGCATGAAAGCTGACAAAGACGACAAAGTGCTGCAGCGCCTTCTCAACAACCGACAATTGGCTCTCAAGCTAATTGCAAACGTTACATATGGCTATGCATCCGCATCATTCTCCGGTCGAATGCCCTGCTCGGAGATCGCCGACAGCATCGTGCAGACTGGGCGAGAAACCCTCGAAAAAGCCATCGCTTTTATCCACTCAGTTGAGAGATGGGGCGCCGAAGTAGTCTACGGCGACACAGACAGTCTGTTCGTTTATCTCAAAGGGCGAACCCGCGACCAAGCTTTCGACATCGGCGAAGAGATTGCCAAAGCAATTACCGACATGAACCCCCGGCCAATCAAGCTCAAATTCGAGAAAGTCTATCACCCCTGCGTCCTCCTAGCGAAGAAACGCTACGTCGGCTTCAAATACGAGCACCGCGACCAGAAAGAACCAGAATTCGACGCAAAGGGCATCGAAACCGTCCGGCGCGACGGCACACCCGCCGAGCAAAAAATCGAAGAAAAAGCCCTGAAAACACTCTTCCGCACGGCCGACCTCTCACAAGTCAAATCCTATTTCCAGCGCCAATGCGCCAAAATCATGCACGGCCGAGTCTCCATCCAGGACTTCTGTTTCGCGCGAGAAGTTCGCCTGGGAACGTACTCGGACCGTGGACAGCTCCCTGCCGGCGCGATGATCAGCACGAAGCGCATGTTGGAAGATCCGCGCTCCGAGCCACAGACCGGTGAACGCGTACCATACGTTGTTGTAACAGGTGCACCTGGTTCAAGACTAATAGACCGCTGCGTTGCGCCGCAGGCTCTCTTGCGTGACGCACAACTCGAACTCGACGCCGAGTACTACATTACGAAGAATTTGATCCCGCCACTGGAGCGGATCTTCAACCTTGTCGGTGCGAATGTTCGTCAGTGGTACGATGAAATGCCGAAAGTGCAGCACATCCGGCGGGTGGATGTCTCCATGCGGCCTGCCGGGTCTGCTTTTGGAGCGACGAGGAAGACACTTGAATCGTACATGCGTTCTTCGTCTTGTGTCGTGTGCCGGTCGAAATTGAAGAATACTGCTGTTCCCGTGTGCGGGGAGTGTTTGCAGCAGCCGCATATTGCGCTGCTGGATGTCGTTTCGCGGTTGCAGCGTGCTGAGAAGCGGGTTGTGGATTTGGAGGCTATTTGTCGGTCTTGTATGGGTGTCACGGCTGGTGATGAGGTTAGCTGTGATAGTTTGGATTGCTCGATTTTTTATTCGCGCACGCGAGATGCTGCCAATTTGAGGCATTTGCAAGGCACGCTGGATCCTGTGGTGGAATTGTTGGAGCGAAAGGGCGATGAGGGCTTGGATTGGTGATTTTGGTGGTTTGAGGATGCCCAGGAATTGTACAAAGTTGATCGTGTGAAGCTAGCAAGGGGATCTGAGAAACAGTTCTTCTAGAAGTCAGCGCCTCTCTGTCTGGTATGCTCTTGACCAGGTCAATTTGCAGAGCATCAATGTGAATTCCTTACGTTTAGCACTGTCATGATTCGAGGTCGAAATTCGACCGTTCTACTAGAGATGTCCTAGAATATCTTTACGAAGAACAAACAAAGCATAACATTAAAAATTTCGATAAGTACACAACCATAGCATGCCCAGGTGTCTGCTTGTAGTTTCTGCTCCATAGCTCGGACCTTGGGATGCCCATGCTGCCACATAAGGTGGCGTTGATGCGACATGACAATTTAAACCACCCAGGCTCTTCATTGCTTCTGTTGTGCATGAAATCAAATAAACATAAAATTCGTAGGCGGCAGATCTGAAGTTCAGTCTGTAAGCCTCCAGGATAACGATACCTTCTCCCCGCCCACCCTCCCACCCTCCCAAATCGCTGGGCAATCAGTAGTTGATCATGTTGATCAAGGCGTCGAGAGCCGAAGGCTTGATGTCTCCTTCCTGCTCCACAATCTCATGGACCAACTCTTCAGCTATGTTGCGATGGTCTTCGACTTCCTGTTCCACCACTGGTTCAGGTACTGTTGGCTTATCTTCGGCACGGCTGGCCAGTTCAACTCCTCCGTCCTCAAGATCTTCGTCGCCATCGCCATCGCCCTCGCCCTCGTTCGTGTCGCAACAAACACCAGAGTCATTATCTTCGGCTTCTTCATTCATCGTGTCCTGGATGTCCTGCATATCACGCATTCCGTCCCAGACTTTCCTAGCGTCTGTCCAGTCGAACATTGGAGCTACACCAGCTGAAGTCTGTTCGTCAGGCTGAAGGCCGGGAACCAGGAGTGGGACTCGTGCTCTTCCCATTGCCAGGTCGCCCAAGACTTCGGGAAACACCCAGGGAAAGGTGATGAGTGGGAGCTCGGTGGAGTTGACTATCACATTCTTGGGGTCTTCTCGTAAAATCTTCTCTTCTTTCTGAGCCTGAAGTGCAGCAGACATCTGCTCTTCGGTCACTCGGTACATGGCAAGAACCAATGATGCAATATTGTCTGGACCGGCTTTGTCGTAGCAGGTTTGACGGAAACCACGACGGAGGACGCCCACAAGTCTTCCCAGATCTTCCTGGATTTTGTAATCTCTCAGAGCACCGCCATGTTGGAGAACAAAAGTTGACCATACTTCGAACTCGGTTTTGATCTCATATTGAGCCATCACCTGGCGCATGCTGGTGTCCCATTCGACTTTGAGATCGCGAGCCACGCCCATGAACGGTTCACTTGCGCCAACCAGGGAGCTTGTCAAGATTCGAGAATCGAAAGGCATCGCCAGGTTTGGGACAAAATCAGGGGCGGTCACAGTATCGTACAGTTGTCCGAGAATCCTCTTCGAATGATAAACCTGACTGAACGGTTTCTCCATGAAATGTGGGAATCTTTTTGCTTCAAGACTACGGCCCATGACTGCAACAGCCCCGGTCTTGTTGTAATCCACTGCATCAGAGTGAAGTTTTGCAAGGCGGAGGCATTTCTCAGACCGGACACCATCCTTTAAATAGTCGGCCCACGCCATGTGAGCATGGGCAATTTTGGGGAGGCGGTCGTTTTTCATATACGTGACGTAGAAAGAAGTTATTTCGTCTACCGTCACGTCATGATCGACGTCAGGAGCTTTTCTGGACTTAAAGTTCATACTCTTTATGAACCATTCCCTATGATTGGGAATCAAGTCAGGGTCCCAGATGACGAGATAATCATCCCCGTCCAGATCGCCGCCAGAACACATCCCTGAAATGTCCTGATCACCGGTTTGTGGAAGAACAACCACATCTCGCAATGCCTTGAGCTCCGGTCGATTGACGGCTCTGACAACACGGACGTCGCCCGGATGGAGTGAGGGATTCCGAGCGAGAAGGCAAAGACCCTCAATGACCTCGAGCTTGCCGTCTTGATCATCGCGGCAGATTTGTACGAAAATCTCGGGCAGAGCAGCCAGTCTCTCTTTATATGTTCCACCCGACTTATCAGGGACAGCGCTTGTGAAATAGCCCTTCAAAGTGCCAGTCTCATCAATACAGCCGAGAAGGTTCGCTCCCTGGTCTATGACAATCCTGGTCTTTTCCTTGAGATATTTCAGATGCCATGCTCTCCAGAGGCTAAGCATGGTGTTCATGAAAGGCTCGTTGCATCTTCGGAAACCATTGCTCACCATCTTTGAGAGGGTGAGCGTGGTTTGATTTTGGTCAACATATTTCTGGAATAAAGCGATCGCTTTCGCATCACTACTCATGGCTTCGTGGAAGCTGTTTAGCATAATTTCTTGCTTTTGATGGAAGACCCGGTCTGGGATGCCCAAAGAACTAAGAATGGGAATTATTTGTCGATTCAAGGTTCCCAGGGAGTACTGGGACCAGCGGATGATTTCTAGACCATTGTGCTTCGCCTCGAATTTTTGTTGGCTGGGCCGAAGATGTACTTCCTGTGGTTGAGTATCTGGAGAAATGACGAGCATCCCTTTAGATCCGCCAAGCCGAAACTGATAGGCTGAGGGTGGTTCTCCATTGGAGGTTTTGATGCCATGCTCCTCAGTCAGCAGCCGAGCAAGAAATGGGGAGATCTTTCCAACGCCATCTGAGAACGTATATCCGTTGCGGATGATATCATCAATAACAACGATCTTGACCGATGAGGTAGTGAACGCTCGAGTGGTTGAAAAAGACTGGCCAAGTCTAGCAGCATACTTTGCAACGTTCCGGATGTGATTGAACTGTCCCATCCAAGCTCGAATTGTTGCTGCTGAGGTGCCCGCATCGAATGCAAAGAAATAAGCACCTTGCTCACGGAACTGAGAGTTTCCGAATGCAAGGAACTCATAGAGGCGATCTCCAATGGTTATTCCATTCGCCAGTGTTCTCTTGACGCGTGTGTATAGCTCGTCATTGGTATCTCCCGTTGATGAGCGTATCCCACCTTCATTTTTCTCATCCGTGAAACGCACCCGGAGGAAGCGACCCTCCTTGCGGCTGCTCGACCATTGTCTTACAACACGATTCGAGATGTCCACTGAGGGAGTGTTGTAGTATATGGTTGTTGGGGTGATCCTTGCCGTATGCATGTAAGAGCAATAATTTGGGATCTTCGAGTCAGTCACGCCTTTGAAGAACTTCAGCTCGAATATTTTCATTGGGTCGAGATATTTTCTCTTCTCAGTTGCCACGAATTCAAGCAGTCTTCGTGCCCGAACATCCCCGAGACTGATCAGTTTCTGGATAAAATCCCGGGTCATGGTAAACTCGGAGAGATATCTCTGTGATATGCAAACTTCCAGCTGGTATCGCACGCTAAATGGAAGATGCTCGTAGGTCTTGTCTTCAAGGTCTCTCAACAAGGCAGAAGCCTTTGTCGACCCTGACTCCGACATGTCTATCCACTGCCACACCGGAACAGGCCGGACTGGACTCTCAGTGAAGTGGCTTCCATCTTTGATAGTAATATTGTAGTCTCGAAGAATCTCACGGATTTGCCGGAGAAGGTCGGTGGACTGTGCGGTGAGACTTCCATCAACATTCGGGTTGAGTTGCGGAGCCAGTGTGATCTTGAAGACATTCCATCGACCTAAAACGAGGTGAGAGTTAGCTTGTAGAAGTTTGGGTTATGAGAAGCATACGTACCAAGATCAATCACTTGACCTGTTTTCTTCAAGTTGGTGGTAGCATTCTTTTGTGAGGTTGGGTTATGTGTCACTGTCGTCTGGCGATACCAAGAGTCTTCCTCTCTCCACGATCGGGACTCATTAAATGTGAGGCGAGAGTTTCTCACTTTGCGGTGGCATATAACGGAGGAATCAAGGACTATGAGTAGGGAGGTCTGTTTTTTATCATGGTCAAACGTTTCAAACACTTCGGAGAGTTGAAGGAAAGTTATTTTGAGCCGGTAGTCGTGCTGGACCAATTCCGCTCGCGCTGGCCTTGATCCGTGAATGCCTACTTTGAAGTAAAGGAATAAGCATTTTTGTTTGACGCTGACCACACATCTTGGTTGAGTGGCAGCCGGAAAGCTCTGCATGAAATGGAAGGTAGACTCGTCCAGCGGAACGCCAATGTCTACCTGTGTGGTTCTCAGCTCCTGCGAATAGTTAGTTAGAGGGGCAGAGCAGTTGGATTGGGGGTTTCACTTGCAGTTTCAATAGGCAGGTTTATGTTTGTCCGGACTGGACTAGGCACAGTCTCGGAATGCGATTCACAGAGGAAGAGTGTGAGTGCGTGGAAGCCTCCACTTCGGAGCTTGATGCGATAAGGCTCAAGAATCCAGGAGATGTCTTTTGGAGGGGGGCTAACTTCTGTCAGTGGTGGTCATCAACGCACAGCAAGAATATACAGACCGGAACCGGACGCGCCCTTTCCCTTCTGGCTCTCCGTGCTCATTTTCCCAGATATCAATGGACATGATGTTTCCTTCTTTGCTCATGTTATCATAGATGTCATAGGTATTGACTTCTCTAGGGATGTTGATCAGGTCAACAGCGATGCTGTCCCATGCTCTCCACCCTTCCCATTGCGGGCGTGGAGCGAGGGACCTCTGCTGTCCATGGCGCCGAGAGGAGCGCATTTTCTCTGATAAGCGAGATATGCGTGAGTACAAGCGAGCGCTACGCGCGTCGCAGCGGGCAACACGAGATTTGACGTGCAACAGCGGGCAAGGTGCGTGGACGCAAGAAAAGTCAACCGCAACAAGCAATAATATTGGCGGGCAGCAGCGGAAAATGTACGCAGATGCAAGAGAGGTAATCGCAGTGAGCAGCACAAGATTGGCGGGCAGTGTGTGTTGACTCAAGAGAGGTAGTCGCAGCAAGTAACGCGAGATTCGCGAGCAACAGCGAACAACGTGCGTGGACGCAATCGCAACGAGCAATAATATTGATGGGTCACAGCTGGCAACGTACGTAGATGCAAGGGAGGTAATCGCAGCGAGCAGCACAAGATTGGCGGGCAACGTGTGTCGACTTAAGAGAGGTAATCGCAGCAAATAACGCGAGATTCGCAATCAACAGTGGACAACGTGCGTAGTAGCGGGCAACACGAGTCGCAGCAAGACGCGCGAGTTGAAGCGAGAAGTACCAGTCGCACCGAGAAGCGTAGATCGCAGTAAGAAGCGCGAGAAGCAGTTAGTGATGAAATGCTTTGAATGCGTGGAGCTTGAAATGCCGTTGAAACAGAAACAGAAATGCGGATGATGAAGAGGGTGGTTGTATGATGAAAACGATTATGATGAAGGGTCAGGGTGATGACAAGAAGAAGATGCTCGGAGTTGGAGAGAGACACGTTGTCTCGTCGAGCTTGTTGAGCTTGCCACTGATTGCTGGGAAGGAAGGTGGGAGAAAGAGGAAAGAGCGACCTGCACTTGGGAGCTTTTAATCTGGTCCTTAACCTGTTGACCACCTTTGTATTAGCAATTGCGCACAACGTCAAGGGACAAACGACTTCAAAATTCTCATGGCATTAACTGGAGTATCTGGAATGGTAGGAGATGACGGATGCCATATAACGGCCATATAACGGCCATATAACGGCCACTTGACGGACATGTAACGGCGTTGTAACGTACACTCGCGTCAAAGCAAGGGAAATGTGAAGTCGTTAAATCGATGTGAGCGTCGAAATTGACGTGATAGTGAAGGAGGGGATGTGATGGATACCACGATGGGGAAGTTTTGGACCACTTACCCAGTAACGCGATCGATGAGGGTCCACGAGTGACGTTAAGTAGAAATGTATGTGGGAAGGTTGAGGAAGAGTCAGGAGAGCTGTAAGATTGTTAATATATGAGAAGCATGTCTCCAAGCAAAACCATCAAACCTGGTGAAAGTGATCTGAAGGAGAGTACCAAGGTAGAAGAAGCTCTAGGGGGTTGCTCAAGATCCCCCTGGGACGATCGATTAAAACGCATAGAGTGACGGATAGAAAGACTTCCAATGAAAAGAAACTCGATTGGTATCTAAAAGAAAAAAGTCATGTTGAAGAAAAAGTCATAAAGTAGATCGTCACTCTTAATCGACTTCACGATCACTGCCCCCCAGCCCGCTCATTCGAGCCCGTGAATGCAGTGCTCGAAAAGAGGAAATCCCTGGAGAACTCAAGGTCCATATCAAGATCTAAGTTCCGCAGATGGTTCTCCTCAACATTCTCCTGAGCCGGAGTGTCCGGCACCGCATCAACCAGATGATTCTTCCACCCACCACTTGACGGGATTTTGGTCGGAGTATTTCCAGCCGCATTCGCAAGTGGTCTTCGAGCAGAGCGAGTTGTGGTTGGTGGGCTCTTCCGGGTCATCGCTGATGGTGGACTGGGGGCATAGGCTGTCATCGATTTGCGGTTTCCTCTTGGGCGTTTGAGCGTGGGTTCCGCGGGCATACATTGGGAGGACTGTGGCTCGCTTTCGTCTTCGTCTTCGTCTTCGCTGATTGGCTGAGGGGACCTTGCTGCCGGCGTTTGGTAGGAGGCGGACCTGGTTCGTTGATGTTTTGGAGTAGATGCTGGGGCGTTTGATGAGAAGCCCATCACGCCCATTAAACGGCCGATGTGTTGTTGGGCTTCTGAGAACTCTCGTGCCTTGGCAGCACGCTCGTCTCGCAAAGCTTGTACCTGAAATGGGGATCAGTGCTGATCTTTCTGAGTCTCAAGTGATGTTTGTTATTTACCTTTCTCTCCAGGTGGTGGATGCGTTTGTCCTTCGATTGGGCGTCATTTGCGGCATCGAGGGCGGCAGCCTGCATGTTAGCCTGCACCCGCTGGGTTTCCGCTTTTTGTTTTGAAATCTGGGCGATTTTGTGCATTAGATTATTTGACTGCCAGTGAAGGAAGGGAACGGCATACCTGATTCGATGTCCGAGAAGCTTGGGCTTCTGCTTCTCGGTTCAGCCTCTCGATTTCGGCCTGCGACCTGGCCTCAGATTGCTTGAAGGCAGATTGGAGCCTCTCGTGCTCACTGGCCTGTTTTTCAATCTTCAAAGATGAGCAAATTATCACTCGGACAAGCAATAAGAGAAAACTTACTGAAGTTTCTAACGACCCCAGTTCCTTTCGCAGATCTTGTTCCCTAGCAAGAAGAAGGCTAATCTGATCATCCTTTTGAGCACTGAGACCTACAAGGTCACTGATTCTATCATCTTTCTCAGCGTTCATGAGCCTAGATTGCTCCAAGCTTTGCATAGCACCAGCAAGCTCGAGCTCCAAAGATCCCGACGTCTCACGGGCATTTGCATTCTCCTTCGAGGCCTGCGCAAGGGTTTGACAAGTCTGCTCATGCAGTGATCTCATCTTGACCAGTTCTTCTTGAAGGTCCTCAATCTGGTCGTCTTTCCCAGTGATAGTAGCCATCAGCTCTAACTCCTTGGAGCGGTTCTTATCTCTCTCCGAGACAATTGCATTCTCGGAGCTGTTTTGTTGCTCCTGGAGGTCCAATCGCATGTTATCAATGGATTTCATCAAATCATCGCGATGCGAATACTGCTCTTGGAGAAGTTGCTCTAGGCGAGTGTGTTCGTGGCCGAATTCAGTCAGATGCTCAGTGGACGTTCTCCGCGCAGCCTCCACTTCGTCACTCTTTTCTTTCAACTCTTTGATTAATTCTTCAGTTCGCTCTCTGAGGTGCTGAGTCTCTAGCGCATATCGGTCGCGTTCTTCTTCGACGACCCGTAAGGGCCCTTCGACGTCCTCGCAACGGCGCTCCAGATCAAAGCAAGTCTCTTCGATCTTTCTCATCATGTTGTCATGGTGAGCTTGGGCATTCTGCATGAATACATTTGTAACTCCAGCTCGCCAGTTGCGATCGATGCGAGTGGATGGCGATCCGATGTTGTCAGGCAAGCTAAAGCTGCTTCCAAAACTCACAGGGCCTGCTGTGGAGAATGCACAGCGAATATCGGACATGGAGTGCTTCACTCTGGCAATGAAAGATTCCATCACGATGTCGCCCCCGGTTTGTTTCAAAGAGGCGGTGTTATAGAGCCCCAGGAGTGACAAAAATAGCTGGTTTTGCACTATGCATAGTTGAGGGGTGCACACCGCCGAATCACTGCATTGGCTTTCGCTGGGCTTTCGGGGGAAATGCTCGATGGTTTCCCCTACAGCTTGCCGGATAGAATCAATCGAGCTGTTGAGGTTGAACCTGATTGAATCCGAGCCCATCTCTTGTAAGCCAGCCAGGATCAAGTGAGCCAACCGCAGGTTCGCCAATGTTTGCATGTTCTTCCATTCGCTCCCCTTGAAAGCTCCCAGCACAAATGCAACAATCTCACGAGTAGCAGGCTCTCCGGTGGCCTATTGATATTAGAGATTGCACAATGATAATGCATTTTTCACTCACAGCCAATGATTTTGCGAGATGTGAAATGAGCTGTGGCGAAATCGACTCCAATGTTTCATGGCTGTCATTCGACAGAAGGGTTCGGAGGCCAAGTTCTCGCATATGGGATGATAAAGATTGCGCCGGAAGAAGAGCGTGCAAGAAGACGATAGCCTAAGATCCCCAGTCAGTACCGATCAAATACAGTAAAGCGTCAAACCAACCATCTTTTGAATTCCAGGATATAAGCCATCCTTGGCAGCCTTTTCGCAAAGCTTGGAGATCTTAGCAGAGTTGCTCGCTATCCAAGCCTGCTTCTGCGCGGACTCAATGGCATCAGCAATACCAATCGCAAGCCGAATGCTAGTAGCAGCGTCCTGTGGCCCCAGGTTACAGCTTGACGAGCAAGCCAGAATGGCCCGCAATACCACCAAGTCGAGTGTCTTGATACCTCGTTTGAGCCCGAAAAAATGCTTGATATTAAGCAACCACTGGCGTTCTGATCCGTGTTGATTCTGTGGTTCTGTAAGTTGAGCTGTGGCGATCTGGGCGAATGTGGACAAGCAAAGCAGGTTGCCCATATGATCATCTAGGTTACGCAATGTTTTAGTAAATTCGAGTTGAAGATCAGACATGATCTCCGACGGGATATCATTTAAAACTCGCGGTGAGCTTTTCAGTCCGGTGACAAGGGCGTGAATCGGCGCCACGGTATCAACGCCTGGGTTGGCTACCATGGCGTTCACCAGCTTGGAGATGAAGGTAGCGATGCGGGCGGGCGGCACGAAGCCCTCTGGCAGAGGCGATCTGAAGAACGCAATACATGCCGAGTAGTACTAGTATGTTTAGCTCGCTGCTCGTATCCATTAGAGGTTGTGGATCAACACTCACTTCAGACTCGCCATTGACAGCCTTTTCCATGAACCTGTCTAAAATGGCCGGATGGCGGTCTAAAATTTCATCTCGTACCACCCGCGTAGAAGCTATAGGAGATTAGCCAAACGTGGCTGCGTGGTAAGAATGTACCGGCTTCATACCGAAAGCCGCGATCAGAGGCACGGCGACGCGCGATCGCGATAAGGCATCGACCAAAACATCGGCGATCAATCCGACCTGGCAAGGCTTACACAACGCCCATAGTTCGATGGATGGCAAGCAACCCTGCTGCACCAGATCATAGAGACTCTGACATGCTCGTCAGCATCGTATGGATCCATTGTTGACCATGGCCAGCTTACCTGTAGTGAGGGGACGTAGGGCGCGGTGGCCACGCGCTCTACCTCGCGCACCAATTGAGCTAGGTGGTCCATGGCTCAAATGGGCATAAATGTCGTCTTTTTTGGTTCTATATGGCCGTCTGTTGGACACTGACGTCTTTGTTGCGAGATGAAGGTTCGTAGCTGGTTGCCCCATCAACGAAATGCGCGGACTCTACACCAATGAGATCGCTACGTTTTCTTTTAAGCATCAATATGCCATTTGAACTCAATATGCGGGAGAAAAATATTTGAATGAGTCTAATAGAATCTTTAATTTCAAGAGAAAAAAACAAGTGAAAGCTCCAAACACAATGTTGGCCTCGAGTACGGGGTACGGGGTAGGTGGAGGTATGGCCTCGGCTTTTAGCCGTGGACCTTCCGGTTGATCTCTCCCACGACCCCCACGTTCTTCCAAGCTTCTCCGCACTTCAGGTCCGATGCAGAGAGGCGGAATTAATGCCTTGGGAGCTTATCTTTTTGGCATTCGGCCGAATGTCCGAAGTCGCTGCGCTCCGGGCACTTAAGACCGGTCACATCATGCAGGTCCGCAATGTCGAAAAGAGCTAGTGGTCCCCATTCTTCCTCGAGATTCTCAAAGCTCGAGATTCTTTTTCGACAGCTTCCACAATTCAAATTAATTTCCTGGCAATGCGATCAGTCAGGGTCTCTCGGGTCCTCCGCGCCCCTTGCGCCCCTTGGTCCAGGATCTCGTCTCGCCAGACTGTTCTGGCGAGCAGTGTGAGATTAAATAGCTCCACTGCGAGTGGAAAAACAAACGAGAGGAGCGATTCTTCTTCGGATACCTCCAATTCTCCCCCGTCGCCATTTTGGACTCCTACGAAGGCTCTCCTTGCCTCCGCATTTGCTGCGGGGTTGGGCTACGGCTATTCTGCGTACAACAACACACCGGTTAAGCCCTCCACGCCCCAATATGGTTCGACGAAGGACTTTGATCGAGTAAGCATACCAATCGCGTTCAAATTATTGATGTAGCTCAAATTGACACCGGACAGGCTATCGCCGACCTTAGAGCCCTCCTCGGCGAAGACGCCGTCAGCACCGAAGAAGACGAGCTCGAGCACCACGGCTACTCAGAATGGTCTAGTCTGAACGCAGAACGTCTGCCAACAGCGATTGCCTACCCCAAGACGACAGAAGAGGTCTCCGAGATCGCCAAAATCTGCACAAAATACCGCATGCCCATGATCCCATACTCGGGCGGTTCAAGTTTGGAGGCCAACTTCTCCGCTCCACACGGTGGTCTAACTATAGATTTTGCGTTCATGAACAAAATTCTAGATATACACGAAGATGACATGGATATCGTGGTTCAGCCATCTATTCAATGGATGAGCTTGAACGAACAGATCAAAGACACTGGTCTTTTCTTCCCCGTTGACCCGGGTCCATCCGCCATGATTGGCGGTATGGTTGGAACAAACTGCAGTGGGACAAACGCTGTTCGCTACGGCACCATGAAAGATTGGGTGATCAACCTGACTGTCGTTCTTGCTGATGGAAGGATCATCAAAACACGGAGACGTCCGCGCAAGACCTCAGCCGGTTACAACATGACTGGACTGTTTGTTGGATCCGAAGGGACATTGGGCATTGTTACAGAGGCTACGCTGAAGTTGGCGCCGTTGCCAGAACTGACCCGCGTTGGAGTTGTTGCATTCCCGTCCATTCGGGATGCCGCTTCCACTGCTATGAAGCTGATCAAAAAGGGTGTTCCAGTGCAGTGCATGGAAATCATGGATGATGTTCAGATGGATGTTATCAACCGGGCTGGAGGCACTGGTCGCTCTTGGAAGGTCTCACCGACACTTTTCTTCAAGTTTTCTGGAACCAAGGATGGCGTCGCGGACAGTATCAATTTGACAACACAGATTGCGCAGTCAAACAAAGCCGAGTCGTTCGAATTCGCTCGTACCGAGCAGGAGGCTCATGACTTGTGGTCTGCGCGAAAGCAATCGCTTTGGAGTATGATGGCATTGCGCAAGGAGGGCTCAGAGGTGTGGTCAACGGATGTCTCTGTGCCAATCTCGAGGTTGCCTGATATTATCGGTAAGAAACCTGGCCCTTGGCTCCACTGGACGTTCTAACTGAAGTGACAGAAACCTCCAAGAAAGAGCTCGTTGATCTAGGCTTGTTTGCCAGTATTCTCGGCCACATTGGTGATGGAAACTTCCACGCGAGCATCATGTACGATCGAAACGATCCTGCTGAGCGAGCCCGTGTTGAGAAGGTTGTCTACGACATGGTTGATCGAGGACTAGACATGGAAGGCTCTTGCACGGTACGACATCTTTCCTCCAATTTGATGTCATCCACTAATTCAGTATCACAGGGTGAGCATGGTGTTGGACTTGGCAAGAAAGGATCACTGAGAAAGGAAGTCGGGCCCGAAACCGTCGAGATCATGCGCGGTGTCAAGCGCTCCATGGATCCCAATTGGTTGCTGAACCCTGGCAAGATTTTTGATCACGATGATGATGGAAAGGGTCCAGGACATTAACCACATTCAACGATAGAAATGACACTAGACAAAATTCTTCGAATTGCTATTCGAAGCATGATTGAGTTAGGGATACTATACCCTCTACATCCATAGATGTGTGTCAGTGAATACTTAGTCACAGTAGTAACTGGCACCTGGGTGTAGCAAGCCAGTGCAAACAGGTCAAACACAGTTAAAGTTCAAGAAACCCCAACCAATCGGGGAGCAGCCAACTTTCCTCCGGAGCTGAGTCATCGCGGGGTGCCCAAATCGCCGGTGACATCGTTGGGGTCAAATGCTTCAACTCTGTCACCAACGAAGTGGTAAGTCGATTGATATTTCCTATTGATGCGCGAGTGTGAAACCTGTGCTGTGTGTTTGCATTGGCTTGAAGAGGCAATGAAGCTGGCAGAGCCTCCTACATCTTTTTGCGGGGCTTTGGCAACGCTTTGACTCATTCAAAACTCTGGCGATATATGGCACAGTATGGTACTTTGCCGTCCATTTTTTGATTCAATGTTGATCAATATCTGTCTACCAATGCGTACTTTTGATTATTTACTAACTGTAATAGCTTAATATCCATTTCTATACAAGGTTCACACAATATGGCTCCTTCATTTGAAAAGAAGAAGTGCGGTATGCTATTCAGCGATTCCCTTATGCATTGGTCAACGCTAACGGATCAAAGGTGTCCTCGGTGCCACTGGCTCGGTGGGTCAGCGTTTCATTTTGCTGCTGGCAGACCACCCTTTCCTTGAGCTGCACGCCGTGGGTGCTTCTTCGCGCTCCTCCAACAAGAAGTACAAGGATGCCGTGAACTGGAAGCAGACCTCTCCTATGTCTGAGGAGCTCAGCAACCTCGTCCTGCGTGACTGCAAAGCCGAGCTGTTCTCTGACTGTGACCTTGTCTTCTCTGGATTGAACAGTGATGTTGCTGGAGAGACCGGTGCGTGATATATCAAACTTCAATGTACCGATTGGCTTGCTAACTCGCCACAGAGATGGCATTCATCAAGGCAGAGATCCCTGTCTTCTCTAACGCTAAGAACTTCCGCAAGGACCCCATGGTGCCTCTGGTCGTTCCTACTGTCAACCCCCAACATTTGGACCTCATCCCTCACCAGCGTGAGAAGTACGGTCTTAAGAAGGGTTTCCTGGTTTGCAACTCCAACTGTGCCGTCATTGGAATTGTCATTCCCTTCGCCGCTCTCCAGGCCAAGTTTGGTCCCGTTGAAGAAGTCGAGGTCTTCACCGAGCAGGCCGTCTCCGGCGCCGGTTACCCCGGTGTCCCCACCATGGATATCCTCGACAACGTCATCCCCTACATCAGCGGCGAGGAGGACAAGCTCGAGAACGAGGCCCAGAAGATTCTGGGCTCATTGAACGCCAGCGCCACCGGATTCGATGAACAGACCGGTCTTCGCATCGGTGCCACCTGCACCCGTGTCGGTGTCACCGACGGCCACATGGCATTTGTCTCTCTGCGTTTCAAGAACCGTCAGACCCCTAGTGCTGAGCAGGTCGTTGAGGCTCTGCGGGAATACCAGTCCGAGGCCCAGAAGCTGGGTGCTCCCTCCGCCCCTCAACCCGCGATCAAGGTCTTTGACGAGCCCGACCGCCCCCAGCCCCGTCTCGACCGCAACATCTCCGGTGGTTACACCGTCAGTGTTGGACGTGTTCGTGAAGGTGCCCCCGGTGGTCACTTCGATATCCGCTTCGCTGCTCTCTCCCACAACACCGTGATTGGAGCTGCCGGATCATCTATCCTCAATGCTGAGGTTGCTGTGATCAAGGGATACATTTGAATAAAAGAAAAATAGATTTACCAGCGAATGTGAATAGATACATGATTAGTACAAATTGGAGTCATCAAATGAATTTCCCAAAATGGAAAGGGGTGGATACCGAAACCTTGATGCCTGAACAACGAGGCATAGATTCAGGCCAAAATAAGCGATTGGATCCACTTTGCTAGGGCTAGTGAAGAATTCGGTCACCTGACCCCCACAACCGACGCCCTCCTCCTAGATTTCTGGACCGTCCTCACTCATTGCGATACTCGACCAACTCACCAACCGTCGACCAAATCAGTCAAAATGCGTGGCCCGTAAGTGTCAAACCATCTCTCGACCATCGTTTCAGCAATCTGGACTTTGCGAACCGCTACACAGCGACTTCAGACATCCTGTCGCTGCTCGCGAAATTGGGAAAATTTTTCGACATGAGAATACCATCACTAACACTCATGCCTTCACAGCGGAAAGCACCAGAAGCGCCTTAGCGCGCCCAGCCACTGGCTCCTGGACAAGATGTCCGGAACCTACGCTCCCAAGGCCTCCCCCGGTCCCCACAAGCTGCGCGACTGCCTTCCCCTGATCGTCTTCATCCGCAACCGTCTCAAGTACGCCCTGAACGGTCGTGAGGTCAAGGCCATCCTGATGCAGCGTCTGGTTAAGGTTGACGGCAAGGTCCGCACCGACACCACCTTCCCCTCCGGCTTCATGGACGTCATCTCCCTCGAGAAGACCGGCGAGCACTTCCGTCTCGTCTACGACACCAAGGGCCGCTTCACCGTCCACCGCATCCAGGCTGAGGAGGCTGAGTTCAAGCTCTGCAAGGTCAAGCGCGTTCAGCTCGGCAAGGGCGGGATCCCATTCTTGGTTACGCACGATGCGCGAACGTGAGTTCCACACTCCACAAGTTCCGTGTCATTCAGTCGTTGGACCAGGCTTTGGTTGATCGGCGGAGGACAAAGAACTTGGAACTTCTGTTCCATCTGTTCCATTTCTCTGGAAACAGTAAGAACTCTTTATCAGAACATGGTTTTGCTAACTTGCGCTCTACAGCATCCGTTACCCCGACCCCGCTATCAAGGTCAACGACACCGTCAAGGTCGATCTTGCCACTGGCAAGATCGTTGACTTCGTCAAGTTCGACTCCGGTGTTGTCATCATGGCCACCGGTGGTCGTAACATGGGTCGTGTTGGTGTCGTCACTCACCGTGAGCGCCACGACGGTGGTTTCAACATCGTCCACGTTAAGGGTATATTGCACTTCTCACTTTCACATGACAATATATTCTAACAAGTATTCCAGATGCCATTGACAACGTCTTCGCTACCCGCGAGTCCAACGTCTTCGTCATCGGACAGGAGAAGCCTTGGGTTTCCCTCCCCAAGGGCAAGGGTGTCAAGCTCTCCATCTCTGAGGAGCGTGACCGCCGCCGTGCCCACGCTCTCGCCAACTAAATGTCTCATGACATTGGTGAGATAGTGGTTGGTAAAAACAAGCACTAAAAAAACAGTAGCTGGGAAACGGCGTTGTCTGCTTAGTGGGCTTGGATGCAATGTTCTCGTAGATTCTGAACCATAGCAAACAAAGCAGGGACGGGCTAACCGCCTCGTTTCCAAGTGATATGATACCATTTGACGATACCTCTGTTCAATTATTTTAATGACCGTATACACTTCATCTTCCTTGATCTTCTATACTGCGCTGGCCGGTGATAGCTTCTCATGTGTTCAAACTTCCTCTTGATTGGCTATCACCCTGCTTCAATGCCGAGAACTGGCGTGTTCTCCCTGCTCAAAGAAGATCAATGGAACCGTAGTCGATTGTCGCTTAGTGCATACAATCCAGCTTAACAACTGTCATCTCCGCCTACCCGCTCTTCGGGTGACAGCCTACTGCAGACTAGTTCAAGGCACATGCCCAAGCGCCGTCCATCCAGAGTTGAGACTCAAATGTCGGTAAATGAACAGCAAAATCACCCGTGAATAGTTTACGCATCTCAATCAAGTTATATCGCCTTCTCATCTCCGGTGAAACCCGTTAGTCGGATCCACACCAGCCACGGCCTGTCTACCCTCGAACCAATGGCACTCGTGTGGTCTTTCAGTGGGCTCTTCACGCTTGTATAGTCCGTACTCCGTACGCACTCTGTTCTCCGTGCCCGTGCTCGAATTCAATTTCAGTTCGCCAGCCCAAGAACGAGAGCGAAACCCAAGCACGGGTTCTCCGCTCTGCAGTGACCACCCGCTCGAAGGTAAATGAGGTCTGTTTAGCTTTGCCTCCACGAACCCCGAGCGCACCATATAGGGACGATCATTCTTTGAAGAAACAGCTCGGCGATCCGTATTTTACGAGACGGCTTTTTAGGATCAAGGTATCGGCGGCCAATGAGGTTAATCGTGAAGAACGCTTGGCTAAATCGGTACGGAGTAGGCCCGGGCCCCGATGTCGATATCAATAAACCATCGCCGATTCAATACTCGGAAATAGTCTCCGTGATAGATCAGACCTCGGGAGGGCAATTTGAGGTCCGCGTATGGGGTAAAAGATAAGACCTTGGTGTTCTGAGCCAATATATATGACAGATTGACCAGGACCTCGACAGAGCCGAGGCCGCACCTCAGACTATTAGATAGGACATCGGGTCGTCAAGGAAAAGAATTCCATGATGGGGCAACGACACCGGAGAATGGCCAATGAGAGTTTCAGAACAAATGACACTTCTCCGGTGTCAGAAAATGAGCAGACCAGTCATCGCTCGATCCCAATATTGTCCCGCGATTGCAGAAACAGCCGAGTCGATCGCGCTCGATCGACGTATGAGCATGAGCCACCAACCATCAGATCAACGATTTAGGAAAATAGTACTCCGGATATCTCTCAAGTGGGCGCGTGGCCAGTTCGCTTGGAGCACTCATTTCCCCCCAAAGCGGACCCAAGCTGACATTCGAAGAGAACAGTGCAGATGTCTCTCCAAGTACGGAGTATTCATGTATCAAATACTCCACATATGACCTGTGGCTCATAGGTCGGAACAAAATCCCAAGGGCCAAGGTGTAAGGTGAAGGAAGGGAGGGAGTGGGGAAAGCGAATCTGATAGATCCAAAGTCACCCCGAGAGCTGGGCCGTCCCACGTTCGCACCGCCGCTAGGAAAATGACTCCGCGTCCCCAACCGCTCTGCTGGGATATGCACGACAACACAGTGCAGGATTCCTGACCCATCATTTGATGTAACGTGGAGAGCGAACGTCCTTTGCATCCTTTGCATCCTTCGCAGGGGTGGGCGGTAGGGGGTCTCTGAGGTAAGGCAATGGGGCAAGGGGGGCGATTTCAGGACTTTTGTGATAAGGGAGATTGGAACTTCGTATGTGCGACAGACACATTGTGCCGTTGACTGTAGCACTGCATTCTAGGTGGCTGGCTCAAGGTATGTCGAGTTGCGCCTTTAGTCGCTAAGCTGGATTTGGTGTACATGTCATGGGTATGGGGTCCACCTTATATTATCGTTCAAAGGCATTGTGCTGCATTGCCTGCGATCATCCCCGCGCATTTTTACATAGTAGCATCCAAATGGACTATGCATCAACCTTGGAAGTCTCGAATCACAGGTATCGATCGGATATTGATATCCGGTGTGAGTACGGAGCATTTCGCAGTCTAGACATGAATTGGGAAATCTATCCATCGCGATTCCTGATCGATGAACGACAGAGCATTTTCCTCTTATGGGGGGGCTCCAAGTCTATTTTTGGTATTGCTATGTATGCTGTGTATGGTATATGGTACACCCCCCATACTACGATTGGTTTACCCCGAGACTAACCTAAGAAATTGTATACAAAGATTGGAAAAGCCAGAGGCTCAAAAGTTACTTCGAAGAGGATATTTTCCAATCCCCACACAAAACCTAGGAACGCGTGGATCTACCGAGATCCGTTACCCCGTTCCAAGGAGCTGGGTCGCGGTAGGAATTTTCCCCCTTGATGATTTCACGTGGCTCAAATGACGTTTGTTTTGATGCGGAGGTGATTGGATTGGAGAACTTAGCCGTGAAGCTATTTAGCGCCTGTAACGGTCGTACTTTGTATGGAGTAACTACACGTACGTGTACGGAGTATAGTTGGAACGGAGTACAACGGTCTTGTGGAAGGGAGCTCAGACAACATTCTAGAGTATTCCAGCATGTGCCAACTATTATCTTGGACGGAGATTCTAGCGGTGTGCGCTTTGATGTAGGGCCGCGATGTTTGTTCTCGGGACAATCATCGCCGTTATTGGAGAGAGCGAAAACGCTAATGATACTGACTATGATGATATAATTATGATCTAACGCACTCCCGTCAGGCAAGGCAGTCTAATAATTATCAATTTTAGAGACAAAGTTCAATAATGGTGCCTGATTGCTTAGCCTTGCCTCAAAAGTTTGGAAAGTTGCCTAGAACCCCCAGCGGTGTACTCGTACTAAAGAATCTCTCCAAATGACCATCGGGTAGTAAGGACATTGACGGGAAGACCAATTGCAGACTTCCTTGAAATCCATAGATCCAGATCAAAGAAAGAAGCCAGGAATGTTCCAAGGCCAAGATTCCAGAAACTCCCCCTAACGACTCTCAAAATGGAGTCTTTTTTTTTTCTTTTTTCTCTTTTTTCTCCCGATTTTCATTGTTGATCATCGGGCTCCACTGAAGTTAGTGGCACTTGCTGCGATACATATTAGCGCCTTTTCTGGTTGGTATGAAACTATATGAAATTGGGGGTCTGGACCACTATGAAGTCATGTAATGTACATGTACTGTAGATGTCGAGCAGCTCCTGTCCACAGAGTCCACCTTTGGTCCACATTCTAAACCCGTTTACACAATGTATTATTACCCTGACCGACTTATCAGAAATTAAAACTTCTAGAAAATCCTGATCCTCTCTGATCCCCTTGCAAAGAGGCTGACCGCCTCTCAACCAATTCATGTAGCAACTAAACAGAATCCACACTTATCATATTGCCAACTGGTCCGAGTCTCAATCCTGCAGCCCAACGGGCTGCGGGTTCGGCATAGAACGGAATCAGAATGTCCCAGCCAGCAAAGAAGCCTTCGTCGCAGATCTCATTTCTTCGCGGTGGAGTTCGCCAGCTTCTCCCCGATCTGGGGCTGGAATGGAGTATCCCATGATGCTCCATGTCGATCATTACTCCCTTTCTCTGAAGGCTCTTCCCGTCGGGGTTCCCAGTAGCCCTGGGCTGGGATTAGCGCTTCTCCGTTGTCAATGTGCCTAGTCAAGTTCCTTGCCATCATACCCTCGTGATGTGTCGAACGTGGCGGAACGGTAATAGCAGGGATACAGAAAACCATCGACCTTCGACCTATGTTCGAAACCAATGACTTCCACCCTTCCACATATTCCATTTACGATCCCTGCACGATTGTTTCATTAATATCGCCGTCTCATTCTCGTCTGCTTCGTCTCTCTCGCCGCGTCTATCATATGCCCCTTATCTCTGTCCCATAATTACTCTATTCAAGCGCCGTGTTACATGAGCGCCAACGTGTACTTTGCCTTATGTGTTGGCCTTGATTCCCTGGCCGGTAAGGTAAATAAATGCAATCCATTAGCCCAGAAGACTTGTCCTTTGAACCACCCCCGAAAAAGTGCAATCTTTCCCCCGGGCGTGGGCAGAACCCATTGAAAAAGCAGTCGATTCATTCCATCATGATGGCCTCCGACTCGGGAAATTCCCTCCAGATCTTTCAAACCCGTGCTGAGATCCCAGCTTTCTTCGTTTCGTATCGCTGGTGGGAGGATGAGGCGACAACCGTATTCTGGGCTTTCGACATCCAGGAAATCAGCCGGGTCATTCGATTCGGACTCTTTCGTGACGAAAACTTCCCGAGGACTTCTCTTCGCTCTCGGAATGCAGACACTATCGACACCTTCTTGATTGCACTGTCAGAGCCCCACGAATATCAACTCCTTGACAGTCTCTCTCACATGCAGAGGGTGGAGGAAATCCTCCGTCGGTCAAGTATACCTCCCTTCGAAGCCATTCCCTGGAGTTGGTTTCCGCCACAGTCAAGCCCGACCTTGGATGCGCTGGAGATCGCCACCGCCATTGAGACAGAAAGCCATCTCCATTTCAGCCGGATTGACTTTGAGGAATTTGTCCGCGCTGCTCTTGGCTACAATGCCTTGTTTATCGACTGGTTCTTACAGCAGCATACTGCTCTTTATCTCATTCTCTTGAATCACCTCCAAGCCCACCCAGAGGACGTCCCACTGTATGCCAACGTGGAGAAGGTATGTACATTATATTCCATAAAAATAAGCCGACAATTTTCCCCCGACTTCAGACTGACCTCTTTAGCACCTGCGGTCGCGCAGTCCCTTTGCACACCGAGCGTTGCTCCGTAGTCTTTTGGCTGTCCAACCTGGTGGCAACCGTAACATGCCTCATCTCAAAACTACTGGATTTGACTTTATCGCAGGCCCAATCCAGGCAATGTTCCAGGATCAGCCTGGGAGACTCGGTGACATGCTCAAAATGTTGAGTGTTTTGGCAATTCGTTTTCGCCGACAGTATGCTCACGCTGCGAATATGAATTGGAAAACTCCATTTGATACCTCGACTGCCTTCTTGGAGGATTGTCTCTCGTATACATCGCCAACCGACTTGGCCCTCAATATGAAAGGCCTGGATGAACATCATTTCACCGAAATCAACCGAAATATGCTGGTAGCAGACGATGCTACCGTGAGACAATTGTTTGTGCATTGGCGGACTTTGAGTATCTCCGTCTGGGAATGTTGCTGCGCCCTTCCAGACTTGATTCCACATCTTCAAGAATGTGTACAAGTGAGTATTTGCCATGGATGAAGTTGAGGGAAAAAAAAGAAAAAAACCTAGGAACATGAAGAATGATCTAACCTTGCGATTTCAGAATTTGTTAGCAGCACGAAACTATCACTCTCTCATGGCCATGATCAGTGGCCTTCGCAACTATTCCATCTCCACGATGCGCGCCGGTGTGGGCAGCGACTCAGCAGCAACAATGGCACTCGAATCCCTGCTCACCCCAGAGATTGCATCCCTCATGAGCCCGGCTCACAACTACATCAACTACCGCCGACATTACAAAAAATACCCGGGCATTCCATTTCTGATCCCCCACATCCGTGATTTCAAACAAAACGGCGATGCCGGGCTTGAACCGGTCTTACAGTTCCTGCAGAGAAATTAATAAGCCCGCATGCAGAATGACCAAATCAAAGCTTACGACTACGGCCGCTCGCTAGCTTCGGTAACAGAAGAAAAAAGGAGTGTGCTTGGCTTGCTGTGGCTGCAGATGGCGAGACCGCCCCACGACGGGGGCTGAAGGCCGTCGCTGTCCCTATTTGTCTCAGAGCAGCTGATGCATTGAATGTGCGTTTTTCTTGGCAGCAGTCCTCTGTTTTAGGGGGCCGATATGCACTGCCTATGACTTGAAATGCTCCGTTTCATGACCTGTATTTCTATCTTTATACCCATGCTAGTATCGGGCAGCATTAGGGAAATCCGGCGTTCCCTACTAATATGAATCTCATGCTTTTTTTTGGTGATGATCCAAGGGTAAAATGTAGTGCAATCTGATATGAGAACTCCCATTGGATCCGAGACATTAAAGCCCTGTATTCACTGTCAAGCCACGGCCGAGAGTAGCGAATATGGCCACAATCACAGTCCGCGCAGCCCCTCATTCTCAGACCACCAAAAGGTCTGCGAATCAGCTTACATCCATTGCATCCGAGAAGCCGCTCCAGGCGATAGCACGATTGAAGTCGGCATTACAAATATGCAGACTCATGCAGGTGGGATTGGAGGTCCCTGTGCCACATTTTCTTTGCTTTTTTTGTTCTAATTCAGAGAGGCAGGGTATGGATTGGTCCATCCAATACAATACATAACGCTTCACTGCTGTTTTGCAGCCGCCTTAGGCGCCTTCGCATATCCGAAAACTCCCCATAGATAGGCGATCCGGTTGACGAACAAGAAGGCTGTCACCCCGATATTACCCCAGGTTAGGCTGTTCCATGCGCCGACGTTGATGAATGCATCCCAGCCCATCGCCAAGTACGTGGCATACACATGGCCTACGTCTGCGATGGCCAGCCCGACCAGGTAGTTGCGCAGGACCTTGGGCTCTGTTGTGGCATGGCACACTCCGACGCCGATCAGGAATAAGAGTGAATACAGATTACCAAGTTGGTAGGCCAAAGCGACGCTGCTCGGATGTATGGTGGCCGGCGCGGCGATGGTGGGGGTTTGGCCTGTGATGAAGCCTTGAAGATCATAAAGAGGGAAAGCGCTGCCCAAAGCCCTGTCGGAGTTGATGGAGTTAGTGGTGTCTGTCATGAGGCAGGAAGCGCTTCGGGTCCATATACATACAGCGAGAGAGGCTCGAGAACGCCAAAGAGGATGTGCGGCCATGTTGGGAAAATGGTGGGCATTTTGGAGTCCTGCAACTCTCAACGTTATTCTTTGTATCCCATTGTTTGCGCTTTGGTTCTGGCTGCAATGCGCTCGGGCGGTCTGCATAAGCCCGAAGTAGGCTTGTTGTACTCCGTGCTCTGTACCTGATGTGGTGAGGGGAATACTCACTGTTGGAAGATTCGCCGCAAGAAAGTGAATCGACAATGGGGGTTAGGGGCTATTGCAGGCTCAATTGAACAAATTCCAAGCAAGGAGACGTCAAATCGAGAGAGCCAGGGGAGATCAACAGAGAAGCCATGGAGCTGACGTATTGGCCGAACCCACTTTATTGGCACGAGTTACCGCCCGTAGACTCCCGTTATCTTCCTCTTATCGAAAGGCTTCATCTTCTGCAAATCACCATGGACGCAACGATGTCCGGGATGATAAACCTGTGATATCAGATTGGAAATGGAGTCTTCCAATGCCTTAAGGCCTCTTGATGAATCAGCGCTCCGCGAACTGCCTCAACTGTCTCTGCGTATCGCCCCCCTCCGAGAACCGGTTTCCTCCCGAACCCTAAGTGGCCCATCGCCCCTCGAGCCCAATGCTAGCAGAGCAAGGGAAACCAAAAATATACCCAAAGCAAGCAACAATAGCGAGGCAGCCAGTGCAAAAGCTGGTCTCCCGACAGTGACGGAGTTCCTCAATGCAGCGCGAACCAAGACAACCGACCCTCCAGCAGATTCACCATCGAGCGTTGAACGGCCGCCGAGGCCCATCCTCCCCGCTTTTGTGAATCTGCGTGCCTTGGAAAAGTTTCCGTTCTCTACATCGTTCGACGATGGCGCTCCTCAGGGGACCCGAAAGCGTCGCCGCTTAGATCATCAGGCGGATTCTTTCAGCGAACATCTACAACTGCCCATTCCGCAAGCCCAGAAGGAGCAACGGCCTCCGCCATTTGGTCCGTTTGCCATTCTTAATGGATTGAATGAGCCCCCGCCTAACGCTGCATTCCTCCCTCCCATCGAGGTTGGATCTAACATCTCCCAGCTTCTCACCAAACCCTCGGGAGGCAATGCAGATATTGACGCGGGGTTACCAACCTCAAGCCATGGCACATCGACAGATGGGCAGACTGTGGAGAAACGCGGTGCCCGGATTGAAGAAATGTTGCACACATCACTCAACGTGGATGAACCTGATGCTCGTAACTATAGCGATGAAAAAGTTCAAAATACTAACACAGGCGAGCCTGATAAAATCGCCCCATTGTCTCGTGAAGCAGATCCATCCCAACCCCACAGTCCTTTGCCTGGCGCCCCTAAGGAAGAGACACCTATTTCGCCCAAAACCCGAGGCCGATCCCGTAAAAACTTAAGACGATGGACCGACGAAGAGACTACTACTTTACTTCGGGGCGTGGTCAAATGTGGGATTGGAAATTGGACTGCTATATTGGCACAACCGGAATTGGAGTTTAACCAAAGGACTGCATCTAACCTCAAGGACAGGTATGAAACATAGTCTTTAGTCAATTTCTGGTCTCCCGCTGATATCACTTTGCTAGGTTCCGAGTACTATGTCCATGGGCATATCGGTAAGTAATCAAAGCAGGTTATCCCATACCATTCACTATGGTTTGCTTACCAGCATGACAGTGCATCCGACCCCAATGAAGCCGCAAGACAACTGCACGATACCCTCACTAATGCTCTACTCAAAGCCAAAGCAGAAGGCTCTGATGAAACGCCCGCCAAGATGCAAATACCACGACTATCTCGCACCATATCAGGAGGCTCCGACTCTACAAATGGGTCTGGAAGCTCAATCTTCTCCCGCAACTCTTCGACCCCGAGTACACTCGCATCCACCCCCGACTCTGAACACGGCAATGCCTTTTCACCCTCATCAGGAACTAGTGCACCTACACTATCAGCACAATCCCGCTCAGCACTCGAGTCTCTCGGTATCCCAGAGGCCCATGTCACGCAGACCAAACGTCGCTCAAGGCGCCCCTTCACAACCGCAGAAGACGAAGCCCTGCTGAAAGGTTACGCCGTTCACGGCTTTCAATGGACACTGATCCAACAAGACCCAAGACTGAGCCTCGGTCACCGCAAAGCAACTGATCTGCGTGACAGGTTCAGGACTAAATTCCCCCACGCCTACCGTGACGGAGGCTCCGTGAGCGGCAAAGCTATGAAAAATCAGAGTCCTAGCCAAGCGGACTCTGTAGGTACATCCACACCTCGTTTGAATGCCGCCAATGTCGCCGAAAATTCCCCTAGTAATGGTCACGCGACCCCGACTCTAGCTACCCCTCGCATGGCGAGACAGGGCCAAGCTACTACTCCTTCTCAGTCTAATCCCACCCAGGTTGACCCGGCGCTTTTGCCTCCACCCCATCAGGGCTTCCTGGATCATGCCATGTCTCTTCCGGCCGCGGGAGGGCTTTCGTTCTCCTTGGATGAAGGCTCCAATCCGGCAGCTTCGGCGGTCGAGACACCGTGGGAAGACAACACGCTTGCTCCAATGACTTGGGATGAATTAACCTAAAGCTGGACAAGCGTCCACATTGAGGCTACGCTGTGAACGCATGCTATGACCTCGAATCTTCTTTTATTATTTTGTAATGTTTCTCTTTTCTCTCGTTTTTTCAGCCTTTCTCCTTTTCGGTGTTTCTTGGACTACTACTACTTCTTGTCATCAGTTCTCCGCTTTCGTTTGTTTGTCATTTGATCTATATCCCGCAGTACACGACGGTTTTTGCTTTCCAAGGTTTATCTTACCAAAACAAAAGTTATTCACACATTCTAACAATTGTTCATTGTAATCGGTATTTAACATTGAATGGGCGATTCCCTCTGCTAGCAGGGGAAATAACGGTAGATTCGGATATCAAACAGGCATAAGTAAAATCATGTAACGGCCATCTCATAGCTTACAGTCGCGGGTAAATTTTGATCGCAAGAAGTCTGCCGTGTAAAGGATATGTAAAATGACGAGAAGGATAAGGGCACAAAGGGAGATGGAAGAAAGATACCCAGGGATGACGCGATGCAAAACTCAAGTCAATCCCCAATGAAGCACGCTGAATAAAGACTAAGCTGACAGTCCCGGGATCTACCACGCATTGCGGTCCCAGTTAGGATCTATAAATCGAGGTTAGTATAAGTCTACTTCCGCATGCCGGTGGAGTCGACTCACCCTGTATGAAGCTTGCCAGAACCTTGCTCCCGGTTTGTAGGAGGGGGTGTCCGGCGACAATCTGAAGGAAGCGCTGGAGACCTTCCCGGCGGTGCTCGATGACATCGTCACTGAAACGGTTCGTGAACACTTTGCCTGGCAGCGGGGGTATCGTGACGCGCGTGCTCTCGCGCTCTAGGATATCGCGGAAGTACTCGAAGTCAGAGTACCGACGGCGCACGACCGAATGTTTCAGCTTGAAGGCGGGGATGTTGGTGCTACACACGATCTCATAAGACGTGTACATGTTCCGGGATGTGCCATGAGTTTGAGGATTGCGAACCTTGATATAGTCTGTCAGTTGCCTGTTGCGAGTGGGGAACAGAAGTAATGACGGGGTTGAGGTGGGGATGTACGGGGTTTGCTGGGGTGGGATATGGGCACGAGACTCCGTGCGAATGGAGGTGACCAGTGTATAAAGTGCTTGCTTGGTATTAGGGGTCGTATATGGACTTACTTCGATCTCTAGGAAGTTCTCTGGAGGCCCGTAGATCTCCTCAAATGACTGCTGTCGTGACTCTGGGACGGACTGCATGATGGTGGGGTTGGGTTGGTGTGGGCGGGGGATGAGGCAGGGTGTTGCGGAAGCGATGTTTGATTTTCGGGCAATTAGATGCGAGCCCGAGCCAGGTATTCGGTCAACTTCGTCTCGCGCTATTTGTCCGGTCTTGAACACAGAGCATACGAAGCCCGAGCTCGGAACTTGGAGAGTTGAGTGGGGCCGGGATAATTGTTAGTCCGCCAATTTAGCTTATCGCTCAACGTCTTCAATTGTACTATTGATGACATCTTCTGTCTGAGGATCGTCAATTCCTGCCCCTGAGGTCCACATTGACTTCAAAATTACCAGAAGCTGGGCTCAACTTGAACTCCAAGTTACCTTGCTCTATGGTGTAATCATTCCAAGGTAAGACTCAGGTGTAAAGGGTGTACTAGCCAAGGACTCTATCAACTACTACTATGAGAACCTCGGAACTTGGCCCTTCAGTTGGTCAGACCAAAAGTGCCCGAATACCACATAGCTCCCCATATAATTAAGCTGCATCCGTATCAGAGAGTGAAAGTTTTGCCGCAGGAAATGACAAGCATTGCCAGGTGCAAGTGGCAGCGCCACCGGTATTAGCACTGCATACAATGCATGTGCAGTCAGGAATGTACATTTAAATTAAAATTCAGCCTTATTATTGAGCTTGCTATCCTCAAACCCAGTGATAGAAATAATCCTGGCCAGACGAGCTTGAACGGCATCCAGTTCTTTTGCAAATAGGCAATGAACCTTCAAACTTGATGACTTGAGTTGTAGAACTGACCCATTCAACAATTTATTAATCTCTTTGCGAGCAGGACCTTGAGATTCGCCTGGTTTAGTAGGCCGGGTACAAGATTAAGATTGTTCATTGTACGGAAGTGATTTGGTGGGTTCGGACTTAAGAACGGAGTTAAGAATTCGGCGCTAGTCCCGAATAAGTTGCCAGCCGTGACCTCACTTGCAGTGGAACTATCGATAAGCATCTTGCTCATCTTCCCCACAGCAACACGATGAGCTCCAGCCCCGAAAGACAAGGTTCCCCCGCTGAGTCGGCGGGGATTTGGCATCCTGCGCACGAATGGCTCGAGCAAGCCGAGTCTGAAACCGATCCCGAATACGACCCCACCCAGGAAAACGACGGTGACGGATCGGACGATCCAATTGAAGAGCCGGTGAGCGGCTTCCACCATCTAGGGGGTAAGATTGTCTTCTACATACGTGAATCGAGCTTTGTGACTTCTCGGAATACTAATACTCTTAGCAGGCATCCCTAACATCAGCATCGGTAACATTGAGATCGAGCTTACGGCGGCTAACTTGGATGGCGAAGATATACGTCGTACGTTTTGCAGCTGATTCGCCAAAGAATTACAGCTAATAGTATACAGATGCGTGGGAACTGCTTGCCGAGGCTGGATTAGTTCGATTTCCAGCTTCAGCTACCGCAGAACCGATACCACCGAGTGACGATGACGACGACGACGATAGCGATAGCGGTGACATTCGGGTTTCGGATCTTATACGCGAAGCATGGAGATCCATACGACGACCTCCTGCCGAATTACCGCCTGTGCCCAACCCTGAAGGCAGGAAATTGATGAGCGAAGGCCACTTTGGGACTGACCAATACTATGTTGATCGTCTCAAGCAGCGCAAGAACTCACTGGCGACAAATCTTATGTGGCGAGAATTGGGCGTCGACCCCTATGGGGTACGCAAACGAGCAAATCAATACATTTCGCAGGTAAGTTCAGCGACTCGACGCATGGATGCATTCCAATTGCCGTTTTGGCTAACGTTAGGCTCTTGTTCTATCAATTAGACCTTGATTCCGAGCTCTGCCGCAGATAGAATCATCCATTACGATACACGAAGCTACTCGGGTCAATTCTCGGACGATGGCAATTTCTTCTTTTGCTGCGCACAGGATTTCAAAGTTCGGATGTACGACACTTCGGATCCTTACAACTGGAAATACTACAAGACTGTCGATTATCCATTCGGGCAGTGGACCATTACCGATGCGACCTTGAGTCCCGACAATCGACATCTTGTGTATAGTTCAATACGCAGCCAAGCATACATGGCCACGACAGATCCAGAAGATGATTCGGATCCCATTGTACTCGATTTTGCTACACAAAATAGAAGGCAACGGGGGAGCTCGCATTTCGGTGTATGTATACTTACCTGTGTGAACTTACAACCCACTAATGTCCTTTAACAGATCTGGTCCCTTCGGTTCTCTGGAGATGGACGTGAAGTGGTCGCGGGTACATCATCAGATTCTATCATTGTCTATGACCTAGAAACCAAGCAGCCCGTTCTCAATCTGCGTGGCCGACATCGACAACATGTTAATGCTGTCTGCTATGGTGACTCATCGTCGCCACATATCTTGTACTCTGGATCCGATGATACGACATTACGAGTCTGGGATCGACGATCTATGGGCGACGGGCGTGAAGCCGGAGCCTTCCTTGGCCACACCGAAGGATTGACATATGTTGACAGCAAAGGCGACGGTCGATATGTTCTGTCCAACAGCAAGGACCAAACAATGAAGCTTTGGGACTTGCGCAAGATGATGACATCGGCTGCCGGGGAAGATTTCGAACCTCCAGATTACTCGACTGATTTTGACTACCGATTCGAGCCCTACCCAGAGGACTTACGGCAAAAGCCCAAGGACGACTGCTCTGTTGTTACGTTTAGGGGCCATCGTGTGCTCAAGACGTTGATCCGATGCCATTTCTCGCCACCGGAAAGCACAAACTCTCGTTATGTGTACAGCGGTAGCGAGGATGGAAAGGTCTATGTTTACAACATGGATGCTACAATTGCGGATACAATTGATGTCAGAGAAGCTACTGTCAACTCGAGGCCGCGTGAACCAGATGCATACGCAACGGCTTATGAAATGAGCGGAGAAATGGTGTGGAGGACTTGTGTTCGAGATGCAAGCTGGCATCCGAATTCACCAGTCCTAGCAGGCAAGTAATTTTCTTGGGTCTGTTCAAGCGTTTTTGCTCACACAGCTATAGCAACTTCCTGGAATGGCTGGGGATTATCTAGCGGAACTTGCACAGTGCATTCATGGAACGCAGATGCCTCTATGGACGATGGCGAAGGCGACTCGCCTCTGGGCAAGAGTTATGATGATAAGTTGCGTTCCATCCCAGAGTTCGATTACTACCGCAACAACGCTCCGTTCCACCGTCCTCAGCCCCCGTTGCGCAGTCGGCCTGTTCGCCGATGGGGTATCGACGAGGTAGGCGAAGAGAGTGAGATATGGTAAAAATCTCCAACAAATCTTAACTGGCTGCGGCCCGACAAAAGTGAGTTTCAAGGTTTTATGGATCGCAATTGCTCGCATTTGACGGGAGATTTACGCTGTCGTACATTTACTGAACGACGATGTACGGATTACCTACTGTTAGACATAACAATTTTACAGATACGCAGAAGAAGATATTATCCCAAGCGCATTTGCGGTTCAGGGAACTTCCAAGGCTGCCTAAACGGCGTACCAAGACGGTAAATGTGTGCAGGATGTCAATTAACTGAGAATAGGGTCTGTATTGATACAGGATGCGTAAACGGTGGTATCTCATGGATTGCGACGACAGACGGACTCATCACACGTCCAAATAAAAGAGCCAAGTGGCAGCGCTCGCCACGGCATTTCAAAACATAGAAACAAAAGTGCTCAGCAGCACAGCAGGGGAGCGAGTCGGGTCTGGTTGAATCTTCAAAGGTGGGTTTGAGGGCCGGGCGTGCGAGTCATCGAAGGTACGTTCGCTAGAATGTTCCGGTATGATGCGCAATATTATGCGCATAAATGGCCGGCATTATGTCGTCGCCACATGTCGATCAGCCCCTCCACCTCGCTGCCTCTGCTTCTGCCTCTCCTTCTCCTTCTCCATAGGTCTCACTAACCTCCCAGGCTTCCGGCGGGAGTTCAGGGCACCTTAGATGCATTCATCCCTTATGCGCCACCGACCAGCACTTGGTTGACGGGAATGTGGACTGCAGAAACGTATTAGCGACATGATACGTATTATCGGATACCGCGGACAACAATCCGGGCCTTGGATGTCATACTCAGCTTGACAAAGTAGCCAATGGCTCCCTATTCACGGTGTTAGCTTGTCGTCTTGCGCACTCGATCCAGGGGTCGGCGATATGGTACTCACCATGACGAGGAAACCCATGCCGACAGCTTGGCTAATCTTGATGAATTCGCGCTTATCGGCTGCGCTGAATGTCAGTATGCCAGCAACTCGCATGATGGATGTCGATCAACATACGCTTGGTGCAGCGGCGGACGAATTGAGTGCCCTCCCGGACAAAGTCCTTGGGGATATCGGCAAGTTCTTGGAGAGTCTCAGACATTTTTCAAAGATTGTCAAAAATGAAGAAGACTGGGTGTGGCAAAGGAGGATGTCGAAGGAGTCAATAAGAACAGGTGGTTCTAATGGACCAAATGGCCTTTCTGGGACCGGGGGTGGCTCGGATCATGTGATTATCCGGCGCTGAGCTCATCGTTCCGAGGTCAGCACTTCCTGGATTCCGGATCGTTCTATCGTCGTGCTATCCCGCCAGCTCTGGGTATTCCTTTAGTGTTCATCGCCTGTGGCTACGGCTGACCCTGACGATACTATTTGTTTGCGCCGACCTAATCTGACCCACGCGCACCACTAACACCTTGACTGAACAATCCTGATTCCTGATCCCTCTTCCTCTTCCCCTTCTCCTTCTCTCTTCACGCATCCCCAATTCTGTGAATCCGCTACTATTCTGTGGCGACTCTACTGCGTGACCTCTTCTTCATTCAATCTCTTTTATCTGTATCCGGGTTTCTCGGACCTTCTTCCTGTGCGTCGCTATCGCGCAAGTCTTGTCTCTACCAGAAGCACTTGATCCTCTTTGGATTTGTACGTATTGTCATGGCCTCGCTCCTCATGTCTGTTTCTTTCCTATGTGCTCTCCAGGTCCTTGGCCAATCTGCTTTCGTCTGATGACTCCGCGAGGACTGAGGCACACGAGCTTGGAGGACCTAGTTCGAGAACTGCGCTTTCCCTACACCTGATTACACACTCACTGTCCATGGCCATTTACAATGTTGTTTTCAATGCTAATTGATCGCATGCGTCTTCCAGAAGTGAATCATCACCTTGGCTTGCTGATAAGCGGAAATTACAAGAAGATCAAGGGCCTGTACATACACAGGCAAATCGAACATTTTTCGTCTTCAATCCATTGGTATTGAATACTAATTTAGCTCGCAATGGCTACCGACGACGACAATTTCGATATTGATATCTACGGCGACGGCACTCAGGAAGACTCCGAGCTTGTTCTCGATGCTCCTGAGAACCTGCCTACTTCCAACACCGGCGCAATTGACCGCTCGGCTCAGCAGGCTGCCAACGTTCCCGCCCAGGAGCAAGCTCAGCGTCCCGCTGCCCAGGCCCAGCCTGCTCAGCCCACCCAGGTCGCTCAGCCCGCTCAGCCCATGAACGTTCCCTCTGGCCCTCAGCAGCAGGCTCCGACCCACGCTTTGCCTGCTCCTCCCCAGGGCACCAAGCGCAAGGAAATCGACGAGCAGCCTTCCGATCCCTCCGCCACCAGTGCGTTGCAAATCAGCGAGATCTCTTGGTGGTTCACTGAGGAACAGGTTCGCGGAGTTATCAACGATGCTCTCGCTGAAGGCGAACTCAAGGACCTCACGTTCAGTGAACACAAAGTCAACGGAAAGAGCAAGGGGTAATTAAAACCCCTATCATACGAAGTCATAAGTTACATCATACTGACATTTTTATGTTCAACAGTCAAGTCTTTGCTAAGTTCGGCACCACTCAGGCTGCCACTGCCGCCAAGCATGCCATTGAGCAGGCTGGCGAACCTGGTCGCCGTCACACCGCGATCTATGTCAACCCCAATGCCAACACGTTTAAGACCCTTCCCAAGGATACTCCCACGCGCGCTGGTTCCAACGCTCGCGGCGGATACCAGGGTGGATCCAACTATGGCCACAACAACGCTGGCAACTTCCGTGGTGGACGCGGTAACTTCAACAACCGTGGCAACTTCAACAACTACGGTAACCGCGGCGGTCACCAGAACTACGGCGGCCAGATGCCATTCCAGGGCAACCCCAACCCCATGATGGGTAACTTCGCCGGCGGCATGGGCGGTATGCCGGGCTACGGATTCAACAACCGCGGCGGAATGATGGGCAACGCGATGCGTGGTGGCGGTCCTCCTACCCGTGGTCGTGGCGGCGCCCACATGGGTGGTCAAAACATGATGCCTATGGGAATGAACCCCGCAATGAACGCCATGGGCGGTATGCCACCTATGGGCATGAACCAGATGATGCCGGGCATGGGTGCCAACATGGGCGCGAACATGGGCGCGAACATGAACATGCAGGGTAAGCGACCAACCAAAAGCGGTCAACGTTAACGCTATAAATAACCACTTCTCGAATACTAACTTCTTCGCTTAGGACAACCTCCCTTCCAGGGCGGCGGCCCCGCGCAGCCCTTCCAGGGCCAGAACCCCGGTGCCTTCTTCAATGGCCACCAGGGTGGCGGTCCCGGTCCCGGCGCCAACCCTCACGGCGCCAAGCGCAGCCGTCAGGATTAGACGCTGTGCTCGCGCACACTATGGGGGTGGGCTCCCCCAGGCCGACACTGGATCGGTTTATTGCCCCCAGCCCGGGCGTTTGAGAATGCGGATGGGTCCGCTTGATATTTTGCGTTGCTTCTAAGGCACAGGGAAACGGCTATCGAAGCCATGTCTTCATAGCTATGGCGTACAAGGGTAACAATCATCAATGGAGTTATTTTATCTCGTTAAACTCTTTTTCCGCGCTTCCAAACGATGTAGACATTGGCCTCGACAATGGCCTAGTGCCCAGGTGTACATACCTAATTCCTGTACTCGTTATTCTACGTAGCCCGTCCGTCGTCGCCCGTTGTCGTCGCCTGTCCCTCGTCGTCGTTCTGCGCTGCCCGTCGACGTCACTCGTTCTCGTCGCCCGTTCTGCGCTGCCCGTTGTCGTCACTCGTTCTCGTCGCCTGTTCTGCGCTGCCCGTCACTTCACCGTCACTCGTTCTTGTCGCCTGTTCTGCGCTGCCCGTCACTTCACCGTCACTCGTTCTCGTCGCTCGTTTTGCGCTGCCTGTGATTCTACGTTGCCTGTGATTCTACGTTGCCTGTGATTCTATGTTGCCTGTGATTCTACGTTGTGTTATCGCTGTTAAGAGCAGGTACAATGAGTTTCATGCTCTGGCGTTGCGTGCTACTATCATCATGCATAGATGCTAAACCAACTTCTCAGACTTACGAGATAGATAAACCAATCAGAACAATAGTGGTAGACAACAAGGTAAACTATAGTCTTTTTAGAGTGTCAATATCATCTTTGGCCGTTTTGTTTGACAGCCTAAGAATATGCTGCACACCGATTTTTCAACAATCATAGCTATCGACCTTCAATTCTTAAACAAACTTGTATCCAACGGAAGCCGATCCCCAAGCCAAGTTGCACGCTGGGTGTGGTTTCGCTCATCTTCCGATTTCACAGTATTGGGATGAAGCAACGCACTCAATGGACCACGATTGATAACCAACCAAGGAACAAAGGCCCCAAACTGAGCTGGCGTGAATAGATTCACCTCAAACATTGCCACTGGGTGGGGTCCGATAGGTCGGTCCCAGAAGCGGTAGATGCGTAGCTCGGGGACTAGTATCGTTAGCCGTCACTCGGATGGGATGGGGTAAGTCCGATCTGCTGGCGTCACTTCACTCGCAGATCGTCGTCAATTGGGGTCTTACACTCTCGTCTAATGCGTTCGTGTAGTGCCTTGGCGAAGGTGACTTGCTCGGGGTTGTTCTGATTGGAAGTCATACGTTAGTGCGAAGGTCTTAGGTTGTCAGGATGTGGTGTAGCATACTTGGAAGTGATAGATATGAATGTCGAAGCCTCCCTCTCGACCCTTGGAGAGGGGATCGGGGAATTCCTCGTATGCTTTGCTCAGAACTCCATTCTGGGGGTTCTTCAATGATTTACCATCTTCGTTCCGCTCTCTGTGGGGTATTAGGACAGGCTGTACCACGCATGTGGGGAAGCACTCACTCGGACAATGGCTCTAGGTTCTCATATCCTTCCAGAGGAGACGGGTACTTGTAGGCAAATGGGTCCGACATGGCTGTGGTGGAGGTCAATAATAGAGAGTGTCGGAATAGTGCTGGATATATAAGTGAGATGTAGACTGTTGATCGATGGTAAGCCACAAATTCCAAGAATTCAAGGTCTTATCAATCAGTTCCAAGCTTTTGAATGCAGCAGGGTTGTTTACAAATATATAGTGAAAGCCAATTAACAATCGATATGCCGTCAGAAGACGCACTTCTATCACCATCTGTCGGAGCCGGCGGAATTCCGCTCTGACAAAGCTGCGGAACGGCTGTGCCCACCTATTGACTACTACTGCCCAGGTGGGTATAACAAAACATGAGCATCGGGGTACAGGGTTACTTTATTGGGTTCCAGGGGCATTCGACTATTTCCAAGGGTCAAGGTTCCTAAATCATATGTGGTATTTGAATATGCAAATGTATGCCCAGGTGTTTGACAGTAATGCGAATTAAAATGTGGTATCATAAAGCCTACAAACGCCAACAAAACAAAAGTCGGACTACCAAGCAGCCCGAATATCAATATGCCCATCATCGTTCACAAACTTCCCACGATCCCACTCTCGCCCTTCGCCCTTTTTAGACCATTGCACGTCCTCCGGATTCCCTTCTCCATCCGCCCCAGTGAACGCGGCATTGTTCTTCCATGAATTAATCGCCTCCTCATTGATTCCCGCGGCACGTAACCTCTCCTCCCCTTTCTGCTTCCAACGCGTGCGGTCGCGAAGCGCCTCTAGCGCCATATCCCAATCGTCATCTTTGGTCATGAGCCCCGCAACGGGACGGCGCGAGGGCTCGTCTGCGGAGTGCATGTTGTCTTCCAAGTGTACATCGGTCGTCGGATCATAGCCGGGTGCAAAGTGTGCATCTATGTTACTCATGTTTGGTTTGTAGGCGCCTCGGCCTCGTGAGCGGATGGGGGCTTCGTTTTTTCGGGGCGGAAGTGGCCCAACGAGGTCTTCGAGGGGATCTGATTCGTCGCCTGTTTCGGTGGTGATTGCTCTTGGAGGCGGGCTTCGATCAGGTCGAGAGGTGGGTTCGGGGCGGGAACGACGGGGTGATGGGTCTGCATGCCTTGAAGATCGAGACTTGCGTGGTTCCTGGGAACGAGAGCGTGAACGTGAACGTGAACGCTTGGAGCGTTCGGAGTGACGGTCTGATCTTCGATGGCGATGGCGATCGGTGCTTCGATCCCTGCGCGGTGAACGGCTGCGGGACTCTGATTTGGAGTAGGACCGGTCGCGTCGTCGTCTGGTATGTTCTCGATCTCGATCTCTTCCCCTTCGATCTTTTTTCGTAGTATCATGCTCCCGTGAAGTCCGTCGATAGTCATCACGGTCCCTGTGTCTTTGTTCACCTCTCTCATGGTCTTCATCTCTTCGATGTCGCCTTGTTCGGTCGCGTTCAGTTGGAGAACGACTCCGATGTCTTCTCCGGTGGGAGCGATGGTGATCATCTCGATCATCGCGCTTTGATTCTTGCCGTTCATTTCGCCTATCAGATCTTCCGGATGTATGATCTGTCGAAGTCAAAGCTGAAGCTCCCGATGCCTGCGATTTCAATTGTCGCATGCGTTCCCGGGCTTCCCGTTCTTCCTTTTGCTTGAGAGCAGTATTGTGGCTATCGGTAACCTTAATAAGGTTGCGCAGGAAGCGAGTGTTGGGTTTGGGGGCGTTGCTCGCTGGCCTGTAGCTATCGGTCAACATTGTATACTGGAAAATGCGAAACGCGAGGAGAATACTGACTTTGATGCGGGCATCAAAGCACTGAGACCTTGAGAGGAGTATTTCAAAGAACTCTCTTTGGCCTCTTTGGCGAGGAGCTGCGCAACATACTCGTCGTCCATGATGTTGGAGATTGCGGGGTTTCAAAGGCAGTGAGGGAGAAAAGCACGGTACCCGATGCAGACAATCAGAGGAGAACTGTACAGCCTAGAGCCATTCCATGCAAGGAAATATAGCATAAGGGAACCTCAGACGAAATGGAGATCGAGGATCGAGAGGCGAAGAACAAAGCCGCTTTGTAAATGACTGACCGCCTTTCGGGATCGGCAATCGCGATAATGTTTATCGCCCGCATTTGATTGTTATGCAGTCCACCTTCGCGAATTTCCCTCGTGCGGAAGGCTTGAATCACAGAGATCCACACTCAGAATTATCCAAAATGACAGCTACATCGGCTGAAGCATTGGCGATCCTCCAGCAGCTGGAGCAGGATGGCGACCTGAAGAAACGCCTCACGATTGTCCGTATCAGCGAGCCCATTTCCACCGATGTGGGGAGTGCCTATGCGTCTCCCTCGAGGAGGGGCTCAGATGTCTCGACGTCGAATCTGGAAAATCCCACCCCGGCCTCCCTGGAGGCGGATCTCTCACATTATAAGGTGAGTGGCATGGAAACGTCGCGCGCAAAGCACATACTCATATCTCGTCTAGGAGCTGTTCTCCAAGCTTCGATTCTCCTACGTCGAGCAAGTCACGAAAGAGAAATTCCTGCGCTCAATCGTGGGCGACCCGCCAGTGATCGTGGGACACAATGAGAACACCGAGCTGGAGGCGCAAATGGCGGAGGTGAAAGCTGAGCTGAAGTCGCGCAAGGAAGAAGTCCGAATGATGATTGAGCAAATGGAGCAAATGGGCCGGGATTTGGCAAGCCGTAAGTGTTGGCGCTTTTGGAAATACGAATGAACATGGCGACTGACATTTCGGGCGATGATAGGGTACAAGGATGTTGAACTTCAAACGACACAGCTCTCCACGCTGCCCGCCTCGATTGAGACCCTCGAGTCAACCATTGCGGGTCTTCGCGCGAAGCAGGTTGCCAATATGGGCCCTTCTGATTCCAACAACCCTTCGTCGCAGAGTCTCCCTTTGCCGGCAACTTTGGCACTATTGACAGAGCGTGAGGCCGAGCTGGCAGCATTGAACCGCCAATTAGCTGCTGTACAGAACACCTTGCCCCGGAAGACGCGAGAGGCCGAGGCGATGGAGAGAGAGACCAGTGTGCTCAAGCGACGCAAGTCAGAGGCTGTTGCACAAGCCCAAGAAGCACAGCGCAAGAAGCAACAGGGCGAGAGTGATGGACTAGAAGAGATGGGTCGGTGGTACCGCGGCGCCGAGGAAACACTCAAGGAACTCGTGGGGACGGGGACCAAGGCATGAACAGGCCTGCGGGCCACAGCCAGGGCCTAGATACGACGACACGAGGGACGAAAGATTGGGCTTATCATAGGTGGGGATCGGAAAATTGGCGTTTTGAGGATCTACATAATGTACATATCTGGGGGTATTACTAGAACAAAGGCTGCATTGACATGAAATTGAGTTCATTGAGATCGGGTTCCAAATCGAAGCCTTCTGGCTGTTTTTGATTCATTGTATTGCATGATCGTACAACATGAGACGCTATGATGCAGTCATTTTGAACCTCCGAAGATTGGAGGTGCCCCAAGCGAAACCCGACCGTACTCCGTTTTTTAAAGACGGGGAATAATTTATTCCTCATCCTCCTCCTCCTCGGCGTCACCACCACCGGCGGCGGCGGCCTTCTTGCGGCGAACGCGACCGGGGCGGCCACCACCGAAGGGAGAGGTGAGGGAGAAGTCAATGTGCTTCTGGGAGTCAAGACGGACCATGAACGAGGGGACGTTGACGATCTGCTTGCCGACGCGGATGTGACGCTGCTTGATGAGGACACGGGCGTGGTGGATGGACTTGGCGAGACCGAGCTTGTAGACACAGGTCTGGAGACGACGCTCAAGGAAATCCTCGACCTTCAGGGCAAGGACGTAATCGAGCTTCATGCGGCCCTCGTCGAGCACACCGATGCGGACGAGACGGCGAATGAGGGCATTTCCTTCGAACAGACGCTTGGGGTCCTTCTCGTCGAGGGTGAGGAGCTCACTGTAGAAAAACAGATTAGTACAAGTCTCTCAAATTGACGAAGTCCGATCGCTCGGCGCTTCGTAATTGCGGTGTTCCTTCACATACCGAGCAGCACGACGGATCTTGGAAAGGGTGAGCTGGACACGCCACACCTCGCGCTTGTTGCGCAGACCAAACTCGCCAACGACCTTGAGCTCAGAGTCACTATTAAAAAAAGGTTAGATGGATGAACACGACGTGAAATGAAGCACGCTTCAAATCAGTGGCCGGAGAATACTGACAGACGGGCGGACTCGAAGGCTGCGATGGAATTAGCTTCAGATCTTCAAAGGCACATTTCGCACGGAATTGACTTACGGCGACGGGGGACCTTGTAGGTCTTGGAGGAGACGCGACTGCGATGGTATTAGACTCATGCGATTCAACAGCAACTGTCGATATACTCACGGGGCCATGGCTGCGGTTAATTTGGCGGAGGATGTCGACGTGAGAGAAGTTCACACAAGTCTCGATGGATAACGTCGAAAATTCGCTAAAATGGGTGGGGCTATGCGGTCCGGACCAAACCAATCAAAATTGATTAGGGCAATGGCTTGCCCTACCCTCCACGTGATCAACTCCTGACTCAGCACACTGATCGATATCCGAAGACTATTCTACTCCAGCGTTTGGAAGTCGTCGACTAACTCACCAGCCACCCACCAATACACCGCCGTTATGCCTCACTCGTACGGTCTCCGCGCCGGCACTCGGGTACGTTATTCCCTTGCGACACACGAATTTTCCCACCCTTGGAGCAACCATATGGACCGATCACGAAATTGGAGGAATTTGTCGGAAGCATAGCTAACACCACGACCAACAGTATGCCTTCAGCCGTGGCTTCAAGGAGAGCGGTATGATCCGCCTCTCTACCTACATGAAGACCTACCGGTACGCTCAATATCCTCGAAACCCGAACGAGCGATAAGAATTGAAAACTGACGGATTTTTTTAGTGTTGGTGACATTGTCGACCTTAAGGTTAACGGTGCCGTCCAGAAGGGGTCAGTACATCTCCGATAACATTTGCGCATTTGCCCGGACTGCCATCAACGACAATTCCACCATGGGCAATGCGAACGACCGAGCGAAAATCTAACAGTTGAACAGTATGCCCCACAAGGTCTACCACGGTAAGACCGGTGTCGTCTACAACGTCACCAAGTCCGCCGTCGGTGTCATCCTCTACAAGAAGGTCGACAACCGCTACCTCGAGAAGCGCATCAGCGTCCGCATCGAGCACGTCCAGCACTCCCGCTCCCGCGAGGACTTCATCAAGCGTGTCAAGGAGAACGCTCTCAAGAAGCGTGAGGCCAAGGAGAAGGGTGTCCACGTCCACCTGAAGCGCCAGGCCGTCGGCCCCCGCGAGGCTCACTTCGTCAAGCAGGCCGGTAACAAGCCCGAGACCGTCGTTCCCATCGCCTACGACACCCACATTTAAAGGGACTGCGCTGGAATTGGAACGGTGTGTGCGGTTGTTAGGTGTTTACTGGGTTTTCACTCCATTTTTTGCCTAGACTGAAATGGATTTTGATGAGACGAAGCGCAAAGGGTTTCGGATGCCCTGGCACATCTCTCGCCTGTGCATAGATTCCCCTGAATGAAACAAAATCAAAAATCTCCGAGTTTATGTCTATGTCTGTTCTGGTCTACTTTGCTCGTTCGGCCATTGGCTCTAGACCGTTGTAGTGCAGATCTTCGTCTGTTCCCTGTAGACTGGATCGACGGCGCTATTTTGGCGTTGCCAGCTTGGATTGATGGCAGTCAACCTGCCAGAACTGCTTTTGCCTGCCAGAACTGATCTATTGTCAGTCGAGTCTAGATCGATTTGTTCCGCGGACTCCGGGAGTGCCGATATGCTCGCGTGAACAACTTTACCAGCAAAGGCAAGTATACTTCAAGATTGGGTTTCTTCGTTATCACCAATACAATGACAATGGGCACTTTGATGCACTGATTGGCTTTACTGACATCCAAATTAATATGATAGATCTCTCTCGTTCTGATTATTTGCCCCTTAGAAATGCGGCCTTCCCCAGGGGAGCGGAGGGGACCCGCAATCGAAAAAAAATATCACTCCGGAGACCTTCACCTTTTCATCTCTACTTTCAATGTACACTATTTGACCTATCCATTTGACTTATTATGATTTAATCGGACTACTCTGTTCTCTACCTTCTACTCACCTTCGACATCTGTTCTCCTCACGGTTCCTATCAACGTTCCGATGACTCTCTCTCCAACAGCTCCCAGCTCTGCGCAGGCGCATCTGGGAGGCACGCCCTCACTCAATAAAGATGCACTTCCCCAATCGAGAGAAATGGGGGATGTCATTCCGAACCGAACACCGCCAGTCAGTGAAGAACAGCCTGAGGCGAAGCCATTCGCGCACTTCGTCGCCGGAGGGTACGTCACCAACACCAACACCACCGCGGAAGCGGATCATCAAGAGCAATAAGAACCGAATTCTAACGATATGAAACAGGTTAGGTGGAATGACCGCTGCCACTCTTACCTCCCCGCTCGACGTCTTGAAGACGCGCCTGCAATCCGATTTCTACAAGACGCAGCTCGAGACACTGCGCGCTTCGAAGCCTGCGCGCGCTCCGTCCTCTAATAACCTGGTCAACCTTACCCGGACGGCGGGCATGCACTTCAGCGAAACCTTCCAAATCCTCCGCTCGATACATGTCCACGAAGGATGGCGCGCGCTGTTCAAGGGACTGGGGCCGAACCTGATCGGCGTGGTACCGGCACGCGCCATCAACTTCTACGTCTATGGCAACGGGAAACGGATACTGAGCGATTATTTCGGCTATCGAACCGCCGACCAGACTCCCATGGGCATCCACCTCGCGGCCGCATCGATTGCCGGCATCGCCACGGGAACTGCGACGAACCCGATCTGGCTTGTGAAAACACGGCTGCAACTGGATAAATCGAATGCGGAGCATGGGAAGAGCAGGCAGTATCGCAACAGCTTCGACTGTATCAAGCAGACTGTGCGCCACGAAGGCATCAAGGGCCTCTACCGCGGCCTCTCTGCTTCCTACTTGGGTGTGACCGAGTCGTCGCTCCAGTGGGTGATGTACGAGCAGATGAAAATGTATCTTGCTCGTCGTGATTCTCTGAAGAAGTCTGATCCGGGTTATGACTATACCTCGTGGGACTCCGCGGAGCTGTGGGGTGGCCGCATCAGTGCTGCTGGTCTGGCCAAGCTGGTCGCGGCTGCGATCACTTACCCTCATGAGGTCGTGCGCACGCGTCTGCGTCAGGCGCCGACCGTCTCTTTGGGCAACGGCAAGGTCGAAATGAAATACACTGGCTTGGCTCAGTGCTTCAAGACTGTTTGGAAGGAGGAGGGCATGGTTGCCATGTACGGTGGCCTGACACCGCACTTGCTTCGTGTCGTGCCCTCTGCCGCGATCATGTTTGGAATGTAAGTTGTGCCGAAGCTCTTTGGTGATTTGATATACTGACTCTCATAAGGTACGAGTTTATTCTGCGTGTTTTCGGCACGACCTCATAAACCACCCTCGGAATCATCCACTCGCGACATGACTCTCAACTCTTGCGCCCTGTACAATATTTAGCTTCTTTGCAGCTTTTTCTCCACTCGTGAACGAGACTGGCTTTCTTTTGCGCGTTTTGTTATTGTGTATAGACGGGAAAACGGCCTGCATGTCTACGGCGTACACGATTTGGGTTTACACTTCTTTCTGAACGGGCGTCTCCGCTCTGACTTGCTCACGCATTGGCAGAAGATAAAAGCATCTCTGTTCTCATTGCGAACTCATCTTGCTTATTGTTATTATCACTCCACTTATGTACTACATATAATATCTCTGCTACTCTAGAGAGGGCAGCAGAGCAAAATGAAGAATCGAAATATCGAAAATCATGACATAGATCCCTCAAACAGGCTCAGACAAGGATTTACCAGGGTCCTGCAGAATACACGCCAGACACGCATATTAACCAAGTGCCTGATCCCGGGCAATAGTCAAATAGGCGCAGTCGTGTCGATATTCTGCACCGCCCATTGAGCCCTGCATATTACAGGTGATTCTCAGGTTGTCATACTGTGATCCCCGAAAGCCTACACGCACCCGTAGAAATTCCATGAAGACCCAAAATCGCCACTGGAACAAGTCAGGCATCATTTCGCCGTCTCATTTGCCAGGCATTTAGGCTGCCACTCGTACCCAGGCGACGAACTGGCCTATGCTCACCTCCCGACCTCCCAGGTGGTCATTCCCCTCATTGTGCCCCGGGAGTAAAGCATCGCCATCGGCATGCACGTACGAGCGCACACCGTCCAATTGCAACATGACTCGAACCCGACCGACATTTGCTCGAAAGTGGATAGACATCTCGTATTGCAGTCACGCCCCGGTCTATCGGCAATGATTGGGCTGCCATCAGCTAGCTCCGGGTTGGGGACTTTCGCCTCTTCTAGTTTGGCACACCCCAGGGTGTTCGGTGTTTCAAGTCCAAGTTCTCGAACTTGCGGTAAGCAGATCTGCGCCCTGGTATTTCTCTGGACATGAACTCTTTTGATATGCATGTGCATGACTGTGAATCGCTCAATGGGTGCATATCCTGGATGGGGTGGTGATTGGTCGTGGGCATCGTCTATGCGCTGCGGGAAATTGGCGTGGATCGGCGTTGTCAATGTACGAAATTGGGATGAAATTGGATTCGTTGCGCCCTATCGTCGTAAGCTTGAGGATTGCCCGGCCCGAAAACGAAAACGTTCTAGAAAAGAAATGTGGCGGCCGAGCGTTCAATTCACGACCAACCCCCTCCTTAGTGTTTCAGACCTTGTTCGTATGACTGTCAGGAGGACAGATGAGATTGGAATTGCATGTCGATCAGTCTAGATCGCCCTCGGCTCGGGGATCTTCGTGGCTTGGAGGTTCTTGACATAGCGCGCCGATTTGCCAGGGATTTTCCAGGATTTTTGAAACGAAATGAGAAAGGAAATGAGCCCGGGTCAGGGCGATTAAGAGATTTACTGTCTACAGCATGGAAATGACATCGTGGGTAATCATGAACACCCGAAAGAGGTCTGCGCCACAACGTACCTGAATCCCGGAATGTTAGACTTGATCTATCACATCTGACGTACAGAAACGGTCAATCTCTCGAACGCTCCGGTCGCACGATCTAGACTCAAATAAAGATCAATCTCGACTTGACAGTTGTACTCCGTACACTATGTCGTAGATCCCCTGTAGCTGGTACATCTTTGATCCGAATCAAAGTGATCCAGGTATGCAAGGTACCTCAGTTATTACTACCAGACGAGATCACAATGCATTGCAACGAACCTACTCTAAGGTAACCACGCCCATTGTGTGGGGTATTTCCGAGGATGTGAACCATTATGACCGTCTTTTGTACGAAGTACACTGCTTCCTTTGCTGGTAAATATTTACTTGGCTATTCAGCGGTCACAACAACCTTTCATCTTGGTTTTTTCTTTAATTTTAAGATTGTGTGAATTTTAAAATTAAAAAGGTTGGAAAAGAAAAAGATTTTTCTTTTTCTTTTTATCATTTTTGATTTTTGGCATAAAGGCGATTAGAGAAAACCAAAAATCAACCAACAGAAGAATTTTGAATGAACAATACTCTGTACAATACCATTCACTCCCTGTATACGGAGTACTCCGTGCTCCTAGACTGTGGACAATGCCCAGGTGATTCCAATTATCCTTACACCGCATCTTCTTCCACACATTCCTAGGCACCCGCACACCATCCGAGGGAAACTAAGGTGAACTAGAAGGGTGAGCGAATTTCAAATGCAATATTTGGGCAGCTAGCCGGGTGAATTCAGCTGCGAACAACAACACATACGTACTAGATCAAAAGCTTCTTGAATCGGGTTCCAGATGTGGCAGGTGTGGTGCACAGCCACAGTCGATTCTAGAGCTTGAGCAGTATGGGGAGGGTCCACTCAGCCTAGATGCTGAAACCCTGTACAATGACGCTTGGATTTCTTTGTCTCATTATTCACATATGCATTGAATTGTTTCTGTATTCATTTGAAAAAAAGAAAATGCTTTTGTTTTTCGACCCAGCCACTTCCGAACGTATCCCGGGATTTGTTCAGTCTGGCGAGCCAACTGCATACAAGCGGTAACTCGAAATTTATGGACCCACATATTGTTCTGGCAGAACAATATGTGGGTCCACTGTCGATTCACGTCACCACCGATCAGCAGGGGCAAAGTTATTGGATTATGGAGTATATCTCAAGGACCACAGGTGATATCTTTGTGTGGAGTCAAAACATGTGTTTTAGTTTGTCGGTAATGCCACGTTTTGCTGGCCACTGGGCAGATGACTTGCCCGATGGATTTGTTTACCCATGTGTACTCGCTTGGATCACCAAAAACCCCTGGAATGGGCAAAATCCCAAGAAAATCAGGTAGGATTTTGGCTTTCTAGGTCGGTAAGCCTATAATACCTCAAACAATGTTGTCGAATATGATAAATATTACACGGGCAAGGGGATGGGACTTGGCGAACCCGTTGTAGATCGCCCTGCCATATTTCCTTCACCCAAAGTCAACACCGCTGCATCGCCTCTTTGAATAGACTATTATCACCTCAACCCGGATTGCAATTTACACCCGGGTTCGATCTTCTCGTAGGCAGCAAATGCTCATGGCATAAGTCACACTCATGTTATAACTAGCCATGTTTCCTTTCCCACACTCTTTCTATCCATAGTACCTGGCATACCCTGGAATCAGAACATACACATACACATCGCTCACCTGCCTGCTCTTCATACTCCTGGCAAATTCTCTTCATACGAAAGTCAAATAGCTACCACAGCTACCAAACATACCAATTACTATTTTCCGGTCTCTGAGTGTGTGATCGCCACTTCCACGACCCCAACTCTTCGCCCCCAACCTCCAACCACCTGCGAAGATGAGCAAAAATAGGTAAGCCGGCACGCTCAAATACCGTTAATATCCGCTTCCTCAGATCTCCACCCAATCCCCGATCAAATTGTCAAAGACGTTATTTTATCAAACGCATAACATTCAATCTTGAACTCTTATCAGCTAACCTTACTTTCTTCTCGTTTAGCTCCCCCTCGTCTGACTACCTCAAAGTCAAGACCTCTAGCATTACGAGCAAAAGCACCGATCTCGGTCGCACCAATGCAGGCCCGAGAGCTTCGCTAGTCGAGCCCAAGAAAGACAAGAAAACCTCCTACATGCTTGACCAGTGGAAAACCTCGTCAACCGAATCGGACCCGTGGAAATCACTCCGAGCCACGAGCGGCCAAACCTGAGTGCTGAAGCACCGTTCCATGTTACAATTACTGTGAGATAGGGTACTGTAAGAGGGTTTTGAGGAGTCTTGGGGTCAATGGGATCGGGGCTCCGGATTTGACTTTTGAAACTTGGAAGATCTTACTGGATAGCGTTATAGGGCACAAGGTACTTTGTTGTCTTCTGGGGGGAGTTGCCCGGCTTTGCTGATCGTTCTTCATCCGATTTTCCTTTTCCTTTTTTTTCGATTTTCGATTTTCTTTCTTTTTTCCCCCGTTTTCCTTTTCTTTTTTCATTCTATTTTATTATTTTCCTCCTATATTTGTATCTCTGTCATTTATTTTCGTGATTGTCCTCGTACGCATAGAAATGAAAGGATGATTATTTTATGAGGCAGGTAGAAACAAGACTTGGAGTTGCGTTGCTTTTGTCGTTTTCCTTCTGCTGGACCCATGAGATGGACACTCGAAACATGACATACAGAAAACCTTAATCTTGAGCTGATCCACAAATCAAAACATTCAAGGCTTCTACTCCGTACAAAAAAAAAAACTCTGCACCAACCTCATTAATTTCCAAGGTGTCGTCAATCTTGAGTACCCATGCTTCGATTGATCCATGGAACAGCAGCGGGCAGAGCCTATTCGAGGACCCGCAACCCCACTTGAACCAAACATCCTTACCCTCGGCATTGGCAACATTTGAACCATTTTAATCACTTTTTGATTCAGCTTTCCTTTTTCCTGTTTTGCCGTTGAACAGATTTTTCTTGAATTTGATTTTTTCCAAGCAACAGGACCCGGGAAATTGACCCAATATCCGTCTCGTTTTCCTGATCCGGTTCTACGCGCAGCGACCCGGAGCAGGAGTATCTCCACCGCTCCCCCAAGCCTCCCAACCTCTACGCGTCTCCTATGGAAACGAGCCCTGAGCGAGGTCAGCCACGAAAGAGCCAATGACCTCGGGAGGTGAATCAATTAAGTTTCGGTGAGAGAAAAGAGTCTGAATTCACGGTGGCGAACATCACCAGCTGTCACCCACGGATCATGGGATCCCTGGGCAATAATACCTAATTATATTCAGGTATAATTATCGGCAACGGCCAGGAATTAAAATAAGATAATTTGAGCTGCAATAGAGCTCGGATTAGGCTCGCTCTACTCTGTACAAATTTGAAAGATCCGAGCTTAATCAAGAGGGTGTATACTAACCAGCCACCCTTGGAGAAGGGGACCGGTGACTTAGCATCCCTACAGCAATCCCCGATGGCGCCAATAAGCTGCTAGCCATCTACTTAGTTGCCCGCTAGAGCTACAACCGGCCCCAACGGAGCTGGTAACCCCTGAAGTTGTGCTTCACTTCCAAACTGATGGCGTCGGTATTCATTTATCGCTGGCTTGGTGTGGAGTACAGCCCGCTCTCTCCGGGGTCCATCCCAAGGCTTGGCTTATTAGCGATTCCAAGCTCCGGTGCAAAATCATTCGCCTCGTGTTCTCTCGAAGAGAATATTTTCGGATGGGGTCCCAAGGGGCTTTCCCGGTATTGCAACCGTGCACTGGAGCGAGGAATCGCTTTCCATTTGTTCCGTTGCTCCGATTCGGGCAGGAGAAGTTGGACTCGTGAGGATTCACCCGTCGGACTTTTTTGCGACGAAATTATTGGACATTGGCGCTTTGCCTCTGATAACGTAGATGCAAGTAAGGCCCGAGGATCGGTTCATCCCCCCGACCACCTGAAACACCCCGGAATAGTTAACCGTATGGTTGAGAGTGGTCTGGATTCCACGTTAGATTTATTGAATCGAAAATCCGAACCAAGACCGAAGTGGACTTGGGATCCACCCGGGGAATTGTGTTCCCCACATCCAGTTTGACAGAAGCCTCGGGATGAACTGACGGTGGGTCAGTGAGCTTCGTACTGCTATCTTATTTTTTTCTTGGAATATCTTGTCATTTTAATTAATATTTTGTTTCCCAATTTTTTCCAAGGGTCTCGGACTCACTGACTAGCGTTGATCTGTCCCTTGAATCCTCCACAATCCAGCTATATCGGAACACCAAGGTAGCGGTCACCCGGGGTCAAGCGGAGCCCAATTCACGACTTGCTGGCAATCGAACGCTAGGGTGATTTTCAGTATCTCCACGTGACTGGAGGCTTAAATACGTATCTCAGTCGGTAAACCCATTTCGTCATCGGCGGGCACTGCCCAGGTGCCCGTTTTCCCCGCGCAAGGACGATCAAAGATCGCAAACTCGCTCTCCACTCCGGTACCACTACGTATATGTGAGGGAACTTATTTTAAACAAACTCAACGAGTGAAAGAAAATCAGTGAGCCGATAGGATTTCCAAGCTGTGGTTTGGCACGAACGCCCCAGTAATGTGTGGTAAAAGTGGTAATTGGCTGCCTTGGAAACCAACAACCGACGTCGGTTGTTGGGTCGCGCATAGGCAGCCAACGCGCCTCACTCCTCCCAGAGGTAATTTAAGTTACAGTATTTACGCACCGAGTCATGTTTTGGGTTTCATCCCATCCTCGGAAAGACTGGGGTGGACCCAAATCAGCCAGATGGTGCGCTTTGGTATTTGGGCCTGCATCTCGGCGATCAAATTTGTTTTAACCATTTTTCCCTTTTCTACTGACATAATTAAGTAATGAAAATCACCCGGGTGAGAGGGGGCTTAGCTCATGGCCCCAGGCCACCATATAAAGAAGATCAGGCTCCCCTCGTTGGTGGATCTTTACCTCTGAGAAAAGACTTACTTGTGTGGTCTGTTATCGGTTACTCCTGACGCGGTCGATATGAGTACCAATTTTACCGATGATGACGAATTCAATCAGATGTTAAGCTATGATGGCGATCCATCGTCTTATCCATCACAGCCTATGCATCCTGGTTCCTTCCCATCCTCTGAAGGATATTGTACCAGTGGCTTCGATGGCTACGATGGCTACGTCAGTTGAGACATACGCGCATATTTGCTCACGCATATTTGCTAACGTGCCTTCACAGGACCATATCAACTTTCCTGGTTCCATCCCCTCGAGGGATGATACAAGTCAAACGAGCTTCAGCCAATCCCAAGATGATTCTTTACTCCATCAAAGTGGGTGGAGCGAAGCAACTGCTTGTCCAACCGTTCCTCCCAGACGGTTTGAAAGTGATCTTGATGCCTTCGGGGGCGGTTTTGAGCAAATGGAAGAGGATCACCCCGACGACCTGGAGGGGGTCCTTGGGGTCCTTGGAGGGGAAAACATTCCTACTCAGAATCCACCAGAGGTACCAGACGCTCAGACAGTCATAGTCCCCTCGGCGACACTTGATCGGACTATGCTGGGACTCACAAACCGCACAGCCGTGTCTTTGCATTCCCTATCTGTTGAGCAGACTGTGGCTTTGAATCATTTACTGACGATAATCCACCACGTCGGATCTAATCCTCCTCCTTATGGGAACGAAGAAATCTCACAAGGACAAAAAAGCATGAAAGTTCTCGATCAACTTCTCACTTCAAAGCCAGCGGAGTGTGCTTCCACAACCACTGGTTCCGAATCCAGGAATCGCCCCAGGGAAGCTCAACCGTTCGAGTGCATTATTTGTGAGGTCCAAGGCAAAGTCAAACAGCCTTTTCCTACTTTTGGTTCATTTAAAAGGCATCTAGGATCCTTTCATGACATCATGGAAGAGATATATCATTGTCCGCATCCCTTCTGCGCAAAACAACTTTTCCGGCGAGACAGAGCGCGCGAACATCTGATGTTCAAGCACAAATTGTCGGGAGAAAAAGCTGACCTCGATGCCATTCGAAAAAAATACGCTCCTCCCTGCACCTGTCCAGTCTGCCCCCAAAATATCCAATCCTGGGGAGACTTTTGGGACCACTTCAAAGACCATTGCATTAAGCCATCCCCGCCGGTTAGTGCTTTGAGTGGTGGTGACAGACCTCACCGAGGTGGAAATGGAGGTGGTAAGAAAGGTGGTGACGGTGGCGGCAATGGTCCCAGTCGTGGTCTTTTTTCCTTTGCTGAGCCAAGCAACGCACACCACACTCAGTCCTACCAAGGCAACCAGCCACCGGATTCAAAGGACCATCGCTACTCTACATACCAAGGAGGACATATGGACAAGGCCAAGGAAGCTGATCGGCCCTCCATGGGGCATCCTGTTTCAGATGATGGATTGAGCCTCGTCCATGCTCAAGGATTGGATGCGTCCGTTGATGAATTTTCCATGGAGGACATGTTCAATCCCCCATTTGATCCTAGTGTCCACTTTGCTGGCGGCATACAGCAGCAGCCCAACCAGTTTCAGACCCCTCAGACCCCTTGGATTCCACCCACCGACCAGTCCTCCAAGAGGCCACAGAAGCGCAAACGGTCGGCGAAGAAAGAAGCATTCCCAAGACCGGTCGCAGAACAGACGCCTCCAAGCAGTCGGAGATGTACTCAATGTGGCCATGATTTGAGCACATGCCGGCACTGTCAGTATCTAACAGAATCCGTTGGCTCCTGCCACAATTGCCCCGACAGGAGCGCTGCTACGGTTCAAGCTGGGCCTCCTTCTGAGTTACCTGCTCAAACCCGCCAAATACCATTGCCAACAGTCTATACGCTCAATCAACAGTACCTCCAGCCTGGGTACTCAGAGAATCCTACGTTCTTTCCTGGGGCGATAGGGCAACAACCTCATCCCAATTCAAACCACACGCAGTACCCTGGTGGGTCGAACTATCGTCGATCATTTGACAATGCAGAATACGATGGCAACGATGACTTCCTCTCGGGGTCTTCACTTATCGGTGTTGCAATGGTCGACGGAAACCACGGCAGTCTGCTTGGTGTCAACCACAGACTACAATCGCCGGTGTTTGACCGCGATGTTAAAATGCTCCGCAAGATCGGTGTGGGCTCACCAACTGAGCCCATCTCCTTGCTATCCCATTTCAACCAGGCGATGAAACAAGCCTCCTCCACGCCTTCTCCTGGGATATTCACCGAGATCCCGCTCAGAAACCGTGAACCGCTCACGCTCAAAATCCCTCAACCTGCCTTCGAATGCCAATGCCCGTGTGCAATCCTGTCTACCGTTGATAAATACAGCGCCCGTGCCAGCGCTCAGCTTTCCTCCTCCGAGCGAGTCGAGATGACGTTCAAGATGGTCCCGGCTTCCCGCGAGTCTAACCACCCCTTGCGTACCCGAATCCGGGTATTTGTGAAGCTTTTCAAACTCAGGTCGTCGGTCTCAAAGCCAAGCGGAAGAGACAGAAGAAGAAAACAATCTATTCAATCTGAAGCCGCCGCGGAAGACGATGTTGGATCTGATGCAGACTCAGACCAAGCTCTTTCTCCTACCTCACCCTCGGGCTCTGAGCTTGCCCCGGTCACACCATTGATCGAGGATGTCCAAGACTGGTCATTTGAATTTGATCTCGAGTGGGCTATATCGATATTCTCCCAAATAACCAGTGACATTACTGTCGATACGTACCTGAAACTGTTCCCTCCCCACCCTGGTCGCATACTGGACTTCATCTCGATGTTTTTCATGCGCGAGTTTGAGAAACGCTGGACCTTGGACCTTGATAGAGCTTACTTGTTCTTGATTTACCTCATGATATCATGTTCCTCTTCTAATTTGTGATTTTGACATTTCCGACCGTGCTAATACCTGATACCCGGCAGTTTTGTTCCCTTCTAATACCGGTCTTTTGTTCGTGAACACTTTTTGACACTTTTGATTCCTCCTCCACTGTCTAATTCTCTGTGTGACTGCGCTTCTGTCTCTGCGTAGACTTTCTCATGTTCCGTTCTGTTTGGGTGGAAAAGTGTTTGATTTGAACTTGATGTACTCCGAGATTGATTTTCAGATGATAGCGTTGCGATTCATGGAGTTTGTCATTGATTTCACCTCAGCTTTACAATAATTCCTATGCACTTTTTGGCTAAGAGCTGTACTTCTGACTTCCTCGCCCTCACTGGAAGGTAATGGCAGCCAGTAATTAAAACTGGCTTTGTTGTCGTAACAAATCTTTTTCCCCTATAACCTTGGAACACCCAGCTAGGAATTTCATCAGAAGAAGATACTGCAATTCGTGTTGCATTCGAGACAAGGAGACAAGGAGAGAGAAGGAGGTGTGAGAGAAGTGAGAGCACATTTCTGCCTGATTTGTCAGGATCCGAAGAGCCCTTCCCACCGCAAAAGTTTCCGTTCGATCAGGTGACTGCCCCACATTTCTCTAAGTATACACGCTAAAATCATTACAATACTGCATCACATACAGTCAAGCTATTGCCATCAAAATTCCAAGGTGGTCTTGAATCTTACCCTTAAGCTCACAGACTAATTTTAAGGATGTGAAACCTAGTAGGTAAGACATGGTATCATGAAAACACTGGCCTGAGTACTTCAAAAGATGTGGGGCTATCATGTGACCGAATGGAAACTTTTGCGGTGGACAGGTCTCTATGGAGCCTGAAAAATCAGGCAGCAACATGCTCTCACAACTTTACTCAGGCCCACAGCTTTCTTACTCTTTTTCGCTAGCTTGATATCAGTGTCGCTTAGTATCGGGATTGGGTTGAGAGAACTCACGCTGGAGTTCAGATGGTTGACCCGACAATGTTGTTGTCATGAGGGCTCTGCCGGCAGGTGATCTTGTCACACTATTCGCAATTGGGGGTAACTATAGGTGCCGATCAATCATGATATGATGATGGTGTGTACGAAGTAGCTTAAGCCCTTTCGATGTTCTGTATCGAGCAACTCAGGTCCTTGAAAATGGCTAGCTACTTGAGTGTCAAGGGTTCGCAGTACTGATCACCCACATTCTTCACGGGCTACATACCGCACTCCGGAGGGTAAAGAAAGTAAACAGAGCCATGAAAGATCCCACCCTATTTACAAAATACTACCCACCATATATGAGCGCCGCTAGCCATTCCCTTAGGTTTTGACCCGTTCATGGCGCTATTGTGACCTGCTGCTCAGAACACTGGCATGATCCTAGTCAAGCAGATCACTCAAACACTGGATATCCATGCCATCAAGCGAATAATATTTACTGTCCAAGCAAGTGCAAGGACTGTGAGATTTCATTGCTTAAATAGTTCCGAACGATCGATATTTGCCCCACTTCCAAGGTTCATACTCTGCAGTGCTGGTGATAACCCTCTCCCTCCCCCCTTCCCCCGAGGTCATCCTGGTGACAACATCATGTTGCTTTCGGATATCTATACAAAGTGTTAAGAAGCCCACAACTTTCCCTATTTATGATTTATATAGAAGCTCAGCAAGGACGAATCCAAAGTTGGCCAGCATCATAACAAAATGCGTCACCTCATGTCGTTGGCACTGGTTGCCCTGACGTCGACCAACCCTGTTCATGGTCTCGTCGGCAAAAATGCACCAGAAGGAGTCCCGCAATATGTTCTAGACTATGGTGAGGCTTATTATGGCCAACAATTCTGTTCAAATATGCTGATTCAACCGCAACAGCACCGCTAATCTGGCTCCATAGCCAGGAAACATACATGCCCAGTGATCTCCAAGCACAGATTGATAATACTGTTCCCAAGGTCAATTGGACTTCTATTGAGGGCGTTCAAAGTCCTCTAGACTTGAGTAACCTTGATACTTTGAACGACCTCGGCAACACAAGTGTTTATTTGACGTCCCACGAAGGTATCGAGGCCAGCCCACAGCCAGCATGGTTTCGAGGTATAGCCCCGGACAAAGATGGGCGCATTGGAAATGGCACGGGAAGCGCGATTATCCTCGCTAATCGCGGGAATGAGACGGTCGATGCTTTTTACTTTTACTTCTACGCGTGAGTCCGAACAAATTTACTGAATGTGACGTCCTGCTAATGTATTTTTAGATTCAATAAAGGAGATAAAGTTTTGAAGATGGAATTCGGGGATCATATTGGAGACTGGTTAGTCACAGAACCATTGCTCCAATCTTTCAGACTAACCTGGACATACAGGGAACATAACATGATTCGATTTCAGAAAGGCCAACCAACTGCAATCTGGTATAGCCAGCATGCCAGTGGCCAGGCTTTTACATACCATGCCGTCGAAAAGAAAGGCAAGCGTCCATATGCCTACTCTGGAAATGGAACTCATGCCAACTATGCAACCTCTGGGTAGGTTCCCACCTTGAAGTTCCAAGTCTTTTGATGGATCGTATCGAGGCTAACGTTATTAGACAACACGATCATGCTATTCCCGGCATAAATCTCCCGGCGGGGTTTGTAATGGATTATACAGACCGGGGAAGTGTCTGGGATCCTACTCTGAACGCATTCTTCTACACCTACGACTCTCAGACAGCCACCTTTGATGCTATTAATTCAAGGGATCCAGTTGCATGGCTAAATTTCAATGGGAAATGGGGAGATGACCAGCCTCCCGGCGAGCCCGAAATTTTTGGTCAGGCCAAAAACGTGGCTGGTCCAAACGGCCCGAAGTTCAAGGGCCTGGGAAGGAAGCTGGTTTGTCCATCTAAGCCCTGTCTCGTGCTTCCATTCAGAATCTGGTCCGGAAACTCCACTGAATGATAGTGGCGATGCATACCGTATGAAACAGTTCCGCATTTCTACAGTGGTGTTTCATAAGTATTTGACCTCCAGTACTTTGAAAGCCATCTTTTGGCTTCACCAACTTGTATACAACAAACTTTCACCTATCTTTTTTGCCGTCTTTCTAGTTATCTTTCTAATTATCCTTTAGATAATATATTGGATTGAATTAAAGAGCCTTTTTCCAGGCAGTATTAAAAGAGGATTTCTGAAGTCGAAGCACTCAAGGTCAAATACTTATGCAACACCACTGTAGACTAGCATAAGCCCAGAGAGGTGTTTTCTCTTCATGCCCGGAGTGCTTTTCACCTCGGGTGCAATGAAAGAACTCATAATTTTCCCTATCTCTTTATATCTGGTCAATCATAAGCCGACATCTCTTCATAAATAGAGCGAAATAGAGCTCCCAGCCTTTGTAAGTCGGGGGCATCTCTGCCCCAGAATTCTAACGAACTCAAAGCCATCTCCACAAACTGTCTCCAATCTGAGCGAACTGTGATTCTCTCACTTTTCTTCGCTGCGATAATGGAAAGCCCACAGCGGAATGCTGCACGAGCTTGAAACCAGCTTCCATGGTGCCGATGCTGAATGCTGTCAAGATCTATCATAGCGTAGCAACCTTCAAGGCAGCGTTGAGCAAATCCATAAACTGTAGGGGCCTGTAATGTAGTTGAGTGAATCACCAGGAACAAGAAAGGCCGAAGTATACTGTCTTGCACAGCAAGAGATCGAGTCCGGATAAAATATGGTAATTCTCGATCGGAGGCTTCACCCTCTACAAATTTCAGCCAAGGAGGAAGTCTTGACGAAGCAAGGGTCTGGTGTCTCTCCAGCTCCATTGCATTCTGGGTCAGTGACCCAATGGGGGCACCGAGGAGTTGGGTGTCATGCGTGCCTGAGTAAAACGTGCTCATGACTTGATGCATCGTGCGCTTTTGGGACACTTCAAACAGATAGTAATACCAACTTTCCTCTAGAGGGAATTCGTCGGGAATGTCATTTCCACTTGCCGGGGGGTTCGGATAGTCCACTGGAAAGCTGGGCTCGGGAACCAGCAGAGCGGGTAGATCCAGCTCAATGCGGAGCTCACTAAACACGAATCCAGAGTTGTTAGCTGGAAGGCGCTTTTCTTCAAGATTGAATGACGTACAACTCAGATTTTGATGCAGACCAGAAAAGGCGTTCCTCAAGGTCACTTATCTCGGTGTTGATCGATCCAGGGCTCCTGGTGCGCATGTACAGAGGCATTGCGGTAGACACCATGTAAAATGAGTGCCATGCTTCCAGCGCCTGCAGGGTATACATCTCATAGACACCAGAAAGAAAGTAGCATTGGAGATATAATATGGATGAAATGCTCAGCAGACCTATGCGCTTTCGGGCTGCGAAATAGCAAGCGTCTGCGAGAGACCTGTCAACTTCGGGTTCAGCATGCTGCAATGTTGAAACTCGCTGAAAAGTTGTCGATATGATACCCAGCGCCGAAGTAAGCAGCTATGGGAAATTAGCAAAGTAGCGTGATAGGAAATTGAAGGTCGCCAGCCAGACGTACAACCAGGCAACTGGGTCCATCCCATGAGATACCATTCTCTGCGAATTCATTCGCATATTGGAGTAACGCTTTGTGCTCAACAACCGGATTTTTGGTATGAACGTTAGCAAGAAAAGCACGAACATGGACTGGAAAGTTCTCCTCGACGACCCCTCGTGAGCGCGATATTCTTGTTGCTAAGTCATCCTTTTCCGACACGAACATCGACTCCAATATCCCATTGTGACGTGCGTTGTGGAGAATTGGCCACTGCAGCACGCGGCAAGATAGATTGCAATGGGACAGGACCTGAGAGGATGCCGAAAATTGGTCATCGCGAGCAGTTGTGGGCCATCCGGGGGAGACTGTGTTAGCACTGGTACCGGGTGTAGTAGCCGGGATACTCTCTACAGAGTGAGTTCGTTGAGTTTCAAGAAGAGAAACAACGTAGTTCATCTTCTCCAACAGAGCCATGCTAGCCGGGTCAAAGCTATTGCAGTCAGCGCCAGGCCTATCGGACGAATCGGCAACACTTACGCATTGCTCTCCTGCCCCGCAGGTTGGTACGAGCAGATCGCGCCGATGTCCGCGCAAAATCCACATGTGGGTCGAACATTGTCACATTTTGTTTTTCGGCGTCGGCAGATCTGGCATGCAGTAGCCGCTCTTTTGCGCGGGTAGGAGTCGCTAGGTGCTGTTGTGGATGCTTTTCGTTTTGTGCTTCCCTCTGGGGTAACAGTGCTACTGACCGGTAAGTGGGGTCAACTCCTTGCATGATGCGACTCACGTATTCGGCAAATCGGGGGATTGCTCCGTCATGGTGAGAGTGTGTCAAGATCTCGCGTCGCAAGCGTCGCCTGTGGCTCTCAAGACGAGGGGAGATGCAATAATGCGACGGGGAGGGAGACGGGGAAGCTCGGGTCTAAATATGCTATCCCCGCCTGGCGCTAGTGAAAAGTGGGGCTGTCGGCAACTTCCCCGGCCATCTATATCATCACACAACTTGCTTAGACCTTGGGAGCTTCAAACAATTCTCCTTCTCTGTTATCCTTGTCATCATCTACACAAAGCACTTTCAGCATGATGTCGACCCCAGAATCGAAGACCTCGAAGATTATCCGCGTGGGCATTATCGGATGCGGCGAAATCGCCCAGGTTGTCCATATCCCGGTCTTGGGCCATCTCTCTCACCTCTTTCAGATAACGTATCTTTGTGACGTCTCGAAATTGGCACTCGACCACTGCCAATCCAAAGTTGGCGGGTCTCCACCCCAAACAACTCTCGATGCAGAAGAATTGTGCTCATCTCCGGCTGTGGATGTGGTCTTTGTGATCAATAGCGACGAGTACCACGCTACCCACGCGATCCTGGCTCTTCGAAATAATAAACATGCTTTTATCGAAAAGCCAATGGCATTGAATGACCGGGACGCCGATGCACTGATCGCTGCCGAGAGAGAATCTCCAGGTCGTGTGATGGTGGGGTACATGCGACGCTATGCGCCAGCTTTTCTCGATGCTATCCAGGAGATTGGTGGCATGGATAAGATATTATACGCACGAGTTAGAGGTTTGATTCAGCATTCCAGATAAGACAGTCATTTCGCTAAGAACTTTGCGCATGCAGATATCATCGGCCCCAATTCAACTTTCGTTGGACAATCCGGAACCTTTCCTTTGCGGGCGAATGACTTCAGCGAAAAAGACATACAGGACAGAAAGTCCCGGGCCACCGATATCGTCCATCAAGGACTAGCAGAAGCTGGCCTGAAGACCTTTGGTGAAACGACAGCGACAATGTGGAGAGTACTTGGTGGCCTTGGCTCTCATGATCTCAGTGTGATGAGAGAAGCTCTAGGCATGCCAACCGCGGTAGTTGGGGCCTCTTTGAAAATGCCTTTCTGGAGGTAAGTTTCACTCCTTCCCCTTGCAAAGTAACCACTTACTGAAGACTGACAAAATCAGTGCCATATTCCAGTATCCTTCTTTTACGGTCACGTACGAGTCAGGAATGGATTCGGTTCCACGATTTGATGCGCATCTAGAGATCTATAGCGCCGAAAAGACCGTGCGAGTTCAGTACGATAGCCCATACGTCAAAGGACTACCCACGACTATGCACGTGTCGGAGAATTTGGATGGAGTGTTCCGGGAGACCACAACTCGTAAAACATACGAGGACTCATACACACTGGAAATGAAGGAATTGTATGGGATGATTGTGGAGGGAATCCCTGTCCGAACTACTTCCGAGGACGCGAAAGAAGATTTGAAAATATTTAGAATGCTGGTCAAGGCTGCTTGGGGGAAACAATAGATACTGTAGAAATTTGCATCTTCTGAATATTGGTCATTTTCTTTTCTAAACCTCTGACCCGTTCTACAGTGATGTTCCATAAGTATTTGACCTTGAGTACTTCGACCACAGACCTACTCTTTTAATACTGCCTAGCAGAAAGATCTGTAATTGGGCCCGGTACAAGGTCTAAAATTACATTTGGACAGACAGCAAAAAGACAGCCAAAAATATAGACAACCTTGAAATTTTATCATATCTAAGTTCGTCAGATTAAGGGGTGGACTCCAATGTATTTGAGGTCAAATACTTATGAAACACCACTGTATGAATGCGCCAAGATTCCCTTCTCCGAAACTATATCAGGTACGCAATATGGTGCACATTTTGCAAACCCACCCCTAGTCGGGCGTTTTCCGAACTCTTTGAGCGTAGATTAAAAGCGGTTGCATTGCTGTGGCTTGTTTCGAGCACGGTTTGATTTCCGAACTGGAGATGGTTATGATACAACTAACAGCCTATCTTTATAATTCTTTTCATATTAAATCTAAGTACATACGACCACAGGGTGTGGAAAACAGGGCTTCCCGTCCGCTCAGCCGTACTTAAGCCACACGCCGGTGAGTTAGTAGTTGGGTGGGTGACCACCAGCGAATCCTCACTGTTGTATGTTTTTTTTCGCACGAAATTTGAAAGGGATCCACTCTTGGCTTTCGGCCCGAGTACCCCCGTCCAATCAAGAGTAGCCTTCACCCACATAATTTGGAGTACTCCGAAGCTCTGTGAGACTTATTTAAGACATCTTGGTTATCCTGTTGTTATTTCTATTTCGTACTCATTGTTAAAGTTTCTCCCACCCATAGTCATCATGGATTGCCCAACGCTCAGATGGGGTGTTATTGGTCAGTGAATATCGATCCCTTCGGTGATCACTCACTGACTGTCTACAGGCACTGGACTTATCTCGTCTTGGTTCGTCGGAGACCTCGTTCTTCCAAGGGAAGACAAGACAGCCAACCATATCATCCAAGCAATTGGATCCTCATCCCAACAGAAGGCTGAAGATTTCATACAAAAGTTCGCACCGGAAAGTACCGCGACTGCCTATGGAACCTACGATGCAGTTTACGCAGATCCCAAGGTGGATATTATCTATATCGGAACCCCACATGCATTCCATAAGGAGGGGTGCTTGGCCGCTATAGCCCACGGAAAGCACGTTCTGTGTGAGAAGCCGTTTACCTTGAACCGCCGCGAGGCTGCTGAGGTTTTTGATGCTGCGAAAAAACAGGGTGTTTTCATTATGGAGGGTAAGAATTGGATCTTGAATATTTGAGCTTTACTAACGATGTACAGCCTTATGGACGAGATTTACACCCTTGTGCCAGCAGCTTCAGAAGGTCGTTCACGAGGAGAAGCTTGTTGGAGAAGTCTATCGGGTATTTTGCGACTTTGGTCTACAGTTTGACCTTGATAGTCTGCCAAGCTCCTCTCGCTTGAAAAATGTAGCTTTGGGCGGTGGATCGCTGCTTGATATTGGGATTTATTCGATTACCTGGGGACTACTACTCCTCGATGACCAAATCGGAGAGAAGGCAGCCACCCCTCACGTATTTTCCGCCCAGACGATCAGCGAAGAGATCGACGTTGCTACGTCAATGGTGCTGCATTATCCTGAAAGTGGTCGCCAGGGGATTCTAACCTCAAGCATGAAGACAAAGACCGATCCCATATTCGCCAGAATCGAGGGATCTAAGGGAGTAATCACAATCGAAGGTCCTGGAACGTCTATGCCCAGCAAGTTTACCTTTATCCCGCGAGATATTGATTCTGAGAAAAGAGAATTTTCTTTCACCCAGCCTGGATTTGGCTTTTATTATGAGGCAGACGCAGTGGCTCACGATATTGCTGCAGGAAAGACCCAAAATTGCGTCATGCCTTGGGCTGAGACTTTGAGGGTTTCGGAGTTGATGGACGGAGTACGAGAGCGAGGCGGGGCACGATTTCCCCAAGATAATGCTGTCTAGAACATCATAGCGTATAGACTTCATGGATCTTTCACAGACCATCATTTCGGCTTTCAATGCCCAGGTAGCTGGTTTTTCAGTCGCTCTAAAATCCAATAAGTTTAGAAGGTGTAGATTTTGATGATTTGATTATCACACTAGAAGCCAATTACAGGGACTATCAATTTTTGATTTCTAGTATCCATTCCAGAGAGTTTGATCGTTAGCTGTTTAGTCCCATATTTCATGAAGACTTAAAAGCACCCAAAGAGAACCGACTTAATTGCGAATAGATTGAGCACATGCAAGGAACTGAAGAGGAAAAAGATAACATCTTCCCAAGCCCCAAACCGATAAAATCACCAACCTCTTAACCCAACGGAAATTCAACGAGGCTGGAGAAATTATCCCAGGGACTCAAACCCCTCTTCCTTCGGCACCAGCAAGCTTGATCTGGTTGAGCAGTCGGAAAGCTTGATCAAACTCAGACTGCTGCTCTTCAAGGGTCGTGGTGGGAATCAAAGTCAATGCCCGCTCGGTCATAATACCCCTGTTAGGGTCTGCTTGTATGATGCGGTGAATGGCGGCGTTTTGGATGCCATCTACTGTGGCCCGTGCTTGTATCAACCTCAGAACCCGCTCTAGCTCCTCGAGTTCCCCCAATCTAGCTGTCACGCACGCTGCACTCTCGCTGGCGGGGATGCTCTGCGACTCCCGTAACAAAGCTGAGGAACGGCCTATTCGGTGGGCTTCGGGGGCCTCCTCGCTTACAAGCGGCTGGTAAAACTCGCACCGCGTCTTATGCCCACCCCAATGACAGTTACCACACGCGGTAACTGTACGCTCGTCGTCGTTAAAACGGACACATAGGGCCCAAGGGCCGCCCCCTCTCATGCAGCGCTTGCATTCTGGCTGAGAGACGTCACCGGTGATTTGTATGAGTGCCGATTCCACATTGGCGGCACGAGAACCGATTTTTCGTCCATCTTCCCACTTGTTTCCCAAGTAGTAATTCGTGGAACCGGCTCACGAACAGCGGCCGATTCCATAAGAGCTTTCATTGCCGTGGTCTTTGGTAAATCTCCAACGCGAGCGATCTTCCAGGGGAGTGTCTTGATGTACGGGGCCCATTCACCGGGCATCATGGCCTCATTGCCGGCCATTGTCACGGGGACGGTAAGGGGAGGAGCCATGGACGAAGGCCCTGCGAGAATGGGAAGGGAGCTTGCATCATATCAGTTACTGAGGTTGATGCCCATGGCCTTCTGGACCCTGGAGGGAGATATTTACGAGCCATCGAACTCGGAGGAAGCTTCCTCCTTGAGAATGAGAAGAATTTGGTCTTTGGGGGTGATGGGATCGGACATCTTTTGCTTTGATGCTGGTATGATTGATCTTGATTTGAAGAGACGAAGATCGGGATTTGGAGACTTCAGCGTCACTCGAGGTAAAAGGAGTGAAGAAGTGAAGAAGTGAGGAAGTGAAGGGAGTGAAGTTAGCGAAAGAAGTGAAAGTCGACGCCGACCTTGGGAGGAGACAAATTAAACGAGCATATAGCTTGAATGCGGCCTGCTGCTATGTAAGGCCCCCCTACTCTTAAAAACCAACGAAACTCTTGGATGCTGAAGCCGAGGAAGGAATGCCACTCGGTGCTACTCTGGGTAAAGTAGGCTCTCCGGGCCTCGATGGCGCCCGGCTGCTCGGTGGCGAGTCGGCCGTAGACCGTGCCAGCGACGGTGGAGGAGTGGCCGGCCTGAAGATCGGCCATGTGAGCGGCGAGCTCGTCGACGTTCATGTGGGAGGAGTCATCGAGGTCCCGACGGGCGTGCTCGAGATGGGCGTTGGCGATGAAGGGGGCGCGGCCCCGAAGGCACTTGCGACTGATGGCGATCGCGACATGCCATAATACGGCAAAACTCAGCCCAGAACTCGGACACGAACTGGGTACCTCGGTTGGAGACTGTCGAGTCCGGTAAGCCAGTCCATCGTACAACATGGTCAACGAATAACCTTGCTATCTGCTTCGCATCCACGCTCTTCGTGCAAGGTATCGAAATCGGTCTTTTCGAAAGTCGGCAAACGACAACCATCATGTTATCGTAGCCGTGCTATATGGGATCGTGACCTGTAGAGGACACATGTGGGATATGAGGGTCGCGCATACTTAGTCCAGCTAAATGAGAGGGCCCCTATGCCAGGCTCTGGGAGCATAGCCTGAATTTAGCTCGGGGGTAAGGTGACGAACTCAGCAACCTATATATAGCGTGTGCAGTTCTAATGTGCCGGACTTGGAATCCTAGTCTTTTGCCCTGACGCAGTAAAATAGGATCTGAATGCACCCCAGGTCTGCTCCATCCTGACGATACTGCTTCTTATAATTCTTCCTCTAGGCTATCGAAAAAATCGATAAACTGCTTTCTTCCATACCCAGCTATCAAACAATACGCAAACAACCAATAGCAAACCCCTTTTTATTAGTACATGATTACTTCGTACACTTCCACTGAAGACACTAAATCTCCATTACTTTAGTGCTACGTATGCATCAGTTACCAGATGCAACCTTGGAACGCTACAGCAAACATGCAGCTGTCAGCAAGCATACATCAATGGAAGCTTCATATATGAAAGGTTCATTGACTAGTCGCTAGTTTGCTTGCCAGTCTACTTCCAAGGTTGTCAGAAACCTAGTTCATTGAGCAGAAACCCACCACGGACCCCGATAGTTGGAGAAGGTCAGAACAATCCTGGCTAACAGGCCCATACTGCTCTACAGAATGCATGTACTGATGAGCCACGTGTTAGAGATTGGCCTGGTACCGTGCTGTGAGCCTTTCAAAGTTTCTCCCTTCATCAAAAGCTTTGATTGCTTCTAACAGCGCCGAAAGGCTGCTGTGGAATATATCCAGGACCTCGAACATGCGCTCAGGAAGGAGTATACCCACGAATTAGAGAAATATCCATGACACCGGGCTAGCCAAGAGAGTGAGAGCGCAGAGTCGTTAACATGATAGAGAAAATCAGAAAATCATATTTCGACAAAATCTCGCCGACCAAGCCCATAGATAGATAGCTGGGAAGCCACGAGGGAAGGATTCATCGAAGGACTAATAACCGCACCAGAGCATCGACATTCATCGAAAGGTTGCCCGGCGCAGAAATACCTCGAGCTTTCACAGGGTGCGGGCGAAACAATTGGCAGCTATCTAACAAAGGTAGATGAATTTTACCCTCGTCACGGAAAGGGGAAAACTGGCCTTGGAAGAAAAATCATGTACAGTCTAAATGATTATTTTGATAGGGATATGGTATACATGGGGATCAAGGGCCAGAAAAAAATATGCTTATGTTAACATCTAAAGAATTATCGTTGACGTATACTCTGGTGTCCGCTAGAGTCCATTGGGTGAAGGAATTGAAGAGAGGCTCACCGCGCAGAAAGGGCAGAGCTATCAACATGCCTTCCAGAGGTCCGTGAATCCAGTACATGTCTTTTGAGGCATCTTTTCAAGGGTCTGTTCAAGGAGGCTCAAGACTTCTACTGAAACGCCCGCACTAAGACCGTCATCACCAAAGGCCACCCAAGCTGAATCTAACAGCGAAGCAAGCTAAATCAGTCTTGTCAAGCGTCACTTCAGCATGAAGGGTGTCGAGATCCCTGCGTGGATGCCTCGTTTGTCAGGCTGCCAGGCCCCCAACTAGATCTAGTCGAGACGAGAGAGCTTCTCTCTCTCTCTTTCTCTCTCTCCTTTCTCTCTTCGTCTCAACAATGAAGTGTCAAATTGCCCCTTTCTTGTTTCTTCGTTAAAGGGCAACGGAAACACCAAAAGGAGCCCGCGTTCCACAAACAATCATTACCAATTTCCCCAGCCTCGGTCAATGCAATCATCATCGCTTTGAACCAACTAGCCCGGAAGCTCACCGTGTGAATTTCCCAGCCCCCGTGTTCACATTATACAAAGTTAAGGAGTTCATACACCTGTATGAAGGATATGCCAAGGGAATGGATTGGGATACCTTTCAGCAAAACGCGACTCGGAAAAGGCCCGAGAGCCTTATTCTGGGCCCACTTGCTTCTCTGGATCGTCGTGAACAGGAATACCGCGGTGATAGCTGGGAAAGAATTCGCTTCTCGTGTGACAATAACCATAACGCAAGCAACGGAACTCACTCGTCACTCGCTTAGTCTTGACGTGTGTCAAACTCGGTTTCCTCGATCCCAGTGAACTTTCTGCGTCTGAATCGATCGCGATCCATACGGACGACTCACGTTTCTCCACCCTGCCAACGGTATGGTTCCAACTAAGCAATACCAGAGCTGCCATAACCATTCTCTCAACTCACCTTCATTATCCACTCGAAAGACTGCACCGAGTGAATAACCTGCGTCTGATTCACAAAAATTATACGATGGATTGGCCAAGGCACAGGATAATATTCGAATTCGGAAGGAAATTATCAAGAACTACATCAAAGTATTGGACATCGGCTAGCACGGGAGGAAGGTCCTATAAGAGAAGCTACCAAAGATGCTCGATCAGCTAGGAGATGAGACTTATTATCATCCAGAGTCGCCTTTCCACACTGCAGGCACAACTGAAGAGACTGCCGAATAGCCTCCGACCAAGAAGTTGAAGATCGAAGACAGCTAGCCAAATTGTCCATGCCGCTACCAAAAAGCAGAAAAGAAGCACGAAGAGAACTTCCTGGCCTCACTCAGAGCTGCTTAATAATTGTATTTTTTTATTGCTGCAATTTTCAGGCACTAGCAAGACATAAGTATAATTTGATTTTTATTTGGTGTAGCAAAGCCAAGTCCCAATTGAACAGGTAGATAATGGATGTTGAAGAGCAATGCGGCTCCTGCCAACGATCACGGCGCTTGGAAAGCTATTGAGTAGAAACAATCCAGTTTATGATGATTTTCCACTGGATCATGATAAGCAACCATCGGGAAATAAGCACATACGACCACAGGGTGTGGAGAACAGGGCTTCCCGTCCGCTCAGCCGTACTTAAGCCACACGCCGGTGAGTTAGTAGTTGGGTGGGTGACCACCAGCGAATCCTCACTGTTGTATGTTTTTGTCATGTTCTTTTTGTCACCAGTGTGTGACTGACTCAGGGTCCTCATCCAGAGCTTGCTGGCGGGCGCCCGAATAGACATCAACAATGATCTGCCGAAATTCGGCAAACGTTTCCTTCTCACTGTGCTTGGCCAGAACATACACCAGGTCCCTTTGGGACCCGTCCTGCAGACCGTACATTGTCCTGAAGCCCAAATTGGGCTTCTTCTCCCCGTGGCGATGGTAAAAATCATCGGCCCGACTAAGATACTCGCCAATGGCTTCATGTGGACCCTGCGCCAGCTGGTTGTATTCCTGTTCCATTCTGAACTTGGCTGCGTACTTGCTCTCGGGTTCAACGTGGAACTGCTCCAGGAAGCTTTGTTTCAGAAATCCCCAGTCTTTCTTCTGGTCCGGGCTCAGTTCGTTGAACCAACTGTCTGCTTGCCCGGCGATATTTTGACGAAAGGCGATTCGCAGATCATCCTTCATCGACTCAACGATCTCTTCTTCCTCCATGGTAAGATCATTGTGAATCTTCTTGCTTCGAAGACGAGGAAACATCGATAACTCGCGAGCATACTCTTTCCGCACCGAGTACTCCAGGTCATCAATGAAGTCCTCCGCGAAGTCTTGGCTCCGGCTAGTTCCATCGAATACCTTGATTTTAAAGATGGTCATCTCGCCGCGCTTTGGTAGCAAATAAGCCGCCAATCGGAACTATTCCAGTTTCGGTGAGTTCCAACCTTGGAAGGTTTCTCCTTCTCGATGCACCTGCACGCTTGTGATCAATCCTCTGCAAACCGCGTCAACAGGGTAAACTTTTCTCGTACGCTACGAGAAAGAGGTGATGAAACTTTGATGGAGTACGATGAGAAAAGGCAGTCTTGGGCAGTCTGGTGATGATGTTCCTCAAAACTACTATGGTTTGTGGGAATGAGAGGAAAACGCACATGCCTCGACGGTGAGGGGCGGCAGAGACATAGAGCCTGTCACAACGGCGTCACAGCATCAATCTCCAGGGTCTTCCTAGGTTCAAATGTTCCAAGGTTGGCGGAATATATGACTAAAATCTAACTGAACAGCCAAGTGAGATCTCAACTATAATGTCTACCTAAGCAAATGGCATTGTCTTCAAGAGCTATTTGAGCATTGCCCATATCAGCACGGCCATGATTATTTTAAAGCTTAACGAGACCGGGCTTCTCTTACTGCAATGTTAGTATGCGTTGAGTTTGACCTGGGTATCAAGGGGAAGCGAGGATCCAGAGAGGTGACTTCCCTTGGCATAAAACCGATGCAGAATGCGAGATGAAAATTAGAAAGAGCAGAGAATTGGAAGGAAGAAAGAAGCAAAATGCGGCCCGCTGCTGCTATTTGAGACTAACTCTCAACCCTTGAACACTCAGGAGACAATTGCATACCACCCTTCTTCACACTTCTTCCTTTTTTTCACAATCAACACGATAGCCCAGAGCCACACAGCTATCATCCAACTATTTTCTCACTCGACTGTCGGAGAAATAAAAGCACCGTGGATAATGCCCTCGAAGTGCTGTCTGACAACCCCGTGTACTCGTGGGCGACGGGTTTGAGATGAACTACATAACCAACCTCACGCATTTCCCACCCAACCCCTTCGCCGTGAGCCAGGCATACGCTTTTCAAACAAATGTACCAGGATATAATGCATCGTTGGTACCGCGACCTTAACTTTCGAAGCTCGACCGGTACAATCGACTTGGCAAAATATGGATGTTGAAGAACAATGAGATGCCTTCCAACTATCAAAAGGACACTCACTTTCTGCATCATGTCACCAGACCTACTGAACTCTGGATCATGTTACCCCGTAACAATGGAGCTTACAATCTTGTCGCGCATGTAAATTCCAACATCCTGACCCGCTCTGTTTATGAGTGGAGCCATTCCAGCAGCACCCAACACACGCAAAAGCCGTTTGCCCAAAGGCAGGGCAACAAGAAGCACAATGAAAAATAAGACGAAGATGACCGGTTCCGATATACCGCAAAAAGTCAACACCCCACAACCGACAGCAGCCGATGACGATGCCCATCCGACCCATGCACCCCATGCACCCCAGCCTCCCTCTCGCAAGAGAAAACAGCCCTCCGCGCGGTGTCCCCCGGGATTCTTCAGCAGTATCCATTGGCGCCTGTGCCAATTGCAATCGGGGGAATGGAAAGAAGTACAACCAACCGCCGTATCCCCACTACGATCGAAGATGCCAACGAAGCGGTTTCTCTCTCGTGGAAGGCCACGAAACCCAGCGAATTCAAGAAAGCATGAGCTACAAGCTTTTCAGATACCGAACATCCTAAAAGGAAACCTCGGAAATAACAAGTCCCTCAGATACCACGGAATATATGGAGAAAGGATCATGCGGTAAGTCAAGGATTCCACTACAGTCTCGCCAAGAATTCAGTGATGCTAACATATAGAACTAGATGGAGCAATGCTAGTTGGTCCACTGATAAGCCTAGCATGGCTAGCTGAACTGAGCGAGTTAGTAGACTTGGGAGGCATCCCAAGGAATAATCTATCTCGTTTAAGGTCTATGCGTACTTGCAAATTGCAGAATTTAATGACTGGAAGTGAATGCACCATATTCAAGCTCGGAAACTTTTCTTTTCATTAAAAAAATGCAAATACGGATTCCAGCGCAGCAAGAGCGGTTTCTCAATTCCCATGTTGTCTTCACCAGGTCCATTCTGACTGGTCGAGGTGCCAGTTATGCTTGTCAGGGTGCTTAACCAACTCCCACAGCGCGTATCTGATCATGGTGAGTGGCTTGTCCGAGTCCTTCTTGGCAGAGCCGAAGCCGGCAACGTATCTAACATTTCAAGTTAATGATTGGTATTGTCAGAAGCCGAGGACCCTTTACTCACATCCTCTTGTTGCCTTCATCATAGATGAGGTTTCTCATGCCGTATATGGCTGGCTTCCACCGGAATCTGTTCAGTTCCCTTGTATATGATAACGACTTGGAATCACACCGATTAGCATGAAGATAATGGAGAGCTAACTCACTTGTAAGCCTCAGCGAAGGCAGCGCGGACTTCATCGCGGTACTGCCGATTCCCTTCTCGCCAGAAAACTTGAGGATCGATGGGGGAGCCAGAAATACGCTCCCATGCAACGTAGAGTATGTAACCGCCAGGAACATACCCCTCAGTTCCTTGTTGACCTTGTCCGTGACCTAGAAGTTTCGGGACTGCCTTGGATCCGCATTTGCTGAGTGTAGTCAAGGCCTCGTACTCGTTGTGCACAGGGCTGGCTTCAGCTTGGAGGGCTCGGAGTTCCCGGGGACTGCGGAGGGTCTCATCGTATGGTATCTGAATGTACATACGGATGAAGCCTTCTTGAGTGGGATCTGTGGTGCTGTGGCAGGAAAACTTGAGGACGGCAAAGGGAGGGCCGCGTTCACTCTGCCGCCGAAGAAGGGAGAAGGTCTGATAAACCTCAGATAGGAGATCGTCAAGGCGAAGGGCTCCGGGGGGAGATAGAAAGGAGTGGGCAAGCTGGAAATCGGTGCCGATCATGTAGTCGAAGTGGCCGGGACGAGACATTGTGTCAAAGGTGAAGGGCTGAGGTAGTAAACGGAGACAACTTTCTGAGCTAGCAGATCTTGACTGAAGCGTTTCTCAGATTGGCGAAAAAGTAAGAGGAAGATGAAAAGAGGAAGATGAAAAGAAAAAGAGGGAGAGGAGAGCAAAAGGGAGAGCAAAGTAGGCTGGCTGCTGGCAACATGATGTCACATGACATGATGTGCTATGAAAGCGCTTCAAACCAGGCAAATGACGACGAGAACAAAACAGTGGTGTTCTTTAAGTATTTGAACTTGAATACTTCGACTAAAGACCTACTCTTTGAACACTGCTTGACAGAAAGCTCCGGAATTCGATCCGGTATAAAGTCTACAAGAATATTTGGAAAATATTTGGAAAGACAACAAAAAGACAACAAAAAGGATGGAGATAATGATAAATTGAATCAGAGGAGCTATTCAAAGGGCGCAAGCAGATAATGATAATGGTCGATTCAAACGGAAAAAGCAGATAACGATAATAAGGGGCCACATGCAATCAAAGAAATCGAAACCCATTGGGCAGGGTAGCAAAGCAAAAAGGATAGAGTAAATTAAAGAATACACAAGTTGGTCAGGCTAAAATGTGGACTCCAAAGTAGTTGAGGTCAAATACTTGTGAAGCACCACTGTAGGTGTTGGGAACAATGCAGCCATGACCATGACCAGGGGTTTTGTCGGGTTATATCAATTCTGGACTGCGAAGCCGGTCTTGATTTCGATATCAACCTTGAAACTCGGTGCTTGGGTGGTCGCGATGACTCCCACAGCAGATTGCCGAATGGGAGCGTTTGAATGCCACCATTGTGCATCTTGCATGAGCCTGGTATATGACTCGGAAACTCCCACTTCTAGCACTAGTGATGGTGGCAGAAAAGCTCCAGGTGCCCGGCCAGTATCGAAGAGATTTTGGATTCCCTGGTAGTCTGGTTGCCATATATCCGAGCAGAGCCAAAATAACCAAAGTCGCGTTTGAGGTGGTGTGATGAATTCCACCTAACGCTTGATGAACTTTCATTCCAATTGTAGAAGATCCGCACGCGTTGCAGAGACTTGGTTTCATGCAGTATACGAACGTGCACTGTGCCCTTTCAATAGTTGCGTTCACAACTTGAACTTGTTGCTATCGACCCAAAGCCAAGCAGATGTCTTCTCTCTATATTCTTTGTGAAAAGGTGTTGTTTCTTGGTTCTCAAGTTGTGGGTGGACCACAGTGCCATTTTTCGATATAGGCAATCGATCGCGACAGGTGGCTCAAAGGCGGACTCGTGAGGGTTCGTGTGTTCTCCCTGTAGGCCAAAAGGGTTCGAGTGGAACTCCCCGCCAAAGGTACTCGAGAGGTTTTCGGCGAGCCAGAGGCAAAAGGAGCATGAAATTCTGACAAATGTGAGGTCAATGGTATTGCTGGCACGCTGTCACAGCGAGAATGAGGACTGCCCAAGAACATTTGAAAGAATACCGGGTGTGTTTGGGTACTTGCCACCGGTGTCAACGGCAGGAGCATACTCCTCTTCCGTTGTGAAGCTTTTAGCAATTGGGAAGGCGCGATTCCGGCTCTGAAATATCTTGATGCCGATCATGATACCTGATTTACCTTAGAGTGTGGAAGAAGAAGAGAATGTCCGTTGGGAATTGCGAGGATTAATATGCCTGCCATGACTCCGAGATCAGCATGAACCTACTCTGATCCCAGATGAAGGAACATGAGCGCAGACTGATCCACCTTGAGGCTATTTCAAAACAAAAAGAAATGCTAATACGCACACCAGTTGTAAGAATATCTTCACATTCGCGGCATATGCAGTGAGTGACCTTGAAGAATTATTGGGAACAGCCCCCCAAACCGTGGCCCCAAGAATTGATCAAAACGAGAATGATGCGGCTCCTTGGGCGGAGAGTTTAACGAATGCCATATTTTCTCTCGTCCGAACGCGCAGTCGAGCTACCTCGAGTATCATGCGGGATCTTAAACTCGTGCCGGCTCTACGTCAGCCATTCCTATGAGGCAAGCAGGCTGTGAAAGCTAGAACATTGGGTTGTTAGCCCCAGCTAAAAGCGCCCAGTGAAGAAATTTGAAGTGAAATTTGAAATTTTGATTGTGTGTACATGAGACAAAGCTAGGTCAGGTGAACAATGACCGGGGGCTGTTTGTTACTTAAGGGCCTCCATCCACATTTATCTTTGTTCCATTACAACGATTTGTCACTCTTGCATTATGCCCAATGCTCTGAGACTTGTTAGTATTTCTTCGAGTAGCAAACGTGCCAATCATGCCCCATTGGCCCGCACAAGTATTCAAAATGTCGTTGACAACTCCGATGCCGCTCCCGCGCGCACCCCCTCCCCCGAGCATACAGAGCTCCAAACAGAGCCTGCTCGCCCAACCAACGCGAATATCACCTTGACGATGATGTCACTCTGTCTTTCCGTGCTTCTATCTGCGCTCGATCTAACGATCGTGACTCCGGCCATTCCCGCCATAGTCGGCTCACTCAAGTCCGCTGCCGGGTACACTTGGGTGGGGGGCGCCTATACGCTAGCGTACGCGGCGGTCACTCCGGTGTGGGGGTCGGTCTCCGACATTTGGGGCCGAAAGCCGATCATGTTGATGGCGGTAGCGATCTTTTTGGTCGGAAGTCTTGTCTGCGCACTTGCGTCAAAAATGAACGCCCTGATTGTGGGTCGTGCAATTCAGGGTTTGGGTGGCTCGGGCATGGGAATTATGGTCAATATCATTGTTAGTGATATGTTCTCGCTGCGGGATCGAGGGTTATATCTGGCCATCACATCGCTGGCTTGGGCGGTCGGAAGTGCCATTGGGCCGGTGTTGGGTGGTGTCTTTACAGAGAGGCTGAGGCAGGTGGTGCTCGGTATCGGATAACGCAAAGCTGACCGTTTCATAGCTGGCGATGGTGTTTTTGGATCAATTGTGAGGAAATTCGCTTCATGTGATGATCCTAAGTTAACTCAACTTTTAGTACCGATCGGCGCTTTCTCGTTTGTTGTCTTGCTATTCTTCTTGAGAGTCCAAAGCCCCCGGACCCCGATCGCCGCCGGTCTCAAGGTGATCGACTGGACGGGAAGTGTTTTGATTGTAGGGGGCGCTCTGATGGTCCTCCTGGCCTTAGAGTTTGGTGATGTTGCCTATTCGTGGTCTTCCGCAACAGTTGTCTGTCTCTTGATCTTTGGAACAGCAGTGATGGCGCTCTTCGTGGTCAATGAGTGGAAAATTGCCAAGAATCCTATCATTCCCCCTTGGCTTTTTACCTCGCCGACAAAGATAGCGCCCTACGTTGTCTTCGCGTGCAACTCATACGTCTTCATAGGACAAGCATATTACTTACCCCTATACGCGCAGTCTGTCCTGGCAGCGACAGCCTTGACATCCGGATTATACCTCCTTCCACTCATTGTCTCATGTGCGCTGGCCGCAGCTGCAGCGGGAATATTCATGCAGCGAACTGGCAAATATCTGCCCGTCATGTACATTGCGCAAGGATTTTTGGTCCTTGGCTCGGGACTACTAATCAGTCTCGAATTTGAAGCTAACATAACTAAAGTAGTCATCTTCCAGATTTTGATCGGGGTCGGGGTGGGGATGAATATCGAAGCCCCTATCCTGGGGGCCCAGGCTGCGACAAGTGTTCGTGATACAGCTGCGGTGACTGCAACAATGGGTTTTGTGCGGTCGCTTTCCACTGCTATCTCGGTTGTGGTTGGTGGTGTGGTCTTTCAGAATGGGATGAATGGAAAAAACGGGGAGTTAGCAAGTCGACTAGGCTCGAATTCATCTCTAGCCAGCATTTTCAACGGTGAAAATGCTGCTTCGAGTGTGGAGGAGATCAAGAGTGCCGGGATGAGCACCGACCAACAAATCATGGTTCGGAAGACGTACTTTGAGGCGCTGAGGGTGGTATGGGTCATGGTGGGTCTCCATATCGCAATGGTTATTGTTGTCTTATGAAGACATCGTTGCTAATCAAATGTCGTTGTATTAGTACGTTGCCTTTGCTGGACTAGCCACCATTCTGAATTTGTTTGTGCGGGCTCGTAAGCTCCGAAGTGAAAGTGAAGGTGCGGTACTGGGTATTGATCGGTCAGGGCCAGAAGGCACCACGAGTGAGATTGTGGAATAGAATGCATGTCCTTCGCGCACTCAAGACACCGCGTTGAAGATCTGTAAACCAGATAGAGTCTGAATGTATCAAAACATCACCACCCCATATCACTGCCAGTAATTGTTCTCTTCTCACCAGTTCTTCTGGAAGGATTCGGTAGGCACGGAACTGTGCACCTCAGAAGTTGAAGAAACCCGAAAGTGTCTGACCCGATGAGAAAGATTCAGAGATAATATCAATGCCTTGCAAGAACCTTTGCGGATGAGTGAAAGAGTCAACCCCAAACAGGAAGGTACCCAAGCCTGGCCAACTGCCACAACGTAAATCCCCCTTCTCTTATTTTTTTACTCCTTCGCTCTTCTCACTCTGACCCAGAGGTCTTTTGTTTCACGCATCTCATTTGTGTCCTACGAAGCATAAGCCCCTCAAGCCTCAGTTCATCGCCAAGTCCTTCACAGACTAGGGCTCATCAACGTTTCAACTCCGAGCCGTCTGCTTCCATCCAGGCAGCCTTTCGCATATCTCTTCTCTGTGCCCTGAAGAGGGAAATCTCCTCAATCTTCGGTACATCTCCGTCGCCTTCACAGAGTGGAAAGCAAAACCTTTTAACTCTGCACTCCTGCTCCAGCGCTCGGCTTAGTCTCAAATATTCACGAGCTCGTGGGGAAGAAACTTATCCGAGAAAATGTCTAAGCCAGTGCGCCCCGGGTTATCGTTTCGTCCGTGAGATACCCCAATTACCCGATCAAAATCATTCCATGGCTAATCCGTGCTTCTGATAGGATCGCCCCAGCTCCGGAAATCACAAGAGCAGGTGTCGAGATACTCCCGGCCCCAGGCACCGGTCAACACTTGCAGGTTGCGGGCCCTTGGGCGCAGAGATTGATGGGCCCCATCTACTTTTCCAACGGAATGAGCAATGCAGTTGCCACGCAGACTGTTAGGGATCTCCAAGCGTTACCCGCTCTCAATGAGCCATTCCTAAGTGCTCCTCGGGCAATGACGGCTTCAAGTTTCGATGCATTTCTCAAGGGAAAGGAATCCAACGCATTGAGCGGGCTGATCACTGTGGTGGGACAGAAGATGGAGATCGAAAATGAATGTGGCTATTGCAAGGACCGAATTGGCCCATGGGCGAGATGTGCTGTTGTTCAAGGGACGGCGGGGAAGGGATTAGCGTGCAACAATTGCCATCGAGTTGGTCGAGGCTTGCTGTGCGAGAAATACGTTCACCCGGGCAGCGTTCCTCTTGTGAGACCTCATCGCCAGCAAAGACGAATTCAAACTCCAAGCGTTGATCAGCACACCATGGCGCAACAAGGTACTCAACACCAAAGCGTCGACGCTGGTTTGGAAGGCTTAGACCTCCTCGTAAATTGCATTGATGGGGTACTCGAATGCGTAATTCGCGCCGATGAAGCCTATGCAAATGGTAGTCTTCACCCAACTCACATTCGGGAACTCCGGCGCGAGATTGAAATACTATCAGATACTTGGCGCGCTCTTCGACACCGCTGGACTTGAGACAAATTTCAAGAAACGTGTACTGGGAATTGTCTTGTCGTTGACCAACGGGGGAAATGGAATATGAAACGAAACACTGGCAAATGGTGCAAACCAAGTGACAACACGAATCTTATTGTTAGCAGGGATAATCATGAATGATATCATAATTGTCAACTCGTGAACTGCTGAGGATTTAGTGAACTCATACCTAGGTAGATCCCTAGTTGCCGGTCCCTAAATTGCGAGGTTAAAGACGAGTCTTCATGGTCATAGTTACTTGGTCCTGGAAATCGAGCTGATCAACCGCGGAAACATGAAGTCGTAGGTTCGAAGATATACACAATAAAAACCTTGGAATACGACAAAGACCACTCCAAAAACTTTGTAAAGAAGGAGTTTTCTTTTGCTTCTCAAGCCAACTGAGGCCCAATTCCTCATAAGACAACCCAAACTCTGTAATTTCAATTTCTAGTTGCTACCAAAATTCAGAGAATAAACCTAAAATTCTGCGACTCAAGAGCAAGAAAATGTGCTTCACAAGATAGAAACAATCTGTCAACTCCGAGCAGGTCCAGTAGTCGCTGACAAAATTCACACACAAAGTCGCTGGATCAAATACTCGAGCATGTAATTGTTTGTGCCGGATTGTTCTTCAAGTTTGGCAAGTGCGTCCCTTGTCTGGGACTCTAGAGAGACAAGAGTCTCCTTTGTGAACTCGAGACTCTTGGTCTGGTTCATCTTCTCCAGTATGAGCTCCTTGGCTTCAAAGGACATCTTCCCGTTCTTGGATCGCTCGTGGAGAATATTCTCAACCACGAGACGGTCGGGAGAATGGGACAGAAGATGGATCAGGGGGAACGACAGTTTTCCCTCATCAAGGTCTTCAGCATATCCCTTTTGCTCCTTGTACTAATCACTCCTTAGCATTTTGATATCCTAAGAATATCATGGATTTCGATAATACATACTGTCGTGGAGGTGAGATTGATGTAGTCGTCTCGAATTTGGAAATACTGTCCCATGAGTGTCAAAAAGCCGGTCAGCTCATCGATTCCAATTCTCCTGCAAGGGGAAAGGTCAATTAAAATGTAAAGGGCAAGGATCAATTAAAATGTAAAGGGCAAGGATCAATTTTGTTTTTGAGGACAGACCGTGGTTCTTGCGCTTCTGTATAAATTAACCGGCCCAGCATGCAAAACAATCCTCCAGTTTCTGGCGGTAGGATGCATATTAGTATCTAGAAGCATGCCAGTTATGGAATTTTCTTTTGCTCACTGAGTCGGATCATTTGCATATATTCGGCAACGGATGGAACGCTGCTTCTGCGTGCCCAATGAATATCGTAGCTTTGTCCAATGTGGAGATTGTGCATCTCGTCTGCCCAAATAGTCAGTATTGATACCACAGCCTTTGAGCGTCAATGGTACCAGCATACCTAGAAAAGCATCATGGGATGCACTAGAGTTCAATTGTAGCAATTCTTGAACGGCTAGGACGTAGAGGTAGTTTGCTGAGTTGATCGTCTGAGAAACACCAAAGATGCGATACGCTGATGGTTTTCCCCGGCGAAGAGGAGATTGATCCTCAACATCGTCGAGCAAGAGCGATGCGTGGTGCAAAGATGAAACAATTTTTTCGATGTGATTCAGCGATTCATCTGATATGGTAAACCAAGAGGCCAGAGCTTCGATCAGAATACCTCGAACATTCTTTGATGGGAGTCCCTGGATATACTCAATGGGCCCTAGGAGTATCTGGTTACGAATCATCAGTTTCCACTTCGTGTGGAGGTTCAGGTTCCGAAATGACTCACTTCCTTGGATAATGCTTCAGGATTAATACCATTGATCTTGGAAACATTGGGCTCGGCCTTATGGTCGTCGCCATTAGATTCAACTTTGTTCGTTTTGGGAAAACTTTCTTCAGACTTGGGCGCCGTTTTGTTAACATGGATCCCAGCATCAGTAAATTCTTGTTTCTCTGAGGCTTTCAACCTCAATGATGCTGATTTGAGGTAGTCTGAGCACTTTCCTTTTTTCTCATCGACGATATAAAACTCGAGGTCATCGGCATTCACGTCCCCAAAACGGAGGACTTTTTCCCTCCAATCAAGATATCGGATAGCAGAGACTCCCCAATACCAGTTCCCTGACACCATGAGTTCAACAAGCTCAACAAAGTATGTCAGATCCGATGTCTCGTTCTCCACCAAAAAGGCTTTCTTTTTTTCCAAAAATTGTGTTTCGAGTGGGCGGATCTTGTCATGCAAAACCTTGTCTTTGGCCTCATATGCTGTAATGTCAAGTTCGGTCATCATGCGCCACACTGCATTGTTAATGTTGCCTCCCGTCTGAAGCTCCAACGAAGCCTCTCTGTCAAAGCTGTAGATGTCATTGCTCAGAGCTGTCACAACCATACCGGGCCAAGTGATATGCTCAACAGCTTTCAAATCAGCCTGAGTCAAATTGAGCTCAGAGGCGTAGATAATGATGGCTAGATAAACACTTTTGGAAATGAGTGGTGGGATTTGTTTACTTTTGAAGTGACTGGTAACTCACTGGCAAGCGGCATCTTCCCATCTATATTGGAACCATTCTTCCCATGATTGTATCTCCTCTGCCTTTCGTGTCCCGATCCAAGATCGGTATTCGTCGAGCGCTTGAATAATCAAACCCCCTCGAATAGGATCAATCTTGAGAAGTTCAACAAAGATTTGAGCGTAAATCTGCTTCTCATTTGTCTTCAGGTGGTGACTGTCACTTGTTGCCATATCGGAGTTCTTGGCCAGGAATGCTTCTTCCGACGTGGATCGTGTTGAGAATGACTAAGAATGTGAGCAAATAAGATAAAAAGTGGAAGAGGGTCGCGTACTTCCTCCAATTTTCTGCTCGAAAAGGTGTCTAAAGCAAAAATGACTTAGTTCTGCCATCATGAAATGACATTCAAGGTGAAAAAAAGCAACATACCATCCACCACAAAAAGAAATTCTGTCAACTTCGTCAAGACCTCTATTCTCTCTGGCTTGCACTCGGGTAATCCAAGAGTCATGATTGAGCCCTCGGCAGAGGCACATCCTCCTTCAAAATTTCCACCTATCGCTTTCCATTGCTGCAGAAACTCCTCGCTGGCTTTCGTTGAAATTGAATCATACTTGCCTATACGCACGTCGAGTTGGGTGGGGCAAGTTTCAGCAATCACCTGAGGACCTATGACATCAGAGTACGGGAACTTCATTTTCCAATATCAGTCGCTTCCTAGCTCGTGATGAATCAAGAGGGCGTTGATGAGAAACGAGAGTAGCGGTAGGTCCCGACCTCTTCTTATATTTTATAAGACCCCGAGAACTATGCACCCAGATACAATTTGGAGCTATCTTTCATGCATTATTTTCATAGAAAACACATAACAAGCCACCAAGATCAACATGGATTTGATAAATCGTCTGACTACTGGGGACCCCTGCCTGATTCCTGCCTGATTCCGCCAGATCCTTCGGGCATCGAAGTCAGGCAAGAGGAACCTTGATGCATTGTCTGTGCATTTTCATATCATCAAAATCTGGACGCTTGGGCACAGGTAATTGGCTAAATTGGAGAGGAGTATGCTACTCTAGCGTGCAATATCTAGTTCACAGGCATGTGGCCTTACGAAATACATTTCTGTGGACCTTTATCTTTCCCTTTGCCTTTCATTTGTGATGCCTGTATCGCAACAGTCGAATAAGTTAACTACACAGTCCATGCTATGCTTCTTCAATGTTATGCAAAGGCCCCGAGTCTGCGTGGACGCGCAACAAATATTTTATCCCTTGTGCAGCTGCACGATAAGAGCCTACGCGAGAAGGAACGATTGGCTTACACGGTCATTAAAACATACTTCGAATGCTAATATCAGGGGCAAAAAGTGAGGATGAGAATCTGATGAAATTATTGTCGACACCGTGGGAAATCTTGTGATTGATTGAAATCTGCACGGAATCATATGCATTGGAAATGAATATCTGCAATGCGCGTACGGAGTACTCCGCACGCGTATTGCAGACGCAGGTCTTCAGCTTATCAGATTTCCTAATTGTCTGGTAACGAAATTATCCACCTGTTCCTTTCTATTCGAACTTTCAACCTATGTTTTGAGGCCGACCCGTAATTAGGTATTGAAGAGTCCTGCCATAGGCAATTTGATTGCCTCTTGGCACGGGGAAATGCTTACAAGAATGAGAGCCTTCGAAGATTTCTAGGATCTTTGATTCATCACAACCCCTAGTATCCTGATATTGTGAGGAATTTCCCACCCTCTCGCACAAATTTTCAAAGAAGTCTTGCATCGAAACATCGACACACAAGGATGCCAGGATATTGCAAAAGACCCGATTCTGGTCAACAGCCTCGATCCTGAGCTCCCAGTCATGCTGTAAATAGATAGCAAGCATGGTTCTAGCCAATTTTGGACTCAAGTATATGTCAGGATTACAGGGTATGAGGCCTGATGGATCAGGCATTATAACTGCCTGAGGCACCAATATGTCCCCCTGTTAACTTCTACTCTTTTTTTCTCTTCTCCATCCTTCCCTAGTTTTGATTTTTTACAGCAGGACCGATACCTAAAGCTGAACTTTATTGATTTACCAGACATGAAGCTATGATAATATTGGTAATGGATCTTATGCTGTCAATTGAAACTTTTCATCACATGAAAATATTGATCACTCCACACAGCTTTCACACACTCTCTATTGGCTAAGTAGATAGGAAAGGTTTGCTCGCGCGGCCACCTCGGCACTTACTATGTGCTTCTGAGAATGTATAACGACATAATTCACAAAGACAGATTCTGAACGCAACCGCAGCAGGCCCGTTCGCCATTGAAAGATGCCGCGCATTGCATAATCTTGCATTTATAGCTCGAAGGCAATGTTTCTGATATAGGTACAGCTTTTGGACACCTGTGCGAAATATTTTGGTGGCCTGCCGAGGTTTGAGAATTGATGCTTGTCGGGGGTGTAGGCCTCATTTCCTTGTCTTCTATTCCAAATCTCCTCGCCCCAGTTGTTAAGGCCACAAAGGGATTCCAGTTTCGGAGATTGAACTATCATATGGGAAGGACCTCGGAAGTTCTGAAAAACGGAAGCCACGATCTCAGGAGGGTTGGTGCATGGAAAGCACATGGGCAACACTGGAAGGGAGGGCCTAGGAACGCTTCTCGCGGTGAGGGATATATCAGGCCATGGGGGCAGGTATAGTTGCTTAAATTATTCCAAGGTACCAATATTGTCAATGTTGTTAAATAAAATATATGCCATTACAAACAAATATTGCCATGACGTTGTGGGCTCTAGATGCCCATAGGCAGCCATGCATGATAAAAGGATACATACAAACAAATATTGCCGAAAGATATATACGCTAAGCATGATGATCAGGTCAAGCATGTAATTGCATGTGATCCACCTGGAGATTTGACGCTTGTCCTTCCAAGTTGACTTTAGGTATACATAATTTGCACAAGTAGGATATATATAGGGCCCCCAAAGCTTCCAAGGTTTCCATGTTTTCGTTACTGCGGTAAGCTGTGATCGGCCTTTGGAGAGACAACCGCAGAAAGACCTCGCAAATTATCTTGAAAAAAATGGTGTCAACAATTGTAAGAAACCCACAGAAATGAGGAATGTTTTAGTCAGATGCAATTCTAACCTCGAATCCTCGTTTTTCTTCTCTCCAGATATACTTCAGTGTCGTAGCGGTGCTGGCTTCCGTCTACCGCTGTTATTTCGATAAGCTCTCCCAGATCCCAGGGCCCAGACTAGTCGCACTCCATCCAGTAGGCTCAAGAATCTCATCCGGGATGTGAGATACACGTTTCTAACCAGTCCTCTTTAGTTTTGGTCAATCTCAAGATTGTGGAAAGGAAAATTGACTCGAGACATCAAAGAGCTTCACGACAATTATGGTAAGATCAATTAATAACCGTCCATCAACTTGTTTTAATGTGTTTCAAAGGTTCTGTTGTGCGATCCGGACCCAGTGAACTTTCCTTTTCAACTATCAGTGCCTTCAACACACTCTATGGCCCTCTTTCTGATAGAAACGCAACAAAGGCAGGTGCGGTTCAAGGCTTGACTGTAGCACTCATGATGGGATTCAACGGATCCATGGCTTCTGAATCCGACAAAAAGATTCACCAAGAGTCCAGAACCGATGTTCATCCTATCTTCAGTGAAATGGTAAGGGGCACATTGGAGAGTGCCCATGGTAATATGTTCAACAAACACCTCATTCATCCAGCCGTACTGGACGACAAGAAAAATTCCTTCAATTTCACAACATTCGTGCAAGAATTTGCTTGGCAATTATCCGAAGAGGCCATCCTCGGACATCGATTGCCTCCAAGTGCTAAAGGTATCTTCCCAGATTTAGCTCCGGGATATTGAGACTGACGCAACCACAGCGCAATTCGAGAGACTCAGAGCGTTTCTTCCACTAGGCTCAGTTATCATTGAGTCTGGGTGCTACGTGTTAGGGAGAAATTCCTTCCAACGATTTTCCCGTGCTATAGCACGTATTCTGAAGGTTTCGGGTATAGATTTGATGCCATTTATCCAGACTACTGCGTTCGTTGGGCCTTCGGAGGAAGATAATCTGGACCCAGAAAATCGGAATTCAAGCTTCAAAGGCAACCTCACGCCTGCAAAAATAGCAGAGCTGAATCAAAAGCCCGCCCAACTCGATGAAAACCTTGTCGTCTTTATGTGAGTTTCATGAATTGGGTGCTTTAGACTGGCTGGTACTAGCAATGCCTTCTAACACATCCATAGGGCTGCATCATACGACACAACGAATGTTACAGTTATCTCTTTATTCTATTACCTCCTATGTGATCGTGATGCGTTTATGGCAGTCAGAGAAGAGCTCAAAGGCGCTTTCCAAACGCTCAGTGAAATATCAGATCAGAGGCTCATTCCACTGTCGTATCTCAATGCATGTATCAATGAAACATTAAGACTCAGCCCGCCTGTCAATGGTAAAATCATGCAGCGAGTCTCCCTCGGGACGACTATTGATGGGGTTTATGTTCCAAAAGGCGTATGTAATGACGTCGGAAGATTTCACCCTTGGCTAAGTACTGACTGAATGTAGATTGCGGTGTCTGCTGATACTCTGACAATGCAACGATCCCCTCTCTACTGGGACCGACCCGACTCATTTCGACCCGAGAGGTGGATAAACAAGGTGCCGACTGATGACTTTCGTGCTTTCCGTCCCTTTGGATACGGGTCCAGAATTTGTCCCGGTAGGATGATGGCCCTTCAATCAGTTCGCCTTACCTTGGCCAAGATTGTTTGGCTCTATGACCTAGAGATGGTGAGTGATCCGATAGAATGGAAGCGAAACGCAGAGGATGGATATCTGTGGGAGTTCCCAGATTTATATGTCAATGTATTGAGCTCCGGTCTGAAGTAAAAAAAGCACGGGGTCGATGCGGTGCCAGGGTCTCGGGGATTTTCTTTCGACAATGTAGTGATGCAGCATGCGTTGACTACCAAATATGCATCAATGAAGCCTCATGTATAACAAAGCTTCATTAACCCTTTGCCAATTTGCCAGTTCCTTTGTCAGTTTGCCAGTTTGCCAGTTGGTTAGATTGATAGTTTGTTAGCTAGCTAATTGCCAGGGGGCAGCATAAGAAGCAGAGCTTCTCCTGTTTTCCTTAGCTTCTTCATGAATGGAATTCTTTGTTTTTGGACCTTCTTGGTAAAATTTGCCGCTCTCAACAGACAAGACTCGATATTTTATGTGTGTCCGAAGAAATCAAGGGACGTTTATACCACAGTCTCGAAATGAGCCTTCTTATATATGACCTTCTTATATATAACTGTGCTTTAACATTGCCAAGCTGGTTTAGGAAGGCCGCTCATTTCGCCTACAGTTGCCACCAGAGTGCAAAGTGCACCAGGTCTTCGCACCCGATAGGCTGCGTCGCGCATCCCGGTTTGATCGGTTGCCGCTGACAGGACAGCTTCCTGACCCGATTCAACCTACGAAAGTGGCCGGAGAAGATGAGTGGACCGTTGAACGGATACTGGACTCGCGCCTTCGTTATCATAAGCTACAGTACAGGATTGAATGGCAGGGCAGCGACTCAGACAACATGTGGTATCCCGCGAGAAACGTCAAGCACGCAAAGTCTGAATCGCGGGTGGTTCTGACACTGCCTTCAGTTACTACGTATGCCATGCCCTCAAGGTTGATGATCAGTTCTATTGGCATGTTTGCCTTATTTTCACTATACCTCCAATTTTCTTGTTTCCAAAGTTGCTGTTGGGGACTGTGGCTGCTTAATTGGGCAGGCTGCGACTCAGTATGTAGTCGTGAAGTAAGAGTGATAACAGCCTGATCTACGGAGAAGCAGAAATTGCTTCAAAGGTAGATTTTGGCTGTTGACGCAAAAAGTCCGACCGGGCAAAGAAAAGAAGAGAGGAAAGAAGAGAGGGAAAAAAAGAGAGCTATCTAGCCAAAGAGAGCCATTTGACCTCCCAACAGAGCTTTCTCTCTCTTCTCTCTCTCTCTCTCTCTCTCTCTCCTCATCTTCTTTTCCTCCTCATACCCCATAACACATTGCCGCTCCTAAAATACTTGCGACAAGTCAAGCCCTTCATCAATTATTCACTTTCATGGCACCTCGGCCTGTCACCCACATTTGTTTATCAAGACTTCCGACGGGGCACGAGGGACAACCAGGCTCAAGCTACACACGCCAAAAGTTCACTTTCGACAAATCGAACACAAGCAGCTGGTTCATTCTCCTCTCGCTCTACCACAGTTCCTTCTGCGCCCTGAGTGGCAGATTCCCTAACAATGGATTGCCTTCCGAACGAAATTCTACAGCAAATATGCCTCAATGTACGTTGCTACATGCCTCTGGGGCCTCTACGGCTCGCGCCATTTCTCATACTGACGAAGATTAGCTCGAGGGACCTGAGTTCTGTCCACCCAAAGACCTGGCATCTTTCAGTCAGGTGAACCATGTCTGCAACCGAGCGGCAGTCCCTATCCTTTATCGACACATTACCCTCATATTCAAAACATTCAAAGACCTGGAAGCTGCAGTGTCAACCGTGACACAGGCTCCACAGGCGAGTCTTTTCATGAGATTTGCTAGGAGGTTATCCGTTGTGTGTATTGGGTTATTACCAGACTTCGGATCCGACCAAGCCAGGCCCTGGACGCGGGAGCCGTGGGCAATCAGTGCGGCAACCGATCGAATCCCGGCGACGAGGAAAGGCTTCTTGGAGCATGACATGACCTCGTGCTACTTTTCATGTGGCAGCCCCGTGTTCTTTAATGATCCAAGAGGGATTAGCGGGCCTCAAGCCTGGACACCGGTTGTGTCGCTCATCGCTAGCTTAAATCAGCTGGAGCAATTTGACTTTGTCACAACCGACAACTTCTCAACCGGCTTGATGGAAGTTTTCGCACGCCACCATCCCCATTGCAAGCTCAATCTTCTCGGGAGGCAAGCAGTGGGGTCGACTCCAGACACGGCATTCTTCTCGACCATCCACAAATTTAGGAGCAAATTTGACATGCAAACCCTTCGGCTGCCGGGCCTTCACACCCTCCACGCCACTCTTCCCTTTGATTACCGGGAGCCCGGTGATAATCAACAGCTTGACGAAATAATACCTTCCTTTTTCATTAGCTCAGGGTTGAAACACCTTTCTCTGATGCCCAAGGATTGTGTCTCTAACCTCGCGGTAGATGTGCTGAAACCGCCATCGCAAAGCTTGATTGATATCAGCAAACCCGGAGCAACATCCCAGTTGGAGTCAGTCACGCTTCAATGGCCTATGGAAAGCATTCTTTTCAAATTAGCTGCCGCAGGAGACCTTTCTCAACTTCGCACACTCGATATTGGTGGCATTTTCGAACCGGAGAAGCTTGTCGACATTGCCAGGCTGCTGCCAAATCTAAAGAGGCTTTTCATTGGTCTGAATTCAGGATATGCGCTCCATTCGAGAAGCAAGACTTTTGGCGAAGAATCGATTGCTGGGATAGTGGCCTTTCGCCCCCTGGAGTATCTTTACATAAGGGGCTTTCGCAGTGTTGAAGGGTTGGACAAAATCATTCAACGTCATGGATTGTCATTGAAGGGATTAGCACTAGTGCCCAACGTGTTCTGCTTGTACTACCCCGAACTCTGTCCTTCAGACCTTCTTGAATTGGCGAAAGGATGTCCGAATTTGGAAGAGCTACGTGTCCCGATGAAGAGGTCAATGGGGAATCAGACAGAGTGCGATATGTACAAAGCTCTCGGCACGTTCCCCAATCTCCAAAGACTCTTTCTGGATTTGGAATTTATGGTTCAGGTAAAGGAACTGGGAATGATGATGAGAAGTACGCTTGAAGCAGAAGATCCCGAAGTTCTCCGGCAAACTTTCATCAATGCAGCTATGGATCAGAGCCTGGCTCTCCAGATTTGGAGCATGATAAGAAACAAGAGCGCCCGCTTGAAAGAGTTACGCATTCTCCCACTCGGAAGCCGGGGTATTTTGGAGGACGAAGTGGGTTACTTGGTCAACTGTTTTGCGCGGTCGTATCTGCTTACGGGTTACAACATTGAGAATCCCGGGGTACCAGTGATGGAGCAAATTGGGAAAAGGGCATTGGAGATAGAACGAGCCATGCTTTTTCCTTGGGAGAATGCCCCTCATGACGACGAGTGCCCTCTCTCCAATGAGACTGTATCGGTGCTTCGAAGGATCTGGCCACAGGTGCCCGAGCCGACTTTCAGAAGCGACTGGCGGGACTGTTGGACCAGCATGCCTTTACAGCCAGCCCTGTCTCCCAGTGAATTTTCCGAAGCATGAAAGTTCCCCATCAGGACAGCGGGTCGCTTTGAATCACCTGTGCCAAATATCTACCCTTTACGAAAGCTCTTATGGAATGCAACCTTCATGGTGTTTTAGTGCTGATAATGGAATTCAGATTTAAAAACTCAGGCAATGAAATCTCATCTCATGGATCATTAGGATGACAATTCATTAGATCATCATGCAATTGAATATGCTAGGAACAAATGCCTACAATATGAACAGTTGATAATTGCCCAAGCGGGATAGTTGTGAATTCTCCTCATGAAGACGGAATTAAATTTAGAGCAGGTGAAGAACAAAGCGGCAAATCAAAAGCAAGTTCTCCGTATGCGAATACAACGTCAGTCCGAGTGTTAGTGGGGTTCGCCGGTTCGGCATCATACCGAATCTCCCCTCCGCAACCCAACGATCGGATCCCGTCCGCTTCGGGAACATGCCATCACTGAATTATCCGGTGGTCAAACAAGTCTCAGAAAGGAGATATCTCGTCAATTCAAGAGTTTTTCCCCCTATCTTGTCCGCGCGCAACCCGAATTGACCATGACTATTAGCATGACCGCTATACATCTTGACGATCGCAAGGGGAATGGTTATCATGCAAATAAGTCCAACTCAAATGTCCCAGTGCATGCGACACGTCCCCGTTTCGACGATTTACCCCTGCAACCGGGTCATCCGAAGGGGTCTGCATGGGGTCTTTGGGGCGATGAGGATGAGCGAGGAACTCTGAATCTTTTAACGGAGGATGTAGTTCTGGCTGCGAGTTCGGAGGTCTCGCTTGGTAGAGTTGTTAGTTTGAAGTACGTGGTTGCTCAAATTTGAGTCGTGTTTGTGGCTAACTTATCAGCTTACCTTTGGATGTTCCTCTTAAGCCAATGAACCCTAAGAGAAAGAAGTGCTCGCACACCATCGTGGCGAAAGGTCATGCGAACGATGATGAGGTGAGGCTTTTTCTTTCCTTTTCTTGCCTGGAACTGGCTAATCATTTCCAGATCGACTTCAACACCCAAAGCTCAAGCCACTGGGATGGCCTTCGCCACTTTCCATACTCAAAATCAAAGCTATTCTACAACGGCATAACCCAAAACGAAATATCCGGACCCCAAGCTTCTGACAAAATAGGAATACAAAGTATTTTCCCGCCCGAAACCTTGGAGCCTTCGTTCTGTCTAACAATTTCAGATCTTGCAAGAAAGCCAATAGTATCACGCGGGGTATTACTCGATTGGTACAGCTACGCAAAACGGGAAAACCTAGCATTAAGCCCGTTTACCAACTCAACAATTCCCCTTTCGCATCTTCAAAAAATTGCAGTTGAGCAAGGCGTGGTATTCCGCAGGGGCGATATACTGCTCATTCGCACTGGGTGGACAGCAGCATATCACCTCCTCGCAGATGATGAAAAAGAACTTCTCGGTGGCAGAGACGATCGTGCTTCGGTTGGCGTTGAGGCAACAGAGGAGAGTTTACGCTGGCATTGGGAGCAGGGCTTTGCAGCTGTCGCGAGTGATACAGTGGCATATGAAGCTTGGCCTTCGCCTAAGGCTTGGGGTGTCAGTATGCACGAGGTTAGTATTTCTAAATCTTTGCTGCGATAAATTGCTGATGAAATCAAGGTGCTCTTAAGTGGATGGGGCATGCCTATAGGTGAATGTTGGGATCTGGAAGGACTGAGCCAAGTGTGTCAGGAACTTGGCCGATGGACGTTCATGTTGACTAGTCAGCCCCTAGACGTGCCTGGAGGGGTAGCGAGCCCGGCTAACGCTACGGCTATCTTTTGATGATTATGTTGATTGCATTTGCCGCGTTCATCGTATTCGCCGCTTTCGCCGCGTTACTCGCGAGCATTATGATAATCGGTATATTGCAAATTGACATAGAGCTCCTGGCCGTGCTCTCCTATTACGAAACTATACTATATAATCGTTCCATTTAAATTATGTATCGGAGGTTAGCTTCCTGGCTCTCCGGAGAAGTCATATCCACCTGAACGCCCTCTCTAACAGGGCCGTACTTTCGATCGCGTCGCTTGTTCTCCCGCCAAAGCAAAAAGCTCAATACAGAAGCCGTGGCTGCCGATAGAAGGGCAAATCCGCAGCAGATCCACGATCCTTTTCGGTAGTATGGCTTGTCCGCATCGGGGAACACGTTTGTACCGAGTAACGGGCCGCACTGTCCGATCGTCATCATGATCCACAATCCTCCTGCTTTCTTCGAACCTGTGGAGTTGGTATTCGAGTTCCAGATCAGAACTAATGAAGTCGTCACAAATATCATCACTGCAAGGAACGTTCCTAGATATCGTGGGCCGACGGTGTCTGTTGTGCCAAGAAGGATAAAACCGACGGCGGAGAGAACGGCGAAGAGTGCCGCGAAGGGACCTCGCATTCGCATTTTATCGGACAAAATGGACACTGCAATGATCAGAATGAAGCATAAGAGGTAAGGAGGTGCGGTGATTCCGTTCGATTCGACTTCGGTAAATGTCCCCATTTCTGATACGATAGTCGGTAGGAACAACGGCAAAGAGGCGAAGCTGACGTTATTGCAGAAGTTTTGCAATGCAAACAGATAATCTAGTCTTGTGAGCAACTCTCGCATCCGAGAATGACATGAACATACTCCGATAGTCCTTGAAAGCATCCCCCAACTGATTCCACTGCAGCCCCTCGTGCTTATAATCGCCAGGCTGGTTATTCGCATAAGCCTGTGCAATCTCCCTCTCTCTAGGCGTCAAGAACCGAGCCTCAGACGGCGAATCCGGGAAATAAAACCAAGCCACAACAGCAAGCAACACAGTCGGCACACCCTCAATAATAAACAAGAATCTCCAGCTCGAGATCGTGGAGTGCACATGTCCAAGCCCATAAGCAAGTGCACCTCCGTATGCATTCGCAAGCGCAGAACCAGCAAGGAAGATCCCGAATCTTCGCCCGATTTTATCGCGCGGGTAGAAAAAAGAGAAATACAGCGGAATGCCAGGACCGAACATGGTTTCGGCCCATCCGAGGAAGAATCGGCAGGCCATTAGTCCGCTCCAGTTGAATGCGGCAGCTTGGAGTGTACTTGCGAGACCCCAGTACATTACAACGAAAGCGACCCATTTGTGGGGTTTGAAGATTTTCCAGCCGAGGGTGTTGAATTGGAAGATTATGTAGGCGATGTAGAAGATGTTACCGAGCCATTCGTAGCGGTTGCCGGATAGATCGATGTCGTCTTTCATTCCGACTAGTTTGGCGTTTCCGAGGTTGGATCTCTGTCTTGTTCAGTGTGTGCGGTTTAGCCCGGAATCTGGTGGTGACTTACGTCTAACACGGAGAAGGTGTATAGTAAGAAACATAGCGGCATGAGGTGGAGGTCCAGCTTCCGAACGACTTTTTTCAGCTCTTCGGGTGAATATTCGACTGTCTGTGTGGGTTTCTCATTTGACTCGATGTTCTCCAGCGCGAGTACATCGTCCTTTTGGAGATCACTATCCTGTGAAAACGCCATACTAGTGCAGCTGTCAAAGATTGCACACTCTTAGTCAAAGTAGGCGAGAAATCGTATCTTATGTCTTCCGGAAGGAATTACGCATAGACCTAAAATCGAGACCGCTCAGTCCATGGGGAAGCTGACCCAAGTGCGGTATGTTTCCGGAGAGCATTGTGATTGGCAAGAAACGTTAGCCACAGTGGACACATCCGGGCGATCGTTGCTTAAGAACGCCAAGCCGCAGCGAGCCGGTGTGCCGATCCGCCGATCCCGCGATCTGTGCGGGGAAACCAGCTTCCGATCCAACGGATTGTATTGTAGCAATGTCTAGTCTATGTCTCATACTGTGCGTTAAAATTATATGGATCAGCCGGTGCCCAATTACCGTTGTCTGGCACAAATCCTCCCCCCGCATTGAAAAAGTCCCAATCGGTCCATGTCGCATCCACATCCATTGCTTGGCTCATGAGCGTGCCGATGTTCTCGTCCGGGATTGTATCATATGTGACCTGGGCTGAGAGAACATCGGAAACGAGTGGTGCATTGGGCTCGAAGCGACTGGAGTATGCTACCAAGTTCGGGCCCAGGCGATTGACCTGTCTCTCTGGTGGACTTGGAACCATAGGCTCGCTGTATGATGATGATGAATAATCTGATACAGATTCTCCAAGCGAATGTTGCCGCATGGCTGGTTTAGGCTGCGCCAAGTCCGGGTTCTTTGTTGGCAACTGGTCGGACAATTGTTCTGTTACTTGAGTCAGATGTGATTTGATGATTTCAATACTGCGTTTGATCCCAGGTGTCTGGCGGGCTTCAGACTCCAGCATCTTGAGGGTTGTAGATAGTCGATTCGCTGCCGCACTAGCGAGACTCGGATCTTCGTGTCGGATTTGTTGAATGTCTATAGTGGCAGCCGTGTACACGCAGTAAGACACGAGATAGGTCTGATTTTGGAAATTGAAGGTACGTCCGTACTGGCGGAAAAACTCGTTGACTTTGCTGGCTGACTCGGTGCACACTTTCTGCGCTCGAACTGCCAGGGCGTGGTCCTGAAGCTTGGGATTTTGCGACCAGCCAAAGAATGGTCGGAAGATCAAGATCAGCATCGTGTGAAAAAGAATACTGCATATGTTAGCGGGCTCACAAAGCAAATGGGTTCGCCTACTTAAGACAGAATATATGGGGAGGAAGGCAGTGTGAAGAAGATGCAGCTCGCTCTGGTCTTAGCTCATCCGGGAGAGTCGAATGGAATGCACGAAGCTTCTTCTCAAGCTTGAAGATGGTCTGAAGCTTGAGATCCTGGATGTTCCTGTTGTAGACCATTTCGTAACTCTCATTTATCAACTGGTAGGATGGTTAGAGACGACTATGTTGGCAGGAATCAACTCACTTTGGCTAGTTTACAGAAATGAACGAAATTGAGAGTATTGTACGATTTGGTGAAAGGGTACGGGTTTTCCATTCCTTTCAGATAGAATGGCTTCCACTCGGCATCATTATCCGATACATCAACTGTCACCTATTAGCTCGGTACATCACACATTTGGCAGTACCTACACAGGCTATCGGGTGAAAATGGAAGGTCTGGTAAGGATGGGGGACGCCCCAGACACAGGCTGATTGATCTTGTAAAGTCAGCGAGACTCTTTGAGCCGGTGATGGTATGCATACTTGTCCCATGCGAATGCAGATAAATAAAGACGCTTCCGAACTTCTAGGTCATCAGGCTCTAGTCCGTCTAATCCGGTCATATTTCCTTTGTACAAGTTGAGCCCAAGGTCGATGATCATTCTGTTTGCCTGCGAGAGTTAGCTTTCCTTCATTACAGGTGCCGAAATCACAAACCATGCCCGTGTACAGCCACCCTTCACTGCTTTTGCCAATTGCACATTGTCGGCCACCCAGGATCAAAAGACCCTGAATTGTACAAATTTTGGGCTTATCTTGTTCCATTTCGATCAAAAGAAGCTGCTTCGCCTTTTGCATGAAATGCCGTCCTCGCTCCAAACTGGCGAATTTCGGGTCATCGTCTTTCATGTGACGACATGCGTGAGCGAATATCACGTTCAACAAAAATGGCGAAAAGTAAGGGCCACCCAGTGCCAAGTCGCGGTAGAAACCTGGTAGTATTGTCAGAGATATTTCTTCAATGCAGGCTTCAAGCATACATCGCCGATAGACACAATTGTGCAGTGGTGCCTGCCACGTCCAATAAATCTCCAAAAGCGTAGTGCAGACATCTATGTCAAGATCCGTATGCTGTTGAAGATTCCCCAATGCCACTTTTTCTATAGACTCCTGGAATCTCGCGTTCGAAGCCAGCCATCTTCGGTGGTACTCCTCGGTAGCGGTATGTTCTTTGCCCTCGGGGCCGGGCGCTCTCGGTAAAGGATCGTCGCCGGATTCCAGAGGGTGAAACCGCGACGTAGCTCCGAAATACTAACCCATCATTAGCATGCAATCCAATTTAGAAAATGCCGAACACACCGTTCCATCTTCCCCAACACTGAAATCCACAGATTTCCCAAACGGCAAATCCTCATCCTTCTCTTCATCCCACGACGCCTCTGTTATGTGATTGGATGACGCATCGAGCTGAAGTGTATCGAAATCGCGCACGATCCCTGCAAGTCGACGATCGCGCTCCTCGTGGTCCAGACTTGCCAGATCCCGAAGCTGGCTTTCCAAGTCTTCGGCACGTCGCTGGGACTGTTTTAGCTGGTTGACCAGATGAGCATTGTAGCTGGGACTCTCTTTGTAGTTGCAGATCTCCTTTGCTTTCACGCAGTTTGCGCAGTTTGGTTTCTTGCCGTCGCAGCGGATCTTCCGACGTCGGCACATAAAACAGGCGAACCCGTACCGGCGTGGGGCTCCCTTTGAACTCATGATGCTTCCATGAAAAAAAAAGAATTGGAGATGAAATCCTGCGGGGTCGAAGGCTAATCTGGGGTATTAGTCAGAATTGGGTCCGAAGTAGTTTCATCCATGGATGCTGGTGATGTAGGCTGTCGATCCTACCCGCCTTGGTGCAGCTCAATATTGGGCAGATCGGCCGATTTCCGACTCTCGTCAATTCTACACTATCTACGACTTTTATATGAGAAGATGGCAAATATTAAGCTGTTTTTGGTACTCGATTATGGATTATCGTAGACTACACTACACAAACAAGAGACAGGAAGATCCTCGGGTCCTGCCCACAACTAAAAGAGAGGCGATATCCAGAGAACCTAGTCAAAAGCAAAAGGGGGCGATGTACACAGCGCTGAACAAATGGAAGGATCAATGCAAAGGAGCCCACTCGTATGGTCAACTACCAGATCCGAGGGGTCCGCGGGTTTCATGAAAGGAAAGGCATGGGGTCAAAAGCAGAGTATGTAAGAGATATGTGCAATGAAAGATAGAGGGTCGTAATCAAGCCTTCGAGGTCAAGTAGTCCACGGCCTGGTGTCTGGTTAGTGGGATTCACAAGCAGAAATGGGTGTCGATCTTACCTTGTCGAGGTTGTAGTCAAACTTCTCCAACGCGTCCAGAGAATCGTTGCGGCTGAAACCCATACCGGTCAGGCGCTGCAGGATCAGGTCATCCTCGCCACTCTCGGTGTTCAGGGCCCATCCAGGCTGCTTGGACTTGTCTTCGGGCGATTCCTCGCCGGTGCTGGGCTGGGCGTTGTCGAGGGGTGCGAAAAGGGCATCCCATTCGTGGGCAGCGGGCTTTGGCGCACCCTCGGTGGGAGAGCCGAAAGACTGAGCGGGGGCAGCTTGGGCGTTGTTGTCGAAGGAGAAGAACTCAGATGAGCTGCCTTGGCCGGTGTTGGTGGCCGAGAGAGGCTGCTGCTTCTGGGACGGCGCGTCGAAAGAGAAGTCAAAGTCGTTGGTGTTCTTGACACCATGGCTCTCAGGCTCGTCATCGTCATCCTCTGCTTCGGCAGCAGGTGCAAGGTTCATACCCGCGAAAGCTGCCTCGAAGTCGGGTCCTCCCACCTTCGCTCCTCCTGCGGGGAGACCGGCTTCCGAGATCGAGTCCCGCTGGGTCTCGCCGGTGACTACTGGCGCCCCAGTGGCATGTTCCACTGAATGAGGCGCATCGGGAGCGACCGTCGGATCAGTACGCTCAGGCAGGAGGCCATTGTACTGGGGTGGAAGATGGGTGTTATCTTCCTTGGGGGCTTCATAGCCAGGAGGGCTTTGCTGCTCCTCCGGGGATGGGGGCTTGCTGGTGGTTCCTGGAACAGGGAAAGCAGCCAGTTGAGCAGCATCGATGGAGTCGGGCTGAACTTCCTTGGGGGCAGCAGGTGTGGGGGGCGCGAAGTTGTCATCAAAGCCCAGAACACGTTCATCGTCCGAGCTGTCGTCATCTTCATCGTCCGGGTGGAGCTCCTGGATAGGAGGGAATTCAGAAGCACCAGCAGTGCCGACGGCCGTTGGTTTGTCACCGCCGGCGGGTTGCTTCATAGAGGCAAATGCTTCTTCAAAGTCATTACCTTGCTGAGACTCAGAGCGTTTGTGCGCTTTGCTTCCAAACAGCTCATCAAAGCTAAGATCCTGGTTACCCTGAACCGGAGAAGTAGCAGACTCAGGCTCTTGGGCAGCGGCGGCGACGGCAGGAACCTCGGGGAACTTTGTCGATTTTTCCAATCCCTCCTCTTCAAACGGAGATCGGGCGGGAGTAACTTCAAAGTTCGAGGTAGGCGCACGACTGTAGTCGCTGGACTCCGTGATGGAGGGTGCACCGTTATCACTGGCAGGACCTTGGGACGGAGTATCGAATCCAGAAGTGTCAGCACCGCCAAAGCGACTACCAGGAGGCGATACCATAGTCGACGAGGTCACTGATTGGGTGTCGTTGAATTGGAGGAAGTTGGGGGTCAATTGACGAGAGATGCTGGGAGCTGGAGGTTCAGCTAAAGGGCCCGTGGGAAATGCGCCGGGCAAAGATCCAGGTGGCGGAGACACGGATGGGGTCGGCGCGGAAGAGGTAGGAGGAGAGCTGACTGCAACCTGAGGGGACTCGGAGCGGAATGAGGTGGGTGGTGGTCCCGCGGCAGAGCCCGCGAAAGATTGACCAAACAGGCTGTCAAATGCCTTCTGTTGGTCACTTGAGGCATCTGGAGATCGCGGCTGCTCACTTGCGCTACCAGTACGACGGAAGAATGGGTTGGTGTTCTGGCTGGCAGTTGAAGCTGCAGGGCTGGCGACTTCGGAGACGGCGGCCGGGGTCGAAGACTCCTGGGAGTATTGCGGGGTGTCAGTCGCGAAAGTATCAATTTCACTCTGGATCTTGTCGCGTTCGCCTTCAACGGTAGTCAATTGCTTCTTATTAATGGCAACCAGTCCCTTCTGTTGGCGTGCGCCAGAGCGAGCCTTCTCCAAGGCTGGTTTGAGTTGGGCGACCTCGGCATTTGCCTGTCGAATCTTGTCCTTCAAGCTCAAGTTTTCCTGCTCGTCGGCGGCCAGGGCAGTTGAAATCTGGGTGTACTGGGTTTGCAAATCCTGGCGACTACCCTCGAGCAAAGCATACTGTTGCGACAGCTTAGTAGTCTCAGCTCTCGATGATTTGAGGCGCTCCTCAAGTGCCTTAAAGTTGGTGACCTCTTGCTCGTACATGGAACGCGCTTGTGCTAGACGGGCTTCAAAGTCACGCTTTTGCTGCGTGCTTTGTGTAAGATTCTGCTCGGCAGAAGATCGCTTTTCCTGCACATTGTGCATCTCTTTTGCCAGAGAGCCAACCTGGTTCGACAAATTGGCGAGCTCGGTGGTCTCTTGGGTCAATTTGTTTGATTCTTCGGGGTCATTGTCACCAAGAAGGTCATCCGATGGAGGCGGAGGTGAGCGGGCACCGAAAGAATTTCCGGCAGAGGCGCCAGTCGACTGGGGCTGCAAGGTCTGACCGAAGGCAGAGCTTGGAACAAATGGCTTGAAAGTGTTAGATGCGGTCTGCGGGGATGCTCGGGACGGTGAGGCCGGGGTTTGGAATGCACTATTGGAGCCTCCTGTGGATTGAGGCATCTGTGGCTGAGCAAATGGCTGGACGGGAGGCTGGACAGGAGAGTCCAGGCCAAACAAATCATCCGCAGCAGTTCTGACTGGTGGAGCTGGCACTGGGGGATGAGTAGGGGCTGCCATTGGGGCAGGCGCCTGACGGCGCATGCTGGGCGGAATGAGCGCGGGTGGCACGACCTGTGGGAGCTGGTCCTTTCCACTGCGCTGCATTCTCACGAGGTACATGGCCACGGCAAATTCGTCGCGACTCAGCTGACCGTCCGCATCTATATCGGCAAGGTCCCAAATCTGAGCCAGTGTCTCTTCCGGAAGCTGGGCCTTCATGAAGAAGGCAACAGCCTGATCTCCAGTAATCAATCCCAACTTGGCTGTGTCAACAGTCTCAAAGATCGAATCATACTGGGCCTTCTCGGGTGGGGTGATCAACCAATCACCTCCGGTGACTTGGGCAGAGAGAGAACCCGCGAAATTCTGGCGGCTGGCGGGGTTCAGCGGGCTCGTGGTCCGCTGAGGACCGGTGAATTGCCTAGGAATAGCAGGGACGGGAGGCACATCGGGACGTGCTCCAAAGGACGCACGCGCAGCTCCAGCGCCAGCTCCAGATCCTCGTCGAGCTGCGGCGTCATACAGACCCGGAGGGAGTGTCGCGGGAATCCCGCGCAATGTGCCGTACTTATAAGATGTCAAGAGGTGCATGGCGATTGTGAAATCCGTAGCATCCAAAGCACCTCGTTGCTTGGTGTCCGATAAGGACCAGATGCGACCCAAAACCTCGTTCGGAAGTCCGGCGCCTTCGAAAATCTGCTTCGCACTTTCGCCTATCGCAACATTCACATTAGAACCCCGATGTTCACTCAGATGGAGAGCAACATACCATTCATCAGTCCATCGTGGACATCTGACTTCATAAACAGCTGGACAAATTTACCAGCATCATCAGGCTGGAGTGGGGGAACTCTGATAGGTCCTCCAGCTCCGGGAGGAGGAGTTCCGGTTCCTGACTCGGGAATGCCCGCAGACGCATCAACCACGATACCGTCGAAACGAGGAATAGGACCGCCTATACATTGAATGCGTCGTTAGTACCGATCGCCCCGGGGGGGCACTGTATAGCTTACTCTGCAGAGCCAGTTCGTCAGAAGGAACGCGACCAGCCTGAGCATGTCCGATCAAGCGCAGGACAATGCCGAAGCCTGACGGGGTCAGAAGACCCCTGTTCTCTTTATCCGCAATTTGCCATATCTGCGCCAACCATTAGCCATGTTCCGCTTCGCAGGTCCTGCAAGCTGGCTATATCCACATACCAGGCCAAGGGTATCGGGGGCAAGGTGAGTCTTCTCGAAGAATGGGACGGCGATTTCGCCAGTGATGACGCCGAGGTTGGTGGTGTCAGCAGCCTGGAAGAGCTGGTAGAACACGCGCTTTTCCTCTGGCGAGAGGTTAAGATTCGGGTGTCTTTGTGCTAAGAAAGGATAATCCGTTAGCTTTGTCTGGTTGCGCATGGTAGAGGCGGTTGCTAGCAGGGGAGGGGGTAATGACGGAGGCCTGCGGGTCATCTCCTGAAGTGCGCTGGAGCTCTCCTGTCATGCTTGGGGGGTCTTGTGGCATGTATTGGGTAGTATATCTTACTGGTATCAGCCATTGCTGTGTCCTAGGAGGAGCTTGACTCCCCTCCTTCAAATGGTTTCACAATTGTTGGCTGCCTGGGGTACAGATGAGGGATACGGGATGCCGTCAACTTAGTGGTAAGACGCGACGGGCATGGGTGAAGCGCAGGTCTCTAACAGATGTCAAATGGAACAGCAAAGACTATTCCCAAGCTTCCAGGAGGAAAATAATGTTGGAGAATGGAGGTATAGAGTGGCTGGAGTTGACGTCGTAGGGAACGGAGGTTCCTGGGCACGGCAAGGCGGTCAGTCCCCTTTAGCGTCCATTCCATACTTCCAAGGTCGTTTGTTCACTCGGACCATCTCTAGGTTCATGGAGTGATGAATTGGCTCTTTTCCAGGCTAGTTAATAGGCTAGATATTATTTGGAGTCCATTCCACATTACATCAATCACCAGTTCCAAGGTTGGCAATACTGTAGCCTCATTTGCTCAATCCACTCAGTCTATTTAACCAACGACCTTGGAAGATACTTGGCCTACCACACAAAGGACAAAGATAACTTCGATATGACTGTCAGGCCACGGCTGTAAACAGGCTCATGTATACAAATTTCAATATTGTCTCTATTTTAGGGTTTGCGCAGCTATACTGGGCACTGATATAACATCTCGGATGAATATATATATAGTCTCAAATTGGTCCGTCCTCAGAATTGAGCGACCTTGGAATTTGGAAACTCTGCGGGGACCTAGCTAACGGTTGGACCAAAGTTTCAAGGTTACAAAAACGTACCGAAGAAAAGGGTTGGTTGATTGATCAAACTCGAAATCAACCCACAACCCCAGACTGGACCTTTGGAACACACCTGCCCAGGTGGACATGTCCAGTGGGGAAACCTCCCGAGGTTTGAGTTTGTTTACTGAAGTACAGCCCCGAGGCGAGGTAACAAATACAAACTAAGAGAAGAAAGATTGAGAGTAATTACAATAGCATACGTATGTAGCATCCCGAAAGGTAGATGGAACGAGGGGAAATTTCATCGCTGCTTCAGGGATATTAAAGATATATCGAACAACAAAGCCAGAAAATCATTGGCAGCAAAACTTATGATCCCTTCTATTTGCAAGAAGCCCGATGGCGGGAGAGCCGAACCTCTAGACTCGGCGTTGGTCCCCAAGCCAACCCGTAGAAGTGAAACAACCAAGAGTCTCGAAGCCGGTCAACAAACATGAGTAATCTAGTACTCAGGCTCCAACTCCTCGTCACCCTCGATGGAGTCGGAGGCGACTTCCTCGTAATCACGCTCGAGAGCAGCGAGATCCTCACGGGCCTCGGAGAACTCACCCTCCTCCATACCTTCACCAACGTACCAGTGAACGAAGGCACGCTTGGAGTACATGAGGTCGAACTTGTGGTCGAGAGCGGACCAGGCCTCGGCGATGGCGGTGGTGTTGGACAGCATGCAGCTAGAGAGTTATTAGTACTGGGGTCAGGCAAGATGGGGGGAATGGGCTCATCAGAGCCGGGGGAAACGTACACAGCGCGGTTGAGGTTGGCGAGGTCGCCGTTGGGGACCTGCTGGGGAGGCTGGTAGCAGATACCGAGCTTGAATCCAGTAGGGCACCAGTCGACGAACTGGATGGTACGCTTGGTCTTGAGGTTGGCGACGGCGGCGTGAGCGTCCTTGGGGACGACATCACCACGGTACAGCAGACAGGTGGCCATGTACTTGCCGTTGCGGGGGTCACACTTGACCATCTGGTTGTTGGGCTCGAAGCAGTTGCTGGTGATCTCAGTGACGGAGTGGGCCTCGTGGGCGGCTCTGTCAGAGGAGATGATGGGGGAGTAGGCGACCAGAGGGAAGTGGATACGGGGGTAGGGCACCAAGTTGGTCTGGAACTCGTTAAGGTCGACGTTGAGGGAACCGTCGAAACGCAGGGAAGCGGTGATGGAAGAAACGACCTGAGCGATCAGGCGGTTCAGGTTCTCGTAGCTGGGGCGCTCGATGCCGAGGTTGCGGCGGCAGATGTCGTAGATCGCCTCGTTGTCGACCATGAAGGAGCAGTCGGAGTGCTCCAGGGTGGTGTGAGTGGTCAGGATGGAGTTGTAGGGCTCAACAACGGCGGTGGCGTTCTGGGGAGCAGGGTAGACACAGAACTCGAGCTTGGACTTCTTGCCGTAGTCGACGGACAGACGCTCCATGAGGAGAGCACCGAAACCGGAACCGGTACCACCACCGAAGGAGTGGAAGACCAGGAATCCCTGGAGACCGGCACAAGAGTCGGCAACACGACGAACACGGTCGAGGACCTCATCGATCATCTCCTTACCCACGGTGTAGTGACCACGGGCGTAGTTGTTGGAAGCATCCTCCTTACCGGTGATCATCTGCTCGGGGTGGAAAAGGGAACGGTAGGTACCGGTGCGGACCTCATCGACGACATTGGGCTCGAGATCGGCGTAGATGGTACGGGGAACGTACTTGCCCTGGCCTGTCAAGTGGGGGAAGAATGTTAGCGACGGGCCGTGGAATTTTGCACCCAAAAGCGGGGGAGAACATCAGAAGGGTGGGAAAAATATGAAATCCATACCAGTCTCGGAGAAGAAAGTGCTGAAACCGTGGTCGGGGTCGGCCTTCTTGCGCTCCTCAGTGAGGAATCCATCGGGCTGTTTACCGTGTTAGTCGCGGGTGTTTACATCGCGGGAAGAAAATAGGGGTCGGGTGCCCGAGTCACGATCGGGCGCCACGAGTTCCGATTGGAATTCTCACATACCTGGATACCGTGCTCCAGACAGTACAGCTAGAAGGACCACTGCTGTCAGTTTACTGGACATTGAGTTGAATTTTCAATGGGGGTGAATGTTTACCTCCCAGCAGGAGTTGGCGATCTGGCAACCGGCCTGACCGACTGTAGAAAAGAGAAGTCAGCGCGTCAATTCATCAAGAAATCATCAATTCCGAGGGAGAGAATTGAAGTATCATGCCGGCTTACCGTTCAAACTGATAATTTCTCTCATTGTGGTGGGTGTTTTGAGGCTAAAAAATCAGGAGAGGGGAATCAAAACCCAAACAACAAACACGGCGGTCTGGAGTGGTCAGGGGTCAGTCTCAAAGTTCACGCACGACGGAAGGGGGCGGGGAGAAGGGCAAGTACCTGAAGAATGGGAGGAATGGACGAGGAGATGTCGAAGGGAAAACAAAGTCGACCCGAAATGTTGTGGAGGAGGAGCGTCTGTGCTGTACAGGGGGGGAACTTCATTGTTGATCCGTTCGTTGGGTCGCGTCGAGCCCTGTGATTGGTCCATTCCCGGCGACAAGCTGCAGTTGCTGACCGCCTCGTACGGTGTCCCGTGACGGCACGTGACGTCTCCTAAATTCATCGTGTTTTTCGTGTCTAAAGCGTCGAAATTGAAGTTGAAATAGAACGGAAGTGAAAGATGTTAAGTTTATTCGAAAGCGAGCAAAACGTTTTCTCCCATGGCCGGGCGGCATCAAAGTGTGGTAAACCGCGACGTCACGGTGAGCTCTCCGATGCCAAATACTCGGTCAGTTCGGATCCACCCGCAAATCCAACCGCGAACCATTTGGCCAGCCTAGGCATCAAGAGTAAATAGCTTCGGTAAAGTCCAGATCAAACACCAAGCATCACAAGCAGAGCTAATTGACCTTCAGACACCCCAAACAAGACTCCAAAAAGGCTAAAGGCTAAAGGCTAAAGCCTATTATAAGCTGTTATCAAGACATCACCGGTCAACATCACGTCACCGGAGTCTACAAGTACCACACAGCACCAACATGCATATCAGACCCCTCTCGGTGCTGAGTCTTATGCTCCCACTCTTCTCAGCAGTGCAAGCAAACGTGGAAAAGACCATCTTCCTCGCACCAGCACCCGCAACCATCCCATCCGAGGAGCCATCCCTCGACGACCTCGGCGTCGAAAGACTCTCACCTCAAAATCCAGTAGTACGCACTAGACTCAATGCATCATTCCCCACGACCGCCGCGCCCGAAGGGACAGAGTCATGGTTTTTCCTCGAAAACTTGAATCCTGGTCAGCGGTACGAGGTGCGCGTCTGCTGGCTATCAACTGTAAGTTCATCCCACAAAACCACCCATACTATATCCAAGTTCGGCCAATTGATAGACCAAACCAAAGCAACCGACATCCTTCGCTCTCACTACATACCCGCTATCCCAAACTATCGAAGACACATCTCTACTGTCTTCGCTTAGTATATACACAGCTGCCCGTCTGGCAACGCTGGATAGCCAGCCCCAAGGCACGCGCAAAGCGAAGAGATCGCTCGATACAGCGCCGGGCAGTGATTCTGTTCTTTTCTTGCGCGTTCATGCTGCGGCGGATTACTTCAGCACTAATGAAACGTTGATGCGGGATGTGCCGCCTGTGGCGGTGGATTTGATTCTGGATCCGTTCTTGTTCAATGTTTTCCCGCGCTCGCTGGTGCCGACTGCGGGGTGGATTATCGCCGTTGCTGTTCTGGCGGTGGTGCTTGGGAGATGGATTGTGGGAGAGGTCGGTAGGGTTATTGATGATGCTAGGAGGCAGAGGAGCTTGGAGGAGATGAAGAACAAGTGATTGGGAGCCAACGTGAAATCTCGAAAAGAGTATTGTACTATAATCAACTTGGAATTTGTTTACATGCGCCAGCTACGGGCGAGGAGAAGTCCGCCTGTTCAATAATGATAAGAAATAGACACAGCATAGGGTGGTGAATAAATTGGTAAAATTCCATTGTGTAAAAAGCAATTATATGTCAAATCCGCCAATTCAACAAACAGATACATCAGGGGGATGACAGGAGCGGTGAGGGGGAATAAAAGGGACAGCGAGGTAAACAAAAAGCAAAACACGCCAAAAATCAACGCCTCATCTTTCATCTTTCATCTGTCTACTTCTATGCATCTCCCAAAACTCGAATAGAGCGTAGGATACAGCACACATCGTCAAGTATATCGAACAACGTCAAATCGTAGCACATGACCAGAAAACCATCTAATCTTCGAAGAAGTTCAAGATCGCGCGAATGCCCTTGGAGCCAAGGCCGTGGGACGGGTACGAAATGTACAATGGGTCTTCGGTAGCACCGAGCTTAGCACGGAACTCACTCTTGCGAACAAGGTGGAACTGCTTCGCCAGGGCCTCGTAAGTGTGCTCCAGCATCTTGACCTTGGTACCGTGCATGTTGTGACCGGGGATGAGTTGAGAGGTGGCGCCAGCGCCGAAAGTGAGACCGCTGACACCGTTCTTGGCGGCGGTCTGGATGGCGTGCGTAACGATGTATTCAATGACACCGTTGGGGGCACCGGGGAAGTCGAGACTGTATTTGACTTGCATGCCGTGGGCGGGGGAGAGTTGGGCCAAGGCGACGAAAGCGCACACGGTGCCATCCTTGTCCAAGGCGTAGAAGTACCAGCGGTGCTCGGAATCGCACCATGGGCGGATCTGGGACAGGTGGACTTGTGTACCCTTGCGGTTGGAGAGCCACTCGCTGATGCGAGTGTCGATCTTTTGGCGGATGTCGTCTGGAACCATCTCGCCCTGGTTCATGGATACCAGCTTGATGCCTTCGTTTTCGGCACGGCGGAGCTTGCGTGCGATCTCGCCGTCGGAGGCGGCTTGGTTGCGCGACGGGTCGACGCGCTCCTCAGCAATGCAAGACAAGCTGCGCCAGCCTAGGCGTTCGCCCAGGATGGTTTCAACGGCCGGCGAGCAGAGAATCCAAACAGGCTTGAGCTTGGTCTCGCGACGCAACCATTGGAGGAATTGCGTGATAGTGCGGGTGAACTGCTTAGGATCACAGGCTGGGTCACCGGGGATAATGGCGAAGTTGCTGGAGCTAGGCACGTATGCAACAGCGGCACCAGTAACCATATCACGCCAGATCTTGAAGCGGTCATCGAACCAGGAGGTTGATGTGGCGTCACCATAGTTGGCGACCAGGTGCTCGAGCGGTTGAAGCTCACTCACGTCCGCTGCGGTTCTGGCCTTCCGCTCGTGTTGCCAAATAGGCTCCAGGGTGGAGGATTCAGGGTGTCGGAGCTTCTGTGTGACTGCCTTCGCGGGCAGACTCTTGGGGTCGCGGTGGAAGAGCGAGGTCAGTCGGATGTTGCCCAGCTGGAGAATAAGCATCACAATGCGCTCCAGGCCGACACCAGCACCCGCGTGAGGCGGGGCACCCCAGCGGAAGCCCTCGAGATACTCCTCCATGTCATCCGGGTTGATACCCACACGGCGCATGTTTTCTTCGAGCATGTGAGGGTCGTGGATACGCTGGCCACCAGACACGATCTCCTGTCCGCGAACGAACATGTCGAACGAGTTGGTGTATTTGTCATCCTCGGCGTCAGGCATCGTGTAGAATGGACGAGCACCACGGGGGAACTTGTCCAGCACGTAGTAGTCGGTGCCGAATTTCTCCTTGACGAGCTCACCGAGACGGATCTCGTCACGAGTTCCCAAGTCTTCGTCGAGGGGCAGTTGTTCGCCCTCGTCGTTCAGCCAGCCGGACTCATTCAGCATCTTGATACCATCGGTAAAGCGGATGATGGGGGTAGTCTCCAGCCACACTAGATCCTCGGAGGGGAATTGGTGCTTGACCAGTTCGACCTCGCGGCGGTGCTTGGTGTAGATACCCTGCAAGATATTCTTGATGACAGCATCAAGGGTCTCGAGCATCTCGTGGTAGTGCTCCTCAATAGCCATCTCAAGATCCAATCCAGTGTACTCCGTCAGGTGACGGTGAGTGTTGGAGTTCTCGGCACGGAAGACGGCGCCAATTTCGTACACACGGTTGAAATCAGCAGCGATGGCCATCTGCTTAGCCAATTGAGGAGACTGGGCAAGGAACGCAGGGCGACCGAAGTAGTTTACTTGGAATACACTGGATCCAGACTCAGTGGCAGCGCCCTGGAGCTTGGGCGTGTGGATCTCGATGAATTCACGGTCATCGAGGGCGCCACGGAAAAGGTTGCAAGTGGCAGCCTGGATACGGAAGATAGATTGCGAGGTAGCAGTGCGCAGATCAAGGATTCGGTTGGCCAGACGAGTGCGATCGGGGATATGGTTGCGTCGACCCTCGACCTTATCTTCTTCATTGGTGCGGATCTCCGCTTCATACACACTGAAGGGGACAGGTTCCTCGCGGTGCACTTGAAGGTGAACGGACTCAATGGCCAATTCGACATCGTGGATGGAGCAGCCAAGAACTGGAACCTCGGGCTTCTGGAGGGTACCGCGGACCTTGACGAAGGACCCCACTCGGAGGTGCTCGACCCACTGGATCATGGCAATCGAAGAGACCCCCGCCTTCTCGTGCAGCACACCCTGGAAAGTACCCAGCTGTTGGCGGAAAACCAAAAAGACCAGCTTAGCACTCATCCGGCGGATAACGTGGAGTCGCGCAGTGAAGGTGACCTCCTGACCCTCCATGGCCGCGGTAATGTCATCGATACGAGTCCGGAGTTCCCGCGGCCGCACGGAGGACTGCATCAAAGGCAACTGGCCATAGCGGGCCTTCATGTCCGCAGTCTCCTCCGCTGCAGCTTTTGTGATCTCCTCCTCCTTGCGGCGGTGGTCGGTCTCGGAGAACATCTCCTCGCTGAGACGGCTGCGCTCACTGCGGCGGTGCTGGCGAACCAGTCGCTTCTGCTGGTTTTTGCTCAGAGCACCGGTGGAGGAATCGTCAGAGAAATCATCGGAAGAGGAGACATAATCGTTTTTGTCGCGGAGGAAGTTTCCTAGAATACTGCGACGAGGGGAGGCCGTGGGAGACCCTGAACGGGAGGTGGAGGTCCGGACCTTGGGTGAGAGGGCTAAACGAAGATTGGAAGGATTGGAGTTGGAGTTCTCCTCTTCACCTCCACCGATATGGCCCTTGATGGCTTTGGACAGGGCACGTTTAATAGACATGGCGAAAGATTTGGGTTGAGAGAAAGGGAGGGGGGAGAAAGGGAGTTGGTAACTGTATATGGTGGGGGAGAGGGCCCGGACCCGGCGATCTACTGGGTAAGCAAGGAACAGCCCCGAGGCAGAGAAAGGCAATTCGTGATGATTTGAATAGTCACAGTGGAAACACGAGGAGGGGTAATATAAGAGGAGATATTGAATATATAAACTATTTCCGAGCGAAAATAAGCCAAACAGCTGAAACCGATGATGACATCACTCACGAAACCAAGAATTCCACCTCGGATCCTTGATTTTCTTGGTATGGAGTGCCTCCGAGTGCTCTGATGCTCATCTCTGACCTTAATCCAACCTCCTCTATACAAGTGATACAATTTCCCTACTTCGTACACGCACTTTCCACATTTTACTTCCTACGTGTTCGTACTTTTCCCGTCTCTGCTTATCGTCTGTCCCGCTCCAACTCTCCGGTCCTTCCGGACCTCCGCAACGCATGCCAACGAGAACACGAACATCACAATCCGAACATCCGCCATGGCTTCTTCGCGCTGGTGGCTCTACGTACAGGCCGTCTTTTGGCGGTTCCTGATGCGAATCGGCATGTTTCTTCATGACATCGGTCCACCCCGACCGCCCCGACCGCAATTCACCCGTACCGTCAGCGTCGATAAGCACTGCCATTCCCTCGTCTTGCATTTCTACGTCCCACCCAACTATCACGAACAGCGACGTCTCGGACATAAATATCCCGTATGTGTCAACTTCCACGGTGGCGGGTTCACACTCGGGGCGGCTACGGATGATTCCCGATGGGCGAAATCGGTCCTGGAACACTCCGGCGCGGTTATGGTTAGTGTCAGCTACCGGCGGGCCCCGGAGCACCCGTACCCAGCCGCTGTGGATGACGGAGTCGAAGCACTCCTATACCTGGCCATGCATGCTGGCGAACTGGGGCTGGATGTGAGCAGGGTGGCGCTGAGCGGGTTCTCGGCGGGTGGTAACCTGGCAGTGACCGTGCCGTTGCGGTTACGTGGCCGCATATCGACAGAAGTCAAAGAAAACCTCGGTCGCGCAGAATCGACGCAGAACCTGTTGACCCAGGTCTCTGATTTGAATATCGTCGCGTTGTTCGCTTGGTATCCCATTCTCGATTTCCAGGAATCTCGTGATCATCGTCGGGCCATGAGTCTCATGCCGGACAAGACTCTCCCCGCTTTCTTCACGACCCTGTTTGATGAATCCTACCTGCCTGATCTGGAGGAACGTACCTCGCCATATGCCTCTCCCATCCATGCCTCTGATCGTCTTCTGTCAGAAGGCCTGCCACGTGATGTTTTCATGTTCATCTGCGAGTGGGATATGTTGATGAAGGAGGGTCAAGCCTTCGTCCGTCGTTTGGAGGCACTGGGAAAGCGTCCTCGTGCTATGCTCATCGAGAAAGCCCGACATGCCTGGGACAAGTCTGCCAATCCTTGGCGAGATCAAGATAGTGTGGACGTATTGTATCGTGACGCGTGCGCGTCCATGAAGGGAATCTTCGATCGGTGATCCCTTGGCTCCCATTCTTGTTTTTCTTGTGGCTGCGCTCTCCGTTTCTTCAGCACTTTTGACTTTTGATATTGGCGGGGTCCCCTTGGCATTCACGGCGTTACCTGAATATAGATAGCGTTGCTTCATCATTTGTATATGAAATCCTGTTTTATTTGACACCTGATCCCTGTATCTGCCATCAGAGATAAGTGTAGTGTGCATCTAGGCTCCATCATTACAGTAGATTCAGGGCCCGAGCCCAGGGTTCTGTACATGCACGTCGATATCAAAACCTACTTTTTACAATCAGACCTCTCATTGGCGGTCTAGCTTTCCGACAATAGTGTGACAACAGCCCTACTGTACAGACAGACATGCATGTTCATGATCGACATGCCCCGCCCTGTAGGCGTGGGATGATGTCATTCGCCTCAAGCCCAGACAGGTCCTCAAGGTCTCGATACTACGTTTCAATGGACATCTCTAGTAGATCATAGGCATTGTGTCATCTTGCAAGGCACCCACCTGTTTGACGTTGAAGAACGGTGTTCGTTTGACTTCGGTGCCTTGTTTTGATGTCTTGGCGAACCCTTAGTGGCATTCTTGACTTCATACTTAAGTTTGAGTTCATGCCATCACTTTCTTAAAGCAGGTTTCAATCTGGATTCGGTGCGTTCATTAGCCACCTGTGACCCACCTCAAGTCGAATCCATGTTTCTTTCTATACGCAGCCCACGCGGCTAGCTTCTCCTGCCATACATAGATATCACTGAATCTACAGATCAAAAACTGGGATCTGGACATCCTTTCGATGACGGAACTCTATACCGCTCTATAGAGCGGATGATCGACACCCCATTAATCCTCCGGTTATGAGGTCTGAATTCAATAATGGATTAATTTCTGAACATTTCCACAGTTAAATACTCGCAGAATTGCTCACCAACAGGCCTATCACAAGCTGTCATATTCATTATCGAGATCATCATCGAAGCGGAGAAAAATGAATCCACCGATGCCAAACCCTTCGTTTGTCAAGCCGGAGTCCATAAAATCCGACTCATCTTTGCCAGCTTCTTGATCATCGCGTGTGGAGATGACACTCAGGACTTCCGGGATGGCAAGTGCCCGCTGAGCTGCAGCAGGGTCGACAGAGGGAGAGCTCGCCATGGCGTTTGTATATGACCAGTGGAATGTATCCGAATGGAGGGTGGTGTAGGAAGAAGTTGAGAACGAACAATTTATAGGAAGAAGTTAAGAATGAAAATTGCAAAGTGAGAAAGTTGAAGTGAGAAAGTTAAAGAGAATTGTAAATAAGAATTGAAATAGAGTAAACGAGCAAATCAAGTTGTCAGCCTGTGACTGTTCTCATCAAATACAATCGGAATAGACTGGCTGAGGTGATCGGGTCTAGTGGTGTCACTACAGATTACCCTGGAGCTTATTTTGAATTGCAATTATATCTAGCTCACCTTCTCGACAGTTATCAAATCCTCAGTAACAATATGGGCCATGGTATAATTATTGCCTGCTCAGAGTAAACCACGTGCAAACGAGCCAAACAAATCCGGGGGCCACAGCGAGGCGCCATACCAAAAGAGGCAAGGTGGTGACGCCGGAGAGAAACCTCACGTTCGTATCTGACCTCGTTAAACACCTGAGTCTTTGAGCATGAATCGTAACTAAAGGGTGTTTCTGCTCAAGATGCTGCTAATACACATACCCGACTGCCTTCGAGTGTACGTCCTAGCATCGCCATAAACAAAATCAAGAGAAGTCTAATCTTGGAAATTTAGGGCACTGACCATTTTGACGGCTTTGTCATTTCTACCTCAACTGCATCGCATCTGGACTCAGAAGACCATCAAAGGAATATCAACAGACTATATCTTTTGGAATCTGCTCTGCGCATCAGAGCAGTTCAAATTCTTCGTCTATCTCCTCATCGCTGAGCACGCCGAAGAAGATATCCCACTCGTATATCGCCCTCCAACATACGGGGATAGACTGAATATGTACCAAACCGCCGTGCTTTGGCTATTATTCTTTGTACTGTCAGTGATGTCAGCTCTGAAAACAATAATATTAACCAAACTAACATACCACAGCTTCTGTGCCTGTCTACGACACTCATCATCCAAGCTCTTCTACATCAGCGCATACGCACTCTACATCCCCATAGCGACCATCCCCCCAATCTTGGATATCCTCTATGGTTTCCCCTCACCAGATCACACATATGGTGACCCCATAGCTTCAGGAATATTTTTCTTTTCCATGTGTCTGCTGAACCCAATCGTCACAGTATTAGCGGTATATGCCGTGTTCTCGCAATTACGGGAAATCAAAAGAGCAAGAAGCCCAGAGTTATCAGGCCAGCCAGGAAGTGCTCTCAGTGTCTACGGGCTAGCAGTGCAAGCTCTTGTTTTCACTGCTGTTGCTTTTACATGGATCTGGCGTGTTCCTATCGAGAATGCTCGCTTGGGTTGGGCGCCAGGGAGATGGGAAATTATCGCTATCGACAATCTTATGTACTGGTATACTTTGGTTGGATTCCCAGCTTTTGATAATTGGGTGCTTGCCATGGGGCAGGTTGTGTTGTTCTCAGCGGCTTGGCGGAGAGCGAAGAGGGAAAATGTGGTGGATGCGGAGCGGGAGCCTTTACTTGGGAGGAATTGAGGAATGAGCATCTATTTGAACAAATCGGGTTGACTACTTGAGTTAATTAATATCTGAGGAGAAGAGACTTATATTCCTTCCTATCCTACGATCTAAAAGGACCTCAAAGGTGACAGTGAATGCCCAAGACAAAAGATGAAGTAAACCGAAACTCTTAGGTAGTAATGTGAGTATCCATGGATAGTATCCCACCTGGGCATTAGCTTCTGAAATGCTGTAACGCTGTTAGAATTCGAATAGTCGTACTATCACAGTACGCTCATAAACTGGGAATCGTCCAGGTGTCAGTAGGGAGAAAAATGATCGACTGAAAGAACACTATGCATCAGAAACCCATAGATAACGTAAACAAAACCTTACCGAGGAATCTATAGCACCTGCACTCCATCTCTAGATGTGTCACTATATTCACACCCAAACACTAGTTTCACAATCAAATAGTGCAGTGGGCCTCCAGTAGTTTGTGGCTTCAATTAGCTCGATCCAGCCTAGCCGACCAATAAAAGCAACCAATTCCATTTTCCGAGCCCTATCTAATCCAAAACATCTTTCAGGGGTCTCAGGGTCTTACATTCTCTTTAAAAATAGGTTAATTGCTCAAGGGGATGAAAACCTACATATACTCCAACGTCCGTAAATGTAAACACTTCTGACCTGAGCTTGCAAAAGCATACAGTACCTCAGACGCAGTCTGAAATCCCTCCAAGATGCCAGTCCCATTCACCAAATCCACAACATCAATAGTCCTCTTCACAATCATCTTTTTCATCCTATACACCTACCAAACCTCACCACCACCAAAACACACCCCATCAATCCCGGCCAAACTATGGTACAAAACCGGCCCGAAAGGACTAAACGACCAATCCGAATCCTGGCTCCGAGAATGTCTCCACAAAAACCCGCTCCACGACACGCAGATCCTCACCGATGAAACGGGCGATGAATACGTTTCCTACCACTATTCCCACCGCCCGGATATCGTATACACATACCTGGGATTACAGATTCCGATCCTGAAAGCAGACTTCCTGCGATACCTGCTTTTGTTTGCGGAAGGCGGCGTATGGTCTGATCTCGATGTTTCGTGCGAGGTGCCTATCGCGGAGTATATTCCGAGGGAATATAAGCGCGCGGATGTGGGGTTGGTTGTTGGGTGGGAGTTTGATGTGGGTTGGGGAGATAATTTCATTAGACAGTTTGCTAGCTGGACGATTATGGCGAGGGCGGGATGTGTGCATTTGGGTGTTGTTATTGATGAGATTGTGGAGGCTGTTAGGGAGAAGGGGCTTTTGTTTGGGGTTGGGGTTGATGGGTTGACGATTGAGATGGTGGGGGATATTATTGATTTGACGGGGCCGAGGAGGTTGACGGGGGGTGTATTGCGGAGTTTGGAGATGATACGGGATGAGGCTGTGGATATGGAGTCGATATCCAAGTTGATGGAGCCGGCGCTTGTTGAGGATGTGTTGATTCTGCCTGGGTTCTCGTTTGCGGCGTCGAGTAATAACTATGTTAATGGGAGTGGGGTGGCGCTGGTAACGCATCACTATGCGGGGAGTTGGAAGAATCATCATGGGGGTGAGATGTGAGAGATTTGATGCAAAGGTTTCCTATGGTAGAAGGCGTAAATTCAATAAATTCCCATTTTTTGAAGCTAGGCACTGTGGTAGTACATGGGCAGGTATGCCACGCTCAATCACGATATCATCAATCATAAGGTATCAGGGAACTTTTGGGCAGATTAAAAAAAAAAAGAAGATCAGAGGGAAATCCCAACGCCGCGCTGAAGTAACAAAAGCTCAATCACGTTGGATTGGCTGAAAAGAAAATTCACTCCTCATCCGTCTCAGTGACATCCTCGCCGTCCTCGTCGTCAGACTCGTCGGCTCCACTGTCGGAATCGTCCGCATCGTCAAGACCCGGGATGCCGCGCCATTCAACATAGTCACCCTCGAGCCAGCGTCGGCTACGGGGGAGTTGATATGGGTCGAAGGGGAAGTATGCGTCCAGCTGGTAGCCGCTGTTATCGCCAGCACGGATTTCACGCCCGACATGGCTGAAACGGGGGTCTGCGAGGGTGGAAATGCTTCGGAAAGCAGAGATTCGCATGCGCTTGTTCGTCTCGAGGAGAGGGTAGACATAAAGGAATTGGAAGTGGTGGGTGATGCGAGCGAACTCGGAGACAATGGCCGGTGAGCACACCTTGAGGGGATTGAGCCGCGAGTAGATGCACTTGTGGAGGAACTCTTTGATGTTGGGAGGGAAGGTGATTTGGGTGGGTTCGAGCTCGTCTACCTGATCGTAGGTATCGCCGTCGGCGGCGGCAGTGGTCAGGTCACGCCAGCGGAAGCAGAAGATGTAGAGGATGGCCTGGGCGGTGGAGTAGAAGGGACCGTAGCGACGGAGGTCGGGACCACGGCAGGTGTTCTCGTAGTCTGCTCGCAGGCCGTTGAGGTGGGTGAGGAGCAGATCGAAGACGTCGCGGACCACGTCGCCGGAGATGTGGGCACCACGAGCGACGAAGCTGGCCAGGTATGCCGCAGCGGACTGGCGGATAATGCCCGGTTGTAGCTTGTTGAAGAGGATTGTCATGAACGTGGAGGCGAAACGGTCGATAAGCACAGGCGATGCCTGGGAGAAGTGGAAGAGGAGGAATTGAGTGTGACGGGATCGGTAGGTGGGGAGAATGATGGTCTGGAAATGGCTGAGGAGGAGGTCCAGGGCGTTCTCCTTGTCGTCCAGGTTGTTGGTGGAGAATGGCGGAGTAAAGTAATCGAACAGAAGATCGATCATGCCGTCAACCTTGCTGATGTTTTCCTTGATCTTTTTGCCGGATTTGACATCCTCGTCGTCCGAGTCATCGCTGGCAACCGAGGCATTGTCATCTTCCTCCTCTTCCTCGGCGGCGTGCACAAGGTTGTCACCAATCTCATCCTCGTAGTCTTCCATATCAACCTGGATTTGAACGTCGATCTTGACAAGCTTCTCCGTGACGAGAGCCAGGATGTCCGACTGGAGCTCAGGGGCGTATGCGATTATCTGGATCAGGTTCCGAGTGTAGGCAACGTTGGCGTTGGCAGAATCCGAATCGAAGGGGAATTGCGAAGACAGGATAGGAGACAAGGCTCCACTACCGGCAGGAATGAGTCGTAGGACGTGGCGCATTGCCATATGAACGCGAGTGTGAATAGTCGAAGCCGACACGACCTCGTAGTCAGGGAGTCGGCCAACGCCTCGGGGCACCGTGGTCAGGTTGGTGGTGAGCATCTTCAGCACGGGAGCCAAGTATGAACCCTGAGCAGCGGCAAGGTTTCCCAGGAATCTGATGAAGAGCTTGACATACGCATCATCTCGGCCGAGCCATTCACTGTTAATGACGGCACTGACCAGGCCGCTGCAGGATCTGTCTAGGGAGGCGACATGGGATAAAAGACCAAGAAGATGGTTCTTCAAAGTTGTATGTGAAGGCCTCTCATACACTAGAATACTCTCATCGCCCTGCTTCTTGGGATCGGCGGTGAAAAGTCCCTTGATGTGGTCATAGCCTTCGCTCTCCGACATCGTGACATGTCGATGGATCGCACTGCGGACCTCCTCGCGAACAACAGCCAGACTCTTCTCGGACGAGGTATCTTCATGGGCCTTGACGTCGGTATCGAACTGCACGCGGGGCTTTTTCTTAGTGCGAGTCTCGTCGTCATCCTGTGGCGCGGACGGTGCGACCTCGAGGTCCTCCATGTCGCTCATTTTCCGCTTCGAGCCGACAGAGGGAGCCGCGGTGGACTTGGAGGACTTGAGGATAGGAACGGGAGATGGTGCCGTAAGCATTTTGGATCGTTGGGAGGGCGTAGCCGTAAGCGCCGGGGTTCTGGAAGTCGTGGCAAGGGATACCATGGCCGAGAGGGAGGGAATTCGAAAGGGTTCTAGGTAGATGGCAGTGGTGACATTGGCTTCCTTGGGTATGCAATCGACTGGTTCTTTCAATGCTCGATGGGACCGGAGCTTATCGAAGCCTGGTCCAAGCACACGACACCTCACGTCGAGGTGGGAGACTTATGCTACTGGGATAGGGGGAAAAGGGAGAGCATCTGTCTGCACCCGGTGATGATCTGGATCTGGTAACAATAGCAAATAAGGATGCAGACAGGACGAGATAGACCGAACGAGATGTTTCAGTCTGATAGAGTGAAATTTTTCCTTTCGTTTGCTGTGGAGCCTGGCGGAGCCCGTGAGTCGGTGAGCCCTACCCGCTGATTGGCTGAACAGGCTTAGGTCATCATGTGGTCATTGCCCCCAGCTTATTGCAATTGCCATTGTTTGCATTGTTTGTTTTATTCAATCTTATTGAAGTGTGCAATGAGCAAAGTTGAATAGAAAAGTTGAATACTCCTCAATCGGATATTTTTGATTTTTCTTTGATCTATACGCATTGAAACACAATCGCATGGTCGCATGAAAAAGATCAAAAGATTATTTACAGAAGAATAAGAATATAGCAAAGAATCCCATAACCGTGAATTTAAAAATAAGGAATGAACGCGGGGAACAAGTAGGGCCTCCCATGGTATCGTGTAAAAAGCAGTCGTAAGAGAGAGAATAAGAGTTGGTCGTCGTGGCGGAAGAGAATCCAGTCCTTGTATCCGCAAGTCGTGAGCCCGGATCAACCGGTGGCTTTAGAACCAGGATGTATACAGGGATCCGCGGTCATCACCATCGAAAATGCTGCCGTAGAGCTCCTCCACCTCAACCAGATAATCCTCCACCGAGAACTTCTTCAGTCCCTTGCTGTGAAGAACACGCTCTTCCTCGTCAAGTAGACCCAGTCCACCGAACTCTTCGGCCACCTCGTTCACCTGCTCCAGCTCCTTGCTGAAAGGATGCGGCTCGGGCTGGAAGAAGTCCTGCGAGGCGCGGATGGAGGGCGTGCTGCGCGGCGCATTCAGTGGCGGCGGCGACATCCGGGAGACCGAGCGCTTGCGAGCGAGTTCTTGGTGCGAGCGCTTGGTGTGGGACAGGGCGCGCTTCGGCACGACAGGAGCCTCATTCGAGGATGTCGAAGAGCGCGGGTGGCTGGTCACGGTCGCCGAGCGCTTGGGGAAGTAAGATGTCAGAGGGTTGGGCTCGATAGGATGGCTCTCATGGGGCGAGACATCTGGCGAGGTCATTGAGGAGGCGTAGCTCTGGGGAGACATGGCGTCGTCTGAGCGGAGCGAAGAGGCAGACGACGAAGCGGAGTTGAGATCGGGCGCGTTGTAGGCCAGCATGTTGGTGGTGGACAGCAGCTGGACGGGACCTGATATATTGCCCCGCTTGATGGTTCCCGAATTCAGTCGCGCATGCCCCTCGCGGTATGGCATGGGTGCGGACACCTCCGGTCGCTTATTACGCCGGGTGAAGGCGCGCGACAGGTTCGACATGGTGCGTTAGGTTTTTGGATTCAGTGGCTTGATGAGAACGGTGCGATCGGCGATTGCTTGGGCAAACGCTGTGTATTTTGGATTTTGAAGTCCGGTTGCGATCGCGAATGCGGCAATTGGATCTTGCGATGATTGCGGGTAGGGAATGTTAGATACCAGATATTGTCGTCGGATATGGTGAAATATCGTCGAGATATAGTCAAGTCTTGCAGATTTAGTCCAGAGAAATGTCTTGCACTTCTGTTGAAAATGAATGTCGAGTCCTCGGGGTTTCGCACAGCAAAACGAGGATCTAAAGGAATGCGATCAGAAGGATAGGAGTCGAGGATCTCAGATCACTAGGACATAACCAAAGGAGAGAATGAAGGAAGTAAAAATGCAGAGGTTGGAAAGAAGAGAGGAAGAGCAGGGGGCGAGGTCCCTTACGGGGGCGCTTAACAGTTCGACCAGTGCAAGTGCGAACCTTCTCTTCCGTCCCAAAGGATTCGCTGCGCCGGAGCCCAACGAGAGCGAGTCTGACCCCGTCTGGTCCCCTCCGATCCAGTCTGGTCCAGTCTACTTTTTATTCCCGTCCACTCTGCTTCGTTCTTTCAAGTCCAGAAGCCCCATTTCTGTCCGCCCCAGTGTTCCTCAGTGGTTCATCCAGACTTTGAGTGTTCGCCTCTTCGCCTTCTACATTTCAATATTGGGTCCTTGGCAGGGGTCCGGTATCCAAGGATATTTGTTTGCCCTGTAAGGTACCGATATGCACCTTAGTATGGAGGGGTCCCGACGTGTTCCTGTACGTGTCGGATCTAACGTGTCTACCCTGGCTGCACCCGTGTCCATCTCCTGCATTACTGCCATCCCATGACTGCTGTCATCAACAAGTCACCCCTGACCGACAATACCATGATGCAATGGAAATATCTGGATGAAACAGCCGAATGCAGGTCCGGACTTTTACTTCGACGAGCGTTTCAACTTCCCACGCTGAAGTCTGTGCTCCGTGTCCCGTTTGGCTCAAGGGCTGCAATCACCCAGATCCGCCAATCAGATGATCGGAGGGGTATTCGGCCATATTGCGCTGGATACGAAGTACTCCGTGCTCATTTAAAGTAGATAGTGTACTCTGTCCGGAGTAGCGGAGTATAAAAATTTGTTCCAGTGCAAAAAGCCCTACTCCGGACTTTGCACACAACGTACTCCGTACAAATCCTCGGGCATTCTGGTGGATAATTGTGTGTGGAGTGTGTGCTCAAACCCTCGGGCTCCACCGTTTCCGTGTGGGACGGCCTTAACTTGCCTTAACCCGACATCTGCAGCACGCTGTAAGCTAGCACACTGCACATGTGGCTGATTTTCTCCGCTCGAGAATATTGCGGTGTGCAAGCCCATCACACAGTAGTCGGAAATGACCAGCATAGACAAGTGCAGACAAAAAAAAGGTTCTTCATAGTAGACCATAAGACTTCTTTCTTATTTCTTGTGCTTTTGCCAGGCCTGACACAGCAGAAGAGCGTAAGAAAAGAGACAGGAGATTAGAGAAAAAAAGGAAGAAAAAAAAGAAAAAAAAAAGGAAGACCCGAGTTTCGAACCAGGGAGACAAAAAAGGAAAACCCGTGGCACGAAACAGGTACCCATCCCTCGGATGGAATTTACCCTGGGAGCTTGGTGCGCTTCATGAAACCAGGGAGCTCGACCACTGCCGGGGCCGAACCCTTAGACCACGGGAAAAACCTTTACTGGCCCAGTCCTGATCTTCTATTCATGCGAACATTCAAGGTGTGAATCTATGGGGGTTATTGATATCCAGCAAATGATAGACCCACTTATCAACCGGACTAAAGTTATCCCGATCCGCGACAACCTTGGATCATGTGACCTCGGTTTTAGATCCATTACACTAACCCGATCGGGACTGGTCTATCGAGATCACGTCGTTGGCTCAACATTGCGTTCCACACTACTCTCATCCATGGATAGGTAGTCTGGAAGTGCGACTTACATGTTGTGCCGATTTTGATGCTTCTCTATCTACTCGCCTTCTTAGAACACCAATAGTTGGAAATGACCAGCATAGACAAGTGCAGACAAAAAAAAAGGCCGACACCCGTGGACCCAAATCACCCGGACTATCTTAGCCCGTTACAGATAAGAAGCCCAGCCGCAACACTGGAGGTGTCAACTACGAGAATTCTCCGCATGGTTCACTCTCAAAAATAAAGACTCGGATTTCGATGTGATAGCTCTTCAGCTCGAGTCGATCCCGACTCCGAAACACCGACGGTTTCGTCCACAGCGACTCCCTGACGAGAACTACCCGGCGACGACAAGACCTCATCCATCGCCTGGAAATATGGCGAAGGCATCACCTGATCATGCCCCTCATACGAATTCCCACTAATCCGACCATCCTGCCATGAATAAGCAGCCTGAGACTGAGACTCGCGCGTTTCAAGACCCGGAATCGGAGCATAGCTTTCGGACGTCGCCCTCTGCGCGAACTGGTCCGACATAGCTGTCATCCAGTGTTCCAGATCGCTCCACTCGCGAATCGGTAACTGGGACCATTCTTCCATACGAGCTGCTTTTTGCTTTGGCACTTCCGGCTTCGAAACCGGCGTTGTGGTTTGGCCTATTGATCGGAGCGTCATGAGAGCTCCGTACAGAGCGGACTCGGTCTCTGCGAGTCGCTGCTCCAGTTGGTTAAGGTAGCCCAGTGGCAGGCCTCTGAATAGCTAATGCTTAGTGGCTGGGTTGGTGCGGCGCTGGGTGTACTTACCGCTTGCCGCTCTCTGGGTAAACACATTTGGAGGGTTCACCTGCGCATTGGGAGCAGAATGGACTTGGGCGTGTCAGAGATTGGAATGGCTGAAACGGATTTCGATCTTACAGTTTGCGATCGCACTATGCATGATCAGCTTATGTTGCGGTTTGGTCCGTTCGTTCGGAACTTACTTTGCATTTCCGGGTTCTGCAAACCTCACATGAAATCGGATTCAGATTCTCTTCTGATATAGTGGGTTTCCAATGTCAGTCAATCTATGTCTTTTTTAGTGTGGGGTATTTTAGCTCACCTGGCATGGTCGTATTTGTAGTAGCAGATGCCTTGCGCTTCGGTCGCAATTGCCCCATCTGCTAGTAGGGTTTGATATGTAAATCACACGGACATACTCCGAGATGCAAGATTCTAATTGCCGGTTTTTGAGTCGAGCTGGTGATAGTTATGTATGATGCTTGCCGGATGAAGGTTTCGGAGTAAGAAACCTCCGGCCAGTATTCTGGCTCGCACGTGACACGCATAAGAGTTCAAATCTTGGTCGTCGACTATGGCAGATGAGAAAGTCTTTGTCATTGAGCGATTATTTATTTAAAAGTGGCCAATCGGGTTTGAAACGAGTAGACAGCCAAAAACTCCAATGTTGTGGAAATGAATTTCAAAGATACGATGGTAGACGGTGACGACCTCGGGATGTGCTTGAGTACCAGTTGGTTATCAAGGCACCCACAGGATACTCAACAACCCGATGAACCCGAAAAATAACTTCTTTTGGGTCTGCTCACCTGATATAATCGAAAGAAAAATGACCCAAAGGGGCAGTGAAGAATGCATACCGATCTGGATGGGATTGGGCTTTGGGGTTGCGAACACCGTCATCAATCTTGGAAGATGTCGAGCTACACTGATGTAGAAAAAAAATTAAGCACAGTGTGCGCAGATTGTTCAAAGTATTAATACAATTTTAATTCTAACTGTCCACGTGGCTTCGCTTCTCGCACTGCATCTCCCATTCTTAGAGTCCTGGCTCGCTCGCTTTCGCTCTCTCTCTCTCTATCTTCACACATCATATGATCTATTTCATCATAGGCGGACCTCATGAAAGGCTATATATTCTGACAGTTTACAAACCTCCCCAGTCGAACACGCGCGACGAAGCAGTGGCATCAAGCTTATTCCCGCAGTACTCAACACCTTCCACGGCATAGGAGTCCGGTATGTACTCAGAGATCTTGAAGAATTTCCGGAGACACTCCCTCTTCAGCACCTTCTCAGAAGGCGTCAACGGGACCTCTTCCTCTTCCCGGAGAACACGCAAGAGTGTAGGCAACTTGTACGAAGCCAGGTTCGTCGCAGCAAGGTCATCACGTATCTGCTTCAGCGTAATACCGTAACCTTCTTGCTTTTGAAGCCGCACAAGAGCGGCTACTAACCCGCCAGCGCCGTGGTCTTTGACGGGAAGGACGTGCGCCTCGGCGATATATGGGAGATCCAGGAGTTGTCTCTCGAGCTCGGGAATGGATATCGTGTATTCGTGGAAGCGAACGACTGTCTGGTTAGTGTGATGTTGATATAGTGGATAGAGGAATAGCGTACAGTCTGACGAAATTCTTCCTTCGAAATAGTAATCGTCACCGACGCGGCGGGCTTGATCGCCTGTTTTGTAAAATCCCTCCTCGTCGAAGGCGGCACGGGTGGCTGCTTCGTCGCCAATGTAACTGTCTGTGTAAGTAGACGGATACTAGCAAGGAGAGGGGAGGTATTCTTACTGGGAGAATCTGATTGGACTTTTGACGAGGATTTCCCCATGGTCACCGTGGGACAGTTTGACTGTTATCCCCGGGATGATTTTACCGATATAGCCCTAGTTATGTTAGGAGAAATTTCAGGTTAGAGATGGAAGGAAAGACATGCACATACCTGCTCATAGGCCGAACCAGGGGGGTTGATGATGACACCCCCACCCATCTCCGTAATACCGTAGCCGTTGATAATGGGCATGCCGGTTAAATCACCGAAGAAGCGCCTGGTGGACGGATTCAGCATCGAGCCGCTCACGATAACCCGCTCTAGCTTCTTCGCGCCGTCAATGTATTCATTCCGCTTTTCAGCGGCAAGATCGCTGATGTTTTCCTGGTAGTACTCCATCAAACGTCTTAGCAACGTCGGGGAGATGGCCATTTCCGTGACTCTTCCTTCCCTCAGAACTTCCCAGAACCGGGCAGGAGGGGCTTCATTTTTCAGCATATGCAGGCTCTCACCGATAAGCACACTGTCGATTAGTCCTGTCCCGCCTACCCAGTGCGGAGGACATGATGCGAGATAGAGCGTTGCTGGTGGTATATCTTCTCCAAGATGGAACATCTTCAGGGTGAGAACAACACCCTTTGGGGGCCCAGTTGTGCCGGATGTAAAGAGAATCAGACAGCCAGATGTTTCTGGAAAGGGAAGCTCCTCGTTGATCTCTAGTTCTGTTGAGCTAGAGATGCTCGCTTTCGCGGGATTCGCTCTCGTGATTGCGATCAACGTCACCCTTTCGCCCTCGTTTCGGGCACGTTCTGTAAATGTCGTGGCCATGTTCATCGTTCGCTTCTCAGTCAGGATATAGGATGCCTTGACCTTTTTCAGAAAGTACAGCGCCTCGTCCGGATTCAGACCCGTTGCTATCTTGATTTAGTACCATATCCTCAGAGACGATAGTCCAAGACTTACACAGAGGCACACATATGCCCCCCAAAGCCACAATGGCAAAGAAGCTGATGATAAAGCTATATCCACTATAGGCCAGGTATGCAATCGACCTAGCTTCCTCCCGCAAACAACCGCGCTCGTCGAATGAAGCACTCGGGAGTTGCTCTCGCAGAACCTCTCGCATGTGGATAACATCGCGGATCAGGTCGCTATATCTTGCATCAACGCCGTATTCATCGTGGAACAACACACTCGGCGACTGCTTGGCTAGCCTGCGAAGCTGGATGAAAATGGGGTCATTTGGAAAGCCGAGCTGGACCTGCATTTCGAGAATTCTAACAAGAGTAGGCAATTAAGGAGACTCCAACTGTTCAGTGGCGACATCCTACAAGATCCAGGCCCCTTTTTATTCATCACGTGTAGTCTTCTAGTTGCTAATGGAAAGAAAAATTAGTTTTCAGCACTTGTTGACTGTGGGTCTAGTTCAATGGATCGATTCGGTACATCGCATATTTCAAAAAAACGCAAGGTTAAAACATTAGAATTACCAGAGCTAATTGTCTTGGCTTAATATTACTGGCTGGATCACTGTTAATATTATATCCAGCCTTGTCTAAGAACTAGCTTGATCTATTCACTTCTGAGTCAAGTCGACAAAATTCATCACCTTCCTACCCGTCGTACTGCGCATAAATCCACCAGCTTCAGACAAGATCTTGAGCTCAAACAGCTCCTCATTGCACTCGAATACGTAGAAAAAGCGCTTAATCTGCTGTGTCAACTCCACATCACTGATCTTGCCAGGACCTGAGTCTCGCAGAAGACGAATCTCAAGCACAACGTTGATCCCTTGCGTGTCCCCCTCGTGATACCGCCGGATGACCTGATACTGCAGAATACCCCAGGACTCGGTCTGGAACAGGCGCTGCACGACTGGGAATTCAAAGTACTCCCCGTACCAGTCGAAGCTGATGTTTCGGTCACGGCCGTAGACGCGCGCGACACGGAAGTGCGAGGCATCTTCGGGCGTTAGTTGGAATTGGATCGATGCGGGGAGGGGATGGAAGGAGGCAACATCGCCGCAAATGTAGCGCACAAGAGGGTTACGGAGACGCTGTAGGGAGGTCTGGACCATCAGGCCCTTTTCTCCGTCCGGAACAGGCACAGTTGGGGTCTTATTTGTGTGATCTGGGTCGAGAATGGAGGAAGGGAGAATTTCCAGACGCATGAGACGATCATCATATAAAAAGTCTTCGTAATTGTGTTGCGAGGCGCTCTCGGTCAACTCGCCTGTTGAAACACCCCATGGGCCGGCCTCTGCACTGCCAATCACGGAGGAGATGGCGACGCTGGGGAAGACGGATTTCACGAAGCTGCGTTGAGCGGGTGTCATGGGCTCCGATGTGTACAGCGCTTTCGTAATCTGCGTCTGTAGCGTGTGTCTTTGCGCGTCGGGCAGTCCGGCAACATGTTGCGCCAGCTGGACCAACTGCCCTGCATCGCCGGCGACAGCGTTGACGTCGTATTGGGCAATTGTCTGAGCCACCTTTTCGAGTGACATTTCGTTTCCGGCACAGAGAACTGTGGCGCCGGTGGCTTCGAATACCTCTGTAATAAGATCAAGAGCTCTGTCTAGTATTAGCAATGAAGGACTGATCACCATATCAGCTGGCAATGATACCGATAGAGATGCCCTGTTACGTGCATCGTGCAGATCCAGTCACCGGGACCAAGAACACCGCATGACCGCATGAATGAGCCAAACACGGCGCGCTGTTTCCGCGTTTCAATTGAATCAGTCGCAAAGACCATAGGCGCTCCTCCCGAGCCTCCGCCTGTTGTGCTGATATACGTGCCGCGTCGGTAGCCATTTCGGGGGTCTTTATCGAGGGTGAGGCGTGCGATTTGTGAATATCTTAACTGTCAGTGGAGAACTAGAGAGGGAAATGAACGAGATACAGTACAGTTGCTCTTTGTGGGTCAGAGGAAAAGATGTTAATTCATCATTTCCCGATTCCCTTGCCTTGGCGAGAATAGAGGGCAATTCTTCCCTAGTCGGAGGATATACAACGTTGGAGTAGAAGGGATGAATACCGGCAATGGCCAGGACATCGGAGAGAGGATAACATTCACCTTCCATTTTGCACTGTGCACTTCGAACCTTGGAAGATGGAAACTCACATGGCTGCGTCCACCCAGAGGAGTCCAGTGTCAAACCCCTAATTCCATTTGCCAATTGAACACCATTGTGCTCCGAAGGTGCTCCGTAGATCCGGCGGTAACACGCTAGTAATTTACATCTCGAGATCGGCTTCTGCAAGCTCAATCGGTGGGGCGATATTCCACCGATTTGGCCTCGACTTTGTGATTGGCCAGATCTGAGCCCACAAATCGACTACTGAATCGACTAGTGAATCTGCCATGTCACCCAGTCAAAGTCGGATTTTTCGACCAGATCTGATCCTTTGGAGCAGACTCCTAAGACACGCAGAGTCTGGCCATGTTCTGCATGCAAATCAAATGCCCCTTCCCGCTCTAGTCATGAAAATCACACCCCGTAGGGCCAAGCAGAAGTGGCAATGATGGCCATTGAAAGTCCACAAAAAGCAGAAATTTGGTCACGGGTCGGCCCATTGCGACGGGTCGGGTCGCCCTCATTTACGGAGTACAGAGTGTGTTGTTCTATTCTTCAGGCGGTTCACTTCAATGACTACTCCATACTAGGTACACAAACACCGAGTGCAGAGCGGCACAGCCTGCCTCTTTCACTATGGAGCAAGCGCATTGTCAATTCCCAATCAGGAAGGTCACACTTGTGTGTAGTTCACCTCCGGAGAATTTCTCCAATGGCAACATTAAAGACAGGTTTCTCACAAGATCGTCTCAGATCCCGAGGTCATTCCAAGATCAGACCAAGATCGTCCCAAGATTGCGGGGCCCTGCATGATCGGAGGGTCCTTATGCAAGTGTTCAAATAGGACATCGTCACATTGGCTCACATCATTAATTCCTGGGGCACTGCTTTGGCCGTGTGCAGAAGATACATCTAGTTTTACCTAATGGAATGAGCGCAGACAACGCCACACTAAATGGAGAGCTGAAGATGAGACCCGTGGGCCGCGCTAAAAGCACCAATGCATTTATGAGTTCTGGAGGAAAAAATAGCAGAGCCTGTGATCCGAGGTTTACTGCTGATTGGTGGTGTAGCCTCTCCCACCAGCGCTAGTGAATGCAGCCCACCTGCAGCGCTGCTGTGGGTAGGGCCGAGGCAATGGAGATCCACCGAGGTCCCTGATCAAGCCACTTTCAAGGTTCCCCTGAGACTATCGAAGCTATACGTAAGTTGTTTGCCACGGGTAGTCTTCACAAACGGGAAAGCTCTAGCCCGTCGTTATTACGAAGAAAGTGGAAATACGTAACCTTGTGGACCAATTTGTTCATCGTTTCTCTCTCTGTTTCCACTTGCATCTCAGGATCCACTTGACTTTCAAGATCCCTTACTGAGACTCAGCGGTGCACTATTCCAGGGTTTGATGCATTCTTTTAGCAACGAGCTTGAAGGTTACACCGTATCTTCTTTTGATTTGGATAAATTGTCTCGGACGTGTTGTATTCCAAGGTTATGTCCTTCGGACTCGTTCAGATCGTAATTGTTAATCACTATCCAAGTGAACTTCGCGGGCTGAACAAACTGGTCCACGAATATCCATGGATGTTTCGGAGGATCATGGCCCACTACGTAGATCAACAGAGTTCGACATAATATTCGATCTTGCATCATTTGTTTCCATTCAGCTGACATGGTCTACAAAAAAGAAATGATCTACTCCTCAACTGAACAGATCCAGCCACCGCCCAAACTTAGCGCGCAGATTCGCCCCGGGCCGCTTCTCCACAGCCCGAGGCCTAGAAGCTTGCCATGTACCATCATAAAAGTGCCAATGAGGGGATAGCGCTGCAGGCCGTCGCTCTCGCGCAGGAGTACCTCGTAAAGACTGTGTTCGACGCGCTTCTGTACCACATATGTCGTCTTTCCCGACTGTAGATGAGGGTCCCGCATAGCTTCCAGTTTCGATAGCCATTCATCCCGGTCGAGTTGATCGCCGAAGAGGATTCCGGCTCCCTTGCCGCTGCGGACAGGTTTGAGGATGTAGGCGTCCTTGGTGGAGGGATTGCGACATTCTGCGATGAAATCGGAGAGCTGTAATGAGCCTGGGGTGATGGTGGGCACGATGCCTTTGTGAAGAATAGTGGCTTGTTCCGGGGTGAGGACGTTGCGCGCGACTAAATTGTCGAGTTCCTGGATGATGATCCCGAGTAATCGTTTATCATGAACGAGGAGAATGGTTCTCATGTCGTTGAAGCATCGCATGCTGATTTGCTGTAGCATCTGAGGCGTCATCCTCGCGAGCTCCCTCTGATGCAGTTCCAGTCCAATCTGGTGGATTTCCTCGAGGGTCTCACCATCGTGCTTGACGACGGCACCGGCAGCATTCTCCTGCGCCAGGCAGTACAATTTGTACCCGCCAGGCGACGAAGGAGACTCGAGTAAACGCAAACCAGCCGGATCGATGAGCCGTATCTCGATCCCGAGTGATTTTGCGTAGTGGCGGTAGAGATGAATGTCATACCCAGGTTCCTCACCCTTGCAGAAGTACAGCGGTAGACTGGGATTGTACAGACTATTCAGTCCAATTTTTACCTATCCCGTCAGCTTTTAATCTTCATGGATATAGTTAGAACTTACTGTCTCTGGGTCTGTCACGCCCTTGAGTCCATTCTGTCCAACACCCATATTAAGCAGCGCCTGTTGCCCATATGCTGTAACTAGGAATCCATTCATGCAGAAGCGAGCGTTGATCTCGCAGATGCGATAATTCTCAATTCCCCCGTCGACTCCTGGCTCGAGCAGCATATCTGGTCTCCATGATCCCGTGCAGGTTTCAAAGGGGCGAATTACACTATCTGGTTGGGAGTCCATCCACTACTCGAGCAGATGATTAGAAATCGCATAGCCTTTCTCAAAAAGATATAGACATACCCGTAGCAAATCCTCCTCAAAAGGCTCGATTGGCATGCGCTCTGGAAATTTAGCCTCCGTATCCCTCCACCATCGGTCTACGATATCGAAAATCGCTGTAGCTAACGCCCCACTCAGGTTCTCAAGCTGTTTCTTGTGAGCAGGGGTCATGAGGACCGGATGCGGAGAACAGGTTTCATAGACATCGCCAGCTCCCCAGGTATCTGGAGGACTACATTTGAGAATGTTGGAGCGGAGGGTATCAATCAGGGCCTGGCGTGTCGCCGCATCACTATCTTGCGGGGAGACATATTGCTCCCCAGCTGTGGAGGGAAGGACGATGGTGTGAAGGGCAGAGGATGGTTTCTTCATGGTGCATAGACAATCAATGGGGTGGGTTTGAGAAGTCTACCGAGGCTGGCTTAGCAGGATGCTAAATACTCCAAATATTTCAGCTGAAGTGGGTCCTTCATCGGGCCGTAGCGAGCTGAATAGTTCTTCTTACGTGATGATACAGGGATTATCCCTGAATAGACCTAGATTAATTAATTTAATTGGGCGCTTGGACGGTGTTCGTCCCTTTGCAGTAGATCATCTTGGCCCTTTCCAAGATCCGAGATTTTAAAATACCATACTGTACTCCGTACTAAAGACAAAGTTCAATTTTCTTTTCAAGATTCTTTGCCTCAAGTCAGCCATAATGCAGCGATTGTCACGCCCTCTTCATACGGCCTTCAAGCTGTCCAGACACAGTAAGTCTCAATTGCATGCTCCCGTCCTCAATTGCCCGCAATATACTCACTGCTAGCTGACAGATACCCGATCCATCTCTTCAATCCACTCAATACCCTTCATCCCCGTTCCCAGTCCGACTCTCGCCTCTCAATCCTCCCACCTAGACACCATCAACCGCACGCTCCAAAATGAAGGCATCTTGCACATGCAACTCGCCTTTCCCGACGATAAGAGTAGCTACATTCAAGACCTCCTCTTAAATCTCCACAAAAACCACACCCATGGCCTCCCACTCACTCACTCTGCCAACCGCGGCTGGATGTGGGATATTCGTCCCTCTCCAGACTCTTTCCAGAGTAATAACCACCAAGCACGCTCGGAGACAATGGAAGAGTTCCCTTGGCACACCGATTGCAGCTATGAAGCTCAGCCGCCAAGGTTCTTCGCGCTGCAGGTTCTCCAACCAGATCAGTGTGGCGGAGGCACCTTGTCCGTGCTGAATGTCGACCGACTGTTGACGCTGCTGTCCCCGTCTGCTAGGGAGTGTCTGTTTACGCCAAATTATCGCATCACCGTTCCACCCGAATTTATCAAATCTCAAGGAGAGACTGAGATCGTGGGAAATCTGCTCACGATAAATCCCAATGGCAAGGCGACGCAACTCCGCTTCAGGGAGGATATTGTTACGCCACTTTCTGAGGAGGCGGCCAAGGCCTTGGCGGAGCTGAAAAGCGTCCTGCTCGGACCTGCGGCGAAGGAGCAGATTCTGAATCTCACGCCTGAGATGTTGCCGCGGGGTTCAATTATTCTCATGGATAATGGGCGGTGGTTGCATGCGAGAAATGAGGTCAAAGATCCCAATCGGCATTTGCGACGAGTGCGCTGGGATGCACGCCAATTTGTCACTCAGCCGTCTGTGTGAATTTTTCTTTTTTTTCTTAGCTATCATTGTAGGCATAAAAGCCGGGGCCATCTGCTGTACGGAGTTCAGTATATCAAATCAAAAGCGAGCATGACTGACTGTATATTGGTACATTGATGGGGTATCAACTGGCAGTGCGCGTAGTTAGAATCATAGAGAAGGGTACGGAGTACTCCGAACCAAGCGGCGACATGACCCCTGAACCTCGCGACCGCGATAAACACGAAGAATCGCCACCCCGATTGTTGAGACCATACTCCGTACCTTACCACCAGACCACGTAATAATTATGCGTGGGATAGATCAATACAGAGCAAAGACGCGCTCCCAACGGAAGAAGAAAGGTCAAGCTCAACTAGTAGCCCAAAGTAACGCGGTAACTTCGGTAACTTCGGAGCACTCAGAAAGTTCGGACGCATCTTAGACCTCGGATGGCTGAATTCTCAGCGAAAACTGGGGACCCAAACGCTGCCAACGCCGTAGAAGAGAGGAGAGAGAGTGCACATGGGAGAATACTAGAAGGCAGAGAGACAGCAACGTAGGGAAATTAGATCATATTTTGTGAGACGGGGAGAAGACGGGGAGAGAGAGAGAGATAGAACTCTCTCGAGCTACGCTAGTTAGTTATCTAGACCGCGGGGAGCCTGACCAAATAGGCAGTCCATAGGGCGTCCGACAGAGAGCTTGTGAAATTTACAGAAGAATCAAGTGCCGCCCTTGCAGAATTTTAGCACGAGCACGAGCTGCAAAGCCTGACAGATAGACGCCTGATACCGCAATCAAAGGAAGGCATCCATGGATGCTTCCAAAACAACGATAAGATCCCCGCAAAGTTTAATTCTTACACGTAAAGATCAGTCCATCAGACCCCACACATGTGCAAGCTCCCCGTTCTATGCAGATTTTTCGCGTCCTCCTCCAACTATTCACCTATGGAACACGCCCACTCTGCGCTCTAATGCGATACCGGCCACCTTTATCATGTACGTAGAGGAATACCCCGCGGGCATATGACAGCCTAACCCGGAGTCCGAAGGATCTAAAACGCCCCACTATGTGTACATGTCTGTAAAAGATTGCGCCAGTCCTCATCTCGCTTGCTGATATGACCCGATATCACTGACCGGGTTAGGAGGAAAGCCCAATGCATGCTTGTATGAACAAGCTTTCGGTAAATTGAGTTCCAAGGTTTGTCCAAACCTTACGTTATTACAGGTATGCAGCGAGAATTTGACGCTGTATATTTGCAACATCTCCATTGTGTCAATTTCACCCCGGGAATAACGAGGGAAGATAGCATGAATGCCTTGAACCATGCATGTATGGAATGACAAAAGCTTCAAAGGACCAACGTAACCCCATGCGCCACAAAAGCAAGAAACTTTCCATATGGGGGAAAGTTATCAAGAGATAGCCGACCGACTAAGCCTAAGTGAATTTAGGTGCTGAGCCGAAAAGCTGCATTGTTCCTGATTGGCCCTTTCAGATTTGGCTGCATTTCGGAATTTCGGTTGCTTATCGCGCCATTCATTGATCCATCACACATTTTCCAATGTCGGCAATGCGTATACAAGTTGATTGCAAGGAAGAGGAATATCCGCTATTAAGCGAGGCAAATGGCCCAAGTACCTAGACACTTACACACCATCTATGTTACATATCGTATCATCTTTATTTAGTTCCATCCTCGAGGATCGCACCCTGATTGGTTGTGAAAGACACCAGAAGCGGAAATTTTGGTCTCATTAGCTGATGGAAAAGGCACGTGCTGGACGTTTGCTTTGTGTCGACAAGCCGAAGAAGGAAGGAGGAAAACAGAGGAAACACCCGTGGACCTGGGCATGGTGTTAGAAAGTGTTATATACTCCGCAACATCGCGGCGAAACCTCAGCGTAGCCCCGGAAACCTTGGAAAGTGTTTACTCCGACACTTTTATTTCATCTCTACTTTTAATTTCCAACTTCTTCACTGAACCCCATTCTTGGTTGCGAGAGGAAATACGTGCATACTGCACCATCCCTGCCCAACAAACATTGACCGGTACTCCCCGACAAAGCCGACGCAAACCATCTGTCCCAAAAAATGGCAACGAAAGATCAAGCCTCAGGGAGCCCGGGAGTGGACTCTGATTCTGAAATTCGGGCGAGACTTGGTGACAAAACAGCGGTGGTTTCCACGACCACAGAAGATGAACCAAGCCCGTCCGATACGAAGTTCTTGAAGGGTCATCCTGTCATTGAAACCGGTGAGTGATAGACACATCAAGTTTTGACCTGCTTGCTAACGCAGCCTTTTAGGCCTCGATGTTTCCAAGTACCTGATATCGACAAGAGACGATGGTGACCCTGCGTTTACCTTCCGCTGCTTTGTTCTGGGAACGGCCTTTACTGCACTTTCCAGTGTGATAACTATGCTATACATCTTCAAACCGGTTCAAATGCAAGTTTCGGCTACTTTTCTACAGCGTATGTGCCCTTTCAACACAGAGCTCAAGCTCAGCCGATTTTCTAACAAAGATTAAAGTGATGATATTCATTTTTGGAGAGGCCTGGGCTCGCTTAACACCTAGCCCTGACCGGATCAAATCGAAATGGCTTCGGAGCACGCTCCTCTTTCTCAACTTTGGGCAGCCTTTTGGAATCAAAGAACATGTCGTCGCATCTCTCATCGCATCCTCCGGAAATAATGGACTGTCTGGAGTGGAGGTTTACGCCATCGAGCGGCTATTCTACGATCGCAGTATCTCTGCCTCGACAGCGGTCCTAGCCACATTTTCGATCTCGCTTTGCGGCTTTGTTTTGGCCGGTGTGCTGCGTCCACTGATTGTGTACCCGGCTGAAATGGTTTATTGGTCAACCCTGCCTCAGGTTGTGCTATTCCAGAATCTTCATTTCGATCGAATTGCCAATCGAGACCGTCTGATCAAGTTCGGGTGGGCTTTGGGCTTTGCCTTGGTCTGGGAAATTTTCCCGTCATACTTGGTGACATGGTTTGGAGGGCTCTCAATCTTTTGCCTTGCATCGCTGAAAGCTCCTGTAAACACTAGATCTATCTTCACGAAGGTCTTTGGTGGTGCTTCTTCTAATGAGGGGATGGGCCTGCTGAATTTTTCACTGGACTGGCAATATATTCAGAGCACATACTTGTCGTTGCCTTTCAAACAACAGTTAAACTCGTGGATCGGGTACTTCATCTGGTATCCAGTCATGTTGGGACTGTGGTACGGCAACGCATGGGGAGCGAAGAGTCTCCCGTTCATGTCTACCTCTCTCTTCGCAGCCAATGGAACGACCTTCTCCACCACGTCCATTTTGACTGAGGACAATATCGTCGATGAGAACAAGCTTAAGCAGGTTGGACTGCCCAGTCTAACATCTAGTACGGTCTGGGGCTATTTCACGCAAAATGTGGCCATTGGTGCATTGATCACACATGTTCTTATCTTTTACAGCAAGGACATGATTCTTGCGTGGAAGCAGGCACGAGCGAGAACCCAACCCGACCCTCACTACCAGGGAATGCTGAAGTACAAAGAAGTCCCTATGTGGTGGTATTACGCACTTTTTGGTCTGACATTCATTGCGGGAGTTGTTGTGACTGCGAAGGGTGAGACAACCCTACCTGTTTGGAGCTACATCATCTCTCTTCTTCTCGGTGGATTTATCGCCCCATTCTCTTGTATTCTATACGGACTGTTTGGATCTTGGGTGGGAACCAACCAAATTTCCAAGATGGTAGCTGGTGCTGTTAATCCCGGCCGGCCCCTAGCAAATCTTTACTTCGCCAGCTGGTCACACCAGGTCATTCTGCTCGCTGTCAACCTTGCAAACTGGCTGAAGGTTGGGCAGTATACCAAGATTCCCCACCGGGTCATGTTCGCCACCCAGATATACGGTACCCTCCTCGGAGCTGCTCTCAACTATGTTGTTATGACTATAATTGTCACCAACGAGAGGGAAGTTCTCCTCGATCCCGTGGGAACCAACGTCTGGAGTGGTTCCACTCTTCAGAGCATGAACTCTCAAGCAATCACATGGGCTCTAGCCAAGGACATGTACAGCTTGCAGGGTCGCTACTTTATTGTCCCCATGGGGATTCTGATTGGGCTGGCTCTGCCTGTTCTCCACTGGGTGGTGAACAGATTTTCTCCGCGCCTACGAAATTTGCCAATCAACACTCCTATAATTGCGAGCTACACCGGAATGAACTACTATGGAAACACTTCATGGGTCTGGTCTTCCATCGCAGTTGGTGTTTTCTCGCAATTATATCTCCGACGCCGCTTGCCTCGCGTCTACAACAAGTATAATTACCTGATCGGTGCGGCGTTGGATGGGGGATCCCAGATCATAATTTTCATTCTTTCTTTTGCGGTCATGGGGGCCAGTGGAAAGGAACACCCGTTCCCAACATGGTGGGGAAATCCATCTGGAAACCCAGATCACTGCATGTCCATATAGTAAGTATGGCGGTTAGAAACAATCCTCGATATCCACGGATATACAGGCACGAACATAAATTTGGAACCTGGCAATGACATTCAAGATTATCGATATTTCATGGCGAGACGAAATAGTATCTATTTTCTCTAATCGTGAATCTTGGAATCTCCATAAATATTGACTGGTGACAGCCCTGGGACGCGTTAAACACGACATTGCGCTCGGTGGCCCTGGAGCACTTGAGCGGGAAAAGTCTGACGTAATATATGACTAATGTTCCCCGGACCCCGGCATTGCCAAGCCAATGCAAACCTCACACTTTAATCGAAGGGGAAAATGAAAGATGTGAGAAAAATTGCGTCGAAATAATGGCGTCACCATCTTCTGTTAGCACGAGACACGAGGACGTTGACACGGAGTGGTCGCGCCCAAACAAGAGGCGTAAGCGCCCTTCTGTCGCTGCAACGTCAGGTCCCTCGCCTCGCGAGCTTGGATTCATGCGAGAGTCCCAAAACGAGGGCTCTGCGACATTCCTTGGAAGCTCAAGTGGTATTCACTTTATCCGCCACGTTTACAATGCTTTCGCACGCCGCTCGGCGGACTTGGATCAAACGCGAGCGCGCGACAGAACGTCGGTGCCTGGCGAAGATGACCGGCTGAGGCGAAACACAGGAACCACTAGCACTACGGATGCCCTATGGGGAAAAGATGAACTTGACTTTTCATCAAATCCAACCATTGCTTTTGACGACCTTGTCAAATGGACGCGCAGCTATTTCGAAAATTGGCATCCAATCTTCCCATGTCTTCACGCACCGACAGTCTTGAAGACTATGGAGGCCGTTAGCCAGAAAGGAATCGACTCAGTCAATAGCCTCGAGCTGATGATACTGCGGTCTATTATATCTATCTCTCTGGGCGATAATCGACAAACAACATCACCTGTGTCAAAGACAAATCCTGTCCCTGCGGGGTTAGTGTTTCGCAGCATTCAGCATGTGATGCAGGATGTACAAAGTTTGCTCGAACAACCAACTACCTTGGCACTACTTCAAGCGGCCTTCACCGCGCAAGTCGCGCTCACTTCTCTTTTGCGTTTGAATGCGGCCTCCCGAGTGGGAGGTGTAATCACCCGCACAGCATTTCATCTCGGATTACACCGCTGCCCGGGGCGGTTTTCATGTTTCAGCAGTGAAGAAGTTGACATCAGAGGTCGGTTATTTTGGTCGATCTATTCTCTCGAAAGATACCTCTCCCAGGCGCTCGGTATTCCTCTTTCGATTCGGGACGACGACATCGACGTGTGCTACCCTGGCGCAGAAAGGCACGTTTCCACCGTCCACCAAAACCATGACGATCGGAGACTGCGACTAGTCTGCCACCTCGCGAAATTTGCGCGCATCAGAGGCCTGATTGTGGAGCTTCGCAATAAATCTATACTACACAGCCATGACAGCCAAGTTGAGGCGGCACATGTCACAGGAGAACTCTCGCAATGGTGGAATGAGGTTTACGACGACGTAAATCCGATCGAAGAGACGGATGAAGATGGTCAGGACCAGGTTCCAGCTTTGCAGCCTTACCATCGACTCCTTTTGATGATTCTGAGACACGAGGCGATTATTTCGCTCAACCGGCCCTTGTTAGCAGCCGAAAAACCAAGTGCAGATTACAAGAATGCCCTCCAGACCTGCATTGGCTCTTCAAGGTCATTACTAACGGCATTGAAAAAACACATGTCCACTACATCAGACTCGCCGCTCTCATGGCCGTGCTTCACATGGTCTACATGGATGGCCTGTCTGATCCTCATGTTTGCCGCATGGGAAGATGAGTTTGCCACATCGAGCGCTCTAAAGTACGCGCGCATGGGGATTGCGGTCTTGGAAAATCTATCACTACGCGGAAGCAGCTGGCCAGAAACCTGCATTGAAGCAATCAGAGGTATGGAGTCTGCCTTTTCGGCACAAAACTCCAATGGCCAGCAATTCAAGGTTCCCGCAACAATGAATGGAACCGAGAAGGCACCGCAGCACACACAGACCACGCCATCAATGGATCGGAGAAGAACTCAATTTTTAACTGTTCAAGATGGAAATGAATCTGGAGATACAGGTCTCACACCCGCTATACCCCGGTCTTCCGCGATGAATGGATACCAAGAGAGCCCAATCTCTGGGGGAATGCAGCCTTTCCAATCTGCTGCGCGTCCAGCCACCCAAGGACCAAATTCTACAGAAGTCTATGACTCGGCTATCTTCTCACCTTCGGACAACATTGGCAGCTATGCCGAAATGCTGGATCCTTCTGGCAACCCCATCACCGGACAGTCCTCCGCCGGGCTTGTTTTCGGAAACATGGCAGACAGCAATGCTGCCTTTAACCCCAATTTTGCCGGTCAAGAGTCCCTGCCGTTTTCCTCATCTATGCTTATGAACGATCTCTGGAGTGTGGCCGATGGTCCATGGATGATACACAACAACTTTTTGTAGTTCTAAATTTGTCGAGCGGAGGAAGATATTGTACAAGATGTTCTTTAATTTCAATTCAGGGGTACAGCGCTATCTGGACTACCTTTCTGTTCTGATCCAAGACAACTCGCAACTGACCCTTCCCAGTATCAGAAGAAGTTGGATCAAAGAATCCACCCCTCAGCTGATCTAGATACAGTTCATATGCGGGCATATAGCCCTTCACAAATCGGATGACCTCTTCATCTGTCATGCTCTCATTGGCCCGTTGACGAAGAGCATGCTCTTGTTGAATCCTCCACTGATACACATTGACCAGGTCGTCCGTATCCAAGTGAACGATGAAATTCAAATGCTGCGGTCCCATAAAGAGATCACAGTAACCGCGCAAGTTGGCGTTGGCTTCTAGCAAGTGCTCGACCGCATGGTCCCTCAAAGTCTCTGTCGGATATACCCCCGCAGACTCGACTTGAACACTATTCTCCCACCTCTTCTGAATGTCGAGGTCTTCGAGTGGCTGGAATCCAACGCACCATCCTTCGAGTACAACAACATCAATGGTGACGCTTGACGGAACACGCTCCCAACTCTCGATCGGTACTCTTCCACCCTCTCCATTGAACTTGCTCTTGTCAAATGACGGGATCAATACATCATGGCCACTGTTCAAAATTTCAAAGAAATTGCGCGCAAGAGCCATGTCATGTGTGCCTGGCTGTCCGCGTGCTTGGACAAGTTTGTTGGATGGGCTGGATGTCCGTAAGCTGACCAGATCTCCATGATCGAGATACAGATCGTCGAGCGACAGATTGATCGTTGTGTGATTTCGGCCTTTCAATGAATTGACGAGCGCATCTGTCCACGTAGACTTTCCACTTCCTTGGAGACCAGTGAGGGCCAAGATGAAGGGTCTTTTGGAAGATGATGATTTCTGGCATTCAACATGGCGCTCAATGTAAGGCAGCACTTGGCCGAGGACGTTGTCAATTGCTTCTTGTGGTATAGGCATTGTGTTGGCTTTGAACTTCGCTTGTGTAGATGTGGGTTGAATCGGGTTGAGTGTTGGTTGGGTTTAGTTTAGACGAGCACTAGTATCAGAATACGAAATTTAGAACACGCCCAGTCTTCCAATTCCCATGGATTCACTCTATCGACGGCTTTGGAGATACATCGTTGCGATTCTGCACACCGAGTTAGGGCTAGTCGCCACCGGACAAAGACATGTCCGAGTGGAGCCGCGGGAGACAGAATCTCCGAATACAGTGGCCCGGTCATGTCAATCTCCGGATGCACCCCGCGATCAAGACGATAGTTGGGTGAGGTTGCGACAAGGCAAATTTCCTGTGGAGACGAAATTTCAAGACCTTGGAATCCAATCCCTTTAAAGACCCTCGCATGCGCTGATTTGCATCCTTCCCGCTGCATCCCACTCACCCCCAAAGAACTTTGCATCATGTCTCCTTCTATCGCCGGTCAAAAGACCTACAACATTGCCTCCATCCCCGCCGATGGAATCGGCCCAGAGGTCATCGAGGCCGGTATCACTGCTCTCAATGCTCTGACCGATACCCTCAAGACCTTCAAGTTGGAGTTCAAGAACTACGACTGGAGCTCCGAGACCTACAAGAAGACCGGCAAATACATCCCCGATGGCGGTCTTGAGGAACTCAAGAAGCACGATGCCATCTTCTTCGGCGCTGTCGGCGCTCCTGGTAAGAACATCTAGCCCATTGAATAAGCACGTAACTTATAAAATCAGATGTCCCCGACCACATCTCCCTGTGGGGCCTCCGTCTGGCCATCTGCCAGCCATTCCAGCAGTACGCCAACGTGCGTCCCACTCGTGTCTTCCGCGGCACCGAGTCACCCCTGCGCAAGTGTGGCCCCAACGACCTTGACTGGGTGATCGTTCGCGAGAACAGCGAGGGCGAGTACGCCGGCCAGGGTGGTCGCTCCCACACTGGCAAGCCGTGGGAGGTCGCAACCGAAGTCTCCATCTTCTCGCGCCACGGTGTCGAGCGCATTATGCGATTCGCCTTCGAGACCGCGCAGAAGCGCCCTCGCAAGCTTCTGACTGTCGTTACCAAGAGCAATGCTCAGCGTAACGGTATGGTTCTCTGGGATGAGGTCGCCAAGTCTGTTGCTGCCGAATTCCCCGACGTCACTGTTGACAAGATGCTTGTCGATGCCATGACCACCCGCATGGTCCTGAAGCCCGAGTCTCTGGACACCATTGTTGCCACCAACTTGGTAAGTCGCCGCGCAGCGAAGCTCAAACAAGGAATGAAAACTGACAATTCATTAGCACGCTGACATTCTGTCCGATCTTGCTGCTTCCCTCGCTGGTTCCATCGGTATTGCCCCCACTTCCAACCTGGACCCCACTCGCGAGTACCCCAGCATGTTCGAGCCTATTCACGGCTCCGCTTTCGACATCACCGGTATGGGTATTTCCAACCCCGTGGCCACTTTCTGGACTGCCGCGGAGATGCTTGCCTGGCTCGGCGAGGAGGAGGCCGCCAAGCAGCTGATTGATTGTGTTGAGAACGTTTGCGAGCAGGGTGTGCTCACCCGTGACTTGGGCGGCAACGCTACCACAAAGCAGGTGACTGATGCCGTTGTGGCAGAGATCAAGAAGCTTGCCGGTAGCAAGTAAACATTTCCTTTTCACAGTATATGAACAAAGAATGAGCAACGAATGTACAAATCATGTTAGAACCAGTGTTTGAGACACGTCCCGGTACTTTCGCTTTCCACCGTACCTTCCCAAAAAATAACCTTTAGGCTAAACAAACAACCTTAAAGTTCCGCCGCATCTTAGTGCCAATTTCAACTGCAAGTGGGTCAATATGCATAAACTGAGAGTTACTCGCGGCCTTCAAATGGAACAGTCCGGCCTTCATTAAATCCCCTCACGCGGAGTCATGTCGGGCAAAACGACAAGCATAAACAAGCATAAACAAGCATAAACAAGCATTTCGACCCATGATGTAAGGGGCGTGAATTCTAAGCGAAGGTGAGTGTTCGGACAATGCAACCTCCGATACGGGGTATGTCGCCCCAGAAACTGGGGAGATACCTCACCAGTGGATTCTTCCCCGGGTTTGACGTCTCCCCATTGCATCAGTCCACCATATTGCGGGGATGGACAAGTCCGCTTCCCCGGTTTCATGGGGTCCCCGGGCTAAGCATTACTGCCAATGTAAAGCTGAGCTTGTCGTTCTTGGAATAGCATGATCGGCAAAAACACATATAAAGCTCCTGTCAGCCAGCCCTTTCATTTTTCACTTTGCTTTTGTTGTCTTCTCTTTGAGCTGGTCTCAATCCATACTATGTCTTCTTCATACATGGGCCTGACAGGGCGGGCACTGCGTCTTGCGCAGATGATGCTCGTTGTCGCCCCTGGATTTTTCCTGTTCGGATACAATCAGGCCGGTACAGGTCCTTTAGCAACGCTTCCTAGTTGGGTTGCAACTTTCCCTCAGATTGATACCATCAACACCGAAGGTGCTGTCAAATCACACAATTCCACCAGCAAAGGCGCCGTGATCGCTTCTTTCCAAATCGGTGCCCTCATTGGTGCACTTTCTTGTACTTTCCTGTCTGACCGTCTTGGTCGCAGGAAGACTATCTTCCTAGGTGCCATCCTGTCTGTTATTGGTCAGGTATTGCAGACCTCCGCCTATTCATTGATTCAATTCACCGTTGGCCGCATCATACTGGGCATTGGAGTTGGCCAAATCAGCGTGGCGATCCCTGTCTGGCAATCCGAATGCTCTTCGGCCAAAAGCAGAGGGCAGCATGTCGTCGCCGATGGTATATTTATGTGTCTTGGATATTCTCTATGTAACTGGATCGACTTTGGGTTCAGCCAACTTCCCAGTACCAATACTGGACAATGGAGAGGACCGCTCGCTATATCATTCTTGCCATCGTTGATTATTCTTGCTTTTGTCTTCCTCTTGCCAGAATCCCCTCGCTGGCTTGTTCGCGTTGGCCGTTCCGAAGAGGCCACCGCCAACCTCGCCGCTCTCAAAGGCTCCCATCCGGATGATGATGCAATTCAGGTGGAAATCTCAGGCATCCAACTCTCTTTCGAGGTCACATCGGATTCCAAGGGGGTTCTTCGGGAAATATTCTCAAAAAACGACGAAGAACGGCTCCTATATCGATTCGGTCTTTGTATAGTTCTACAATTCTTCCAGCAAATGTGCGGCGGAAATCTCATTTCAGTCTATGCTTCGACGATTTTCCAAGAAAACCTGAACTTGGGTTCAGATCTTTCAAAAATCCTCGCAGCTTGCGCCTTGACCTGGAAGTTCTTCTGCTGCTTCATTGCATTTTTCACCATCGATCGTCTCGGTCGTCGTGCCGTGTTCATGATAAGTGGAGCTGGAATGGCAGTTTGCATGGCCGCAATGGCTATCACCACCAGCTTCGGCTCCGATAACAAACACGCATCCATTGCATCTGCATTCTTTATCTTTTTGTTCAACCTGTTCTACCCTATCGGCTTCCTTGGTGGGAATTTCTTGTACTGCACAGAAGTTGCCCCTGTACGCTTGCGAGTGGCTATGGCCGCCATCTCAACTGCAAACCACTGGCTATGGAACTTTGTGGTGGTGATGGTGACTCCGGTGGCACTGGACACAATCGGCTACAAGTACTACATCATGTACGCAATTTTGTCAGCTTGCATTCCAGTACTGGTCTACTTCTTCTACCCGGAGACCATGAACCGGAATCTCGAGATGCTGAACCATGTGTTCCGGGATGCATCTTCTCCATGGCAAATTGTTTCCATGGCACGTCATCTGCCCCAGGGTGAAGTCACCCCTGCTGAGCTCATTGCCAAAAACAAGGAGAAGGATGATGGATGCTCGACGGAGATGAAGGAGAATGCTTGAATTTTGCCTTTGTGTGCAGCTTTGATCTGCTTCCAGTTCTCGCTAGACCTTGGTTACGGTGTCTAGAATTTAGAACATAGATTGAAATTGCAAAGAAGCCTTTGATCCACCTTCTGTCTTGACTCTTAGGTAGTGCAGATTTTGTCATTGTTAACCATGCCCTTTGAAACATCCCCTAAAAATGAGTTTTGCATCAGCTGAACAACTATGAACAATGCCTAGTTGTCGTTGTTTTTTGGTAGCACCTTTCAAAAGAAAGACCATAGCCCAAAACATGCCATAAGGCACACAATCTCTACTTTAATAGACGTGGACCTCAGACTAAGTAAGACATCTTGCGCGTCGTGAAATTTCAACCGTATAATTATCGTGCAAATAGAAAAGCCTGATACCTCAACCGCGAAATATCGGAATGTTCACTATATGAGGTCCAAGTGTTGGTCATAGTTCGGCGAAACCGGGCAGCCCCATATCGGAATGCCGATACGGAGGAAGAAAATGCCGGCGCCACCCACAAATCACGTCCAAGCAGTCTCTCAGCAAAGAATCTCCACTGGACCCGCGGGATTATTCTGATTGGAAAGATTGGATAGGCGTGAATAATTTAGCCCCATTCATTTTCGCCGCGGCAAGCAGCGCCAAACAAAGTCCAGACAGCTCCATTTATTCCTCCGTCTATCGGTACTTTACCCCAGAGTCGAGCCCCCTCCACCAAACAAAGGCAGGACAAGCAATGGGTCCTTGCGTAACAATTTAAGACTCCTCCGCTGGCATCGGGTAGTGGACGCGGGATTTTCGGCATGAAGGGTTTCTCTCATTGGTTCGTCCCTGGATCCATTCTGTACATCCGAATGACGGCAGAGTCGCCGGCTTTGATTTGTTCTCGATGTTTGATTTGCTCTGTATTCCAAGAAATCGCGCTCTATGAGACTGTCGGACTTGTTCGATGCCGACTCTTTATCCGTTTGACAGCGGGTGACGTCGGGTTCCTCGGCGTTGAGATGGAGACACGGGAAAGCAGGGCTGGTATGGGTTCGTTGGAACTATACTTATAGATCTTGGTCATCCAATATATTGTCTAGTAGAAAAGCATTATACTCAATCAACTCGAGCAAGCCTTATCATATTGGTCACATTAATCGCTATCATATCTCCAGAATGGCCCCTTCGATCGACGACGTTGCCCATGGCCAAGTGCAGGTCACTTCACCGTGCAAAGTTGGCATCAACGGCTTCGGTCGTATTGGTATGTGGCCTTTATCACCTGGGAACGATAGTTCGACCTCGAATATTACGAACGACAAAGGCTAACCCACATACAAGGCCGAAACGTACTTCGCGCAGCCCTAGTCCGCACCGATATTCAAGTCGTCGCCATCAACCACACATGCATCTCAGTTGAAGACCTCATCTACCTCATCCGCTACGATTCCTCGATGGGACATCTCGACGACCGAACTCCCATCCACATCCTCTCCGAAACCCTGATCACAGTCAACGGCAAACAAATTGCCCTAACCTCCGAGCGCGACCTAAAGAAGCTCAACTGGTCTGCTCTGGGAGCCGACTATGTTCTCGAATGCACCGGAAAGTTCACCAAGCGAGAGCTCGCCCTCGACCACGTCACGTACGGCCAGGCCAAGCGTGTCCTTATCTCCGCCCCTAGCTCGGACTCGCCTACTTTCGTCTACGGTGTTAACTCGGATGATTATACACCTACCGAGGACTGCCGTGTTGTCTCCAATGCAAGCTGCACTACAAACTGTGTGACGCCTGTTTTGAAGGTTCTTCAAGCCTCTTTCGGCGTTCACCAGGGTTTCTTGACAACTATTCACGCTGCTACGCGGTCACAGCAGGTCTTGGATGGCTACAGCAAGAAGAACAAGCGTCTGGGTAAGCGAGCCTTTCTCCAATGTATTGTCTTCTTCTAACAACAACCATCTAGGACGCGGTGTCTTCGACAACATCATTCCTACAACCACCGGAGCCGCTAAGGCTATCGCCGCCGTGCTGCCTGAGCTGAACGGCAAAGTCACAGGTGTCTCGATTCGCGTGCCTACGTAAGTTCCAAGCCAGTATGAATGACGACTATAATCTAACAACATCGCAGCCCTAACGTCTCAATGATCGATCTCACCATCAACACCGAAAAGCCGACCTCGCTGGCCGAAGTCATTGCTGCTTTCCGTCGGTCTTCCAAGCTCGACATGGCTGGTGTTCTCAAGGTCTCAGACGAGGAGCTTGTGAGCAGTGACTACAACGGCAGTTCTTACAGCGCTGTCATTGACGCTCCCTCATGCATGGAGTTGAACCCTCAGGTATGCCACTCTAGCTATCAGTGTGTGACTTTTAGCTTTTACTTACAAACTCTTAGTTCTTCAAGATCATGGCTTGGTACGACAACGAATGGGGTTACTCTAACAGACTGTTGGACTTGACTACCCACGTGCACGCCCAGGAGGCTTGAGCTTTTCATTTGGATGGGGTTTGGAGTTACTGTTCTTTTTAGATCATAGATAATATTTCAATCAAACTACAGAGATTCACTTGAAGTCCAGGTAACGTTGATTGTCAAGACACACATCCCGAGGCCGTCATAATGTGTTCGAAAGAATGAGCCAATCTTATCACTTCCAAGGTTTTTGAATACTGCCCAGGTGGAAAACAGATGCCCAGCCGTCCAAGTGGTTACTGCTCTTCCTCTTCGTCCTCGTCGTCTAAGAAACATCTATAACAGATTTAGATATGGCATCAGATAGTGCTGGATATATGAAGGATGTTTCATATTTTTGAAATTCATGAATAAACAGGTCATTAACATGCAAAAATCAACAGATCTATTTTTGGACATAAACAAGGGAATGATCGTGGGTATCCATTTAATCCTCATCCATAGACTCCCAACCATCACCACCACGAGGAGGAGCCTCCTCACCTTCCTCGCCCTCGCCCTCATCATCAGAAGAATCCTCGTTATCAACATTGATTCCAACAGTGCGCTCCTGGACCTCATTGGCGAAGTCAGGAATGCGAGAAACGAAAGCACGACGGACACCAGCATTGGTGGAAGAGTCCCAAATCTGAACACTTCCCTTGCTACCAGCAACAGCGAGACGGAAACCAACTTCCTGGTCAGGAGCGAAAGAGGTGGAGAACACCTTGCCGACTTCCAACTTGCGGGTGACGACCAGGCTGGGTCTGTCGTCTTCGACGTTCCACAGCTTCACGGTCTTGTCTGTTGAGCCGGTTACCAGGAAGCCGGGGATAGAGCGGTTGATGTCGAAGGAGGAAACGGAGGAGTCGTGGGCTTGCAGGGACCAAACGGGCTTGGACTCGGCGGGGGTGGCGGGCACGTTGCGCATGTCGAAACGGTACACCATACCGGCGTCGGTGGTGACGTAGAAGAAGTTGGGGTCGTGGATATCCCAGCGGACAGCCTCGACGTCGGCGTCGACGGCCCAGCGGGCTTGAACATCGGGAGAACGCATATCGGCCGCAACGACTGTGCGGTCGTAGCTGCCGCTCAGCAGAATGGTGGACTCGGTAGGGTGCCAGTCTAGTGAGCAGACCTTGTCCTTGTGGTAAGAGTAGGACTTGGCGCAGGTGCCGGTGGTGAGATCCCAAAGTTTGACGGTCTTGTCGGCGGAGCCTGAGGCCAGAAGGTTGCGGTGCTGACGGTTGGCGGCCAGCGCCAGGACAGCGTCGATGTGGTATTCGTCGTTGGCCTTGGCCTTCTTCTTTTGCTTCTTCTTGGTCCTGTCGGCGTCCTGGCCGCCTTGGCCGAGGATGGCGTTGGGGTACATGGAGTCCACGACGTCAAGATCCCAGATCTCGATATCAGGCTCCATGGTTCCGACGGCGACAAAGTTTCCCTGTGTACGACCTTCGGTGTTCTTGCCAACGGGGATATCAAGCCACTCGGTGCAGAGTGGGATTCCGGGCAGCATGATGTCGTGGTGCACGTAAAGGTTGTCGGCCTTGTCTTCGTAGACGTAGACTTCGAGATGCGCAACCTCGTCCTCCACCTTTCCGGCCAGAAGCAAGTTGTCCTCGGGCATGATCTGGAGCTCCTCACGCTCGTCGTCGTCATCCTCGTCGTTCATAACGAGGTAGGGATCAGCCTCGTTGGGCTGGTGGTAAGCCAAAGACTGTACGTTGCCGAACATGGTGACCTTCTCGCCCTCATCGTCGACCTCCTCCTTGTCGTAGTTGTCCATATCGAACTCCTTCAAGACATCATCGTCACTAGGGTCGAATTAGCATTGATCAATCATGTCTGCTTGAGTCTGCTCACGTCTTTGCGTCTGTGCCTTGCGCAGAGGGCTTCTCTTCGCTGTCCTCCTGCATAGAATCATCACCCTGCTCCTCCTTCTCCTCCTCGTCGTCCATCTTGCCCTCCTGGGCAGCACTCATATCTTCCTTGGCATCCTCGAGCTGCATGCGCGCAAGCTTAGATATACGGCCCATCTCAGCCTCGTCGATAACATATTTGGTGGGGAACTGGGCAGCGACACCGCGCTTGACCCACGACGTAGTCGTAATCATAGAAGACATGCTGAATGTGTTGAGCCAGAACCGAACACTTGCATCAACTTTTTTTTTTATCGGCGATATTTTTTTTATCGGTGTGTCTGGCGGGGCTTTCCGCCCGGCAGAACGAGGCCGATCTCCTCGCCGCCCGGGGATTGTGCGGACCGACGGTGTTTGCTTTGCTTCTCAGATCGTACCATTGGACTTGCTGGATTGATTTTCGAGTCTCAGCTTCCTCAGAACTACCGCCGCCATGCATTCCCACCTCCACACACCCTATAACGTCAGTATGTTGAGCCTCCCATCCGCTTGCTGACCAATTGGCACTAATTGCATGATTAGACTGCGAGGAAATCATGACCGCCCTCGACGAATGCCACGCCCAAGGCTTCCTTATCAAGGCCCTGGGAGCTTGCAATGATATCAAGCGGGACGTGAACAAATGCCTCTCTGGAGAGCGCTTCGACCGCGCAAAGCGCAACCGGGACGAGGCGCGAGCCAAGCGTCAACGTATCGAGGCAATCTGGGCCAAGGAGCGCGAAATCAGCCAGGGCTCTTCACCTGCCCCCGCAGCAGGTGCTGAGTCTTCGAAGCAATAAGCGAAGCAATGTGCGATGCTATGTTATCAAGTATGGATTCGGAGTTTGGGGTGCTCTTTCTTTGCCGCGACGGGCCGTATAGTTGAGATCCACGCCTCGCCGTTCGACCTCGAATGATCTCTTTCACAATCATTTTGAACCCCGAGAATTATGCGTGGAAACGGTCAACTGGGTTATAAGCAGCTCTGTGTGGTCAGATGTTGTCTATCATCTCCTCTCATTACATTTGAGAAAATTGTACGATATAAGAAGTGCGAATGTATATATGACCTACACCAAACCTTTCAAGGTTGAACCTCCCTTTCTCCAGCAGTAGCTGGAAACATGATTAGCACATGTGCAGGACCTCGGGATCCATGGATTCAGTTAAATGATTGAATGGTCTCGAATGTACATTACTATTCTGTACACTAGCTAAACTTTTAGATAAATCCATCCGATATGTGAACGCCGACCTAAGATGAAAAGATAATGCATGCAATGATAACCAGCACCAGTCGCGTTCGCCGTCCAGACATAATCAAGCGTCAACGACGTCAACGTCCGCAGGTTGCGACTGAGGTTGCGACTCAGCCGCATCCTCGATCTCCCAATGAACACCCTTGTTGTGACGGCGCTTGCGCTTAGGTTTCGATACAGCATCATCGCCCTCAGCCTCCGCAACAACCGCCTTCTTTTTGGGCGCCGGTGCATCAGGCTTTTTCTTAGCCTTCTTCACACTGAGTGGATTGGGCGCCTTGGTTTTAGGTGTGCGCTTCTTCTTCGGTTCTTCTTCGGATACATCCTCTTCATCTTCTTCGCCATCACGCTTTCGCTTGCCGAGTGATTCCTCCAGGTCTAGTCCGGCGCGGAACTTGCCGCGCTCGTGACCATCCCGCACACTTTCGGATGGACCGCTCATCGGCTCGAGGACCATGACTGAGCGCTTGACGTAGATGATGGGGACACCGGGGATGGAGCGTGCTGCTGAGCGCAGAGCCTTCGATCGGCGCATGGCTTCTTCCTCCTTGCGATCATCTTCGGTCTTCCACTTCCGCTTGGGCTCGTTGGGGTTCGTCTTCCGGAGAAGTGGCTCCGCAGTGGCGAGAATGTAATGCTCCTTGTTCTTCTTGACGTCTGAGCTGGGGGAAAGAAGTGAGAGAAGACACTCGATCTCATCGATTGGTGTTGAGTCTGCGTTGTGCGAGCAGTGGCGGAGAGGAAGTTCTGTGGGAGGAGGGAGGAAGAGCGGACGGTATGGCTTTTCGGTCTTAGGGTTGATAGGTTGCGCGGCCATGATGGCGGCGAGCGAGCACTTTGTCAATACTGCGGTATAATTAGCATATGTCATGTCTCACAGGGTTGAATTTGGTACTCACGAGGCTTGACCTTGCCTTGAACTGTGCGCTCAAGAGCAGGAATCAACTCCATTCTGAATTGATCAGTCGCACGGAGGAAACTCGAGTCAACTATTCAATCTCATTAGAACGGCGACATCTGGGCACATTGATAACTTCGACTTACCCAGGACCTGATAGGCCTCTCGGAACCCAAATGTGAGCTCATACTGGTGCATAAGCTTGCGATACTTCTTTGAACGTTTGGCCCTCATTGTGAAAAGTTGGGGTCAAGATAACTGGATATTTGATGGCCACCAGCAGAGCTTCAATCTCGACCGAAACTTTTTTCATTCTGCCGGGCGGCAACAGGAGCGGCGATGTGGTCCGTGCGTGGATGTCCATAAGTATTTGACCTCCGACCTCCGACTTCCAAGGATGTATGTAAAGAACTTGGTTATCTTTTCCAACTCCTTTTTACTGTCTCTTTTACAGTCTTTTAGATATACCGTCTAATCTATAACATCTGGAGGTATAACAACAACGATATTGTTCATTGAAGAAGCGCTTGCTATTTTGCGGCATCAGAGGGTATGTAGAATTCAAACACAAATCATTAAGTCCAAGGGTTGGCCCGTTTCGGATTTCCAGACCAAGGACTTCCGGTGTGATTGGGTTTGGTGTTGGTGGGTGTCCCTCTCCAGCATGCGCCCAGCCTGGACTTTGAACTGCAAATGGGACAAACCCTTCATGATCTGTAGTGCTAAGCCTGCCCGGTACAGGGTTCATCACGGGAATTGAATGTGCGATTGGAGAAGGGCGTCATCGACGTTTCTTCCGTACTCACCATCAGTTCTGTGATGGCGAGGAATCCCAGGGATGCCGGGAACACTTCAGCAGTAAAGGGTTGCGGAGACCAGGGGCCGCGAATATGGGCATAGCGCATACCAGATAATTCCAAAGCGACGAATTCTTTGAACGATCCAAAAGGAGCGTTAAGAATTTCCTTGCCGTCGGTATCAGGGCAAATCAGATGCCTGCGCCTCCAACCAGAACTGGATTGAAGGAAAGTGACCGAGTCTGGAGGGTTGCGGCTGAACGAAGTAGACACTCGCGCAAGGTCGGCGCATGGACCTTGGCATCGTTTTCTATCCAGACTTGATCCGTGACGATCTCCAAAACCATGTAGACATATTCGTGTGTCGCATGCAGTGAGCCACCGCTCCAGACCGCGACACCACTAAACCTCCCTTATGCAGATCACATGTAGGAAGGATAGCACTTTAGGCTGTGGGAGGCGGCAGCAGAACCCCGAGCTCGGGATTGCATCAGCGAGGATCGTTTGCACAGACGAGAGGTCGAGGTCGAGCACAGCTAGTATCTCACTGCGTGTGACCAGCACGAACATGTCCACGCGGAGAGGCACGAATTGGCGTGAAGCACCCAGCGCATAGTCGTAGCGTGCTGGGCTCAGATTTGACAAATCGATCAACGATCGACTCTCATCCACCGCGTTTCTTGCAAGACGCAACGACGACAGAGATATCATCCATCTTGCCTCCCTCAATAGCAAGTCCCTCGTCAATAGCCTTCTCCATAAACGGGCTTTCTGCAAAGGGATCTTGCGCAATAGTCAGAGCAGAGTTCAAGAGCTCACGCGCAACAAAGACATTGCGTTCGTCTGCCAGGCTTGAATTCGGAGCATCCTCGTGTGAAACGCGGCCCTCCTCCCATTTATTGATGCTATCCATGACGATCTTCAACACCTCGTGTTCCCAGAGGTTATCCATTACACCGTCGGAGAGTGCAAGGATGATATCGTCCTCTTTCAATGCGACCTTGGATAAGACCGCGTCTTTCCGAGGTGTGTCGATGCTGTTTGTGCCGAGCTGCATGGGGCAGTCGAACCAGTGCCATTGTTCTGCGGTGCGGAATAGGACTTTTTCCTCGCTTGGTCGGATTACTATGATCTTGCAATCGCCTAGATTCGTGACGTAGAGTAGTGGTTTCTGGATGCCGTCTTGTTCGGCATGATGTAAGATAGCAGTTGCCGAGGTGGTGGTGCCTAGCCACTCGGTCGGAGACGTCGTTGCTCGTAGAGTCTCCTCGTACGCAGACTGGAGGTATCCGACCGGATCAAGGGTCGGGTCATGGTTGTGTCGCTCGACCTCGAGGGCCCAAAAGTGAAGCAGAAGTCTGGACCAGAGTCTGAGAGGGAAGGGAAGTCAGCGATCGTCGAGGTCTAAGTGAGCTTTATGTAATGGGAAATCAACTCACGCTGCATGACCTTGCGGCTTTGTAGCCCAGGCGCCGACGCCGTCATCAACGCCTATGAAGTTCTCCGCGACGATAATGGCGTCGTCTCCATTATTCAAGCCGCGGACTAGCTCGCCCTTGACGGATAATCTCTTATCCTGGCTTAGACCGTGGGTGGTCAAAGGGTCGGAGAAAGAAGTCGAGGGCGGAGATAAGAACGGCGGGGGAAAAGGTCGCGAGGGCCGCTTAGCACACAGAGCATAGCCGGTCTCGAAGCGAAAGGGGGAAGGCCGCGCGAGGTAGTGGGCGGGCACAGGGGTGGTGATGCCGTAGGAGCCAACTGCCGCGTGGTATGGCCGTGCCGTGTGTGGGTGGTGGGCACCTGGGTTTATGCTTATGTTCGCGATCCACTTGCTAATGGACTTCCATGGTGAGTGTGACACGGACGCCTTGGTCACCATCCCTAACTTGTATGCAAGTGGAAGGAAAGGTCGCCGTCAAAGGCATGTATGAGAAGAAGTTGGAAAAAAAGGAAGGGTGAAAACCCGCTCACCGGTGAGGAGCGAACTCGAAGATATCACTGGTCTGAGCCGCCGACGTGATTGGCACTACGGAGTATGTCTGAGCATACGAGAACAACCTCTGCTCGGACATTTTGGTATTGGTATTTTGAGTCATTCTATTCATTTCAGTGCATTCTCCAGAATGCACATCCCGGTCCCTTCACCTGCATCTGTTATTGGTTTAATTGTCACTAGTGAAAGGATTCGTGAGGTGGATCACTTCTAGAACCCACCCGAGATGTCCACTAAGATCAGCGTTTATCGATCTCAGACCGCTGTCACCATGTACTTGCTACTTCGTACTACAAGTAGCCTTCGGACTCTCTATCGAGTTTGGGAAGGGAATGTTGGAAATCAAGTTTCATTATTCGTGACTGCATATCTCGTTACTTCATATGGGGTTTCAAACTCAAGCTAATAAGATAACTTGGCAAATCAATGGTCATAACCAAGTCTCAGGGCACCTTTTGCGACAGCAAACCACCGGATCAAAAGAGCCAGCGGATTCACGAGACTCGCCTCCCTGCTTCCCTTTCCTTCTTCAGAAGCTTGTCCTTCTCTCGCTCACCGGTGATCAGGGCGTCAATCGACTCGAAAGCCCGCTGCAGCTCTCCCGCGATCTGGCGGTCTGTGACACCGCGCCGCAGAGATGCCAGACCATGGAAAAACATGCGCGCCATGGTGCTGGAGGTAGCAACGAACCCAAGACCCGGCCATCTGTAGTGAAGGCCGCGGCGGACTGTCATGATGCGCACATGTCGCTCTGCACAAGGGCAGTTGAGCAATACATCCCTGGTACAATCCTTGGAACAGCGGCAGATGGCAAAGCACACACACTTGCGTTGCTTGGCGAGGTGGTAGATGCGGTTCTTGGGATCTTTGTGGCGTTCGTCTCCGATGCTCGTGCCTTCCAGCTTGGCCAGTGTTGCGATACGGTTATCCTTGATATTCTCCGCATCGCGAACCTCTTCTGAAATAGTGCTGGGGTCGATGAAGGGAAGCTGCTCAAGTGGAACGTCATCTGGTAGGACAGTCACGGGGGCCACGGTGAGGTAAGGCTCGGACATCATGGCCAAGGTCCGACACGGGAGGACGTTGAAAAAGGTGATAAGGTTCCTCCACTTGGTACAGTAAGGACCAGTCCTATCTGTGACAATGTTTGCCGCATGAAGACGATATCCGAGTGGGTCCGTGAGTGGGAAGTCGGAATTCTTGCTCTTGTCGACAATCTGCGAGAGGTAGGCTTGCTGGAAGTCGAGCGCGGCCTCTTTGCGAAGAAGAGAACAGATACCGGGAGAATCCAGTGCGTCCTTGAAAGCGAGAACGATACGGTAAAGATGGTCGGGCTCGGGGAGCAGGAATGGACGATGACTGCGCAGGGAAAGAAGCACATCGGTTTGAAAGGTACCACACAATTCGATATTGGCCAGTTCAATAACCACACGCGCGTACAGTGAGTAGAACAGCTTTTCCGTAATACTGATAAGCTCCTTCAGATCAGTGCTCTTGATGTTCTCTTCACACTGGACGATCCAATGGAGCAGTCCGAGTGGCTCGGAGTCGACCTGAGAGTTGTTAGTATGTATATCCCCAAGACTGGAAGATGGCAGGATACCTCGACCCCGTAGCTTAGCAGGATAGTCTGCATGAGCTTCGCCATAGTGTACAATTTGCTGAGGATTCCCATAACGACACCGAGGTGGATCGATTCGTCCACACGAGTCATGCCATCGGGGAGCAAGACCTCGAATTGATCCCCACAGGTGGAACCAGTTGGAGATTTAATCCAGTCATCACTGCTAACAGAGAAGAGACGAAGTCGTCGTCTGCTGGAAGCAATCTAATCGCGACTAGTCAGTTGAATTCAGAAGAAGAAAGTCGAGCAAACTCAGGCAGGTGATATGTACTTACCAAGTTGCTTTCACCAGAAGCATCGGACATGCTGATAGACGATGGTGTCATCGGTTCAGCTGAAGAGTCAGAGAGACTGGTCGAATCTTTCGAGAGATTGGGCGAAATCCTGAGAGAGAGAGACGAGGTTTTTCCCGAGGGGGGTTGGCGTACGACATCCATGGAGGACTTCGTGGGTGGCCGATCCAGCGCCTCAGGTACCAACAGTTCAGCTTCATCCACAATGGCTTGACAGTAATTAAAGAGGCCAACCTTCAACCCGTCCACTGCCTCCTCCCAGTCAAAGACCTCTCCGGTGCTCATACGCTCCGCAACGTCATCCATCATGGCCTTGGTGGCTTGGGCATGAGCATCGATACAGTGTTTACCGAATTCGACGAATTTATCGCAATTACCCTCCGATAATGAAGCAAGAGCTTCCAGACGAGTACGTGAGATGATTGCGGCCATCGTCACCGGGTCAAGTATTCCGTCGGACTCCATGGTGGTGTGTTTGAAGTTGAGAGTGAAGGAGGGCCTTGAGGGGATGGGAGAGTATCGTCAAACGTTTGCTGTAGTTGTGTTATTCCGAACCAGCCTCAGAGCCAGACTTGCACTTGCCTCGTAGAGCAGAGCCAAGTCTACACCTGGGCACGTTGGCTCTATGAATATTAAAATCTACAAATATATACGGGATCTTGAATCTATCTATAGCCGTGTGGTGATCCATGGATAGTCCATGGGATGACACATCTTGTAGTCCTGTTGGGGTAATCCAGTCGAGTTGGGACGTGTCAAGCGTGCCCGGTTGTTTACATGCGGCTTTGCAGCATGCATGATCTCGGCCCCACAGACATGCCGACGAGGGCTTGATTATGTCCAAGGTTGAATTATAGTATCAATTTTCCTGCTCTGGTTTGAATGCAGGTTGGTGATGTTCACAGGTGCGCCGCGGCGCATAATAAATCTGACCTTCACCGGGGCATGGCTTACAGGCCTGGTAACTATTGGCGCATCGCGTCCCGGAATCGTCCGTGATACCAGTCTAGCACAGTACAGATTGCCAGTTCATTTCCACTACTCTTATGGGTAGAGGGAGGCGACGAATAGATCATTGGTAGATTTGAAATGGATGAAATTGGCTCATGGGAAACGAACTCGTGAACAATATAGACAAATAATGAGCTTTAGCCCTGCACTCGGAACGTCCGACCACTGGCGGTCTTGCGCTCGCGCTCCTCGTTTTCAGGTCGGGCTCGGTTGAGGACTGTTTGTTCTTAGCGTGGGACATTCTTATCTGCTGTGGAATGAGATGTATACCTTGAAGGAAGTCTGCTGTCCTCTTTCTCATTCGTGTGTGAATGTAGGCCTATCGGGGTTTGTTAGTATGCCCTTGAGAGTCCAGGTGGTGTCAATCGTACCTTTGAGGCTTTAATGTGGTAGTGGAAGTAGTCACGGAAGGTCTGGATGTGGGAAATGTTCTCATAGCGACGCTGGGCGGTCAAGTGCCGAGGGAAGAGGACTGCAAGTCGAGTTAGATCCCGAACCAAAACGCGAAACACAATTGGCATTCTTACCGAAAGTAACGTAGCTAACCTCGCCTTCCTTGGGGTTGAGGCCAGGCACACCGGCCAATTCAAGGGGAGGGTCGTTACGGAAAAGCACCTGGGGGGCGTTCTGTAGTGTCAATACACGACGGCGGGCGTCGACGAATTCCTATCCAGATTAGCACTCCATCAGATATGATAGCATGTTTGTCACCAACCTGCAAGAAGACCTTTCCGAAGATCCGGTCAGTCTCCTCCCGGAACACGGTGCTGAAGATGACAGTGACTCGATCCCAGTTGGCCTTGATGTAGATAGCCTCCTCCTCGCGGTAGTGGATAGCCATGACTTCGCCACCCTCCTTGATGCCCTGAGGCGCGGACTCTGATGTATATTGAGAAGCCTCCTCCGCGAGCTTGTTGAATTCATCGAACGCTCTCTCGAACGGGGCGGCCATCGCGTTGCGCTTGAGGAGAGCGAGCTTCATAATCAAGTCGTTCCGGGCCTCCTCCTCAGCGGGCAGGTTCTCCAAGTCGATCTGCACTGAGAAATCATAGCCCGGCTCGGGGGACACGATGTAGGGACCATATTCTCTTTCCAACACCTCCTGGGCGCCGTACTGGACCAGTTCCTTGTAGCATTTCACGTTGATCGAGATGAGGATCTTGGTCTTGGATTCGGGGGTGGAAAGGTGGAAAGTCACTCCATCAAAATCGGAAACCACCTGGTCAATGGAGGCCGGGTTTGCTCTGGAGCTTGTTAGCCGGGTGCCTGGTTGGGGGGTGTATTGTACACAATGCGGCGCGGTCGCAGTGCGGGGGAGGGAGACAAAGCATACCCTGAGAAGCGCTCCGTCAGGAGTGACTCAATTAAAACGTTCTGGTAATCTAAGAGAAGCATGAGGGGCAATGCAATGGCTCATGTGCAGTGTAAAGGTGGCTGTTGTGAGGTTGCCAATGATCGTCATGGGCGGTGGGGGAGCCGGAGAGGTCGCTGTCGCCGCCCGTATTAATTTTATCCTATCGATAGCAATCGGAGATTCCAAAAATTTTCCCGTCCACTCCCAACGATGGTGAAATCATACTTGTACGTTGAATATTGTGTGGTGATGGGCTATTTGACAAGGCGCTAATATTCATGCAGTAAATTCGAGCATTCGAATACGTTCGGGCTCGTCGCCTCGGCGTCCTCGAATGCGATTTGGGCCAAAGACGAACAGACCGGTGTCGCACGCCAGACAGGCGCCGGACGGGCCATTGTTGGTGCCAGTGAGGAGGTTCTATGCTGGGATGTGAAGAAGGGAGAACTTCTCGGAAGGTGGCGCGATTCTGGCTGCAGGGCGCAGGTCAGTGTGGTCTCGCAGAGCCAAACTGATGAAGATATCTTCGCAGTCGGGTAAGTCTTACATGTTGGAATTTACAACAGAAGAATTCTCTCTGACATGAAAATTTCCATAGATACGAAGATGGCAGCATTCGTCTCTGGGATTCTCGAACCGGCACCGTTATTATCTCTTTCAACGGCCACAAGTCCGCCGTCACCAAGCTGGCCTTCGACAACGCCGGTGTGCGCCTCGCAAGTGGCTCCAAGGATACCGATATTATTGTTTGGGATCTTATCACCGAAGTTGGCCTGTTCAAACTTCGTGGACACACCGATCAGATCACATCACTGCATTTCCTTTACCCGTCGCCAGAATTGCTCACCGCGAATGGGCTGAACGAACACACCGGATTTTTGTTGACCACTGGAAAGGATGCTTTGATCAAGGTCTGGGACCTTGCTTCCCAACACTGTATTGAGACGCACGTCGCTCAATCCAACGGTGAGTGCTGGAGCTTGGGTCTTTCGCCTGATCAGGGTGGTTGTATCTCAGCTGGCAATGACGGCGAACTGCGGGTCTGGTCGATTGACGAGGCGGCTATGATGGATATCTCCAGGGAGAAGCTCAGCAAGGACGGGCGCAAAATTCTCACTGACCGAGGCACCTTCTATCGCCACGGCAAGGACCGTACGATCGGCATTCGATTCCACCCTCGCTCGGACTATGTTGGTTTCCACGGATCCGACAAGTCGGTCGAGATCTGGCGCATTCGTTCTCAGTCAGAGGTACAGAAGAGCATGGCACGAAAGAACAAGAGAAGAAAGGAGAAGGCTGCGCAAAAGGCAGACGACGAAAGCGCTGCGCAAAAGGAGGACGATAAGGCCGATGATGCTGCCTCCGCGCCTGTATCGGAAGTCTTTGTTCAGCATGTTATCGTTCGAACTGGCGGAAAGGTCCGTTCCTTCGATTGGATGACCAACAAGTCCAGCGGATTGAACCTGCTGGCCGCAACGACAAATAACCAACTCGAGGCCTACACCGTTGTACCGGCGAACAAAAAGAATTCCGACAGCGAGGAGTCCGACTATACTCGCAGCCTTGCTGTGGATATTCCTGGACACCGCACGGATATTCGATCTATTGCGCTGAGCTCTGACGACCGAATGCTCGCTTCTGCCGCCAACGGCACACTTAAGATCTGGAACGTTCTTACTGAAAGTTGCCTTCGAACTCTCGACTGTGGCTACTCTCTATGCTCCGCCTTCCTTCCCGGTGACAAGATTGTTGTTGTCGGTAACAAGAACGGAGAACTTGAGGTCTTTGACATTGCCTCATCCACATTACTGGATACCATCAAGGCCCACGAGGGGCCTGTGTGGTCATTGCAGGTCCACCCCGATGGCAAGTCCATGGTCAGTGGAAGTGCAGACAAGACAGCCAAGTTCTGGACCTTCCAGGTTGTTCAGGAAGAGATTCCTGGAACCAAGCGCACCACCCCACGCCTCAAGTTGGGACACACAAGAACCCTCAAGGTCAACGACGATATCCTCAACCTCCGTTTCTCCCCTGATGCTCGCCTCCTGGCTGTGTCCCTTCTCGACAACACAGTGAAGGTCTTCTTTGTTGATTCTCTGAAGCTCTTCCTTAACCTCTACGGACACAAGCTCCCAGTTCTCAGCATGGACATCTCTCACGATAGCAAGCTCATCGTGACATGCTCAGCAGACAAGACAGTCCGCCTTTGGGGACTGGACTTTGGTGATTGCCACAAGGCCTTCTTGGCTCACGAGGACAGCATTATGGCAGTGGCATTCGTTCCCCACAACAAGGATGGAAACGGTCACAACTTCTTCAGTGCTAGCAAGGACCGAATGATCAAGTACTGGGATGGAGACAAGTTCGAGCAGATCCAGCGTCTTGTTGGTCACCACGGTGAGATCTGGGCACTCGCTATGAGTCGCTCCGGTGATTTCATCGTCAGTGCCAGTCACGATAAGAGTATCCGTGTCTGGCAGCAGACCGATGAGCCTCTCTTCCTCGAGGAAGAGCGCGAGAAGGAAGAGGAAGAGGCATATGACAGCACGCTCACTGCCTCTCTGGAGCAAGATGAGGATGGCGACGGCGAGAAGGCCGAGGCCGTTGACGCTGGCAAGCAAACGACAGGTACTCTCATGGCCGGAGAAAAGATCATCGAAGCCCTCGAGCTCGGCATGGAGGATCTCGAAGTCGTGCGCGACTGGCGCAAGGTCAAGGCTGCCAACCCCAACGCCGCCCAGCCCGACCGTAACCCAGTTTACCTGGCTCTCAACAACGTCTCCGCCGAGCAGCACGTCTTGAACACCGTTCAAAAGATCCCTGCTTCCGCCCTTCAGGACGCACTCCTGGTGCTGCCATTCTCCAAACTCTCCGCCCTCTTCACCTTCCTCAACATCTGGGCTGACCGCGAATGGAACGTCCCTCTTACTTGCCGTGTTCTGTTCTTCATTCTCAAGACTCACCACCGTCAAATTGTGGCCAGCAAGATGATGCGCCCGATGCTGGACAGCATTCGCGCGTCTCTGCGTCGCGTCCTCGCTCGCCAGAAGGACGAGATGGGTTTTAACCTGTCTGCTTTGCAGTTCATTGGCACCCAGATCCAAGAACAAAGCACTGCCGACTATGTTGATGAGGACACCTGGGAGGAGCAGCAGGCATCCAAGGGCACAGGCAAGAAGCGCCAGTTCGTCAGCGTTGCCTGAGTTAGGTTAATGGTTCTGTACAAGCATGTCAATTGGCGTTTCTGATTATTTTCGACCTTATGGAGGTCTCCCCTTGTGGTTTCTATACAAAAGTTTTATATCCTTATGAGTTGAAGAGAATATCAACGGATGTACCATAGATTTGTTCCAAGGTTTCTAGTAAAATAGAACTGTTGCTACAAGAGTTACGCAAAACGTTTACGACTCCAAAAAAAAGCACGAGCAAAGATTGTCTGAAAATATTCGATCGATTGATTGTGAGGCTTTTCTATCTGAAGTTTCGGTATGGTGGCTGAACTGTGGCAGATCGTTAGCAATGTGCTCAATGCGACATTGAAGTATCTCGACAGCCAAGTGGAAAGCAAGCATCATAGGACCCATTTCAGAAGAACCATTCTAAGCACCGACGACAGAGATTTTTCATCTATGGAACAATCCCTGCCATCCTTTTCCGGCTCTTCCTAATTGTTTTGGTTCAATGCGGTTCTCATCATATAGAGTCCGATGCGGTGCTTTCCTCTGGCTGCGTCGAGGAGCTCAAGGCTCAGTAGAACTTACCTGTTAGTGAGAATGTCGAGTATTGTTGGGCAGCAAAACATTATAGCTGACTCCGGTCGATTGAGGAGCTTGTGATTGAAGCTTGAGGAGTGAGAAAAGTTCGGGTCGGATTTTGTGAGAAAAAAAGGTTGGGTGGATAATGCTGAGTCACCACATCACGTGCGCAGTATATATGGGTCGGTTACGTAGGGAGCGTTTGGATACAATCTAGTCGAACTGCATGGAACACTAAGTTGTAAAATTCTTCAGATAGATGTAGCGAGTATTTTGGGAATAATGCTTTGTCGTGCTCATAAAGTCGTAGTGTGCTATGGAGGTCATATTGACAGTGAACCAGTAAATTCAATCATGAAGACGGCTTCATCGTTCCGCAGCAAGAGCACGTCCACCACTGGCTTTCCATGAAGCTACCACATGATTCACACAGCCATCCGAGGGGCTTCTTCTCGGCTCCACTGTCCAAGGCCTTGATGTTGTCCAGTGGACGGCTGCGATTCTTGAAAGCAAATGCATTTTTGGCATTAGCTTCCTTTTCCTCATTTTGATTCACCGACAAGGGTCGTTTCTTTGGATTCAGGGTGCCTGATGGTTTTCGCTGAGTGTGAGCACTTCTTGATGTAGAGGCTGGTGTAGGTTTCGTGTTAGTTGGAGGTGGCCGCTCTCCTGCGCAGGCATCACAGCATAAGAAGGTAGACTGGTTTTCCAAAGTGCACGTTGGGCAGGTCCATGGCTTATCATACGAGCTATTATCGGCGGTAAGATCCACAGACTCAGCCGGCGTGGGTTTCTTTGCTGTTTTTGGAAGTACGGGCAGAGATTTGGACGTAGTTGGTGGAGTGTCTGATGAGACAGGTGGTGGTGATGATTCTGTCCTTGGGCCCGCTGGATGCTCTTGACTTGGTGGAACATATGACGATTCATATTTCTCCCGTTCTTCTTCTTGGATCAGCTCAATGAATGCTTCCATGATCGCACGTTCGTTCGCATCGTCTTCTTCGGCCTGAGTTCGGAAGCCGTTTCTGGAGGCCTCTTCCGCAAGCTGGTCGTTGTTTGTACCCGATGCACAGCCTTGGGTAACCTCGATACGCCGCTGGGCAGCATCGGCCCGAAGCTTGCGGATATCTGTTCCTCGCAGATGGCGAGTACCTCCAAGCTTCTGTCCGGAATTTTTGGAGAGGGCCCTCCGTTGCTCCGCAGCAGCGCGCGCCTGGCGGCGAGCTTCATCCAGTGGGATTCTCTGTCCACCCAAACGCTTGCCTTGGGATAAGAAGCCTTCCCCGGTGTAGCCTTTGCGGGCTAGCTCTTCATGTTCGTCGCGTAGTTGGTTCCACAACGCATGAAATTGCTGATTATGGGGACCAATAACGTTGTGGCATAGCCTGTGGTTGATTAGCATCTGCAAAACGACTGCAAGGTCAAGTGCACCTACTCATGTAACATTGTATCGACAATATCCTCTATCGGGAGAAATTGTCGCTGGTCAGAGGGGTACCGTAATCTCAGGCATATCTTCTGGCCGTAGTTCACATTCAACCCCAGTAGATTTCTCTGCTGTGGATAGAACTCGCATAGCGCTCCAACCCTCCAGGCGCGCTGTCGCATGATTGGTTTGACCAAGGACGCGACTTTGCGCAGGATCATGAGTGCCTCATCCTCTCGCGGACGCTTCTTTTCATGGCGGTATTCAGAGATCAGGGGGTCTAGTTCTCTCATTTTGAGTGCCTCGACAGAGCCTAGCACTTTGACTGGGTCAAGGATGTATTATCTTGTGGTTCTGCCACTGTAAAAAAAAAGCTCTACCCTCGTAGGGACAGCACGTCCTCCTACTGAGGGTCTCGACAAAGTTCTTTCACATCAGAACATGGTGACTAAACAGCGGGAAAGTTCAAAGAGGGCGATGAGATGAATGTCAGATGAGGAATCTACGAGATTCTTCCAGCAAGGCTGACGAGTATGATGATCAAGCAAGGCACAAAAAGCGCCCATGTGATGCCCTATACTTCAGGCAACATATTGGTCACATGATGAGGGGTCCGTGCTCATGAACTGGCCCCACCACATAGATCTGCCGGCATTCAATCACGTCTCTGGGGAATCCCAACCTTCAAAATTTCTATCAGCTCAATAACCAGGGGTAAAATACTCCTCTTCAGCCCTGGAGAGACGTTGAGGTTTATGATGGCTCATTTTGGAAAATCAAAAATTTACGTGGTCATAAGTGAATGTAATCAAAATCAATACAAAATCCTTTGAATATATAACTGCCTTCGAACCAACAACCAAATTTTTGATTTGATTTCCAAGGTTAACGCAATGATCTAGAGTAGAACAGGCTTGTTGAATCTAAAAAGCTGGTTTGGATCCCATTTTTTCTTCAGAGCTGAGAGCTGGGCCAAATTCCGAGCTGAGTACCATGCAGCCGCATCCTCATTTCCACGCGCATACCCAGCGTATGTGGCGAGGCTGGCGTACCCACTAGCATTTGCTATTCGATCCCTGAGTCGTTTTTCGAATTTGTCAACGATATGATAAATGGACGTGTCCGTCATATAACCTTCGATGCTTCTACAATGAGGCACCAATCAGAAGTACGCCCCTCAAGCCGGGGATTTTGCATCTTCAACTCACATATGGGCAATGGCTTTCCGCCATGGGAATGACGTTTCGTTGTGCTCTACACTTGCAGCTGCGTCATTTGAAAAACGAGGGATGAGAAGCCGTCCTTGATATCCGGTATGTTGATGCCAGAATTGGTTCATATCGGCGAAAACAGAGTCTAGAGTCTCTGGATCCGTGCGTCTGACTGCGACGCTGTATATGTTTACCTTTTGACCCGGAGTACATGACCCGAGAATAGGAGGGAATAATGTGTTCTGAGGTACCATTTGTACCATATCTCTGAGGGGCCCCAATTTTCGGAATCGCTCTAGATATGGCTCGCTCTCCTCTCTTGGTCCAAAGTATATTGCGTTGAGTACAATATATGACTGGGTTCAAGTCAGATACTATGATCAAATTATTATCATGCTTACCTGATCTGTTTGGCGATCAAAGAAAGCCATGTTGGTCAAAGCCAATCGGGCCGGCATATCATCGTCAAATGTTTGCAAGACTCTCCAGTAACTGCCGCTGACGGAAGCTGGAAATACCAAGCCAGCCGACATAGCTAGACCGTTGTTTGTGATACCCCAAACCTTAAAGGTTGCAGATGTGACGATTCCGAAGTTACTTCCTGCTCCCCGAATACCCCAGAAGAGTTCACGGTTCTCTTCTTTTGAGGCCGTGAGAATATTTCCATCTGCCGTGATAAGCCGGACAGACCGAAGTGCATCTATCATTAGTCCACGGTGGCCATTGAGAGGTCCAATCCCAGCATTGAGAGTGGCTCCCACAACGCCAGGACAGGCACACGATGCCAGAGCTGAAACAGAATCAGGTAGGATAACTTAATAATGCACTGGTGCATACGTACGAAGCTCTTTTGAAGCATTGTACAACACGTCGGTCAACTGGTCATATTTCACCGCTCCGCCGATGGTAAGATAGGTCTGAGTGTCGTCGAATTGAATAGAATTAAAGTTGCCTAGATCGATCGATATGCCATTAAAGCTACTGTAGTCAGAAAATGACTGTCCCCCACCGGTGACAAGAAATGTGATGTTGTTAGACTGCGCTATCTTGACCTGATTTGAGCATGTAAGCTTACGGTCTGTCAAATGTGAGCTGACTCAAAGGACGTACGGTATATTGAATATCTGTTTCAGTCATAGGCTTGATGACCCCGACAAGCGTAGGAGCTGTGTAATCAGACCATCTTGCTTGCACTTTGTTCCCCCAATTTGAATCTCCGGGCAATATGACTTCAGCGTCAGGTGAAAGAAATGGCTTGAATAATGCAGTGAGGTTGGGCGAAGCGATGACTCGTAATGCGAGTGAGATGTAGAGGAAGATCTTCAGTGTAAAATTCATTGGAATGGCGGCGCAAAACAACGCAAACTGGGTTGATGGTGTTCGGAGCGGAATGCAGCATTAGACCTGGCTGCTATTGCGGCACAAAGTGTGAGAGGTTATTTGTATCAATCAAAGTTGAGTTGCTTTGATCCCAACATTGAACAAGAAGGCAGAAGTTGGGATAATGAGGCTGTAGTTGGTTGGATGTTGATGAGATCGGAGCTTGTGTCTATCCAGACGGCTTGGATCAGTTTTCACATGAGACTCGAGCCAAAATGTAGATTTGTTGACAGATGGATGAATTGCGTCGCAATGTACGGCTCTGATGTCACATCGGTGAATATCGGTCAGGCAATCAAAGAAGAAAAAGTGCCAGTGCAACCTGGCGACCTGCGATTTACTTTCCGAGTGTTCTTTTCCGCATTCTCCATTCCGGGAAACCAAAAGAACCTCCAAATGTATCAAAACAAATTACCACCCCCCTCACCACATTTACTATTTTCCGTATGTTTGCACTTGTTCCAACATGGCACTCAATTTTGATGACCTTTTCAAAGCTCTCCCTGATACAGAGATATACCTTCCTGGATACGCCGGATACGAAGATAGAATCAAACGTTGGAGTGCATCGTGCAACAAACCAGCCGCGGTGATTGTTTGTCCGAGGAATGCGCTCGAAGTGAGTACGGCCCTGCGTTACGCCACGACCCACAAGATCTTTCCGCTTGCAGTTCGTGGAGGTGGACATAGCACGAGCGGAGACAGCTCCTCTGACGGAGGAATGGTGATAGATCTGCGTCAGATAAACTCCACTACCGTTGATCCGAAGACGCGGACAATCACATTCGGCGGAGGATGCACGTGGCAGGATGTTAATGATGCTTTGTGGAATCATGGACTTGCAACTGTCAGTGGAACAGTCGGTGATACAGGGGTTGGAGGGTTGATACTTTGTGGAGGATATGGATATTTGACTGGGAGCTGCGGACTGGCTCTTGATTGTCTCATCAGCTGCGAGGTCGTGCTAGCAAACGGGGACATTGTCAAAGCAAACAAGGAGGAAAATGCGGAGTTGTTCTGGGCCTTGCGAGGGGCTGGACCAAATTTTGGTATCGTCACTCATTTTACTTCGCAAGCATTTCTCCAGGAGGAAAGCTGGGCAGGATTCCTGGGCTATAATCCAGACAGCCTGCCAGCCATTATTGAGTTTGGAAACCAGCTAGGTAAGTCATGGGTGGATATACAAGAGTGAAAGTCTGACCATTGCAGTACGAACCGACGATGGAAAGTCTATGATGAGCGTGATCATCGGAAATTTTATCCCACCGAATAAAGCCAGCGGTGTGATGGCTGTGGTATTCTACAATGGATCAGAAGAGGAAGGAAGAAAGAGATTCAAACCACTTTTTGATCTCGGACTTTTGGGTGACACGACCAGCATGGTGTCCTATCCAGACCTGAACATGATGTTCAACAAATACTCACGAGGACCCGATGATAGGCATCTGTTTGGTGGTGGAAACTTCACCTTTCCACTCGACCCAGAAGCTGCTCGAAAAATCGGCGACCAGTTTTGGGAGGCTACCAATGCACCGGAAAACGAGAATCTCCGCAGTAGTACCATTGGGTTTGAATTCTTTCCTACTAACAAGATCCGCGAAATCCCTCTGGCAGACACGGCCTTTGCAAATAGGGGTCAATTTGCATCGATCTGCATCTCGATGAACTGGACAGAGGCTTCCAAAGATGATAAAGCCCGAGAACTCTCGAGAGGGTTCTCTCAACTCTGTGCCGATACTGTGGGTTGGAAGGGAGACAAGTACCATGACGGGACAACCACTTACGCAAATTACTTCAGTGAGTGATATTTGAAGTTAATGGTGAAGACACTTGCTCATTGCAGGATACAGGCAGCGTCACTAAAGCAGAGAAGATATATGGACCAAACGCAGCAAGATTGCGAAAACTGAAGATGAAATATGACCCTGATCTGGTGTTTCAGAAAGTACAGGACTTGTCATCTAGAAAATAACAAGAGAGTTAGATACAAAGTGCAGTAGTCGAGATAGGCCAATCTTTGAATCAACTGTCGATCAAGCGGCTCCAGTAAAGATAGTTGGATTGGTGTGAATATGGAACCGTGGAAAGGACTCTGTGAAAATATCACTCGCCTAATCAACCAAATGTAAACCGGTTAAAGAAAAGTCCCGGATCGTAGTCATAGACCTTGACTCGCTCGTTGAGACTTCAAAGCCTTCTGACCAATATTCACAAGCTCATTGTTCAGAAGTGTCTCTTTCTTAAGGCCATTCACAGCCTGATCCAGAACGGCCGCTGCGAGCTCACTCCGATGGATATTGGGGAATGGCCGACCAACAGAATTGAAGACGCGATAGATATTCGCCACCAGAGCTCTCGACCAGGTGGTGGAATTGGCTATGACTCCAGGCTGGGCGATGCAGACCTCCACTCCCTCGTCCTCAGCGGGAAATTTGAGCACCATCAGTTCAGTATTGCACTAGACAAGCAGAAGCCACATTAGTTGAATACATACCTCGATATGAGGCGCTGGTAACTCACCCGCATGACTTGATAGTCGCCCCATATAGCAGGTCTCTTGGCTGGATCTCGCGGTGTACCTTCTGCGCTGAGGTAGATGAAGCGGAAGGGACGCGCAGGTCCAGCGTTGTAGATGGCATCGAAGCCGGCCTTTGTGCAATCTTGACAGACGCGTTTGACTTCAGCAAAGCTGAATCTTCCAGCACGAAAGGGTGTGACAGCGACAGTCCTATCAAACAATATCCGGGTCAGTATGAAGTCCATAGGAAAATGGTATCCGGATAAACACACCAAATGCACGCGTCGGCACCGGTAAAATCGGCCTTGACATCATCGGGATACTCTCCGTAGTCCTGTATAATCACACTCTTTATCTTCGAGGAGTCGGATCCCTCGTCAAAGGTGATAGGCTTGCGGGCCAAAGCGATGACTTCGGTGATCTCGGGTATGTGCAGTGTCTGCCGGATAATCTCAGTACCCAGCAGACCAGTCGCACCGGCGACGATGAGCTTCATGGCGAGCCAAAGATCCTGTGCTGGGATAAAAGCCAAGATAAGTCACTGTGTGAAGTGTGTAGTGGGAGGAATCGGGTTTCGGGGGCGGGGTGTTTGAAGTCCGGTGCCGCTGTGATGTCTGTTACCAATTTGTGCGACACGATCGGAAATCCTATAAAGCTCTCGAGATTGGATTCATGAGGGTGAAGTCAACAGCGAAGGAGAAAGGCGGCAAAGACACCGTTATCTAGGGTCGATTTGGCGCACATCACACCACTCTTTGGTCTCTACTCGAACTTCTTTTCGTATCTTCTACTCTTCCAGAACTTGTTTTTGAATTTAATCTCCATGCTGCATATTATTCTGGTCTACCAAATCTGGACTGAAGACGGCAAACTTTATGGCTCTTCGCAGATAGCGGTGATGTTGCTGCAATACCTCGCAAGTCACCGGTAGATCATCTGAGGATGAACTCATAAATGCGGTTGACCATTGAAATACAGAGTAGCGCAAGTACAACTTCTTTCGAGACGGTGATTGGACTTGTTCCACCTGGGTAACTTCGGTCTTCTGAAATTTACTCCATGAGCAGTTCCAGCGTTGTAGTCGCAAAGAAGTCGCCGATGCTCGAAGGTCGTTCTCACTTCTTCAAGGGCTCCTTATTCCTTTCTTTATATGATCCGGTGATTTGAAGAAATAACTACCTTTGCGTTGAAAAGTCTGGGTGGGCTCGCCGTGTTGTGAAGAATCGCAAACTGTTTCGTCAGAAGTTGACTGTATCAAAGTCCCAGTTTCTTCATTTAGGATCATGTCTTTCTTGAGATTCTCGCTACTGTGTAGCACGTTACTGGTGGTCCTGGCCGCCAGCAACATTCTTGACCCCCAAAGCTATGCCCCTGAAGATGTCATTGTCACCGATGTTGCTATCATTGGAGGTGGCTCGGCAGGAACTTACGCTGCCATCAACCTGCAGCGGATGGGACAGAAGATTGTCGTCGTGGAGAAGAAAAAAAAGCTGGGTGGCCACACAAACACATATACCGATCATTCTACCAACCTGACGGTAGACTATGGCGTGCAAGCATTTCTGAAGACCCCCACCACCCTCGATTATTTTGCCTACATGGGTGTTCCGTTGATCAACTATACAGGTCCAAATGTTACCTTCCAAACAGTGGACTTCAATACAGGCCGCCCTATCCAAGTAAACCTCAGTCGCGACTTCAGCGGATGGGCCGCTCAGCTTGCTAGGTTTCCTTGGCTAGACTCGACTTGGAATGTTCCACTACCCGTTGACCCTGACCTTCTTTTACCGCTGGGGAAGTTTCTTACAAAGTACAACTTAACACAAAGCTCTTTTGCTATTTACTTCAGTGCCCAGGGGCTTTCGAACGTCCTAGAGCAACCCACGGTCAACGTGATGAAGATGGTGGATCCGGCTTTTCTATCCGCAATGACAGGAGGCGCTCTCATCGATGCCAACCACAGCAACAAAGAGATCTACAGGAAGGCGCAGAAAAGGCTGGGATCAAATGCGTTGATGAAATCGAAAATCACAGCCGTCACAAGACCCCCCAATGGTCCAGCATCTATAGCTGTTAAGACTCCCTCGGGGTCCAAGTTAATCCAGGCATCTAAAATATTGATCACCATCCCCCCGACCTTAAAAAATTTGGAGTCCTTCGACCTCAGCTTGGAAGAACTCGGCGTGTTTACGCAATGGAAGCATTTCGGATATTATACCTTGATCCTTAACATTAGCGGCCTACCTTCTGGAATCCAGTGGATCAACACCGACGCGGACTCAGCGAACAACATTCCAGAACAGCCTAGCGCGTCGCAAATTACAGGGACCCGCATACCGGGGGTCGTCTACGTTTGGTTCCGCAGTCCATATGATATGTCGCGGGGGGAAGTCGAAAGGGCCGCGATCAAGGCTATTCGCAAGATCCAGAAGGCTCAGAACCTCACGCAAACGACACCAAAGGTTCTCAAGTTCAAATCTCACACACCCTTTAAGTTGAGCGTTACGGCGGAATGTCTTGAAAGTGGATTCTACAGTACCCTTTATGCACTACAGGGAAAACGCAACACGTGGTACTCGGGCGCAGCTCTTATCGGGCACAATAGTGGACTCATCTGGCAATTTACAAAGGGATTGCTGCCTCAGCTTGCCTCTTCTTGACAAAAGCTTTCCAACAGATTCGCTTGACATAGTTGTGTCAGAGCAAAGCAAATACTGGCATGCAATCCATAGGCGACAGGCCCGGGTAGTTGCGCCCGCTCTTGTCAGAAGAAGAGCCACGAAGGTAATCTTTGACAAAACTATGGCATTTGTATTCAATTTGCATCCGTTTAGTCTGTATTGAGCGATGCGTACTCTAGCATGAGAATATCAACCAAGCATACTATCACTCTCACTGATCCCGGGATTTGTAGAAGATTCAAAGTTGGCCAAAGCCTGCTGACACACGGTACAAAGATTCGGAAGATCTACACCTGGGCACGACAGGGGTAAATCGGAAGCATGCATGCAATCATTCCAAGGTTGCGGCTTGTTGCATCAGAGGCAGGCCTGGCTTAGCACATATAGGGGATAGGCGTAGCCACACCTGGACCCGGAAGGATTTGGACGCGTAATGACCAATACTTAGCTCGCTATGACCTCTCCATAGATCAAATCTGAAGCTTCTTCCCGCTATGGTGCAGAAGCTAATGCGGATTGCCGTTGGCTGCATGTTGGTCGCCACCCTGGGAAAAGCTAGAGTGAAAATTCAAACGAAGATTCACTGTGCGATTTGCTATAATTTTGCCTCTGCCTTAACGGAAAGCAGCGGGAAACCTTGGAAGGGGCAAGTAAAAATCAGCCACCGGTGTTTATTTGTAAAGCACGAATAAGTGGTTGAGGCTGATGTCAAGATGCGTAAAATTTCATTGGTCTCATAGGGTATAAAAATATAGGACATTAAGGGGATGGAGGCTCGCTGGACAAAGTCTCCATCTTGGATAGAGCGCGATCGATAAGGTCCTGGACATCTGCTTGGCCAGGTATGCAGGCCGCCTTTGCATCTCGCAGCCCTTGTTCCCAGACATTCCATCGATCGCGCTCAAAGCCTCTCCAGTTCCGACCCCAAAACAGGTCGCCTGGTCGGCCATCATATTTATTGTATTTTCGGCCATTGAGGACATTCTCCCAGAGTCGGTCACCGGCGCATATGAGCCAGTAGCATACGCCGAGCAGGCCGACCCCGGAAGTCAGTTGCTCCGACGGGATGCCTTCTTCGAAAATTTGGCGAAGTCCACAAAGCCCAATATGAGATTCGTCCATTCCGTCGCTGGTAAATGCCTGCAGTGGGGAGGTGTATATGACATCGGCAGCCTGTGTGGCTTTTGCGAGGAAGATGTTTATCTTGGCCCATCGGATTTGTTGTTCCGGGTCCATGTTCGGGTCGCATAGATCTAGGATTGATCGACATTAGTCTCGAACCACGAGGATAGAAGAAACCACTTACAGTCATCATCACGTTCAAATTCCGCCAAGATCTTGCGGGCGCAAGTGGTGAGTGAAGGCAGGTGAGACCATACCCAACTCCCGTCTTGTGTCTTGAGGACCAGGCCCGTCGTTGAATCAACAGCGTTGTACATCTTCAGTTCTTTCAAGAAAGCAACCAACGGCCCATACTGAGCCTGATCGACTCTCATTACCAGTTCCAGAATGGCCATGAAGGTAATTGTGTCTGCCTTGTCGATCGTCCCTCCCGGGCCGTATCCTTCGAGGCGGTCCATAGTAGCGCCGATGACCCATTGTACAGCATCTTCGACGGTGACTTCGTCGTTGATAAGCCCCTTGAACAGCTTGAATTCGTCTGAGTCCTCGGGCCTTGATTTAAACATTTCGAACGCCATTGGGACTTTTGTACGGTCGCAGATGAGAAAAAAGTTAAATGAGAGCGATGCCGTGTGGGCCAAAGCCATTGTCTTAGCGCCGTCTGTCGGCCATTGAGACTGCTTCACCGGAGCACGTGTACCAACACACTTGAGGGATCGATTCAACCTCTTCAAATAAAGCGCCTGGGAAAGACATGTTATCTGTCAGGATTCAGATCTTCAGATTCGATATACTTCCCAGATGGGGCGTGCACCCGCCAAGGGGTCGAAAATAAGGGATTGTGGAGCTGCGGATCTTGGTGACTTGTTTTTGAGATGCCGTTTTGCCAGACTCCATTTGGACTCCATCTCCCTTGGCCCTTCAGATGTACGTCAAATTTGGAGATTTTGGCAGATCGAGTATGCGCTGCCTTGCATGAGGTCAGGTGATTGTCAGTCGGGATCAGGAACCAGGCACCATGGATAAAACTGTGAATGGCATCATAATTACCTGGCTCCCCACCGGGTTTGCCCAAGACCATTCCAAGAGTCGAATTGTTGTAAGAGACGAGAAAGCAAATGAAGTAACCGTCCGAGGTGTCACACTGCGCACCTTCCGAATTTGTCGGGTTTGAGAGATATTGTTTGCCTACTTCTCTGAGTCTTCTCTCTTCTCACTTGCTCCTTTCATCCACCAGTCTTCATCATGGACCTCAACGAAGCTGCCTGGCTGCCTGCCAAATGCAAGCCTCTGATTGTGAAGGAGGCTCCGTTCATCGCGCCATCCTCCCACCAGATTGTCGTCAAAAACGCCGCCGTCGCCATCAACCCGGTCGAGTGGTGCAAGCAGCTCATGGGCGACTTGCTGTTTGGCTTCATCAAATACCCATTCGTCATCGGCAATGACTGTGCTGGTACCGTAGCACAAGTCGGTGACGCCGTCACTCGCTTCAAGATTGGCGATCGTGTTCTGGCCCACGCCATCGGAATGGATCCCAATGTCAACAAGTCTTCTGAATGCGCCTTCCAAAAGTTCACCGTCATCCGCGAAAACATGGCCTCCGAAATTCCGAAGTGGATGTCTTTTGAGGAGGCTTGTGTCCTCCCGCTCGGCCTTTCCACCGCCGCGTGCGCCCTCTTCCAGAAAGACTTCCTTGCCCTCCAGAAACCTGACATCGCGAACCTTGTTACCTTGACTGCACCCAAGCACCCCCGCGAAGTCGTGCTCGTTTGGGGAGGGTCCTCGAGCGTTGGAAGTAATGCCATCCAACTCGCCAAAGCTGCCGGATACGAAGTGATCGCCACTGCCTCTCCTTCGAACTTTGACTACACCCACAAACTGGGGGCCAACGAGTCATTCAGCTACAAGAGTGAGAATGTCGTGAAGGACATCATCGAAGCTATCGGCGAGAAGAATGTCGTTGGCGCCATCGCTATCGGAAACGGATCAACCGAGGCATGCATGGACATCCTGTCGCAAACAAAGGGCAATAAGTTTGTTGCTCAAATCAGTTTCAAGTTTCCACCCAAGGTCCCAACAACCAACTTCGAATTTGTTCGTGCCGTCGCCGGCTTGGTATGGTCCAACGTCGCCATCTTCATCAAATCGAAACTATCAGGCGTGAAGACAAAGATGGTTTTCGGAAGCTCATTGGCTCACAATGAAGTTGGAAATATGGTCTACAACGACTTCCTGCCTACTGCCCTGGAAAAAAAGCAGTACCTCGCTGCTCCTAAGCCTGTCATTGTGGGAAGCGGCTTGGAAAAAATCCAAGAGGCTATGTATCGACACATGAATACTGGTGCATCTGCTGCCAAATATGTGGTTTCCATCTAAGGAAACCTGCCTCGCAGAAATTTGTGTAGCCCATGACCCCCATATGAAAACGGCGCAGCTCATCGATAATATGATTTCAAATTCTCCTCTCCAAGTTCTACTAGTAGATGAATTTGATTAGATCGCGATTACAGTACTTGCGCGGTGCAACCGAGTTGAACTAGTAGATCCGTCAGACTGGGGTATGCACCAGACCCCCACAGTGGGCTGTGGGCCCTATGTTCAGCACCCGTGGACCCAACCAAGCCCCTAGCCCACCGGTGCCCAGGTGCCCAGGTGGGTCCAAGGACTAGGAATGTGTTTTCGATGTAGATTGAAATTATCACCTGGGCAGTCAATGTTAGACCTGATCAGCAGTGCTCTTGCTCACCTCCGCGATATAATTCCACCCCAACAAATATATTTTGCACTCGAAAACAAGCAGGGGATAATAACAAAATAGATCAATCAAAATTATTCCTGTAGAACAGCACCATACGCTAGTCCACATAGGGGTATCCATGGATTTCACATAATATTCTGTCAGAAAATAGCATCCAGGCTTGCACTGTGGTATCATTCTCATTGAAAATGATCCCAACTGCTTCAACTGACCTCTCAAACTTACGTAAAGACCAGCAAGGACTGGATTTTGTAGGAGGATGGGAAACATCTGATATGAATTTTTCAAATATCAAAAGAAATTCAAGATATCCAGAAAGAACGGTTGCTCCGTCTCATCCAAAATAGAGCCTCCAAGCGGTGAGACATTGCACAATTTGTGAGAACCGTCAGACTCAAGCAGCTCGAGATACTTCGTGGCCAGGTTATTCCCACCCTGTAGAACCCGCAAGGCCTTTTTGAGTTCCTCTGATCGTTTTTGGTTATCCTCCGACACAGAGCCACAGTCGGAATGAGAGTTGAGAAACTTTGCAGACAGATACAACAGCATTGGAGAAAACGGATGTGCCTAATTGACTTTGTGAGACACTCGGTGGGAGTTGAGAGGGGTTAGCAATACCTTGAAATAGCTTGATCGTACAAGCGGTTTCGCGAGCGTAACTATCTCATAAGCTGAATAGAGAGGAACCAGTAGCATCTGCTCATTGATGTCGATCTGAACAGCCTCGATGATATTGTGGAACCAGATCACTGCAGAGTTGGCTAGCATGTTGGTGAAAAGGCGCATTGGGTCGTGAAGTTCGGGCGCAGACGCCGGAAGGGAAAGTAACATGAGTCGCTGTTGAACCATCTGATACAGACGACTGTGGCGCTTCCAGAAGACAGAAGATGGGTTCGGAGATGTGTCGGTATCGGGTGTTACGCGGTGGAAAGTGACACTGTGCCAGCACAGTGTTGTCAGAACGATGGTTTCAGCAAAAGTTGGCAACATCTTGGTTCCTGACTCCTCCATTGCGTCGTATAGAAGGGTGGTTACGGCAGGTCGGCCATGCTGGAAGTCTGCTTCGGAAGCAGGGAGATATGTGTAAAGCTGGAGAAGTTAGCACAGTTACACTCCGTGGGTGGTGGTCGTACTGCCTCCTCATTCAAACTTAGTGACCACTCATATGTGATGTTGAGAAACCTATCCAAGCAATAAGCCAACCAATAAGTGCGTCTCTTCTCTTCGGCCTCGGTCCAGAGATCCGGCAGAGAAAGGGTGACTTCAACATCATTGAGTCGGTCAACCTCATGGAGCTTGGCTAGCTGGATGATTCGAAATGCACGGCCTGCAGTGAGCCATGCGCGGCGGTACCCCATATATCGAAATTCGTAGTGTGTAACGAGAAGCCAAGCTTGTGCGGCCTGAAGGGAGGCTGCATTTGCGGTCTCGATGTCATTGTCGAGAGCCTCGAGCTTAGTCCGTGCGCGCTTGTAAAGGGACTCGCGCATGTGCTGTAGATGGGCAGATCCAGCTGCTGCCATCGTCCACATTGCGAGTTGTAGACAGACATGTGGGTCTGGCTTATTGCTTTTCTGGGACCAACAGAAGTAGCGGGCCTGGTGAAGCATGGGTGCGATGGGGTGCACCCTGTCGAAATACAGTTGATCGCTGGATGCTTGGTCAGTGACGTGGAACTTTCGTGGGAAGTAGTCAAATAATTCTCACAGGTCTGCTTCAATTATGTCGCTATTTCCTGTTTCTTGGTCAGGGGGTGTGTTAGGTGTGATGCCGCCCGGGGACTCCTCAAAGGAGCTGGACAGGTTGGCTTCCGGCATCGTAGAGTTGATGTCATATTCTTGCGTTGTGCTTAGAATATGAGATATCTCTACTACTGGAATATAATCCTGAGCTTCCACTGAAGGTTTCTCAGCGTGGGCTTGATCACAACTGATGATACTTTCAAGAGTGGCTATCGCTGGGGTTAGTCGAGCATCGATATCTGACTCTCCACCTCACCCACCGATGCGATTTCGCAAAGCTTTGAGATGACCCTTCTTCGGACCGCGAGGGGAGCGAACTTCATTCACGTAGCAGGCTGTGCCTGAATCTTCGCACTGGTTACATTGAGGACGTCGTCTATCGCATCGAAGCTTCTTTTTACGACATTCCTCGCATGCCTGACTCATTAGTCTTGAACTTAACATGATGCACTTAAGGTTAAGAGCTTACTAGACCTGGTTGCTGTCGTGATCCTGACATTGCAATCAATTGGGAACAGGCTTGAGGTTATAGCCACTGGTCTTTATATCAACCTTGCAAGATGTATCCGAGTCAATCACATACCCAGAAACCTGGTGTCATCAGATTTTATAACGTCTGAAACTTTGAACTTTTACTTCAAGCCAACCTTGAAAGGTTTGTACGCATCGGCAGTTATGGGCTTTGAGTAGCCTTGTGTCGTTTCGGCATGGAGTAGATGTTTCTTTCACAGGCTCTATCTATCAAGTCCAATGTCTAGACCCAGCCACACTATCAATAACATTGGAAGGCTCCGATACGGCTCATCAAGATCTAGCTCTCTGTTGCCCATTTAGTTATTGATTGGAGCCTCATTACCTCCAACCCCCTGTTCTCAACACACCACACTGCCCGACGTGTAGAATGTGGCCAACCCAGTAGGTATCAATGGAGTTGAGCGAAGTTGCATCCATAAATCCGTGTTAGCCAGCTGGACCTTGCTCTTTTACGATCACACGAGCGAGGTGGTATGAAGAAGCTGGTCGGGAGCGAGGTGTACCAACAGACCACCCAGAATTGTCGGTTGTTCGGCTGATATCAACTTGATCTATCAGCCTTGCGTTGATAGATAGCCGCATTTGGTAGCTGCTGACCATAGGAGGTACAACTATGCTGGAATTCTTCTGCAGTAAGGTGTGGCCAAATCACATCGTGCCGATACACAGTTATCGCTATTGGAGAGTACAAATTTGGCACGTGGCCGTGATTTGGAATGTGTCAACGCTATCATCCAATTCAGGCACACAGTGAGGGTGTCCTCGGCCAAGCGGAGCCCAGGCACTGTTGTACAGTCTACAGCCCAAAGCTCAGATTTGGAAGGAGCCATCTAACCAAAAGGACGCGGGGGATTTGTCGATGGGATGATGATGCGTTTCAAGAGGTTATCTGTCTCCTCCGGCGTGGGGGTACTACCTCGAGGTTCGTCCACGGGCCTTGATCAAACTTGCCCATGCCGTTCCAACAGAAACGTTCAATGGAATGAATTGTTTCAAGCAGATACAACGAAAAATCAGGTATATCTGGCGCAGTCTCCCTTGGATTTATCTTTCAGCGAAATATAAAGGTGGTCAACCCCCAGCGGGGAAGAAGTACCATCATGATAGCGTGCTACAGCCCAATCTAGGCACACATCAAACGCTTGTATTTGACCGCGGGGAAAACTCACGGACCCTAAGCTCGAGGCTGGGAGTACTTAGTCTAGATATACAAAGTACCCGTGGACCTGACACGCGAATCTCTCCTTCAGCCCAATAGGACCGTGTGCCTCCAAGTCGTGACCCAACTAGAGCACATATGCACCCGTTGTACAAATGCTAAATAAAACATCCCCAACCAAGATGGCCATAGAGTTGGGTCTTCAGGATGTTGTGGGACGGTCGCAACAAGCGTGCATGTACCAATTCCACCCCACGCTTCAGAATTGAAGTCCGCGTCATTGGCTAAAATTTTCCTGCGAGACCACGCGAGGAACTCGACATGTAGCTATGTCTACTTTTATCATAGCGGATCTTACACTCGGCAAGTCAATCTTATCCACGTCAGAATGAGTGTTTAAGCTAGTCGGCTAAATCTATTTGATCATCGGTGGGTCCCGGCGGTTGGAAATGCGAAAGTGAATTTAGCGTTTAGCCGTTGATGCTGATCAGCCTCGGCTTCCCACGATGCATTTCCGAGGCCGCTGATTGAGAGCTGGTATGGTATCTCAATGACCAACTGAACCAGTACAAAAAATGGGTAACTTGGGAGCACACCTTACCTCCAAGTCCGAATGGTTGGAATTATTTGGAATCGGTAAAGTTTCGGTCTCCAAATGCAGATGACCCTCGTCGATGATAGCACGTCCTGGCTGATGCCAGAAAAGGAAGGAGTCTTGATTGAAGAGCAAGGAAGTTCTTGGATGCCCAGATCAGGCCTTTGGAGGAATCCGGTCGATTAACGTGATGTAGGCATTCAATCACCCACGCAACTGCCGGGCCCGAGCCCTTGCACATCCGTTAGGCACATGATTTGAATATTACACCTGACTCTTTCCAATTTGCAGACCGGATAATTATGGGAGAGTTACCCGTGGGCCCAGGTGTCCAAGTGAGAACCCAGGACCTGCCCCTGGGACTATGGGAGAGAAATTGTTTTATAGGAATCTCGTCCTCTAGCGTCTTCCCATCAACCTTCGGAATTCATTTTCAGCATTTCCGTAGGCAATGGAGGGACGGATGAAAAGGGATTCAAATAACCTCCGAGGATCCACGGTAGGGGAACGCTAGCACCGGCTCGTTCCGAGTAACCGTTACCCAAAGTGGAACGGACTTACACACACCAACCCCGATCAAGTTGTATAAGAGGAAGTGAATCAATGTCACAGACGTACAATCAGCTGATCTTCCCCAATTCACCTCTGTATCCTGAAAGCTGGCTAATCAACGATATGGCACCAACCAATCAAGCAGCATGGCTGGTCGCCCAACAAAGGCCACTCGAGGTGAAACCCTCACCATACACGCGGCCAGATTCCAAGCAAATGGTTGTGAAGAACTCTGCCGTGGCTGTGAATCCAATCGACTGGGCCAAGCAGTTTGTGGGCGTTAAGAAATGGGAATGGCAGGCATCTCCGTGGATTATCGGCGAGGACGTCGCTGGCGAAGTTGTGGAGATCGGGGATGAGATCACTCGCTTCAAAGTCGGCGACCGAGTTATTGCGCACGCAGTCGGTTTCTATGTCTTTGGAAATCGGGTCGAGGAAGGGTGCTTCCAGCTATACACCATCGTGCGCGAGAATATGACCGCTCCAATTCCTGATTGGCTGTCCTTCGAGAAGGCCTGCGTGATTCCGTTAGCTTGTTCGGCAGCTTCATGTGCCTTGTACCAAGAGGCGTACCTGCAGCTGCCGTACCCCAAATTCCCACAGCCCCCTTTGAATGGCCAGTATATCCTCATCACCGGTGGGGCAACGTCCGTTGGCTGCAATGCCATCCAACTCGCGCGGGCTAGTGGTTACAAGGTTGTTACCACGTGCTCTCCGCACAATTTCCCTCTCGTCAAGAAGCTGGGAGCTGTGTATGCCTTCGATTACAGCAGTCTCACACTCGAGGAGGATCTGCTCTCGGTATTGAAGGGGATGCAAGTGGCTGGCGCTTTTGCCATTGGGCCCGGGTCTGTGGAGCTATCGATCAGCATACTGGGCCAGCTTGGGGACTCATGCCGTAAGCTAGTCGCCAAGGCAAGTTTCCCATGGCCGAAGGATGACCCAAAGAACGACGAGGAATATTGGGAATACATGAAATGGGTGGATGGATGGAATGACATGATCAGCGAGACGGCCTCAAAGCATGGTATCAAAACGATATTCGTGGAGGGGGCAGAGCTCGCCCGAAGTGAGCTAGGTAAGGCAATTTACGAAGACTTCCTTCCTTTTGCTCTAGCGGAAGGAGAGTACATTGCTGCACCTGAGCCCCAGGTCGTTGGGAAAGGACTTGAATACATTCAAGAGGCGCTGAATGTCCACAAAGCGGGAGTGAGCGCAAGGAAGGTTGTCGTGAGCTTGTAGGCTGCTTCGCGATGTGATATGCTTCCTTGGTTATTTTGTTAGAATAGCTCATTACGATAGCCTCGATTTACCTTCTACGCAGAGCTTCTGGACATTAAAGCAAGAACTTGGCTGACTGCATTTAAATACACTCACGCGGGTGTAGCACCAAGTCTGTGAGAGTAAAGCAAACTACCTAGGGTTTGCGGTTTGCCACCTAAAATCCATCTTGGAAATCCACTTTGGAAATCCACTTTGAAAATCCTCCTTGAAAAGTCCTCCTTGAAAAATCCTCCTTGAAAAATCCCCCAGAAAAGCAAACCGTGATAATGATACAGACGATAGAAGTGCAAATCACTCAACGCAGGTAGCAGCAATAGATCTCTCTAGGAGATCAAGAATTGAGAAGAGAGTACCAACGAACTGGGAGTAGAGATGAGCCATCGAAAGCGACCTTTCATCGCAGTGGAACAGTGCTGGTCAGGCCACCGTTCTGCGGAGCTTCCCGAAGCTAACCGGTGCCAGAGTTCTTGGGAGCATTGTCGGTGTTCTCAAGAGACATCTCCGAATCCTCGGGGGCAGGCTTGGACTTATGGATGCGCTCCATTCCCATAAAGGACGAGGCAACGAACCCGGCAGCGGCAAGTGCGGTGAGGAAACAGAAGACGTGGGTAATGCTCTCGGAGTATGCCCTCAGAACCAAGGGAATAGAATCGACCGGAATTACCTGTCGGAAGTGTGTCGCGCCGGATTGAACGATAATCTTGGGGTCGATATCGGGGGCATACTTGGGGAGCGCGGACATCAGGCTCTGAGTGAAAATAACGGTACTGAACTGGAGAAATAGAGAAGCTCCCATGTTCAGGCAGAAGACGAGAACGGCCATTGCGACGGACATTTCCGCTGGGGCAATCAGGTTCTGCACTGCAATCATTGGCTGGAATCGATGTTGTCAGTCACGAGCTTTGAGGATAGAAGGCGATGAGGCATTGCCCCGTCGATAAGCGACTTACCACCGAAGTAGCAGATCCAATACCCACACCCACGAGGATCTGATATCCGATACGCTTGGCAATCGGGTAATCAGGCGTGAGCATCGTGAGAAGTCCATATCCGATGGAGGCCAGGGCGCAACCACACAAGATCGATGGGAGGTAATAGCCCCATGCCATAACTAAGGGTATGTTAGCTCAATGATATCATGAAATGGGAGAAGAAGGCATTTAGCTTACTTAGACCTCCAGTAAACAGGGACAAGACGACCTGCGGCAGAATGTTTGGGAGGAAAAATACACCACTGCGGATGGGCGAGTTTCCCTTGACAGCTTGGAAAAAGATTGGCAGGTAGTAAGCCCCGGAGACAGCAACACCAGTAATGAAAAAGGACGCGAGGCAGCTGGCCCAGACAGTGCGTTGCCGAATAATTGGGAAAGGGAACATCGCATCCGCACCCCGGCGGGATTCCCAGAAGGCGAAGACCGCAAGGAGGGCTCCGAAGCCACAGAATAATCCAATGACAGTCGCGCTCTTCCAGGGATACTCGTTTCCACCGTATTGAAGGGCCAGGAATAGCATGATGATCGCAGGGGCAAATAGGACGAGACCTACCAAATCGAGAGTCTCTCGCAGGGCACGACGAAGCTCTTCCCCCTTCGGCTTCGGGGTTCGATCAGGCATATTGGTGAAGGTCATCAGAAGAAGCACCACACCACCGATTGGCAGGTTCAGCCAGAAACACCTTGTACATGGTGTCAGTATGTTCTAGAGACGACAGAAGGGTCCCTTTGAAAAACTTACCAGCGCCAACTGACATACTGGGTGAATGCACCGCCAATGATGGGACCGAAAGCCAAACCCAATTGCGTGACTGTGTCCCCAAACGTTAGCATAGAGTAGAGCACTATATATCGTGCAAAACATACCTGACATCATGGCTCCGATAACACCTTGAGTAGAGTATATTAGTATTGCGTACTCAGAATGACCGCGTAAACATCCTTACCTGGAGCTTTCTCCTTGGGCATGAACTCGGAAATCATGGTCAAGCCTCCATTCAAGAGACCCGATGATCCAAGACCAGCGACAGCTCGCGCAACGATGAACATCTTGGAGGATTTGGCCACGGCACAGAGAATAGATCCAAGCTCGAAGACAAGGAAGAAAACAAGGTATGTCCACTAAACACGTCAGTCACGTTTTGAAATCATAATGGGTAGTATAGAGTGCTGATATTACCTTGAGAGGAAGCTTTGCGTACAATTTTCCCGTGAAAGGCTGGAACGAAGCACTAGTGTGTGTATCAGAGTTCTGCATCTCCAAATTGTCCAAGGCTTTCTATACTTACCTTGCCAGCTGATACGAACTACCATACCAGCCAACATCCAGCAAAGAGTGAAAGTGGTTGGTAATGTAGGGAACCGCCTACAGGCATGGGTCAGTACGTCTTGTCGGATAGAATAATGCGAAGAGAACTCACAGTAGCAAGGATGGAGGCATCCAGCATGATCATGAAGGTAACCAGGGAGACGGCAGTCAGGATGAGCCACAACTTCCAGACAGTCGGGTAAGGTACCGCCGCCGGATCGATCTCGCGATCCTTGCGTTCTTCTTCCATGATTAAATCAACGTGAATTGATAGCTGGAATGGTTTTTGGGTGCTTTCAAGAGCGTGGAAGGAAAGGTGGTGGGAGAAGAGAAAGGGAAGAAAGTGATGGGGGACCACGCCGGGAAAATAAAAGTCACACGCCCGTAGCACGCCCGTAGATAAAGCCGACCGTGCCGGAGATAAGCCCGAAGTGGCCCGAAAAGGAAGCGACGCCCCCGATTACGATTTAGGAAGGTTCGACCTTCCCTCGTTACCTTCGAGTCTCTGCAACTTCGTCGTTCTCGAGGTAAATTCTCCCTCTGCACAGGACGTCTTAATCTCCCAGATTGCCAGATTGCTCATATGCTACTCTTGGAGGCCTTGGTCATCCTATCTTTAACCTTGCAACTGTGGTTCGCAAGGTAGAGTTGATATTGAATCACTTGGGTCCTGTCCAAACATGCGGACTTTGCCTTCTTCACTACCTGAGGACGTATTTTGAAGCTAAAACCCGAGTCAGTGAACTTCAGCACGTACAATGAGCCGATGACTTTTCATCCTGACATAATGATGACCCAACTATGAACGGAGTTCACGTTTCCGAAAACCGATGCGGAATATCACCTCAGGAAACTCAACTTGCTCTAGGAGTACAAAGATGCAGGGTTGCATGAGTTAAGATTTTGTGCAACCTCATAATTCACAATTGCTTTGCTCTAATCAGTGTGGTAAAAATGATGAGAGGAGTAAGATATGATAGAAACTCCAGATAAAGGTATTTATACATATTGGGCAGAATTCAACCACAGCCCAGATTGGTGACGGCTACCAAATTTGGAAGTAATCCATCTTTGTCATTATGTCAGAAACGCCGATGGAAACCATCGTTCAGATTGTATCGTTCATTTCACTCCGCTTCATCTTAGGATGGTCACTGTTTGTGACCGTTTCAGCTATTGTTTACCGAGTCTCGACAGACCCGTTGTCAAAGATACCCGGCCCCTTTATTTCTAAATTTACTGGGATCCTAGAGACCTTTTACTATGTCCGTGGCTATCGACACGAATACGTTCACAGTCTGCATGTGAAATACGGTGGGCTCTTTCTGGATCACACGCGTGTCTCGGGATCCTTGTCTAATTCTCATTCCCAACAGGCCCTATCGTTCGGTATGCCCCTGGTCATGTGGATATCTCAGATATTGGAGCAGTACATGTTATCCACAAGCTCGACAAAGGCTATCGCAAAGCGAAGTGGTACCTTAGCTTGGCACCACCCGGTGTGTGGACCCTCATGAATATCACTGACCCCCGGATGCACACCCGATGGCGGCGCCTTCTTGGAGGCCCATTCCAGGATAGCTACTTGCAAAAGCTGGAGCCGGTGGTGTGGGAGAAGATGTCACTTGCATTAGGTAAGATGGAAGACCAACTTGAACAGCACGGGCACATCGACGTCTTGAAATGGTGGATATATATGGCACTTGACATCATCACAGAGCTCAGCTACGGAACGACTGTCGATATACTACGCAAGGAGGAAGAGAGTCGCTACATAATCGAATATCTTGAGGGATTGGGGCCTGTGCACGCCGTCAGAACCACGATACCACGGGCTATTGCGATGGCAGCTCGACTGAAACTGCCAATATTCAACAAACTCCTCAACGCTGGCCCTCGAGCGGCGGAATGGGCCCAGAGGACAATTGAGGCATACAAGAAGTTGCTGTTGGAGGTAGATCCAAAGCCGACCCTCTTCACACCACTCTTCAACAATGGCGACAAAGGGTTTCAGGACGAGCAGATCAAAAATCTTGCCGGATCTAATATCACTGCTGGTAGCCATACCACGGCCACTGTTATGACCTTTGCCGTTTGGGCAATCTGCAAACACCCAGAGGTCAGAGACAAGCTTGTCGCAGAAATATCAATGCTACCAGAGGGGTTCAAACACAGCGACGTGCGAGGTTTGACATATCTCAACTGTGTCATTCGTGAGTCCGTCCGCCTGTATGCTGCTGTTCCATCAGTCCTCCCGCGCGAGGTTCCTCCGGAAGGAGTTGAGCTCTTAGGATTCTTCATGCCCGGCGGTACAACTGTATCGACACAGTGCTACAGCCTCCATCGATCGCAGAAGTACTTCCCGGACCCCTTGAAGTATGTGATCAATATTCCGTGTTTCAAAGAGGCACAAAGCTTGCTTGCTAACTCGGAGGTAGATACGGTCCCGATCGATGGATATCACCGACAAAGGAGATGGAGGAAGCCTACATGGGCTTCGGGGCCGGAACCAGATGTGAGAAATATGCGGAAGTCCCGAAACTATTAACCTTAGTTCTGACATCATCTTGACAACCAGCATGCATCGGCACTAACTTAGCTCATACCGAGCTTCGACTCGGAGTGTCGAATTTCTTCCGCAAATTTCCCACGGCTGTGGTATCGACGAACGAAGGGATGTCGGATCAGGATATGAGACAGCGTGCATGGGTCTTCATGACCCCCGTGGGCCACAGATGTCTGATTAGCGTTCAATAACAGATTGGAGGATATTGCGATCGTAATTTCGGGCTGGATAACAGATCTGAACAACTATGATGATGGCCGTCATATGGGAAGGTGGCCAGGTGGCTCTGGCGTGTGGGTATGAGTGTTGACGGGGCAATCTCTTGAGATTATCTATCACGGAAATTGGATGCATATTCCAAGGTTGACTCTTGAACTTCCAAGGTTCCAACAATTCATCCCTGAACTGTATTTTGGATCTGTGGGTTGTATTTTGTGTTTCGTAGAGCAATTGGACAAGAGGGAAGAGAGGGTGGGCTTTGACTTTTGTAAAGCCCTGGAGTCGCTCTAGTTTCAGGGCTGTTCCAAGAGTCTTTATACATTCAGTTTGTTGATTACTGCAAGGAAGAACCCGAGGTTATGAGGCAATGTTGTGGTGAGGTCTATCGGCGAGTCAAAATGGGACCTTGGGAGGAAATTCTATTCATGCAGTCAGCCGTGGGCGTATGAGCAGACACAATCATTCTCCAGCGAGCCGTCTTTCTTGCATAGAATTGACCAATATTGATTCTTTTAGAAACTAGGGTAGAGATATCAGTGCATCCAAATTAATAGCTGGTTAACATCAACGTTTGCATATGCCGACATTGTCTCTATCCAATGAATTTGGTGATTTTGGCCCATTGGGGATATTTCTTCAGCCCAACCATATCCTCATCTCGCAAACAGACCAAAATAGGCAGCTGCTGGCCTTCAGTCGGCATGAAATACACACATCCCGGGATTGGCGCTAGGTTCGGTCTCCTTGCAAACAGGGGCTTACCAATTACACCAAAGGAATGGAAGAAATCTGCATTTGCCACAGCAGAGGCCCCAATATCGGTATCTCGGTTGAAAAGACCGCCATAAAGTAACCGGGATTTGTCGGGTGTGTTCGCAATGTAGGTAGCATAGCTTCGGATGGAGAATCCGTTGTTGACTTCGTTCAGGTCTGAGCGAAGCGTGCGGGCGATTGTCGAGATATGCTTTTCCTGGATATCCTCAAAGGTCATCCGTGTCGCAGTATGATAGACCATGTGTCCCATATACTCGACTGGAACACCCATTGCTTTGCGTGCGTCAATCGCACGTAGAAATTTGGATACCATCTTAGGTGATCGGCCATTTTGTGTGCGAACATCGGCGATGCACTTCCAATAGAAGGCGCTCAGAGCGTCATTGCTGGAGATGAATGGTACAGATGGGTCTTTGTCTTGGCATTTCAAGGCTGCAGCCTTGATTCTGAGAACCGCTGAGGCTTCCATGAGGAAGTAGCCCCATCGAGCCACCTGGTCACGGGAAGAGGGTGGCACAGCAACAAAGTCCGATGGGGTCTGAAGGTGACTATGATCTCTGATGGGTTGTCCAGGTGGAATGAGAGGTATGACCGTGTCTCGATCGCGATTGCCTTCTATCACAGCGGTAGAGCTGAATTCCTCGCCTTGCATTGCAGTTGAGAAAAGGCTGATGACCTGCATCATACCGCTTGCGTCAATAACGTTATGCTGGGTTGAGAAATTGAGCAGCAGCCCTCCTCTGATAAAACTGGCCTGTATGGCAAGTATCGGCGACGGCCTATCCGCAGAATCTTCGTAGCTTTCTGGAAACCCTGGATAGGATGCGACAAGCTTCCCATCAAACATGGAGCAGGGAGCTTTCTTGCGAAGGAACTCTGCAAACGAAGGAAGTAGTCGAGTGTAGTCTTTGACCGACAGAATACGATTTGGAGAACATGCACCTTCAGGCCACTCGACGATTTTGTAAGTTCCGGAATTTCCTGGACCACTGCCCTCATTAATCACGGCTCCACCGAGCCAGGGGAACTCAGTTGTGAGGTGCCTAGTAGCATCTTCCAAGGCAATGACAATCCCAGCTCGCTGGGCCTCATCCTCAACGCAGAAGCCCAGAGTACCGTGGTTGTATGTCTTCAAAATTGGGAATTGCCCAATGACATCTTGATACATCGACATCATTTCCTGAACAACAGAAGTCGCCGGGATAGTGGCCCCGAAAGTCGAATATCCTGGTAGTTGTGAGAAGATGCTTCCAAAATACACCGAGGGCGATATGTCCAGAATCGACACCGGTCGAGACCTTGCGAGCAGGTTCCATCATTGTTACACGTCCGAGGTATTTGATATCATCCGAATGTGGGCAATCAACCTCCGGGCAAACAGTAACTCCGTGTGGTTGCACTGGGCCCAGTCTCTTGGAATTACTCCTCTGGAACGCCGCTTTCGCGTGCAATGAGCTCTGTGATGGTTTAGTCTGTATAAAGAGGTGGATGTGAATGCCTATCAGGAAAAGACCTCGCACGATCGATATGCGCGCAGACACCTGTATTGAAGTAGCCATCATTGGCGGCGGTATCGCGGGCGTGACTGCGGCCTTGGGGCTTCTTTCCAATGGAATATCCGTCAAGTTATACGAGCGTGCCAATGGATTTCGTGAGATCGGAGCAGGGATCGGCCTCTCCCCGAATGCCGAACGAGCAATGCTTTTGCTAGACTCTCGGATCCATGCCGTTTTTAGGAGCCTTGCCACACCGAACACGGAGAACTGGTTTCAGTATGTGGATGGGTTCAACAAATCGCAACAAGGCGATGGGGAAGAGCTATTGTTCAAAGTGTATCTTGGCGAAAGGGGGTTTGAAGGATGTCGTAGGACCGACTTTTTGAACGAACTCGTGAAGCTGTTACCTGATGGATGTGTCACATTTCAAAAGGATCTGATCAAAATCACAGAGCCCAATGAGGATGGAATGGCTGTTCTCCACTTCGCCGATGGTTCTACGTCCAATGCCGACGTGGTGCTTGGGTGTGACGGGCTTCGGTCGCGGGTTCGGGGGCATGTTTTGGGCGTCGACCACCCGGCGGTCTGCCCATCGTACACCCATAAGTTTGCATTTCGCGGCGTTGTCCCGATGGACGACGCTATTGAAGCCATTGGAAAAGAAAAGTCTTTGACACGATTTATGCATCTGGGACCAGGGTGCCATGTACTTACCTTTCCTGTGTCTATGTGCACTCTGTTAAATGTTGTTGCATTCGTCACCGATACAGACGACTGGCCTGACACCCACGAGGCCACAGTACCGGCAAGCAAGCAGGAGGTGTTTGAGTCATTTTCCCACTTTGGTCCGGTTGTAAAGGCGATAATGAACTTGCTGGACAAAAGGTTGGACAAATGGGGGGTTTTTGACTTGCATGAAAACCCAGTGAAGCGTTATGTGTCTCAAATCGGACGCGTTTGTCTAGTTGGCGATGCAGCTCATGCTGCGGCCCCACACCACGGAGCTGGCGCGGGTTCTGCAATTGAAGATGCACTTGCTCTGACTGTGGCATTGAAGAAGATCAACGAATTTCTGACAACGACCGATAGCCCAATCAGTAGGAACAGGGCCATCTGTGCTGCACTTTCCGCATATGAGAGTGTGCGATATGAGCGCACTCAATGGCTGGTAGAAAGCAGTCGATTCATGGGGGAGTTGTTTGAGTGGCAGACCACTGAGTGTGGCAGAGATCCAATCAAGTGTCACGACGAGGTAGAGTCTCGATCTCACAAGATCTGGGATTATGACGTGGGAGATATGGTCAAACAAGTGAGCCGAGTGTTGGATGTGAAATTGAGTGAGGCGCTGTCCGAAGGGCAACAACAGTAATCTCTTTTCCGTCATGCAATCGCAGATCTGAGCATTCCAAGGTCCCAAGGACTATTCTCCAGGCTTTACAAATGTGACTGAGCTTCCAAGGTTGGGAGTTGGCGCAATCAAACGAGCTTCGGACCGATAGTTATATTTTTTGACCTCACCACAAGTACAGATCCCACTAGAATGTATAGGTAAGGTCATACCTGCGTAAACTAAACAATATTGCACCGCTGTCTAGGACAGCCATGATGCATATTGTAAATCTGGGGCATTTAATTGATATAAAGACTATGATCCCAAGTCCGATGTGTTCCAACCGTGGAAAGGTTCTTTTTGCGAAAGTCAAGCCACAACCAAGCCACAGTCAAGCCACATTCAGGCCCAATTCAGGCAGAGACAAACTCCTTGGTACACTAGGCTGGAAGGAGCGTAGCGTGGCACGCGTTACCCACATCTTTTTGATCCACAAGAGCTCAGGTCTTCAACGCGTCTGTTGCAATCACTACATTCAGAAGCTACTCCGTATACCGAGTACTAATGCACTTGGTGACCCACAAAAGCTGGCGTCATGGCCAAATTCACAATCCATGCTATCGCCCTGTAGCGCTGCGGCGCGCGCCTTGAAACCCTTACACCCAGGAGCTTAGTCTTTCAAAACGCCGGCCAATTTCCACGAACCAACATATTTTCGAACCAGGTCTGCGCTGAGCGGTCCGACGGCCTTCAATGATTCAGAGTGCTCACAAGCCAGACTTGTGTCTAAAAGCAAACCCCCGCACGACATGCGCGTAAATTCGTGTTCAAAAAATTCAATCAGCTTGGCTGCGGGGTTCTCAGATGCAGCGGACGAGGGATAGGAACGAACTCGCTGCAGCCACTCGTCGAACGGAACAACCTCGCTACCGATGGCCTCGGCCAGTACCTTCGCCATTTCAGCCCAAGGCTGCCGCACAGGGTTGTCAACATGATAAACGGGGTGTGATGGACTGGTGAAGTGGGTGACGAGATCACACAGGACGGCCGCCACGTCGTTGACTGGGGTCCAGGATAGAATGCCTTCGAGTGCAGGGAACGCCCTCAGAGCCTGGGAAGATTGTACCATGAAGGTCAGGTGCTCCATCTGGTTCCAATACCCACTCGTTCTGGAGCCAGCAATCTGCCCTGGGCGAACAGTCATGGCCCGGAAGGTTTGCGGGTATTTGTGCAATGTCTGATCTAGCATACGCTCGCATGTCCACTTTGCGTCGCCGTACCCGTTCGAAAGAACTCCCGCAGCTGTCTCCACTCGTTCCTCCAAAACCAATGTCTTACCAGTCATTGTAGGTTGGTGACCAACAACTGCGATGGATGATACAAATTGAAAGCCAACCATGATCCCTTGTGTGGAGGCCGCTGCACTTGTAATATCGAGGAGATTACGCATTGTTTTGAATTGACTTTCGAACCCTTTCAATGGGCGCTTCCCACTCATTGGCCACGCATTGTGAACGACGTGCGTGATCCTCGATGCGATGTCATCGTATTGGTCTTGCTCCAGTCCTAGCATTGGAGATGCCGTGTCTGTTTCAACAATCTCAAGCTTTGAGAAATCGGCTTCTCGAATCCCTCGTGATTTCATGGCGTCGAGCTGTCGCTCACGCATATCCACCTGGCCCTTCCGATTCAAGCAGATGACTGTTCTCACCTGTGGTAGCTGTGAAAGATGTGCAACTGTGTGTGAGCCTAGACTGCCGGTCGCCCCAGTTACCATGACGCATAATCTATCGTTTGCGACAGAACAGACCGAGGCCGAGTCTGGAGCTCGAAATTCTCGGGTATATTGCTCAACGTAGGCATCAATCATGGCCTGACGGGGTTGTATATCTGTTGAGGGTGGCGATCTGGCCTCCTGTTCGCCGTTGAGTGCTAGGAAGACACGTTGAATCGTCGTTTCTGGATGATTGCCGTCCGACCAATCAACATGGCTATATCCAGCCGAGTACAGATCGTCTCTCCATCGAGATTGGTGAGCAATTGCATGTCGACGTCCATCATCAAACAGCCACCACCCTTCCAGGAGGCCGAAAATCATGTCCACCCAGTAGACGGTTCGTGTCATCTCGAGAATGACAATAAATCCATTCGGACGCAAAGACTGTCTGATATTTGCCAAAGACTTCTTCAAATTGTGTGTTGCATGCACCGCGTTGCTGGCCAATACCATATGCTGGGTACCCAAAAGATTCTGCTCGCATTCCTTTTCGACATCAAAAACCCCGAAGCTCATGAATGGATACTTCTTCCCAAATCTCTTTCTTCCTGCAGCAACAAATGATGGCGAGAGATCACTGAACACATATTCGACGGGGATTCCGAGGTCGGCCAGGAGCGGAACGATCCACTTTGTGGTTCCCCCAGTCCCAGCTCCAAGCTCCAGGACTTTCAGCGGCCCGTTCAGGTTTGGCAACTTGAAGACAAAGCGCTTGACGAAATCTTGCATCTGCATATATGAAAGTTTGTTCAAGGGTGAATCTGCATAGAGACCGGAAGCAAGTTGTCTACCTTCTTCCGTGCCAAATATCACTTTAATGCCATCCGATTTTCCCGACAACACATCCGCTAGCCGCGACCCAGCGAAATATGTCAGCATATGGGGGTATTGGTGTTGATGCGCAGAATGTAGGAGAGACTGCAGTATATCTGCACTGGACTCTGACGGTGCTCCTACCGAAGTGCGCAGAACCACATTCCCGCGATTCTCGATGATACCCGATTCGTTCTCAATCATGTCATAGACATAGTCAACAAGGCCTTGAAGCGATGGGACGTGGCTGATGCGGTTGAGCTCCTGTCCTGCCTTCGCCAAGCGCAGGTCACACCCCAATTCGGCAAATGCTTCTAGTGCAAGCGCGACGCAAAGCTCCGTTTGTCTCGGCATGACAAGTTTTAAGTAGTCGGTGCAATCTTCCTCCTCTATGAACCGATCCGTCAGCGCTTTGCACTCTGCAAAGGCTCCAAGTACCACTGGAGTAGGGATCATGAGATGACCTCTGGCGGAACCCGTAGAAATCATGTTTCCTTTTTTTGCGAGTGGTTGAGCGATGGACTCCTTCAATGGAACGTCACATGTCGACAAATCACAGGCTTCTTCTACAGCTGAGCTTTGTGCGGTGTCAGTCACGTCTGTCAAAGTCGCACTCGGGTCGGAGTTGACACTCAATTCCGACAATCCCAGTGTTTGCCGTATACACTGGACAAGTCCTTCAAAACTGAACACTTCCATCAAGGCATCTGTCGATAAAGTGCAGCTGAATGCCCTTTCCAACTCGCGGGCGAGCTCCATGCCCATAAGCGAATCAATGCCAATATCTGCCAGGTGCGATTCTTCCTTGATGTCGGTGATATCTAGACCGGACAGATCGGCAAGAATGAGGCGCACCTTCGATATCAGATCGGTCTTTGGGATTTCGGACAAAGCTGCTGCTTGCCCAGATGTACCATCTTCCAATTTCCGGTCCACCGCACCAGTATGTGCCGACTCTGCCAAAGGAGAAGTCTTGATATCCATGGAAAGTCGAGCTAGCAGCCTGCTCATTGATGCCTTGGACACCTTGGCAAAATTTATTCCCAGTATCACCTCGACCAGGGTCCCTTTCTTAGGGTCGAAAATGAAGATATCGGTCAGGAAGGCGTTCTCGCCACGCCTTTCATGACATGCCAATATCTCCCAGCTCTCAGGTCGAGGGGTGCCTGGAAGAAGTCTCGGAGAGCGCACCCATTTCTCAAATCCATTCGCGATGTACATTTCCCCTTCTGCTTTCCCGGTCATACAATTCACCCAGATCCCACCCACTTGACTAAAGCAATCAGAAAGGTCGGCATCAAGCCACGACCTGTCTTCATATTTCTTTGTCACACGGCCCGCAGACTCATTTGTTGACCTTCTGCCAACCAATCTATTGAGCCCTTGGAATCTTGGTCCGTACTGAACGACCTCATCAAACATTCTGTATATGGTTGAGCCCTGGACTATGTCATCATTGGGGTCGTTGCCATAAAGGAGATCGACGCATCGTTGATGAGTCACCAAGCGTTCATACCGAGCGAACTCTGCCTGTACTTGCGGGCCATCGGCATGGCAAAATTCAAGTTCCCCCTCAACATGGATTGTCGGGGCCGCATCCTTGGTAGTCTTCTCACTTGTAAGGCTCCAAGTCCACTCTCGGCATGTGACTGCGCCGATGTCTTTTGCAATCAAGTCTAGCCACAAAACTCGGGACGAATCAAAACAGATCGGAACATGATTCTCTACATTCAGAATCTGTGGTTGCAGACCACCCGTCCTGAGCTCTGGGTGCACGCTCATAAGTGCATCAATGGCCATATCCACCTCCAGCGTTGCTGGGCAGATTGGAGCCGTTCGAGCGATCGTGTGACTGGAAACGATTTTCCTGTATTGTTCCGACTCAGAAAGTACGCGAAACCGGATTGAGTGATGCTTTTCGTCTTGGTATGCTGAGAATGCCCATAGCCCTTCATGCTTCTCCGCCTGCAGGACCTGGTTGATGCAAGTTGAAGGTACTTTCAGTTCCAGCCAATGCCTCGATCTTTCGAACTGATATGGCGGCAGGATGAGTGTACTATATTGATTTGTTTGTGATGGATGGTGTTGCCAAAATGTCACATCTACCCCGGCTTTCCAGAGCTCAATGGTCGTTCGTGTCAGATTGGACGTTGCGCTACCGGTCAAGATGTCGACTGGGATAAATAAATCCTGACTCGTCCCTGCTCCACCCAGCGCCCGGCTGATCATTCGCGTGACTGTTGAACCAGATCCTGCCTCAAGCCAGACACACGCCTGGAGTCTGTCCGAAAGTCTCTTGACAGCATGGTGAAAATACACTGGGTTTCTCATGTGACTGGCGATGAAGCTCCTACTCGGGTCTTCTGTATATCTTTCTTTTGTGGCGAATTCTATTGGGATCTTCGGTTTACCAAATAGAATGGTTTGGGACATTCGATCCAGGTCTGGTCTCAATTCATCAACAAGGTTGGAGTGAAAGGCATTCGTGACGTTCAACCTCTTGCACCGCACAAGTGGGCCAAGATTGTCTTTGGTTATGCACCTTTCAATCTCTTCAATTGACTGGGTTGTCCCAGCGATGGTGAAGCTCCTTGGGCCATTGTAGCAAGCGATCGATGCTGACTGTCCAACCGACATGGTTGTTGACAAAATGGCTTCTATTCGTTGGAGGTCAGTTTCCACCGCGATCATGGATCCTTTGTCAGACCCCCACCGCTCCCTGACAATCTTCGCGCGACCTGCAATCATTCTCACTGTGTCGGGAAGGCTCAGAACCTCGGAAACACATAACGCAGTCAACTCGCCAAAACTATGCCCAACCAAAGCGGTTGGTTTAACACCACAACTCATCCAGCTCATCGCGCAGGCATATTGCGAAGAGAACAGACATAGCTGAAGCTTGACAATATCGCAGATTGGGTTTTTCTGAAAGATCTCTGGGTAGATGCTGCCGAACCCCAGGTCTGTCGAGACATGGTCACACCGATCTAAGTGGAAGCGCAGAATGGTTGTGTTTGCGACGATCTCAGGGTCCAGGCCGACAGAAGTAGAGACTTGTCCACCAAAACACAAAATCACTTGTGGTGCAGCTGCTATTTCAATGGAAACCGGCTCCCCTCTTAGCCTTTGCTGCAGCTCTTCTATGGTAGAGCTCTCGATGAGCATGGCTTTCGGCAGGTTCCGATTTGATTGCCGACAAAGATTGAATGACAAGTCGCTGATGAAAGTGGGCTTCATCTGAGAAGCCTTTTTGCTGAGAAACGCTCGGAGTCTATCCGCGTATGCTTGGAGGCTTTTTTCGTCGTTGGCAGAGATCCAGAAGGGGTATTTCCATCTTCCTCCGTCCCCAGGACCGGAACAGTCATCAAGAGGGAAGTTCCGGACAATCATCGATGCATTCGACCCCGAGGCGCCGTAATTGTTTATCAGAGAAACTTTGAACCGATCATCCCAAAGCTTCAAGGACATCGATATATCGATTAATTTATGGGGTTGCATGGAATGGCTCAGACTATGGTGACTGGGCTGGGGAGGTATCGCGCTGTAATGCATCATCAACAGAACCTTGATCAGAGACACCAGACCCGAAGAACTTTCGGTATGACCGATGAGCCCTTTCACTGAGCCGAGTTGGACTGGACTCGCCCGTTGAGCGACAGCGAAAATTTGACTGATACTCTCGTACTCTGCAGGGTCTCCCACTGGGGTGCCTGTTCCATGTGCTTCAACATAAGAGACCTGCGAGGCTGTTAGTCTGGCTTTCTCGAGCACGTGTTGAAAGAGCACGGAAAGCGAGGGCGCGTTGGGAACAAATATAGGCGTACAGTTCTGGTTCTGCAAAACCGCTGTACTGGATATTACGCCGAAGATTTGATCGCCATCAGCTAAAGCGGTCGACTTCCTTTTGAGAAACACGGCACCTACGCCTTCTCCTCGGCAATAACCATCCGCGCGGGCACAGAAAGGTTTGCACTGGCCCGTTTGACTCAAGAAAGATGCTGCGGCCAAATTCTGGTACGCAAGCGGTTGAGTAATCATGTTGACGCCGCCGGCTAGTGCATAGACGCATTCACCGCTTAAAATAGCCTTGCAGGCCTGATGCACGGCGACAGCGGACCCCGAGCATGCAGTGTCCAGGGTGAGGCCAGGACCAGTCCAACCAAAGTGATGGCTAACCTTCCCTGCAATGAATCCCCGAAGATTGCCCGTGGAAGAGAACGCGTTTGGTGCGTGACAAGCCACATTGTACTCATAGTCCACAGCACAGGTTCCAATAAAACAGCCCACATCTGTTGGAAGTGGATATTTGTGGAAATACCCTGACTGCGAAACAGCCTGATAAGCGATCTCCAACAATATCCTCTGCTGAGGGTCCATTGACGCCGCCTCTCGTGGGGTTTTCTTGAAAAACCTGTGATCGAAAGCATCGTGCGATTTGAGAAAGTTCCCGTACCACTTTCTACTTTCATCGGCGTCTCGAAATGCGGTTTGAAGGTTCAGTCGAGATTCTGGTACCTCGGTGTGTTGAGATCGTCCTTCGCATATGATATCCCAGAATTCGTCGATGTCGTCAGCCCCGGCTACTTTGCAGGCCATTCCGACAACCGCGATGTCATCATCCTTTGCTGTAATTTCCTGCAAACATTTACCACTTTTGATAAGGTCCGCGAGATGCAATAGCTGAAATCTTGGGGGCAGATTATTGACCACTGACGGTGGCGCACACTTCTCTTGAGTAAGAACTATTATCTTAGTGTGTCCTGAAATGGCGCCGAGTCCTTTGAAAGTTCTCCACCACTCTGACGGCTGCACCAATATCGCATCCAAAGCGATGGATGACAATTTCCCCGAAACAATTCCTTGCATGATTGGATTCACGTCCGCTAAACAAGGAAGGTGGAGATGAGTAGCTTCTGGGAGCTGGAATGCCGGATTCAATTCACAAAATTCGCTTAGCAGGGCCACAACACGTTGATGACACTTAGAGTGAAACCGTCCAGAGAGTCTAATTTCCACAGTCGATATTCCTGCGGAACCAACTCTTTTCATCAGGTTGGAAAGCTTGTCTTTCGGCGCAGTGACGGTTGCTCTGTTCTCGTCGAAGCGAACGGATAGGTAAGCCTGTCATCACATCATGAGATTAAAAAAAAGATTTTCCGAAAGGCGGCCATTTCACTTACATCAGGGTATTTTCCAATTATCTTTTCAATCGTTGTCAAATCGTCTGCTGTTTTCCAAGCGGCGGAAAATGACCCTGAATCCCCGTTCTTGGCATTCTCGGCATCAACAACAGCCCCAATTAGCATGGCGAGGCGGATAGCAGTAGCCCCGTACTTCTCGATATCCTCAAGATCCTGACTGAGAGAGACTACGAGTGCTGCTAATAAACCAGTACAAAATCCCACAACATGTGTCCCGTTCGAGCCTCCTTTTTTGCCATTTCTCCACGACTCCCATCCTGACTTATCTTGTCTCAACTGGAAATATTTCGTGTATGCGGCAAGATGTGAGATCACACACAGCGGAGTCAACACAACGTTCGGCAAATTGGAGTCTTTTGTCATGCTTTCTATACTTCCATCCTTCAATTCCTCCTTCATCGATTTGAGCAATGGACCCCCTGGGATAGCACCAAGGTCAGGGATTTCATTGCTGAGTTGAATAAAATGGTCGGGAAGGTCTGCGACAACATCGGCGACCCAGGCAAGTGCCGATGAATCTACAATGTCGGCACTGAGATCCCGAAACGAGTCCTGATTGAAGGCAAGGGCCTGAGAGCCGAACACTAACACGGTGTTCTGTGTCGCTTCCTCTTGATACATGATGTCCAGCGGATCAGCTGTTGAGTCTTGTCGCTTTCTTTGTACAGCACGGTAATATCGAGTTAAGGAGGATTATAATGTCCTGAATCTATTTATGATGGTACTTTAACCACATAGCAGGTGGGATAGCTTGGTATACGGCGGGTTTCTCAAGTGCCTCATGCTCGGACTTCCTCCACGAGTTCGGAGTCAGTCAGTGTCGGCAAAAATAGCCACCGCTCGTCCTGCGTGGTATTTCCTGACTTTCCATAAATCCTGTCTCCATATACTCCGAATGATAGGTGACGGAGTATTCATTGGACTAACATAGCTCAATTGCCTTTTCTGCTTGTTCTCTGACGGCGGCTCCACGTTGAGACTTCGAGCTGCCTTTCGAATCACATGTCTTGTATCACACTCGGAGTTTCTAATACTACCCAGCCTCGAGTGTTCTTTTGCTCCTATTGCCCGATCAGCTTTAAAAAATACGGATGAGTTGGCACATTACACCACATCTCTGACTGATGGCGACCGAGGCCACCCTGAGGCTTTGTGAAAGCATGAACTCGATAGCATGAGCGATTTCAATCCCCTCTCCTAACCGCTGATGACCGATAAGGCTGGGCTTGTGCGCATGGGAATGCGAAACATTAAACTGGTAGAATATCGAACGGAACAAAACTTCCAAAGTTGTCAGCAAGCCCCCCTTCGACACGCACGAACCACACATCAGCTATGCCGGATATTCAGCCAAAGACCATGCCAATTGCCATAATTGGAATGGGGTGCAGGTTTGCGGGTGATGCCACTAGCCCTGCGAAACTCTGGGAAATGCTAGAGAAAGGAGAGAGTGCCTGGAGTGAAATTCCACTATCCCGTTTCGACATTGAGGGCTGGTATCATCCAAACCATGAGAATATCAGCACGGTAAGTGAAAGCATACTCTTGGCCAGATTGATGATCATGTTTGAGCAAGAAGTCTGACATGTGTGACGCGGCCTTAGACAAATGTTCGAGGAGGTCATTTTTTGCAAGAGGACTTGGGCTTCTTCGATGCACACTTCTTTGGTCTCTCTACGGAGACAGCCTCTGTGAGCACGTTCTGAAGCCCAATATTACTCGTGCCTTGCTAATTGAACGAGACGATGGATCCCCAGTATAGACTTCTTCTTGAAACAGTTTACGAATCCCTGGAAAATGGTGAGCTGCGAGAGATCCGACATGCGAATTATGCTAACTACGCGGTTTGCTAGCCGGGCTGGTGTTGGATCAAATCGCCGGTTCCAACACATCGGTTTTCTCTGGCGCGTTCTTTCACGACTACCAAGATGGTCATATGCGGGACGCAGAAAACCTACCTCGCTTCTTGATGACTGGAAATGGCGCCGCCATGGCATCAAATCGCATCTCTCACTTTTTCGATCTTCGCGGGCCGAGTATGACAATTGATACAGGCTGCAGCACTACCCTTACAGCGCTTCATCAAGCTTGTCAAGGACTTCGATCGGGTGATGCTGACATGTCCATTGTGGGGGGATCTAACTTGTTGATCAATCCGGACTTTTTTGTCACAATTTCCACTCTAGGGTATGCTCCTTGTTTTGAGTTCATTTATTTGCGCTGACCTTGTTTGTTCAGGATGCTTTCGAAAGATGGTAAATCGTGAGTTTGGGAGAACAGACGCTCCACAAAGTGATTCTGACTTTTGAGCAGATATTCGTTTGATCATCGAGCCAATGGGTACGGGAGGGGGGAAGGGGTCGCGGCAATCGTGCTGAAAAGATTAGACGACGCGTTGGTAGCCGGCGACCCAATCCGGGCGGTGATTTGCGAGACTCATCTCAACCAAGATGGCAAGACAGAAACCATCACATCGCCCAGCTGCGAAGCCCAGCAACAACTCATCCGCGAGTGTTACGAAAAAGCCGGTATATGTACCTCTTCAGTGCAATACTTTGAGGCCCATGGCACTGGAACGCCTACTGGCGATCCAATCGAGGCGAGTGCAATCGCGGGAGTCTTTCAAAAGGGTAGGCCGCGTGATAACCCACTTATCATCGGGTCTGTCAAGACAAATCTTGGCCATACCGAGCCTACAAGTGGCCTTGCAAGTGTTATCAAGGTTGCTCTAGCACTAGAGCGGAAAAAGATACCCCCGAGCATAAATTTTGAAAAGCCGAACGAGGCATTGTTGTTGGATGAATGGAACATGAGGGTTCCGCTCCAATGTGAAGATTGGCCGGCCGGCGAAGATGGTATCCGGAGGGCTTCTGTGAACAACTTTGGGTACGGCGGAGCGAACGCACATCTAATCATGCAAGATTGGCAGACGACCAAAAGATCATACAGCAGTATGTGCAGCAATGGGTATCTGATGGTCGATGAAGAGGAGCGGTTCAAAATATTCATTCTGAGCGCAAAGGACGAGAAAAGTTGCAAAGCTATGGCTTTGAACTTGAAAGATTACCTGAGAAAACGCTATCTGACTAGTGAATTGCTTGGCAACCTTGCATTCACTCTTGGTGGTCGTCGTACACGCTTCCCCTGGTCTTTCGCCACTTCGGTCTCCGCGCTGTCGCTGCTCACCGAGGCTCTTGAAAACGACAATCTGACCCCCATACGTGCCAATGCCCGCCCAAGGATCGGTTTTGTATTTACCGGTCAAGGCGCACAGTGGTATGCCATGGGAAGGGAGCTTCTATCCACATATCCGCTCTTCAAAGCTTCCATTCTTGAAGCCGAGGCCTTCTTGAAGGAGTTTGGCTGCAAGTGGTCACTCTCAGAGGAGCTTCTCCGAGATGGAGAAACCACAAATGTGACAGATACTTCCTTTGGTATGCCACTTTGCGCGGCGATCCAGATTTCGTTGGTCCGTCTCCTCGAGGCATGGGGGGTGACCCCAACTGCTGTTTCAAGTCATTCGAGTGGGGAGATTGCCGCAGCCTATACTGTTGGCGCACTCAGCTTTCGCTCGGCCATGGCTGCATGCTATAGCCGATGTGAGATTGCGTCAGAGCTAGACGATGCACAAGGGGGCATGATGGCAGTGGGTCTGAACGCTCTGGCGGTGCAACCCTATTTAGATAAGATCGGCGAAGGCAAGGTAATAATTGCGTGCATCAACAGTCCGTCCAGTGTCACAGTGTCTGGGGATCTGGGGGCGATTAAGGAGCTTAGGACTCTGCTGAAGGAGGACAACATTTTCGCTCGCCGTCTCCACGTCCGAACGGCATTCCACTCCCATCACATGAAACCGCTCTACGATCCCTATCTGAGCAGTATGCAACAGATCATGGAAGATGAAACAAGGGCGTTGCGCCCGATCATTTATGCATCGCCAACCACTGGAACGAGAATAACTGACGCCGCTCAACTCTCGAATCCCAAACACTGGGCAGAAAGTATGGTTCAACCGGTGCTGTTTCAAGATTCATTCTGTCAAATGGCTCTGAACCCAATCAGCGGTCGGCCTGAAATCGACATCGTTGTTGAAGTTGGACCGCACGCCGCACTTTCTGGTCCGATCGGAGATATCCTTGCGACGGCCCAATTCCAAGGCACAGATATTTCCTACTACTCTTGTTTGATTCGAAATCAAAATGCGGTCTCGACCATGCAAACACTCGCAAGTCAGCTGGTCTGCAAGGGGTATCCCGTTGACATCAACTGCATCAATTTTCCAATGGGCACAAAAGACTTAGCTGTCATCACTGATCTTCCTTCTTACCCCTGGAACCATGAAGTTCGCCATTGGGACGAGCCCCGAGTCAATGCTTCTCACCGATCTAGGCAAATTGGATACCATGACCTTCTCGGCGTTCCCGTCAACGGGACAAATCCTCTTGCTCCAAGCTGGAGGCATACCATTAGACTCTCAGACCTACCATGGGTCCGAGAACATACAGTTCAATCTAAAGTGATATATCCTGGGGCAGGGTATATCTGCATGGCGATAGAGGCCGTCAGTCAGCTATCCCGAGCGACTAATCAAATTATCTCAGGTTATCGACTTCGAGATGTGGACATAATGCAAGCCCTGATCGTTCCCGAGGGGTCAGAAGGAGTCGAAGTGCAGCTCAATATCAAGCCGGTCGATTCTAAAGCTATCGGAATGAAAGGTTGGAATGAGTTCAACATATTTTCCGTGGGAAGACAAGGCAGGTGGACTGAGCATTGCAAAGGACGGATCAATGCTGTCTCTGGGGAAATGCGTGCCCGCCAAGGGTGGTCTGACCCATTTGAGTCCAAACGTTACCAAAAGGTCCAGCCAGAAGACGTTTTCTCAGCCTTGAGAGCTAATGCCATCTATCATGGTAAAATATTTCAAAATTTGCAATCCGTGCGCGTCGGTCATAATCAAGCTGTGGCAACTCTGAGCATTGCGGACGTTGTGTCCACAATGCCATCAAATTTCCAAAGAGCGCACGTTCTACACCCGACGACCTTGGACTCGGTGTTTGTATCAGCCTACGGAGCGCTGCTCGGTGCCCACTCAGCCCGGTACACTTCAATGGTTCCGATGAGTATCAAAGAGCTTTGGGTATCTCACGATATTCAATCGCAGCCAGGTCATGAGTTCGAATCTCACATACAGCTTCTTCATGTGGATCCAAGGAGATTCGAATCGGATCTTGCTGTGTATGACTCCGAGCCCAATAAAAAGCCTGTTCTCGTCATTGATGGGTTTACCTGTCGGTCTCTGGGGGCGGGTGCGGCAGGCGCGACAGGCGCGGCAGGTTCGGCACTTGCGGTGCAATCTAACAGTGATGATATATGCAGTACTTTAAAGTGGGCCCCTGATATTTCCTACATGGATTTGGGCTCTCTAGGCAATACCTTCGGTTCCGCCGCGGATATGAAAGAAAGCGACGTCATTTCCGATCTGAGGCGAGCTTGCTTTCACTACATCCATGATGCATTGGCATGCTTGAATCTGAAGGAAATACAGCAGCTAGAGTGGCATCACAAGAAGTTTTACACCTGGATGAAACTTCAGATCAGACTTGCTGCCAGTGACGAGCTAGCGCCTTCAAGCTCAGCGTGGATCAATGATAGCTCTGAAGAGAGAATAAACCTCTTCGATCGTGTCGCCTCGTCAAGTGTGAATGGAGAGGCTGTGTCTCGCCTGGGAGCGCGTCTGATACCTCTTCTGACCCAGAAAGTGTCCCCCTTGGAAATTTTGATGGAAGACAAATTACTCCATAAGTACTATCGTGAAGCGCTCAAGTTCCATCGATGCAACATCCATCTTGCAAGGATAGCAGAACATCTCATCTACAAGAATCCACGAGCAAAAATCCTTGAGATTGGTGCGGGCACTGGTGGAACTACTCTCTCGATTTTGAATGTCATTGGAAACGGCAAGAAGTGCGGTTGGGGTCCATTTGCTTCCGAATACCACTTTACTGATATCTCTTCTGGCTTCTTTGAAGAAGCTCAGGCTCAATTTGCGGACTGGAGTGACATTGTCACTTACCGCAAATTGGACATCGAGGTCGACCCTGCGCAACAAGATTTTGAGTGCGGCACCTACGACATTGTCATCGCAAACCAAGTCTTGCACGCAACGAAATCGATGGTAGCCACAATGACACACGTCCGCCGCTTGCTCAAACCAGGTGGAAAGTTATTGCTGATGGAGAATACAAAGGATCAGATGGACATGCAGTTTGTATTTGGCCTATTGCCTGGTTGGTGGCGTAGTAAGTCTCCCTTGCGATGACCGATATCCAGCTAACGGGTCGATAGGCATAGATCAGCGAAACCTGAGTCCAATTCTTTCCACGGCTGCCTGGGATGCGGTCCTTGGTGAGACGGGTTTCAGCGGACGCGATCTGGACGTGCATGACTGTGAATCTGAAGACTTATACACTATGAGTGTAATAATGTCAACGGCCGTTCAGGTGAAACCTGAGACTCCAAACTCACCCTCAGTCGTTTTGGTCCATTCGAATGTTGCTTGCTACGAGCATTGGATGACTGTCTTACAAGATTCCATTTCCGCCATCACCACGCCAGGCTCAGTAAGCGTGGACTCTCTCAGTTCGGTTGATGGCACCGGTAAAATATGTGTCTTCCTTGGTGATCGCGGGGAATTCTCTCTGTCGAATTTGAACGAAGCTGACTTCAAGGCCATGGTTCGTCTTTTGACTTGCTGCAAAGCCCTTTTGTGGGCTACCACTGGCGGGGTCATTGAATGCGAAAAGCCTGAAAGTGCGCTTAGTCTCGGGCTCCTACGGACACTTCGCCGTGAAAACTTGACCAAGACATATGTGTCGCTTGACATCGATCTGCAAGATAAGACCCTGGGATGGGTTTCTGCCATCACCAAGGTCCTTGCTAGTATCATGGATGGTTCAGTGGGTATATCAAGCCGCGACTTTGAGTTCGCAGAGCGCGATGGCACAATCTTTATTCCAAGATTGGTCAAGGACTTTAATCGAAATAGATTCATCGCGAGCGGCGTTGAAGAAGCGGTGAAATCCGGCCCATTCCTTGTGACAGAGGAGTCCCAGTTAGGCTTGAAGTTGGAGATTGACTGTCCTGGCCTCTTGGAGACATTGGCCTTCAAGGAGATTGCACAGCCAGAAGCTGCATTGAGTCCTAACCAAATCGAGATCGAACCCCGAGCATTTGGCCTAAATTTCCGAGATGTCATGGCCGCAATGGGTCAGCTCAACGAAACAGTCATGGGACTCGAATGCTCGGGTGTTGTTACTCGTCTTGGGACTGGCGCTGTATCCCATGGCTTCTCCATTGGATCTCATGTCATCGCACTCGTTGATGGTAAATACCAAAATCGGATCCGAGTTCCTTGGACTCTCGCTTGTATTATGCCCAATCTTGACTTTGGCACCGCTGCATCGATTCCGATGGCCTTCGCCACTGCTTACATTTCTTTATACGATACTGCAAAAATCCGCAAAGGCCAATCTCTGCTGATTCATGCAGCGACCGGCGGTGTCGGACAGGCTGCAATCATACTTGCTCAGAATCTTGGAGTTGAGGTGTATGCAACTGCTGGCTCGGTGGAGAAGCGCAAATTCATCACATCCGAGTACGGAATACCAGAGGATCATGTCTTTTCTAGCCGTGACTCGACATTTGCGATCGAACTGATGTCCGCCACAGACGGGAGAGGCGTTGATGTCATCCTTAACTGTCTGTCTGGTGAACTTCTCCAAGAGAGCTTCAACTGTTTAGCTTCGTTCGGTCACTTCCTAGAAATCGGAAAGGTTGACCTGGAGCATAACAACTATCTTGAGATGGCACAATTTGCATCTGTCGCAACCTTTTCTTCGATTGACGTTCTTGCATTGATAAGGCTTGGCAGTCCAGTCATCTACCGTGCTTTGACTGGTGTTGTCGATCTTCTGGAACGGGAATTGATACATCCTGTCAAGCCGATCAATTTATATCCAATTAAAGATATTGAGAAGGCATTCCGCCAGATGCAGGCTGGTAAGCATATGGGTAAGATCGTCTTGTTGTCCGAGGATTGCATCAATGTGAGTTTTCTTTACTTTCACGCTTCGCGTGCTAACCAGGAAGTACTGCCCTCTCAAACCGACAGTGAAACTCAGTCCAGACGCGTCATATCTTATTACTGGTGGAGTTGGTGGTATCGGAAAATCAGTCGCCCAATGGCTATTGAGGCGCGGCGCGAGAAGTCTAATTTTGATGTCCCGAAGTGCCACCAGCGCAGCTATCACGGGGTCATTCGCCAGTGATCTTGAAGCCGCCTACCCTGGCTCCAAGGTTCATTTGGTTGGTTGCGACATTTCTCAGATGTCTGAATTGTCTCTCGCCCTGGACCAGTGCCTTTTAGACATCCCCCCAATCCGTGGAGTCATCCAGGCCGCAATGGTTCTTCGTGATTCTATCATTGAAAACATGAGTCTGGATGATTTCAACGCGGCCATTCTCCCGAAGGTTCAGGGGACTTGGAACCTCCACCACTACCTCGGCAAAGATATGGATTTCTTCATTATGCTATCCTCTCTGGCAGGGGTAATTGGCAATCCAAGCCAGTCAAACTATACAGCTGGGGGTGCATTCCAAGACGCCCTGGCCAGATATCGGGTGAGCCAGGGTCTGCCAGGGGTATCTCTGGATATCGGTGCCGTCAAGAATGTTGGTTATGTTGCATCAAATAAATCTGTGCATGACAGGCTGGAGCGGTCGGGGTACAGACTGCTTGAAGAAAGCGAAATTCTCTCGGTTATTGAATCAGCCATCCTCGATCCAGCTCCTCAGATTGTGGTTGGGATCAACACCGGAGACGGTTCCGAGCGCCATGACACAATAATCGGCGCTGATGCGCGTTTTGATGCTCTTCGATATATCAAACCAGCAGACAAAAACACCATCTCTAAGCCTAACCCCGCTTCTCATGGTCTATCTAACCAGCTAACTTCTGCATCTTCGGTAGAAGAGGCCTCTAGGGTTGTCTTGCAAGCACTGACTCGACGGCTAGTGGAGATATTTCTGATTCCTATCGAAGAGGTTATTGATTCAAAGTCCATGGCGGATTTCGGTGTCGACTCCCTCGTTGCGGTTGAACTACGAAACATGCTGGCTGTGCAGGCTGGCGCGGAGATCTCGATTTTTGATATCATGCAAAGTCCATCACTCGTGTGCCTGGCTCATACTGTCGCTGCAGCCAGTACATTTGTTGCAATTTGATCGCAGAGGCCTTAATTTATACAGTCGACTACTCTGGGACTACGTTCTTTCAATGATGCAAATAATTCCAAGGTTCCCCGTGACTTTGCGCCATTGATCATCAAAATACTCTCCACGCTTTATATTGTGGACCGTTCATGTCTACGGGTACCTAGTGTAGGGGAGGGGGGGGGGGGCGGATATGCTTCCCTACAAATGGTGTCTAAGCTTCAAGGTCATTGATGCCTGTCCAGATGCCAATTTTATTTCATCTGCTTCTGCGTGCGATATAGCACGCGTTTTACCTCAAGTTCAGAGAGTTAGGCCATTTCGACTCCTTTATTCGAACTGGGCTTCCTGGATCTCCCCCGTTTTGCTCGAAGTACATTACAAGGCAGAATTTCATGTGGCTTCGCAGGAAGCAACAACTGGCTGGAAGAAACAGACATCGAGAGAATTGAAAATTGATTGATTTGCACTATCTGAGTAGTTTCTCGCCTTCATGGTAGTATGCACCAGGCTTGCCAGCCTCATGGGGTCCGGTAGGGGCGGTGGCAGGAGCGGTGCGTTGCTGCTATCAACAGGCATGCATAGAAAAAGACGAAATGAAAATTCGAAAACACATCTGGGATGCGAGGGGACTGATCTCTCAAATTGAGATAATGAAAAAGCAAACTAGGATTGCTGACCTGCAGGTTGAGCTCGCCCGAGCTTGTCTGGGACAAGTTTGCCGGTGACCTCCTCAAGAGTAAGCCGGATTAACATAGACTCATCCTCTGTTCGATCATCTTGAGCAAGTAACCACCTCAGTCGATTGGCCACACCCTCGTTGACTATCTCGTCGTCTCCGATGTCCATACCCCTGAGGGCCGTTCGTGTCAACCGTATGGACTCCTCCCATTGAGACTTCATCATACTTGATCCAAGATCACGCCCGAACTGGTCGACACGTCTCTCTTGCTCATTGATTGACTGGCGAAGAGCGTTTATCTCGGGGGTGTTGCCGGTGGCAAGCTCTTGTAGGCAGGACTCGATTCGATCGTGGGCGGCCGCCCATTGCAAGAAGGTACGCTTGATAGAGCGCATCCCGTCGTTGATTGTTCCGTCGAATCTCTCGAAAAATTTGGTCATATTCCTCAAGTTTGGCCCTGGTGAATCTGCATCAATCTCACGCTTCTTCTTCTTGTCCTCGCTGGATGGCGTGGGCATGGGATCCATCGGGGACGAGGCTTGTGGAGTGGACGATGATGGTGCAGGTGGCCCAGTGGATGATGTGGCTTCGCCTTCTGTGGACTTAGAACAGAGACTGTCTCGAACTGTGTCCATTTTTGTGGGATGGGTGGAAAGTAGATTGAATGAGTGGGGAATGACGAGGAGCAGGATGAACCTTGCTGATGGAAGTGGCTTGGCCTGCTGGCAGAGTCGGGGTTGTCAGTGGAGCTTGGATAGACAGGCGAGGTCTGAAACGGTACCTCGAGAGTAATCTGGGCGACCGAGACGAAAATACGTGATGCTTTGATTGTCAGTGTGAGTCAAAAGAAAGGAAAGAGAGACGAACCTTTGAGACGGGGCCTTGGAGGAAACGCAAAACGGTTTGACCAGGAATGAATGTGGACTGTGAATATCTGTCAATATGAAATGAAAGTGGAATGATGGAGACGAACCTCAAGGATCCCTGATCTGGAGGTACATCAGAAGAGTGAGAGTCTAGTGTAGGCTGTGGATATCGGTCAATGTGAGTCGAAGGTGAAGGAAGTGAGACGTACCTTGAGGGTCTGTGTGAAGAAGGCACAGAATCTGCTTTAAGATGGGATGTAAATTGATGCCTGGTCACTCAGTATGGCTTAGGCGAAGAGACAAGAGAGGAAACCATACGAGAGAGAGGAGGAGAGAGGTGTCGAGAACTCACCGAGTTCAGAAGATGTCGCGGAAGAATAAGTTCCAGTGAGCATTTAATTGCATGTTCTGATACACCTTGACTTCGCGAAGCACTGCGGTATGGCTCGACAGATTCCTCACTAATCTTCATAGACAGTCACCTCCCAGTCCTATCTGATTGTACTCGTCCAACATCACCCTAGATCGCTGTCCGGTTTACCTTTGCAATCTGGTAAGTTTCGATAAATGGACGATGATTGGGAACAAGTCACCATAAGTATAAGACAGATCCTTCGATAGCTGACAATTCATAAAGGGGGAATTCTTGAGGGTGAGATTTCGCACTGAGCACTTGGCTGTGGGAGAAGGTAGAAATCTTTCCATCGCGGCCATAAAGACCAGTAAAGACGAACCTATAAGCTGGACCTCCCAGGCCAGGAACTCTTATGGGAAATAGATTAACTGTTGAGGCTCTTATAGAACCTTATAAGAGGAAGGAGAATCAGAGACAGCTTACAACACAGCAGAATATAAAAAAGTATATCTTGCTAAACATAGAAATAATTATAACAGGCTATTGCAGACAAGTACAATCGAGTTTCTGTTAAACTAACAAACATACTAGCTATACGGGCTGGCGCGGAGATTTCAATTTGAGATATCATGCAAAGTCCATCTCTCGTCTCCCTGGCTCATACTGTCGCTGCAGCCAGCCCTGGGGTACATTTGTGGTGAACTGGTCGCGGGGAGCTTTTTACACAGGCGACTACTCTCGGACTGCCGTTGTTCGATGAGTGGAAGTAGTTTTCCCGGAGTGCCTGCCATTGATCATTTAAATGAATACAATCCATGAGTTGATATTGTCGAACTTTTCATATGTGTTTAATCACTCGTAGTAAAAAAACTTGAAATTCTGTAACTATCTGGGCTCTGAATATTCCTGCATAGGAAAAGAAAACGAAACGAAGTGAAAATCCGAGACCCGTCTGGGATGCGAAGCGGTCTCTTCACTGAAAATTGAAAGAAACGAAAAAGCAAAGTAGGGTTCCTGAATGGCAGATTGAGCTGACGCGGACTCTACTAGAGTCTTGCTGGTGGACTTTTCAAGAGCAGGCTGAACGGGGCATATGCCCATCCTCTGTCTGCGTTCCTTAATCATGCTGATAATCCGTTTGCAGGGCTTGAGCATCCATCCCCCGTCGAAGGGCCACAGACGTGTAGATTGGATCTTCGCGTGAGAAAGTCGCGTACATATGGGCTGACACGCACAGCCCTTTGGCCAATCCTTCATCTAACTGGTCGATCATCGACTCCGCGTGGCGCTTAATGTCAATGTAGCGGTCCTCAAGTATGGCCATTGACTCGCCAGCAGGAAACATTTCAACAGCGTGCCCGCCGACAGGCATTTCTCTGACGAGCTCAATTTGATCACGACGGACTGCCACGCCCATGATTACCTCCATGGTGGTGCGCGACCTGCCTTGAAGGCACGAGTCCCAGTGCTTTAGGGTTCCAATCACGGTTATTGTGGCTCGTTCTCGGAACCATTTGGAGGATTGACGGTTCTCGTTCTTCTCCGTGTGCTCCTCCGCTATCGTCGTCGCCTCGATCTTGTTGTCCCGCTCTAGCGGCTTGCCGGGCCTGACGACGAAGTTGCGCGTGGTGCCAGTCTTCTAGAATGTGGTGCCAGCGATTGCTTTTAGCAATTATTTCGGCTTCCTTTTCCGGCGTGACGGCCTCCCCCATTGGCGGGTCAAGCCCTGTCCTGGCGTCGAGGAACTCTTGGGTGACGTTCTGCTTTTGTAACTAAATGTACTCCAGATCTGTAAGGTCACACCCGGCGGGCATCCAGTCTTGGTTAGAGGGTAAAATAAGGTTCTTGATTTTGGAAATCAGCAGAGTTTCGATGCCCTTTGCCTTTACCTTGCCTTTTCCCTTACTCTTGGCTGCGGCGACATCAGGTTCGTCTCTATCCAGATCCTGCTTTCCCCTAGCTGCGAAGGCTTCTTTCAACGTCTCCAAAGCTTCCTTAGCCCGGAGATGTTGGGCTCTCTGCCCGTCGGTGAGTGGAACATGGGCCCCCTCTCGAATGTCTAAGATGGGCTTTCGTTCCACAGGGTCGACTGCGGCTCCGAACATTCGGCGGTTGCTGCCTAGGACAGGTTCGATCATTACCAGTCGTTTGAGTCGTCCCAAACAGACGGGGTTTGAGACAATTTGATCTGACGTTCCGGGCGGGAATCGGGGCTCGAGGAGGTCGGGGGCAACAGCTTGATGGGGTCCTGTCTCGTCCGGCGTAAGCGTAGGATCGATTTGCAACGAGATTTGCCAGTCAGACGACTGTGCTGTAGATTGCTCAGTTTGCACTGTGCCATCGGGTTCTTTGGTTTCGGAGCAGATATTGTCTGTATTTGTGGACATGTTGGTGAATATTGCGGGGACTAGGATGAAGGTCAGGATAATGATGGAGGTAACTGAGGGAATTTGTTGTACCTGCCGGCAGAATAGGGATCGTTAGTTGGGCTAAGATGGAAAGGATGGGGACGAACATCAAATACCTTTTGTTTAAAGATACACTGGGAAGTTTGGGGTCGAGTGGGGAGTGGATTTTGGATATGTGGATGGGAAGTGAAGGAAGCGAGATGTGACGAGAGGTCTTCGTAAAAAAAAAGACACAGCACGTAAGTCAAGATGGGATGTTTATTGCCGGCTGATCAGTCATTATGCCTTAGGCAAAGATGGGAAAATAGAGGTACAAAAGCGAGAGGGAAGAGGAGAAAGACGGCTAGAATCCAGCGATAGTAGAAGATGTACCTCCAGTTTGCGACCTCGGGAATCACCGTAGTGTGGCCCAATAGGTTCCTTCCTCTCTATGCAGGATAAATGGCCTCATCCCCGTCTTATCTGATTATACTCACCAGGGAGTCACAATTAGGTTGGACAAGCGGACATTCGCAGTGGTATCGTCCCGGCGGCCACTCCAAGGCATACTGACCGCGTATTGATAAATAAGTGTACTTCATAGTGGTCTGTTATGAAAGCTGACAGGCTGTCGTATGAGTGAAATATGATAGTAAATTTGACAGGTAGATTTTTGGTGAAGGAAATGTTCTGAGGTGATTGAGATATTGATCCTCTTTTCCTTGTTCTCCGTTCACGATGTAGCGAAGACTTCAGTCATTAAATACTCCATGATAGATTTCTTTCGTCATTAGGAAATCATAATATACTTATATAGAACAACTGTAATATTCGCTTGTTCTTATTGAAAGAGTCTAATAGACAAAGGATTCCATCCATGGAGAAGGAAGAGAGGAGGTAGGAAGCGGTAGCAATCAACTCTCTAGAGCTTCTTCTTATACTACTTTCTGTCAATGAGCTCCCTCATTTTACAAATAGCTATCAGACAGCAAACGACAAACAACCAGTTAGAATATTCTTTCTAGTAGTACATGGTTGCTTTGTGGACTCCGTTTTAAAGGATTTGCCTAATGTAAAACTTGACCGATCTAAAAGCTCGCCGTTGATAATGACGTCATGGTTCATCTGCTCGGATATGGACAGGCCCGGAGGCCGGAGAAGAGAAATACCGGGCCAGCTGCGCGATTGGCCGAACCCCTTTCGCAACGGAGGTCCAAGGCTCGCGCTACACTTCGCAGCCCCAAATCGCTCTGGACCGCTGTCCGACTTACCTCTGCGATGAGGCAAGTTTTAAAGAAATTGACGACGATTGGGAACAAATTGCCATAGGCATGAGATGGATTGTTCGATAACTAAGAATTGAAAAAGGGGGATTCATGAGGACTAGATTTCGCACTGTCAAAAAGCTGCTTACATCCAGTCTGCCCTCAGGAATTGGAGTTATCGGCACAAGACCAAGCTGCTGATCCTCCAGATGCCGCATAACTTTCCATGATACTAACCACCGAGCCATAGGTTCCAGCTATCATCAGGAATGTACCAGAAAGAACCACAAATCCACTGAAGCAGACCATCAAAATCCACTTCACCGACTTGTCGCTCTTGCCTCTGGTCCAATTATCATAAAGCCACATGCAGCCCATGGGTTGGAATGACATGAGAGTACCGAGTAAAGCACCGACCAGGGAGACGAGATCGTTGAACACGGGTATACTGCTTGCGATCACGTACGCAATCACAGTAATAGCAACAGTGCAGCTAAGCCATGTTACCCAGTGAGTCACAGTGTTCGTGGTCAGGTGCCTAGATCCTTGCAGCATGCGGAGGAAGAGATATTTTGCCGGTAACTAAATGGTTAGCCGAGAAGAATAATGCACTGGGGTAAGGAATACACACGTGAATGACAAGCAAAGTAGTGACAATCAGCCCAGGAAGAGCGAATCCATAGCTGATTTTCTTCACGAGAGGACCAGCAGATCCCAAGGCAGGCGAAGCAACGTAAGATCCGCAATAAATGTAAACAACACACCCAACGACAAGGTACGTCACAGTCACAATAGTCTGACAAAAGAACAGCGCCCGGGTATACTTCGTCGGATCACGCATCTCGGACACAATAGGGAAGAATCCAGGGGTCCCTGCATACGCCATAACCAGCGTCGATACCGCGGTGATTGCTTTTGTGAACGATGGGTCGCCAACTATCTTGTAATCGGGAACCCACACGCCGTCTTGTGGGGCGGAGGATGGACGTTCTTGGAGGCCAACGGCGATAGTGACCATGAAAACTACACACGTTAGAACCGTAAAAAGATCAAGTCATCTCTACTTACTTGCGGTGAGAATTCCGACAAGTCCAACCCAGGCCAGCCAACTGATTTTGGCTAGTGTTTGGATGCTCCCCAGTGTCAAGCCAATGATGGCGGCAATGGCGACAAATATCGCCGTGCAGGCACCGTGGCTAGACATGGCATTCAAAGAGATCGAAATGCCCAACATGCCAGATCCTGCAACAAAGATCCAATCTGACGGGTTAGCAAAGGCAAACTTATAGAAAAGTTTACTTACAGAGCACGAATGCACCACCAAAAAGAATTCGCCCAGGTAGGCCGAACATCAAAAATCCCGCGTCATCGATACCATAGACCTCAGGGTGTCGCAATTTGAAGACTCCCACGATGTAGTCGGACCATGTTGTGATAGCGGCGATAGTACACAGTACGATGACTCCCGGCACGATGCCGAGGGTATCAAATGCAATTGGAATCGAAAGGACTCCGATACCGATCATACTCTTCGTCATCAGGGCGACTGTTCCAATCCACCCAACCTATCACCAGTCAGCTAACGTCAATATTTCTTGCAGGATACAAACATTGCGGTAGTTGGGTCCGTCTTCTGTGATTTCACCAAAGACTGCATCGTGGGTGCAGACCTGGCCATCCTGCGAAGGCACGGGAGTCAAGTTATTGGCTTCCTTCTTTTCTGTCATGTCTGCTACATGTAGCTTGAAATTGTGTATTGTTCAATTGACACTGTGGTAAGAGTGCTATTGCAATCTTCTGGGTAAGAAGGCGGTTTATAAAGCAGTTTAATAAAGTATTCGGACACGAGGCCGATGAAATGTGATCATAGCTTTCCTCCACAACTTCCAAGATAGGTGAGATAAGCCATTTTAGAAAGAGAAAAGGAAGAAGATGGCTTTACTGGAGCGTTTTGGGCAAGTGAGACCTGTTGTCATTGGATAGCTATCATATCTCGGGCTGTATGAACTTTGTATCCCCGCTTGACCGTCGTCATTGACAGGGGCTTCCATGATTCTCAAATCAATTTGAATTACTCCCATCCTGCAGTCAACAGATGGAGGAATATCAACAGTTCACGATATACCAAGCAATTTCAACAATCACATCGCTCAGACTCTCACGATAATGAGGTCCACAGGCACAGGGGATATATGTATACATTCAATCCAGGTCCATGTCGCTAAGGAACCCGAGTTTTGTCGGTTAAATTCGCGAACTAGAAGAAAGGGGGCTCCGCATGGATGCTCAGGGGTCACTTTAGATCATCAATGTCGCTCAATTGCCAATCAACTCGAAGTATTCGGCGGTAGGGATTCCGACAAATGAATCTAGCCAGTCTTCTTTCTATGCTGAGCATGCTTGGGCAAAAATGCCAGGCCGGGAATCTTTCCATGTCAGGCAATCCCCAGCCATCCAGAGGCCAGTTTGTTTCAAGTGAAGGTCTCTGTTTATTCCACCGCCACTCTATCTAAGCTGCAATTGGTATGGCACAAGTAGTTACCGGGAGGACCCCCGAGAAATATCAAAATAATCGGTCAGGGCTCTACGTGTAGGCCTCGGATATGTATGGATGTGCTTTCATGGTGTCAAATTGGGCTACCTACTATTTCCGAAGTTTGTAAAACGCTCTTCTGCATTCCAACCCCACACTGTCCAAACCGCTGGTATCTCCCAAATTTGGCTTTCAGTTAATAGTCATTGCCGATGTGCAAGTTTCCCTATCATGATCAGAACAAGGCAACGTGTCACAGTTCCCCACACATCTGGGGGCCCCATCGCATCGGGGCCCCGGGCCGCCACACCCGGGTCAGAATCACCAGAAGGCTCCAGCATATATTCAGATCATCATTTTATTTCTTAAACTAGCGTGTTTTATTTTACATAGCTTGTGCTATTTCCGATGCCATATGATATACATCAGGTCATCAATTGACCGGCGGCTACACTCCCGGCTTGCGCCCGGCTCGGATTCGAAGCCGACAGGTGCCCTCTTCGCCCATATCTTGGGCTTCAAACTGCCCATCTGGCATTTTCATAAGTGGATCACCTGGGAAGAGTTCGTTATCTCGTGATCATTAATTGTAGCTTCAGAAGTCTGAATAAAAATTGGATAATTGGAAGTATTGGCCTCAGGGTTTGCCGTTAGCCTGGAAAGAATGTGTAAGTATATGTCAAGTGAGTGTGAAACGCCTCACAGAGGTGATCTATTCAACACCCAAAAGCTATCCAAAAGTGTATCAAAGAAGATAAAACGCCTGAACCATCAAGCCTAATTACATGATTAATTATAAGTGCTTACCACGAGAACGCCTCTTCAAATAAATCAACCGTCTTCTCCCCCTGCACATCTCTCACGGCTTCTCGGACACTGTCGCCCAGGCCACCAGGACCGCAGACGCTCACCGCCATCGCACCTATCTGGTTTGCCTTCTCTTTCTCCAATAGAGATTTGATACACGGCTTGCCATGGTGGATGTTGACCGGCACGCTGGGTGGGGCACACTCCATCCACGGCGTGTTTGGTTGCGGGATATACTCTTCGACGGAGTCCTTGTGCGCTGTGACATGCACGCTGATAGAGAGCAGCAATTGCGGGAATTGGAAATATGAGTGACCGTTGGGGCTGGTCGGGCTGTTCAAAGAATCATGACCGAGGATTTGCGTCATGAATTTTTGAATCCAAGTAAGATGGTCTGTTAACGTTAGTCTTGGTCAGATGCTGGAACAAATTTTGTCATACCTAAGCTTCGAACGATCCATACTAAGTGCACCTTGCGAGTGGCGGTCTTCGATTCATTGAATGTGCTGATGGCCTCGTTCAGATAAGACATGGGGTGGGTAATGCCAATACCGCCGGCGATGAGTAGCAAAGTGCCATAGGAATCAAGTGAGTGAATGCCACCTATAAAGTTAGCGAATGAATTAGAATCGGGGTTCCAGTTCATACCAAACGGTCCCTCTGCCAAAGCCAATGCTTTAATTTCCCCCTCGGCCGAATCTTCGGCCTTCTGGATCAATTTCTTGGTGAAGCCATCTTGGCCTTTGATCAAGACAGACATTGTTGTTGTTTCTGATCCTCCAATCAGAGCTTTCAGAGAATCACTCGAGCCGCGCTTCTCCCTAAGAGTTGCCGAACCCGTCGTTGATGTCCATGCGACCGTAAAGGGATGCGATGTCCACAAGCCCAAGCATGGCATGTAGAGGTACATGTGTTGGCCTGGACGGAAGCGCCATGCCCGAGATACGGCCACATCAACGCGAGCGACAGACCCGGGGAGGGCTTCTATTGTGGCAGTAGTGGGCGTTCTTCCAAGGTTTCTCCAAAGAAGAATCCCAACGCGGCTTGCGCGGTCCAGACCCCATAGAATCAGTGTGCCGAGCAGAACTTGCTGTTGCAACAAATTTTTAAGATGGTACCAGAGAGCGATGAAGGACAGCAATGCCAAAGCTATGTGCAGATGAAGGAAAAGTTCGTAGAATGCATGTCGGGCCGGCGACAAAGACTGAAGAACGATGAATAGGAATCCAAGAATGGCCTATACTGTTAGTCAAGACATTAGATGGATAATGGGTAGGTGACATACAATGAGTCCGCAGAGATATAGCCTCTGTGACCATATGGCGTATAGAACGTAGTCGGTGCCATCTAACGATTGTAAGCTTTGGAACCACTTTCTGTGGGTCTTACTTACAACTGTAAGCCTGGCCAGCCAACACGGCACTCATGTGGATGACAGCATTAGCTGCGATCATCCTTCCAACCCATCGATGCATGAAATTGAAGGCGTCGAATGATATCCCCAAGATTGGAACCAGTGGATTGTTCCGCCCGGCGGCCAAAACCAGACCGGGTGTATTCATCACAGCCAAATGGCCTGCGGAATACTTGAGTTGGAACATCTTCTTGGCGTAATCGTCGATCCACCAATCAACCGTGACGATGATGAAGATTAGGTTGAGAGCAAGGTAGATTAACAAGGCGATAATCTCCAACCTCAGAGGAATAGCTCCCATGTGGAGTCTGAAGAATCGGAACTCGCGACTGTGACGGCATCCCCAGATAGGCGCATAGAAGATGTGCTTCTTGAGAACAGTATCAAGCCAGCCTGCCTTTGCCAGCTGTGTCTGGTCTCCTCCGTTTATAGCCTGTTTCGATCGTTGACGATTGCGAATGCGAATGGCTGTTTGCCAGGAGAACATGATGGCGACCACACCACCGGCGACGAACAAGGGCACCGCGATGGTGGGATTCATGGGAGGCTCCTCTGTCCCATTTCCTTTGAGTTGGACACCCATTGTGCCATCCGACAAGAGAGAGACTTGAGATACTAATCAAAGGTATGGAAACAGTCAACCACAGAGAGCGTGGATTATCCGGCCACTCCTGCAATATGAAGACCAAAGACGAGTAGAAGTCTCAAAAAAAGATGAAAGTCGCGTGGGAAAGAAGTTAAACTTGATGTATAATTGGCATGGTGTTAGGAAAGCCGCCTGGAGCTGGGTATATGCCGTCATTGACCCCTGGGGGTCTCTTTCCGCCCATGTGAATGAAAGCATCGTCACGTTTTGGACAGCTGAGTGTCTCACATGGTCAGTGTAACGCCGAATCGGGAAGAAGTAGATCTTGGTGCGGGTGGGTGTTAAGGTTAACTATGGGGAAGGGGATGCGCGCGGTAAGTGGCTGAAGATTCTAGATCCCCGGGAACTGCCCTGTCATGACCCAACTGGGGCGACTTAGCTCGATCGGGGAGGATGTGGGCAACTAAACTGCCGATTGTGACATTTGCGGGCTGGCTAAAATTGGAGCAAAAGAAGGCAAGGGGCCTAGACACAATTGTTGTTGGGCAGTCCGAAAACGGAAACCCTCAGGAATGTTGACACATCGCCGTCTCCGGGCATATAACGACCCCTTTTCACATACGTCAGAAATCAATATTAAATTATAAGTTATTAAAGAGATTTAGTGACTTGGCTGATTCTTTGACTTTCTGTCAAAAAGTTTAAGAATCAAGCTTAAACTCTTTTCTAACCCAACGTCATATCATCAAAGCCCTAACGTGGCCCGCGCGGCCGAACGCAACTGCAACGTTGTGAACAATGGTCTTCATAGTGGATCCAACGTCGCAGACGTGACGCAATTGCAACTTGTAGCAAACCCCGTAAAACCTTTGTGATGACTTCCATGACATGGCGATTCGGCATCTGGAAGATCTTGGAGAGAGGGCCCTGTATGTGATTTAGCAGAACCATCGGGTAAAGCAATCTGGCTCTGTAATCAAGGTTCTTTTGTTCTTTTCTCCGATCCTGGTCAGTTCTTATCAAGTCTTACGCACGCCCCTCTTGATATCTTCCCAAAGCAGCGTAAAAGTCGCAGCGGGGCGAACAATTGTCACTACCGGCCCCCGGAATTGAGGTCGAGACAAGCCGAAATCTTGACTCAGATCACGATACTACAAGTATGTTACAGTCTGGCCACAAGTTTTGCTACTACTTGAAGGCACATGATCTTCAACTTGCCACAGATGATTTTGGAGCTTGCACCAGTCGATTCTAAGCAGTGTATCACTCAAGTCCAATGCTCAAGGGGTCTTACTATTACCAGAAACAGTGGTTTCAGATGATCAAGGTTAATATTACCTTAAAGTACCTAGTAGTCCCAAAAGAATTAGGTATTGGGAGAATCTGTGCTATCTTGATCTCGATCTTCATCTTGTTTCTCCTGGTTTGTCTTTTGTTCCGAACAAACCCCAACCTTGGAACAACTGCATGGAAACAATAGCAGACACAAACCTGAAATTTTTGTGGCGAGGGTGCCATGCATTTGTTCTCCCCTTTTCTTGTTTGCCTGACGGGATTATATCTGCCGCGAAGTAAGTAACCTGAGGTCTTGGTGGGCACCAGAGTCTGTCCATTGGAGCTGGATGATATTTCCTGATCCGCTTTCATCGTCAAACCCCTTCCTGGGTGGAGTTCCTTTTTGAAATCTCAGAAACCATTGTGACGAACTCGCTTTTATCAAATAATTTCTCGTTTATCTCTATGCAAACCGAGCCTAACCAAGACCAAATGCCGCATCGGGGGCACCGCAGACATTGACACGGTTTTCAACACCTCTCCCTGGGGACTTCTTTTCTGCGGCTTAGGCTGTTGTCTCGAACCTGTTATGTGGACTGGGAGCGCACATTTGGCGCGATGCTAGCAGATCAGCTATGATTGCCTGATTGGCAAGGCAATACCAAAGTCTTGACTGACCCTTTCAGACCTCAAGAGTCCTCTGTAGCTTCGCCCATCTATTTCCTCGCTCTCTTTTGCTCCTTTTCAACTTCACATAGACTCCAAGTTGTCACTGTAGGTAGGCAGTTTCTCAATAACATGTGCCTGGTAAAAAGTATCACAAAAAAGATAGGACCAGCCTTGGAACGAATGATAGAAGAAAACTTCTTTCCCCTGCTTCCCTTCCCCTTCGAGTCAAACATCACCTGGTGAGATTAATTCGGCTACCTATTTCCCTTGAGACTTCCCGGCTTAACATTCATTCTATTTCCAAAAGATAGATGAATCTGACATGGACCAAGTTAATTCCAAGGTTGGGTGGGCTAAACAAATAGATTATTTTGCACAAATGCCGTTAAGTATTATCTCTCTGCCTCCCTTACTTCCGCGGTCTTAGGCTGACTCAACTGAGGCTGACCATCTCCGGTCTCACTCATCTCGCTAACAGCAGGGGGAGTTGGATGTGCTTGAGGAGGGTAGCCTTGAGGCGGATATCCGTGCGGAGGATATCTTGTCATCGGTTGCCCATCAGGGCCACGCATATTTGGATACCACATTCCACCCTGCGGAGGGTATGGCTGCGAAGGACACGGAGCATGTCCGTTCTGCGGGCGCCCAAGAACAACAGCCGCAGGGTCCTTGCGACGCAACATATATTTGAGCCACCATCCAAGCTTCGACCCGGCAGACATCTCGTTCCACCTCGCGAGAAGGAAAGCTTGTTCCTCCGGCGACTTTGCAGGGTACTTTTTGACGGTGATGAGAAATAAACACGATACAATGGGACACAGACAGGCGAATCCGTACGGCAGACCGCGGCGGGCTTTGTGGCCAAGCATAGCCCGGCGGAAGGTGAACCAACTCTCGATGAGACCAATGATCAAGAACAGTCCGAACCATCCAAAGAAGATTGCAAGACCTAGGGCCAACGGTGAAATTCCCCATGTGTAATGACATCCATCTGAACAGCAGTATCCACCTGAAAATTCCGATCCACCGATATACCAGACGAACTTGCTGCAGCCGGAATACCGAGTTGAGGTTGAGTCCCCGCCGCTGACATATGTGGTGCCACTGGTGCGTCCCGTTCGGTAGTAGCTGTCGCAGGTTTTATACATTGATGGTTTGTAATAGGAGCTGGCAGATGAGAACACGCTCGTGGGAATATCGGAGATATCAAGCATCGCTCTGGTTTGCGTATAACTATCCGTGATATACTGGTACGTTATGGTGGTGGTGACGAGGCTCGGGTGAACGAAGTTCTCTGCGGCTCTTGGGACATTGATTGGGATGATCGTCGTGAGTGATTGACTGGTTGTGTACGAGCACGACGCAGGTGCCGTATAAGTCACAGCTGCATAGTGATTTAGATAGTCGTAACCGGTGTTGATGACTCCAGCTGTGGGCTCAACGACGAGTTGGATCGCCGTGACTCCGTTGTAATATTCCACATCTGTAATGGTGCTGGTAGCAGTGGGATTTGAGACAGTCGGGGTTATGACTTTGGTATAGGTCATCACCACCGGGTCATTGGTGATATACCGCCCAGTGAAGCCTGATCCGATGGTTGATTCCACAAGTGCAACGTACTCGGTGCCGAACCACGGCGAAGCTTGCGCGCCCCATAGACAAAATTGCAGCAAGATGAAGACTCTGCGTAGCTCCATTATACCAATATTTGTTCAAAAAGCCAGAAACCCCCACAACTATCGGGAGTGAGCTTAACTAAATATTCCCGGCAAAACCTTGGAATATCGCAATTATCAGGGCTCATGCGCCTCGCTATGCCATTCATGGCCAAATTTGACGAAGCAAAAAGCCTCTTCGTCTCGCTAACAGAGTTGGGAGTCAAAAATGCACGGTGCCAAGAGCAAGATGCCTAGAAAAGCTATTTAGAGTCATTTGCAGTGTTGCTACTGGACTGAGGTCTCTTGGCACGAAAACGGGAAGAAGGTGTATACCAAGTGGCTCGTATTTGATGGGGCCCTTGCCCTGAAAATGGGTGAATACGAAGAGCCAAGCATTTGGTCGGTCTGTAGCCTCATTGGCTATTGGCTTGAGATCTCGTTCTCAGGGTCCTGGTGGAGATCATATGGGATGATTGTTTCATCACCCATGCCCACAATGTATGGGTCGAAATGGATGCCAAAGGGTGGACCAGACGTTCGTAGTGAGTAGACTGAATCGAATTTACAAGGCGCACGGAGCGAAGAAGAAAGGTACATGCTCATGTCATTGGGAACAAGTATGTCGTCGGATCGAGACTAGAGGCGCTAGACATGGTCGGGAGTAAATTGGGCTGCTTTTGCAGCAATGCGCAAATTGGTATCTAAATTTCCCTCGATCCTTCACCGACACGTAGAAAAAGAAGAGATTTCATCACTCTTGGGAACATGAAACATAAGGTTGTTCGGCTGATACCGATTGTTGATTAAATTTTTGACAAAGCGGGCAAGGATGACAACCCTGGGCTCCGAAGCTCACTGGTTGAATCCGGCCTGGGCGCGGGTGTTCTTGATCGTCCGCTTGATAATTTCCTCCACTTCATCCCAGTCACTGGTGTCGATGCGATCAATGGTGCACTGGAAATGGTCTTGAATCTTGCGCAGCATCTCCCATTCATCGCGGTTGGAAACGAATGAGATAGCCACTCCGATACGGCCGAAACGACCAGTACGACCAATACGGTGGAGGTAGGTCTGGAAGTCTGGAGTGTGTGTGCGCTGGCCAGAGGTGTACTCCTCGGGGATATCCTGGAGAGAGAATTAGCTTGGCCGTTCGTGGAAATAGACATGTGAACTCACATAGTTGACCACCAGGGACACAGTGGAAACATCGATTCCACGAGCAAGGACGTTGGTCGTGATGAGGACCTTGGCCTCGCCGCTGCGGAACGCATCGATGACTGCATCGCGGTGACTTCCCTCGACACCACCGGTCAGCGAGGCAACCGTGTGGCCCTCAGCAACCATGCGGCGCTCGATTTCAGCGGCGGAATGACGTGTCTACCATTCGTTAGAGAGGTTGCATGGATGCATTGGGTTTACGTACCCGAACGAAAATAATGGAGGATCCGACAGTGAGAAGTCCGTAGAGCTGAACGAGGTTCTGGTACTTCTCCTCGTCACTGCCACAGTCCATGTAGAGCTGTTTGATGCCTTCAACGGTCAATTCTTCATGCTGCAGAGTGATTTCATTGGCGTTGGGGGCAAATTTGCCGGCGTAGCGGTAGACGTGTGCTGGGAACGTGGCAGAGAAAAGGACAATTTGAACAGTGCGGGGAATAATCCTACAAAGGTTAGATGGGTCGTACCAAGATGGTTGAGACTTACGCCTTGGCGCGGATGCACTGGTCTCCAAGACCTTGCTGGTCAAGCATGTTATCGGCCTCATCCAACACAAGAACCTTCAATGCGCTGGGGTTCATCACGCGCTTCTTGATCATATCCTGGACAGTACCGGGGGTGCCCACCACGACGGCAGCTTCCATCTTCGAAGGGCGAGCGCTCGCATCGGCGGGAACAGCGGTTCCAATAGTAAGACCATCGAGGAACTGTCCCATGATCTGGATAACCCCAACAATTTGACGGGCCAATTCACGGGTCGGGGCAAGAATGAGAGCTTGCGGCTGTGTGCGCATTTCATCTGACAAATCGAGACGACTGAGAACGTTCAGAACGAAGGCAGCAGTCTTTCCAGTTCCGGACTGCGACTGGCCGACCAGGTTCTTAGGGGGGTTGCTCATCAAGAGGGGCAGGGCGCGCTCTTGGACCTTGGAGGGCTTTCGGAAGTTCATGGTGGAGAGGCCCTTGAGAATGCGCTCGTCCCTATAAAGTTAGAAAAGCTCACCCAGAGCTGCACTGGAAACTTACAAGCCAAGATCTTCGAATGTCTTAATTGAGAACAGAGGGTTGTTAGGATCCGCCTGCAAGTCGCTCAGCTTCACCTCAACGTTGTAATCAGGCTCTTCGAGTTCCGCCGAGCCTGAACCCAGGCCTCCAGCTCCATCCTCCTTATCAGCGGGGGCGGTATCTGCCGAATGGTATTAGCTATCAACCGGGGTACGCGGAGTTTCTGTCGTGAGCTAGAAGTAGCGACGGCGAGGGCGTGGGTTCGTTCGTACCGGCGGGCATCGTGTCGTCAGGCTTGGAGATACGGTCGGCCAAGGAGCCGCCGCCAGAAGAGATTTCGGTGTTTTCAGCCGACATAGCTAAATTTCCGACCGATGACGCGAAGAAAGATGGCGAACGAAGTGATGGCGGGGTCGTGGGGTAGAGAGGGCAATGTCGAAGGAATTCGGGCCCACCAAGCGATACGTGCTTAGTACAGCTTCAATGAAAGGACGAGAGATTCGAATGTCGAAACGCCAAAGATGGGAGGGTAGGAACAATAGAAAACAATGAACCGATCAAGTTCCGCAGAGGGACGCTAATCGTTTTCGCCGCCTCAGGCGATAACGCTAATCCCCTTCGGGACAACAGGCATCGGTGGTCTCCCCGCCTACGCAGTAGGACCATGCATGAATGCTGCCAATGCCCCATTGAGTGCTATTGAGTCGATCCCAGTATTGTCGCCTTTTGAGAGAACTGCCCCGGGGTATTGACACTAACCCCCGCCGTTCTTTGCTCTCTCCACCCCCCGCGTTCCATGCGCGTCTGCCTTGCCTCAATCAAGCCATGGCTGACGTCGCTCCGCAGTTCGGAGCAGAGCTCAAGGTAACAATCCCAAAACCCGCTGCAAAGATGTCGCTAACCCTCTCACTCTCTTAGGACTCCTTCAAACCAGTGAACAATTGGGTACGCCTCGACATCGCTTCCCCGCAGCCGACCCGTCATGTCCCTCGTTGAAGCGGAGCTAATGCAAAATACGTCGCACAGGTCTCGAACGGTATATCATGGGTCGACGAAGTACATCAATTCTATCGCGAGCGCAGTGTTATCGAAAAGGAGTACGCTGCCAAGTTGACCGCACTGTGCAGAAAGTACCATGACCGCAAGGCGAAGAAGATCAGCCCCTTGAGTGTGGGAGATACACCTACTTTGACTCCGGGATCTCTAGAGAGCGCGTCGTTGACGACGTGGACAACACAACTGACTGCCGTGGAGGCCCACGCTGCCGAGCGGGACAAATTCGGGTCCGAGTTGGTAACTCAAGTGGCGGATCCTCTCAAGCAGGCTGCCACCCAATATGAAGAGATTCGCAAATCTCATTTCGAATACCATGGCAAGCTGGAGAAAGAGCGCGAGGCTGCTTACGGCGACCTGAAAAAAGCAAAGGGCAAATACGACGGTGCGTGTCAGGAAGTAGAATCGCGCAGAAAGAAAATGGAGTCGGCCTTTGATCATGGCAAGAGTAAGGCAACAGCGGCATATCAGCAGCAAATCCTGGAGATGAATAACTACAAGGTATGTATATTGACAATTTCTTAAGCCATGCTAACATCACAGAACCTCTATCTTATCAGCATCAACGTAACAAACAAGCTCAAGGCAAAGTTCTACCACGAATATGTGCCTGAAGTGATCGATGTATGGCCCTAATCCCCTCCGTGGCCTGGTATTTATACTCACATCTATAGGGCCTTCAAACTCTCAATGAAACCCGAGTCGCAAGAATGAATATCATGTGGACCCTTGCTGCTCAATTGGAGAAGTCTTCTCTGCAAAGTAGCACAGAACATATTTCAAATTTGCTGGTTGAAATTCCCCGCAACAACCCAAGGCTAGACTCGCTGATGTTCCTCCAACACAACGTCACCCAGTCTCAAGAGCCTCCCAACCTTGGATTTGAGCCTAGTCCTGTATGGCACGATGATGCTAAGATCATCACCGACGAAGCAGCCAAAGTGTTCCTGCGGAATGTATTGGGCAAGAGCAAATTACAAGTCCGTGAACTACGGGTTGAAGCAGACCGAAAGAAGCGCGAGGTGGAAGGTAGCAAAAAGGTTCGAGATGCCATTCTCAGCGGGAAGGACAACAGGAACGAAGTGGACGTTGTGCGATCCATATTCTACATGACAGAATCTCTACACGAGGTAGATCGCAAATATGTCACCGCCGAGGTTGAGACGGCAACGATCATGGCCGTGGCCGGTGATCTGTCGTTCGGTGCCCAGAACCACAACTTCCGTTCCCAGACCTTCAAAATCCCCACCAACTGCGACCTTTGCGGGGAGCGGATCTGGGGATTGTCTGCCAAGGGCTTCGACTGCAGGGACTGCGGATACACCTGCCACAGCAAGTGTCAAATGAAGGTCCCTGCAGAGTGTCCAGGCGAACAGACCAAGGAAGACAAGAAGAAGCTCAAGGCCTCGCGACAAGAACAAGCTGGCGCCATGCCCGCTGTTGATCTTGAATCCCCCGCTACTACCGCCGCACCTTCACTCACCCGCCAAAACACAATGAACTCTCTTAGTTCCGGATACGCGGCTAGCACAGCCCGGTCCGTATCAAACATTGCAACTCAGCCCACCCCAGAATTAACAGGGGATGAGCCTCCGGCCCCGGTGGCGGATACTAAACCGGCTGCGGCGAAGAGAGCGCACAGGGTGCTGGCTCCCCCTCCATCAGCGTACGTGGCTGCGCCTCCGCCAAGCGAATCGAAACCTAAAGAGCCCCGAGGCAAGATGCTTTACGCATATCAAGCCACCAGCTCAGATGAGGTCACTGTGGAAGATGGGGATGAGGTCACGATCTTGGAACAAGATGGTATGTTGCACTCGGCAGGGTTGATGAACTTACACTAATGACCTCAGATGGTGGATGGATGCGCATCCGTGCAGGATCCAGTGAAGGTCTAGTGCCCACCGCGTATGTCGAGGCTATCGCGACACCGTCACCCGCACCCTCTGCCAGTCCCGCTATGCCCGAACGGCCCGGGTCAACCTACTCCAACTCCTCTGCCTCTCTAGCTGGCAGTGCTGCAACGAAGCGTGTAGGACCCGCGGTTGCACCCAGGAGGGGAGCAAAGAAGGTTCAGTACGTTGAAGCTCTGTACGATTACGAGGCCCGCAGTGATGCGGAGTGGAACATGGCGGAGGGCGATCGCTTTGTCTTGATTACGCGGGATGGCGGTGATGGCTGGGCCGATGTCGAGCGCGGAGGCGTCACCAAGAGCGTTCCGGCAAACTACATCCAGGAGGTGTAGATGGGACTTCGTGTGAGGTATGCGTCGGTCATTGTACAGTTTATAAGACTGAAGATATCCTCGCGGTGGTCCCTTTTTCTCTTCTGTATAGCGTTATGTCATTGCCGCCGTTTTGCATTAGCAAGGAGCATCGGTGCATTCGTGTCCTCTGTACGTCTCGGATATAGCGGTGCGATGTTTGCCTGGCCTTGAATTTTACATTTTTCTTATCACATCACGGTCTTGCGTGCAAGCTCGATATAAATATACTGCTGCGACTTGCGACAAGCCTGAAGGATCGTAATCATCAATCATCATTCATTTGTCGGGCTCGCCCGCACCCCTAATGTTATTGAGCCAGTGGAAACCCCGTATCCAAATGCTCAAACCCACTCTCAGCCGACCACATATACCTCGACCAATCCTCCACATGAAACGCCCCCTCCACAGTAGGCAACCCCAAATCCATATTCATATCTTCCAGCTCACTATACTCCAACGCCAGCGCCGGGTCAAGTGGAAACTCAAAGGGATTCACCTCCTCCAGGGGACTAATCATTGGGATCGTTTGAGCGGACTGGGACTCCAAAACCGCCGACGATGGCAGAAGCGAATACGCCGAATCGAACAAACCATTTGCAGCGGTCTCGGCGCCGGTGAATATGGGATAGTCGCACAGGGATCCGGGTGCTGAATTCGGAAGCGCACTACTCTGCGCGACCTGCAGCGTCTGCGTGAATTCGTTCGCTCTAGAGAACGAAACAGTCCGACCCGACGACTCATATCCAGAGAACGACCCTTCCGAGCCAGACCAATCTCCTGCCCCAACGGCATCATGGTACGGTATCTTCCCAGAAGAAGTGGAAGCGGAAGCCGAGCGCGAAGGCATCGCATCCACGGACTCCTGCTTTGATCCCGACCTAGATTTCACCTTGGAGGGCTTCTCGTTCACGGAATTCGACCTCGACACCGAAGCGGAAGCCGACGCCGACGCAGAGCCCGAGCTAGGACCGGGCCGAGGCGCAATGGGAAGGAAACCGGCCGTGCTATGATTCCGCGGATATAGTCTTGCGTTGGAGGCTTTCTAGAACAAGAGCAAAAAGCAATCAGCACCAAGGCGTTTGCAATTTTCTCTTCTTCCGAAGATATGGCGGCGTTTGGCTGTGTTGTGTGTTTGCGTTACTTTTGGACATTTGAGCTCTGCGTCGCGTTTTGCGCGCGCGTGCTCGGCTGGAGCTGTGCACGGTGTTGCATTGCAGACGGTGCAGGTTGCGAAAGGTCGGCCTTTGCGCTTGATGCGAATCAACGGTCGGTCTATACGGTTATCAGGGACTGGATGCGATGTCGAGGGCAGAAGTCGATCTCACCATGGTGTTTGCAGCTGGTCACACGGTGGCCTCGTATGCAAGCTTCGCACGCCCACTTTTTGCCGTCGATAAGCATCCCTTAGAATGAGAGAAAGCTGTCTGTGGGAGGGAGCAGCTTTTATACCCTCGACCCACTAAGGGCATGGGACATGGGAGCCATGACATAGAATGACACAGGCACAATAAATCTAGCTTTCGCTTTTTCCTGGTTCCGTTTGATAATGTCGCGAACCAAGCCTCAGGGTATGATTTGGTCCCAGCCACAGGATCTACGGCTCGTGCGTTGTGTACTTTGGCGCGATGGGGTATTTGGCGTTTCAAGCCGCTTGATTGGCGCTGTCGTCAATGGCTAGGGGTCTAGCATAGGTAGTATGCGGTACTTTTGGCGTGGGTCTTGAGGGCCACATGGCTACAGTCCTCGATGAACTGGTAACACTACCTAGTACGGGCTGCCTGAATAGGTACTGTGGAAGAGAAATGTAGCAAGTCTACGCTAGATATGAGGGATTTCCCAAAAAACCAATATTAAAAAATGAACGGATTACGGAAAATAAGGAAATCAGCCAAATTTCACAGGTCAGAAGCACCCGGACTGCCTGATCGGTGCTAGAGCTTGGCGACAAATCCCTCATACATTCCTGTCCTTCTCTTTAATTTCGGGAATGCTATGTGTTCTAGCTCTCGGCAGTTTAGAAGCCCGTTCCACCATGGGGCTGGTGAGCTCACAAAAGAATGCAGCTGTCCGGCCAATCGCAGCTGATATTATTTATCCAGGCAGACACTTGCATTTCCAAGGTCGTCCAGCTTGGAGTCGCATGTGTGATTTCTATTAATTGGGCTTCTAATTGTATAGCTAGATAATGTTGTGAACAGAGTATTTTAATAGACGATTGAAACGTTTTTGAGGATTGCACTGTAAAATCTAGATTTGACAAGTCTATCCTGAGGATCAGTGCGATATCAGACAAAGTACGTAGTAGCGCAGGGCCAAGCCCGGTTCACTAACCATGCAGGGTGGCTGTGCTCGCTTAAGTACGGGCATTCTCACCTCCAATGCAGAGATTACGTCCAGAGTTTCCAGGGTTCAATAGGCAGCAGCAATATGAAGTATCCCTTACCTTCATTATCTTCCGTATACTCCGTATACTCCGTACTCCGTCCAGCAAACTTCCAAGGTTGCCGTTCACCGAAAAAGAAGCACTGACCGAAATAAGGAAATAAGGAAATAAGGAAAATTAAGCTCCTCCACAGCCCAATCATAATTGCTTAACGACACGACCCGATCGAATCCCCGACGCCGTAGCGCTGCTCCACACATGCGCCATTTTTATATCGAGGCATTTTCCCTTTCCAATCGTTGCTCAAAAACGGGATGTCGCCCGCTTCGGTCGTGAAAAAAATTTCGTCGGTCACATGGGAATGAGACATGGGATCTCCCAGAGTTGACTCCCGTCCTTTTTTGCTAACCGTTTAGTGTGCGCCGTCGAAATTCGCATAATTGTTGTCCATTCGAAGTTGGGTGGATTATGCGATTTCTATACCATCGGAGTCTGGAAGATGACTTGAAATAATCTTGGAAGCAGTGGGAGTGGCCAGGTGGCTATCTTTCGTGCGATAAAGGCCAATCCATGGCTATAAAGCTCATGGTCGCAGAACGCGAGCCTGGGTCGATTCGGTGATCAGAGTATGGGAGAAACATTCAGCGACGGAGGTGCAGAGAGGCCTATTTATGCATTTTTCCGTGTCTCGAGAGAGAGATACTATCAGCATCTGTATCCATCGACTTCGAAGGATCGCATATGATCTGCCTCGCGGACAGGCCGCCCGTTCGCCGGTTTATATGGCTCATATCTATCACACAACAGACAATCCATGATCCCGGTCCAGGTCCGACAATGTTATGGTCGCTATAATTCCCTCTTCATGGGCTGCATTGCCAACCCTTGCAAGCAGGGCGAGGAGTCAGGGAGTATCGTGGTTCCAGGTGTGGATGGTTATCACTGCATTTGGGTTCATGTGAGATATCGACACACAGAACAAGACGAAAAAGGATATTGAGAGAATAGATTGTGAACGAAATCAGAGCTTAATGTCTTAATTACTATCTGCACGATAATCTATTCAATGCAACAATCCAGAAACCTTGGAAAATGCGCCAGTCATTTCAACACCTTTTCCCCCTCTTCCAGCAGGTTGACCTGTGAGTCCTGACCATACCAAGTAGAAATACAAAATCCGAAAACGCCGATATCATTAATAGATTGCATAAGTGTGGACAGTGTTCATAACACCGCAAGTCTCAAAGAGTCATCTCAGGCAAATTAGTAGAGACGTTGGCGAAAGACTTGCTGTCCTCTTCAAATGAGAGGCTTCCATAGCCTGTGTCGTTGCTGGCAGATCGCTCCCGACGAAGCTGCCGTTGGTCGATGGGCGAGTCGATCAGATCTTGGTCCGCGTCACTTTGGGAAGACTGAGACTCCCCTCTGCGTCGGCGGGATCGGCGCTTCTTGGACAAGGCCTTGTCGGTCGGAGTCGGCTTGAAGTCGTCGATGTTGAGACCGGCATTTTGGCAGATCGCTGTACAAGAGTTCACGATGATCTCCACGAGAGTGGATGAGAATCCGTAAAATGCAGGGTTGTACGCATGGCGGGCCCAGTAGACCAGCTCAGCAGAGACTCGTCCTATGTTTGGAATGTCGCTGGGGCAAATGGACAGTTTGCGGATTGGCCGGGGCTTTTCTTCGGCTTCGTCGTCTGCGGAAGATGTTGCCTCGGAGGCAGCGGCTGATTGACCGGAAGATTCGGACGACGCGATGTAGTCCACGTCGGAGGCAAGGAGGTGGAGAAGGTGGTACACTGCCGAGAAGCCGAGAAGAGAGAGCTCAACCGGATCAATGGGGAGTTGATTGAACCAAGTGATGGCTTTTTGGATAGTGAAAGATTCCGGCAGCGTGCTTGCATCACCGCCGGGGGATCGCGCCGTGACGATCGCGGCAATCATAGCACAGCGGACGGCGATGGAAATCTCATCGCGCACGGAAACTGGTAGAGAGGAGTCAAGGAAGTTGAAAGTGTGGCTTTGGCTTCCCTTCCTCTTTTCCTTCGGGAGGGCAGCCAGGACTGCATTCACATTTTCAATGCGGTCGGTTTCAAAGAACACGGCTTTCATCACGAGAGCGCGGGTATAGGCGGCAGATAGACGGGGAGCAACTTCAAGGGAGGTGCGAATCTTCTCCTTGAATGCATCGCGGCAAGTCTTGGACACCAGACCCTTCTCACTGGCCTCGAAGTAATTGAGCAAAGCGATTTGCAACAGGTGACTAGACCACCAGGCGGCAAGTGCATCTTGGGAGCACTGGATCGCCGGGTCTTCGTCTACAACGTCAAGGAGGACCTCGTCATTACCGGTGCCTTCTTGGGTTGGGCGGTTCCAGGTGAGGTTGACAGCGCGCTGAATGATATCGTCGATCATGACGTCATCGCAGTCCAGCTGAACAAGGGCGGCAAGGTGGGGTGGTAGCTGATCAGGATGGCCCTCGGGAAGAGAGTCATTGATCTCACGGGCCACGCCCCATTGGAACTTGGCGAGGGCCCTAGCAATATCGTTGGATACATGGAAAGACCAGGAACCAGCCTCTCCAACGTTCCACAAGAGAATCCGCACATGCAAGGCCTTGATGATCATTCTGGTGGGAGTGGATGGGAGTGTTCCTGCAGCGAAGATGGTGAGTACAAGTCGGCTCTTGCTGATCTCGGCATCTCCACCCGTAAGCTGAGCATCGATGGCAATATCCCAAGTCTTGACTCGTCCTCTCTCATCCTCCTCTGTAATACCGGTGGCCCACGAGTAGATCTTCCAACCCATCAAGCATCGCAGGACGTATTCGAAGCACCGAGAAGTGACCACATACCACTCTCGGAAGAATCTGTGGCGTGGAACACCCGCCCGTTGCATGCTAGTCAACCAGGCCTGTCGGCGGAAATCACTCGAGGTAAGGGGCGCGGCCGGGCCTTCAGAGACTGACTTTGATGGTCCCGGGCGTGTGATAGGCTGGGCATTGAAGAGATAGAGGAAAACGATAAAGGCGCTGCCAACGACCAGCATTGCCAGACCAAGGAAGTGAGAGAAGGCACGTGCCTGCCATGAGTGCCAGAAGTGTTTCAAGTAGAATTCCCAGTGCGCCATGGTTGGTGTCTGGAAGCGACTGAGAAGACGGAAAGGGAGAGCGAACAGTCCCTTAGACTCGGTCTCAGAGTCGTCTGAGCCCATACCCTCGAGAACCATCAGACCAGCCAGCGCGCCCAACATGTACTTGTTTGGCATCTTTGATCGTCGTGATCTCTCTGGCTGGGGTTGGTTGGTTGAAGGGTATTTCATATAGGACTCCCCGTACATTCCCTGGGTAGTCTGGGCTCGCATGCGCTTCCAGGCGTCCGGCACTGGAAGCATTCCTTCGGGGGGATTTGCGGTAGACGAGGACTCGCTTGTGTTTTCTTCGGCCTGCGAGAATACACTGGGCGATGTGCCAGAGTCTGGATCTGTCGAAGCATAGTTGCTGGGCGATGAGACTGAGGCCGATGATGTTACAGCTTGGTCTGCTGCCTTATCGGCCTGCCGCAGGCGATTCTTCAAAGCGGTGTTTTCATCCTCCAGACGTTTGTTGCGGGTCTCCAGATGCTTGATGTACTCGGTGGCCTTGGACAAGATCGACGCCTTGTTCAGCTTGCTCGCGTTATTGGCACCTTCCTCATCCTCGTCGGGTGAACCTCCGTCTGAGCTCTTCGACCGAAGGCTGGGAACACTATCACGTAATTCGGCGATTTTGTCGTTCAGATTGGCCCGGTACCGCTTTTCAATGACGTTGTGCGCACGCTTCTTGGCGGGCATTTTCTTGCCGGGTTGGACCGGACCAGTCACTGTAGTAGCATCATCATCGCTCCCTCCCTTGCGCTTTCGGTTCGTCCCGATGCTTGAGATAGGAGATACCAGTCCGGTCTGTGATTGATTGGTGTGCCAGCTCTGGTGGCCATTTTGATATAGGCTTCCGTCTGGGCCTGGCATCAAGCCAAGGGGTAAATTAGGCGAGAAATCTTTGTGATTCAAATGACTCGGGGAGCTCATGTCAGTGTGCGGAGAGATGGATGGCAGATCCACAGATGATCCCATTGGCTTTTGCTCTCCCTCGGAGAACATGGGCTCGTCCCATCGCATCCACTGAGTCCAATCTTGGTTTCCATTCTCTCCGCCGGGGTGCGTGAACATTTGACTGTTGGCCCGCGGCTCATCTCCATTGGTGTTCCGCGGTGAGAACAGCTGGAAATCATTGTCCATGCCGGACATATTGGCTGGTATCCTGCGGTTGGATCCTACCCGCGACGGTGTAACTCCGGTTGTTGCAACGGGGGCTCCGGATTGTTCTCACTATGTGTCCGGTTAGTTTCCATTGCATAGGAGATGTTCTGATCTATGAATGGCAGAATTGAGCTGCCTATAGCATAGCCTTGTCTAGTTCCGGCGTACAGCCAAACCACAACAGGCTAGCGCGGAAGCCAGATTGATAGCATAGATAACACTCACTGGGTTCAACGTCGAGGACAGCACTCAAATCAATTCGGAGCTTGACAAGTGTAAAGGTTGATGCGCAGAGAGATGTAGAGACTGAGATCCGAGGAGGGGAAGGTAACAGTCACAGTCACGGGTGGTGGTAGGCGATTGGAGGAGAACAAAAAGCAGGGGTGTGGAAGATACCCACACCTCAGAGACGTAGCGCAAACAGTTCGGCCCAAGGAACCAGGTGGGTTCTAGTACGGCGTAGTGTGAAACTCGTTCTTTGCGCAGTGGTGATCGCTCGGAGCGTTATAGGGTGGATCAAATGAGGTTATGCACCAGGCCGATGGGTACGAGTAGGATACAGAAACAGCGCTATCCGTTTAAGCTGTGATCGAGCTTCCGGTCTCCATGCATGAAGATCCAGGGAGGTTCTATGGACAGTCGAATGAATTGACAGTTTTGGTCGTATGATCGCGGCTGGCCGCACTTCCGGCTCGCCGGCTGTCACCCCTGACTGAAATCCCGAGGTTAATTACAGTGACTCAGCGGATTATCGGTGTGTAATGATGTTCTGGCCTTTCGTTACAGTATTTAATAAACGGTTTTCATTGGTTCCCTTTTACCCCACCCAACCGTGATGATTCAGCTTTCTTCTGGGCATGTGATCGCGGTCTTTCCACAGCCCTACAACCTCCTTTTTTCATGCTCTGTCCTCTAAATATTTGCAAAATATCATTCTACTGCCCAACTCTCTCAGCATGATTCCAACTCTTCAGTTTTGATCGTCTGGCCACGTCAGCGCGTGGATTCTTGGCGCCCCGCAGGGAGGCAACACGGGAGAAAATTTGGGCGCGTTATGATCTTATCTGATCGTGCCAGTCTCCACTCTTCCCTCTGTGCCGGCAGCACCGGAATCCATCACGGCGCAGGAGACGAATCATATTGGATAGGGCGAACTCAAATGAGCGGTGGATCATCAATCCGGTGTCGGCGAGCACAATAACTCGGCCCTTGCAACCCTTTTCTTAGACTCGAAGCCCACTCTGACTCTCTGCTGCGGATTGTGCGTCATAAGTGGCCCCTCACCTTCGACTTAGCTCACAGTTTCTCGGCGGAGGCTCGGCTTCGCGGTCTTCAAATTCATGAGACAATTGACCCCTCCATCGCTAAGTCCAATAGGCTCAGCCAGGCTATGTTCGTGCGATACACCGCGGTCGAATCTCATTGTGAACATAGGTACGATGTTGACCGAGTCCTTTACTGCATTGCCTTGTGGGGTATGAGGCTTGAGCTTTTCAGCGCGTTCTCCACAATGGATCAAATGAAGCGCTACCGCTTATTAGGTCCACGCAATTCTTCTCCGACGAGTTGGTTCCATCGAGGCCGATGGCCGTTGCAGTTTCCTCGTCATTCCTACTTTAGCCTCCTCATCCAGAGTCACTCATTCGCTAGGAACTGTCCTGTAAAATTCCCAGTCGCCCAAGGCTCCACCTACTGAGCTTACCGTCTCGTTGCCCAGCAGTCCGAGTTGCAACTAGCTCCTAAAAGAGAAATTTCGCCCGTGCTCAAGGCTCACTGACCACATTATACTGTACCTGAAGTCGGCACCTCCACTGACCCTCATGCTAATTTACGTACTTGGAAAATCATCCTACGTGTTTGATACTAATGGAGAAATTCCTCTGACGATTCTGCCTTTATCTGGGTTGACGTAGGGCTTATTCTATCGCCTTACTAGAGATCAATTGATGTCCCACGTGCTTTTGGTCCAAAATATACATGTTCATCATTCTCCATAACCGCAAGAGGCTACAAATTGTACTCCCGAGGTCGTATAGCGTAGAAATGTCTATCAGGTGGATCACACCTCGGGAGCTGCAAACCGTTTCAAACAATATCCTCTGTTCATTGCCCTCCAGGGCTGCCACATGGGTATAGCCCTCCACCTTACATGTGGGGAAGCCAGCATCGGTACAGATTGCCAATAAAAGTTCCAAACGTTTATCAAGGCCGTGTCCCTTGCTGCTCAGCTCGGAGGTGCTCCGAGTCCTAGGTGGGGACCTTGATGCTTTTCTCCCACTCCTAGTTACTAGTCTAGAATACCCGTGGACGGACCAACTTGATACAAAATGCGACTTGGGTTATTCAATTTATTTAATTACCATGCGATGACTGACAACCTAGTAATGAGAATAACAAGCCAAATGACGAACGAACTCAATTTAGTGCTGCGAGAGTCAGTACCGAATTCCAAGGTTAACTTCATAATGGGTATACTCACAGCAATGTCCTCCCACTTCTCCCAGCCACGTCCCTTGACCTGAGTCAGCTCTTCGTCGGTAAGTGTCTTTCCAGTGGTAAAATATCCGGACTGGATCTTGGCATCAATCTCAACTCGGGAGTCGCTCGGAATCATCTCGTCGGGAATCGGGATACGCTCCAGAATCTTGATTCCAGAATCCACGATCGCATCGTGCTTCATATTGGACATAGACAGCATACGATCAATCTTCTTTATGCCGAGCCAGTGCAGGATGTCGGGCATCAGTGCTTGGAAACGCATCTGCCAAAGTTAGCATGGCTCACATTGCAGGGGCAGGTTGCGTACATCTCGAACTCCGGCGATGTTCTCTGTCCGGGTAAAGTATTTATCGGCGGTGTCTCCACCACGCTTGCGTGCATTATAAACAAGGTACTTGATCACCTCTCCGAGAGCTCGACCCTCCTTGCGGAAATAGATCACAACACCACTACCACCATTCTGAGCCTCTCGCACCGCCTCGCGAATGCCGAACGCCAGGTAGGGTCGACAGGTGCAGATATCTGACTGGAAGACATCACTGCCGTTACACTCGTCGTGGACTCGCAAGGCCAGCTTGACGTTCTCGTCCGAGATTCGCTCCGGAGGACCGAAGATGTAAACAGTCAGGCCACCGATAGGCGGCAAGAACGTCTTCAGGTCCGGGCGGGTGATCAGCTCCGGGTAGCTTCCACCAGTGTGCTCAAACAATGTCCGGCGCAGAGTACCCTCGTCGACACCGAATCGCGCCGCAACACCAGGGAGATACCAGACGGGCTCGGCCGCCACCTTGGTCACGCGCACTTCACCGGAATCATCAACCAGGATCGATCCATCAACCTCGAGCAAGCCGTTCTTCACATCGTCTGCAATCTCCGCCAGCTTCATGTTAGCGCGAGTGACCGCCATGGTTGGCCGGATGTCCCAGCCTGCCTCCAGTTCCTCCTTGAACTGGTTGACAATGTCATGGCCATAGGGATCTAAGGAGACAATCTTCTCCTTGTCTGCCCAGGCAGCCTGCCATGGGAAATTGAAGGTGGGCTCGGAGTTGCGGAAATCCGGTCGGAAGTCTGCATCCAAGTCGCCTGCGGCAATCGCGAGCGCATTATAGATGCTGTAGCTGCCACCGTGGGCACCGATGGCATTGCGGCGCTTGAGGAGGTTTCCGCTTCGTGATACCACAATTGGACCCCGAGATTTGGCATCCGCGGCACCCCACTCGAGAGGAACAGGCTCGATGCCGCTCTGGCCGGGATATGTTGTCAACTACAACTGTTAGCCTTGCCCTCATCCTTCCCCAACCTGCTACTTGGAGTCCATACGATGATGTGGTTGCTGTAACGAGTATTGGTTGGGGAGTCCGCAGTCTTTTCAGCGGGGACTGCCCCGTCAATAGCTTCTGTTGTCAACATTGTGATATTCAAGAGGATATTCAAGAATATTCAGTCGATGGGAGTGGGAGAAAGCAGGGGGAGGAGAGGGGGTAACTCGTCCATGTGACTTATCTCTCCGCACGTTATCGGAGGGGCTTATCTCATGCAGCAGGGGCAAACGTACAGATTGGCCAAGTTCCTGTTGGCTGATTCTGATGTAGTATGAGGTCCAAATGAACTAGCGGTCACTCTGCCAACAATCTATGTTTTGACATTGAGGTCATCCATAGCCCCGTTGTATAGGGCGTCTCCACTTTCCGGAGTTTCTCGGCATTCATTCCTCAGCCGGAGTTGCGAACGCCGACCGTCTGGTGAACAGCTCTCTCGTTACACAGCACAGTCTGAATTTGATTCCCATGAGGTAATATATTCTCTCCATGAATATAGACTCATTCTAACCACCTGCAGTACTTCGCGTCGCCGCAACGGGAAGCCAGCCTCCTGCGAGCCGTGTCGACGAGACAAAGTCCGCTGCGACCATGCATTACCAGTGTGCACCCGCTGTCGAGATCGTGGGGTCGCTCAACGATGCTTCTACCATCCAGCGCCCTTGACACGGCCAAAAGATCGCCGTATCTTACCATTGTCCGAGGGAGTGCCGTTTGACCGAGCTCCTTCAACACGGTAAATACACCCTGGATGTTTATGCCCAATGGTTGCATTGCCATTCCACATGCACCAGGCTCATAGTAATTTAGGAATCCTCACTCAAATGAGACATCTTTCAACTCGTATGTGGCAAACGGCACACAGGAAAGCGCGTCCAGGCCGGCCGCCCGTACCCAGCCACTGCTGCCGGGCTATTTCGGCCCAACGAGTTTCGTCTCTCCCTTGACTGAAGATGTCGATTTATCCGATCGTCATACCCTCAGTCTAAATGTGGAGTCTCCCCAGAGAGTACTTCCACCGTACTGGGTTCACAAAATCTCCGAAGTATTGTTGACATTGGGCGACTTTACCGCTGTGGAGACATTACTCCGCGAATATTATGCACTCAGTCAGAGCGCGGTGATCGCGGCACCGTTCATCTTGAATAGCATTGGACCTATGAAGTCCATGTGCGAGGGTATATCCAAGAATATGGATGATTTGATCTCGCCGACCGTGCGCATCATCCAAAATACGTCTGAGATTTTTGAGATTCCGCCATCAACCAAGGGTAGAGACTTCCATACTCTTTTCACTGGTCAATCCGTCCGCCTTGAAATTGTCGGAATATTATGCGGTCTTGCAGGTCGAGCACGGTATCTCGGTCTTGCGCGCGACAAATTTACCGACTGTCGCAACTCACGAACGCAGTATGCACGGAAGATGCTTGCAGCGTGTGATGCTGCATTGTATATCTGCAAGATCCTGACTCCACTCAACGATTTGACAATCTGGCTGGTCCATGAGAATCTTTTGCTGTCGGATTTAGTCAACGGCGACTCCAGTATGTTTGCCCCCATTGTACTCGTGCCCTGCTGACGTTCAGGCCCATCCTGCTGGAATCGACTTGGCGAGCTTTCGACTGATATATTCGCTCTCGGTCTCCACCGAGACACTAAGAGCCTGGGAAAAATCCCTGAATTTCTACTAGAGACACGCCGAAGGCAGTTCGCTGCGGCCTATCAACTGGATAAAAGCATTGCTACATTCCTCGGCAGACCGCCGCGGATTCCGTGGCGCTATGCGGACTGTCGCATGCCTCTCGACATTAGTGACGAGGCATTGGCTACTGATAATATGGTGTTAGACTATTCACACGACTACATCGATGAGAATGGTTGGAGTCTCCACGGAGTAGTCCAGAGGTCATCATGGATGCGAGTACGATTTATCGTGAGCACATTTCGAGATGAAATCCTCGAAGTTTCTCTTCGCAAATTGACACCTGATATGGAGAGCATGCTTGAGTGAGTCATCTTGTCTTTTTTCAAATGTTATGTTATGTGCTAATAGTTTAGGGATATCTCCCGTCGCTGCCATGTAGCCTGGGAGGCATTGCCTAACCAGCTACGCTATACCCCACAGTGCTGGGATGGTTCCCCTGCAGCAGTTTGTCTCATGATGATCATATCGCACCTTGCATATCTTTACAATGACTTCCTCATCCAGCGACTCATAGCGGGGAAGAAAAACCCCCGCGGCAACACAGCGCTATTGGCCGTGAGCGCAGAAATCCTATCAACGGTCCTGACGTTAGGCACGCAACGAGAACAGATGGTCGATCTACGGCCTGATTTTACATGGACGGTATGACCTCGATCCCTTTTTGTTCTTGAAAGATCAGGACTAACCATTTTAGGTTCTGCTATACGGGTTCCCTAGCGCCAGCCTCCTAATCAAAGCCCTCCAACACCAAAAGCGAACCGGCGAACCATTCCTCTACGAGTCCTCGCGATCAGCGCTCATTCGAAACCTGAGCGTCTTCATCTCTCATCTTGAGTCGATTGCTCGCCCCGATAATGCGAACTACGCCCTTTTCCAACGCGCAAGCCAGGTCTTCTCGAAGATCATTGATGAAATCCTGGAGCCGCAGTCAGTACTTTCCGACGCGAATCTCGGCGACTCTCCTCTGATCAACTTCGATTCCGTGGTTGATGTGGATGGATTGGACTTGTTCAACAATATGGATTTCGGTGTTGCTTTTAATCAATGGCTATTTTAAGCAACATTTGGATATATTAATGACGTCATCTCCCATATGGTGTAGGCAGGCGATAGCTTGGTTGTTTAGCCGCACCACGAGACGTGTCAACTGGATGGTATCCCAGATTTCATGTAGTAGTATATACGCTATGTTCTATAGTTACTTAGCTAAGAGGAACCTTGGAAGGCAACTGAGAGCGCTTTATTCGAATTGCTACCTGATAACCTGAAAAGGTTGACATAAAAGAGACAAAAAGAAATCTGGAAAGACATTTCGTTTGCAGTCTTATCCAATAATAATACAAAGTAAAACAACAAGGGATAAAAACAACGCAAATCAAGAATCTTGCGGTGGCTGGACTTCAGACACTGGTTGATTTTCCTCAGTAGATATGTCATGACCTCGTCCGTCACGCGTCAGAGGCATGGACCGACGAGCCAGACTATCTTGGGAGACTTGCGCTTGGGCATAAGATTCGAGATAAATGGATTTTGCCATTTGATCACTCTCTGTCCTGCTCACATTCTGGATCCGCTGTTTCATCCGGCCATAGTGAGCCTCTAGCCCTGGGATGCACTGGAAAGCACTGATAAGCTGTGCTGCCTCCTCGGTGCTGATCACATCTCTCGCCGCTTTGATTTCGTCGCTTAGGCTTGCCAAACCAAGAATGGATTGCTCATTGTCGCGCTGTTCTTTATCTATCCGATCTGAGTGTTCGCTGATCAGGTCTTTGACCTTCTTGGCGGCTGGTCCGTCCTCAGGGTCTGCGTTGGTTGCACGCTTTTCCCCCTCGTGCTTTTCGGTCGCTGTTTAGTTGTGCGGACCCTGAATCTCATACCCCAGATCTCATACCCCGGATTTTTGCCCCGGGTTGGATCAATGAGACACAGACGCAGGCGACTAGTTGGAAGCCTGAGAGGCTCCTCCCGCACTGGGGCGGGCGCGGTTGAGAGAATGGTTAGGGCACGTCTGGCATTGCTTAGTTGGAGGATGGATGGAGCAGTGTTAGTATCCATTGATACAACGCTAACGGGACGCCTGGCTGCTTTTCATCTCGTCACTCAAGTTTGCCAGCCGCAAAATATCCTGCATGCTTTCGTGCTGTTTTTCATCCAGGAGTTCTGAGTGTTCGCGGATCATCTCTGTGATATGCTTGGTGGCTGGCCAATCCTCTCGCTCTATGTCAACTACACGCGCCTTTCCTCTTTCTCTTCCCGCTGTCAGTCCAACTGAAGAGACCGTGGATGTATTGACTTTGTATCTTTTCCATTCATCTCTTCTAGCTGCCGGTATGACCGGAGAGCTGGTAGGTGTGTCATTTGCATGCCGTTTCCCTCCATCTGTTCCAGCTGTTGGCATGATTGCGGAGAAAGTGGGTGCGTTGGATGATTGCGGAGACAGTGGGTGCGTTGGATGATCTCATCGTTTTAACCTTGGTACTTGTGGTAGAAGAATCACCGACTGAATTCGCCAAGTCTAAACAATCTTTGTACGACTCGGCGTCATTTGAAGATTCTTCTGTGGGTGGATTCTGGTCACACACTCCCTCTGGAGCATCGGTGTCTGATGGCTTTTCTGGGCCAGAGTAGAGTGATCTGAACGATTTGAAAAGTTCAGAGGTAAATGACAAGTGTTCCAGCGCTGGACGTAAAGTGGATGCTCTTGGTTTCCCATTTTGCCCAAAAAAGCAATTTGAAGCAATCCTTCTCGGATCAGCCGTGCAACCATCTGTTGGCGTACAGGCGAGTAAATGGTGTGCGAAGGTTAACATCGAGGCCTGGAGCTACCACATTCGCATCGAGAACCACCTGTGCGTATGTTGGTAGTAGATAGAAATGGATGAGAGCTGGTATTAAGGGAACATAGGTGCTTCAATCTCTGTGTGGATTTGGGTAGCGGAGCTCTGTGATGTAGGAGGGAACAGCGGTACCAACTCCAGAACGTGAGATAAGGAGTAGGATCAGAATATGAAAGGATCTTCGCCGTTGGCCGAAGGAGCCAGCATAGGTCAGGAAGAGAATTGATGGGTGATTAGAAGAGAGGTGTTGGAGGAAGCGATGAGCAAGGAAGAGAAAAGTGAGAGACAAGGCAAGAGAAGAAGGCTAGAGGAAGTGATAAGCAAGGAAAAAAAAAGTGAGAGCAAAGAGCAAAGAGAAAAGAAGAAGATTAGAGGAAATGACAAGCAAGGAATAAAAAGGTAAGAGAGGAGGGAAGAGAAGAAGATTGGAGGAAGTGATGAGCAAGGAAGAAAAAAGCGAGAGAAAAGAGAAGAGAAGAAGGTTGGAGACGGAAAGGAGTAAGAGAAGAGAGGAAAAGCAAAACCCCGAGGATGGAAATCAGTACAGACACCCATCTTCAAATATAACCATATGTCTTGAATTCTTTCTCCTCCTGCCTAAAGCACCTGGCAACCGCCGTGGTGTCGTCTTCAATCTATTCAACAGACTCAAAATCCAACAGGCGATTGCACCCACTGCCTAGTCTCCGGATCCAAGCAATCTTTCTCTGCATCTCTCCACTCCCTCACAACGACGTCCGCTCTCTCCTTCGACCTAGGAGTGATCTTCGCCGGGAACTCCTCAGGCATACAGACAAAGCCCTGCGTCAGACGATCTGGATCCGGCAATACAGGACCTCCCCTATTCATCTCGGGCTCGATATTAAATGCCCACAGAATGCGCGACATACCGAGGAACAGACTCCGCTCGGCAACATGAATACCAGGGCATATACGGCGTCCCGCGCCAAATGTGAAGACATCTCGCTTGCTCGGGTCCGGATTTGCAGCTGCATCTCCGAAGCTCTGATGGTCATCCCTATAACGATCCGGATTGAAAGTTCGGGGACTAGGGTGACGCTTGGGGTCCATGTGGATTCCCCACACGTTGTTCATCACGCCTGCGTTTTTGGGAATGAACATCCCTTTATACTCATCGTCTCTCGTGACTGCGTGCGGAACAGCACCCAGAATGGTCGTCGGCATCCATCGCACGGTCTCTTTCATGCATGCGCGTACATATTGCAGATCAGCAAGATCTTCCATCACTGGTAGCCGAGACGATCCCACGACTCTCTCTATCTCCTCTTGAGCTTTGCGCTGGACATCGGGGAAGAGTAACATTGCTTGCACAAAAGCATGCAAGGTACTCGAGGTGGTGTCGGAGCCGGCTTCCAAAAGAGTTCCTGAGATATACGCGGCTTGGTCGTCGCTGAACCCGTCCTTTATCTGTGCCTCATACATACCTGCGCAAAAACATGGGTTGATCTTGCCTTGGCGAGTTTCTTCTTTCGCCCGGAGCCAGTGGCCCAGATACAGTGCTTTCTCGTTCTTGTGGAGTTCTTTTGCTTTTCTCTGTGCTGGCAGCACAAAGTCAGGCAGTTTTCTCAACCATGGGAAGAAGTCGATGAGGGCTGCTGTTCCGGTTTGGTTGATATCGGCAAATTCAGAGAAGCCGTCAAATAGTTGCATCATCTTTTCATCTTCATATGTTGGCGTGCGCCATCCAAAGACCATCGTCGTGGTCAAGGCATTTGAGTATCGCCGAATATGCTTGAGAAATCCTTCCGGTTGAGTGAGGATATCATGCAGCAGTTGTCTATTCTCCAACATCTGGTACGGAATATAATTCTTGGAAGTCGTCACATTGAGCAGACTATGAATCATTTTGCGGAACTAGAGGAGTCAGCATGGAAGATCAAGGGGTGGCTTCACCTACTCCGCGCCATGTCTGACCATAACCCTACATGTCAAAGTTAGCTGCATGTTATACTCTGATCAATTGACATAACTCACCATCATAAGCAGTCTGAGGTTACCGCTGCACAGAGTCTGTCCGATGTACATTTCTGGACGATGCGAGTATATGCCACTTCGCTTATCCAGTAGCTCCTTCACGGCCTCGTCGCTGGACAAAACGATCAAACACTTTGTTCCCAGCATCAGACTGTAGACTGGGCCATATTCCCGAGCCCATTTCTCAAATTGGAGATGGGCATCCCGAGTTGGCATCTAGGCAAATGTCAGCCCACACGCATTAATTCCAGGGGATTCTTTTACTTGATGGATGTTTCCCAGCAGTGGCAATGTCGGTGGCCCTGGAGGGTAGTTTTTGGGCCGCCGACCGATTCGCCATATTCGAATACTAATAAAAAATGCAATAGCTGCTCCGAGAATCAGAGTGATCGGTAACATGGTGATCAATACCCGTGTGCAAGGTAATCAGGGCAATTTTCAGGTTTTGTATGTTCCCTACTCTCTTTATATACTTCCAACCTGTTCTCCTTTCTCATTTTGATGACCTTGATTTTATCATGGTATCATGTCGGAGTTGAAGTGGGAGTATACTTGCGGATGTGGAGGTGGGCGTGGGCATTGGCGGAGGTGTGGGGGCGATCACAAACTCTACCCCCAAGCACCGGGGCTCGAGAAACGAACTTCATTGAAAAAAATCCAATAACTCCTAACATGCAGAAAGAAACTCTAGTTTGATCGTATCTTCATCGTATCGGGATTTTAGGGCTGGTCCGGCGCCTGCACGAACAAATAATGCACCCAAGCACCAGCAGCAGAAGGGCACCACCGATACCAGCTGCAAGTCCAATGACCAGCTGCAGATGATCATCCACCCATGACGACAAAGAATCGCCATTCGATTGCCCACTTCCGGGGGTGCTTCCCCGCCCTGAATCCGTGCCTCCTCTGGTATCCGATCGGCACTCATTTCCTCCTCTCCATTGACAAGTCACAGAATCGCAGCATCGAGTCTCCTGCTCATCACAGGCACCATTGCCACAGTCGCATGCTTCCCCGGACTCAACGATTCCATTTCCACATTGTCCGGTGGTACCATTGTTTCCATTGGAGTCCACCAAGCACCGGGCGTCCACCTGCCCAGATCCCATCCGAGAACACACATTACCAATAGTGCACGGGGAAAAACGCGTGATCCCTGGTCCAGAGACTGGGTTCATAATATATTGTCCGCCAGCATCGCAGGTGTTTGAAGACAGAGGACAGCATTGAGATGAACCCGATGCACATGACGAGGATTCGCAATCGTGAACCGCGCCAAATGTATGAGCCGACTCATGACTGTTCCTGGTCAGCTAGAGCTCCTATTTGTGATAGACAGCTTAGACAACTTACGCAAAAACCTGCCATTCAGAACTTGTCCGCGCGACCACATTGGCGCTTGCTCCCCCGTTGCTGGAGCCACTCGAGCCCGAGCCGGAGTTGCATAGCGCCCCGATCCAAGAAACGCCGACCTCACCTCCGTTCGTGGAACATCCAGTCAAGAGTGTCCAGTAGGCATTGGTGTCGCTGAACGAGCTTCTCCACGTGGAGAAGTCTTGAAGACGGGAGTTCATGTCTCCACTGGAACACGGGATATTCCATGCCGTCAACTGCGAGGTGCTGGTCGGGCACTGCTCATCGCTGATTGTCAGGTTCTGAATGCTGAGGGAGACGTTGAAACTATTTTCAAACACAACCGACGCGGTATTGACCATGTTCAGGATGTATCTGCGAGCAGATTCTGACGAGTTAAAGCTTGCAGTGTACGTGCAGTCCGTCATGATACCAATATTGGCAACACGTCTGGTATCAGGACAGCCGTCGGTATCGCCGATGGTGCTCTCCAAATTATTGGCCCAGGCGTTTGTGATGCCAAACTGACGCTTCGTGATAGAGTCTTCTGCAGTCGCGCACATCGATTCCGATGTGCGATTTCCGACTAGAAAGTCCGAGGTGTGTCTTGAGGCTATCATTGTCGATCCATCACTGCCTTCCAGTTGAATCTCGTACTGCGAGAGGAACAAGGTGAATGTTCCATCAACAACGACACCTTTTTCCGTCTGACTGACGGCAAGCCGCGCCCAGCCTGCCTCCTCCCACCGATCACTAGCCAGTCTTTTAATCCATGTCGCTCCCTTGGTCAGGTAGAGCCCACTACTCAGGTGGTCTCTCTTTTCCATATGCCCATACCCATTCGAAACCTGGATAGTGGCATCTTGTGAGATGAGGTCATCATTGGTCTCAAGGGCGAACTTGATCGTGGAATTTGATTCAGGGATATCAGCAATGATATCGAAAGCCCATGCTGAAATACTGTTGCCGAACGATGGGACTATCTTTGGATCGACGAGATGGAAAGTATCTGCCTCTGTTTGGAGTTAATAAGCCAATCATACCCTTGATTCAGATCAACTCACGTGGCACAGCTGAAACGAGACCGAGTATAACGGAGAAAAAGAAGAAGATCCGATTTAATTGCTTCATTCCAGGCGTTAGAATCCCTCTCATTGCAATGACGGTCCGCAGTCATCCAGGCGAATGCATCAGTTTTATATAATTTCTATTTCCAGACATCTGCCCCGGGCTTGAACAGCAGACCCTTGGCTGACTCTCTCTGTATCCATCTCGTCAGTACGAAAACGAACAGTCGCTGACATACGCCGATACAGTCCAATCGGTTTGGGCAGGGCTGTCTAAGCCCCAGTGCATGAGACCATGCCAAGCGGAGGGGTACGAATACACCTGGGCAGCGGAAATACAACGAGCCACATTCTCTTGACCACCGTTATTCTGTTGCCTTGAGAAGAACCCAAGATCTCTCTCTAAGCCACAGCGATCTGGATTTATAATATTGAGATAGAGTCCATGGCTAGTACACAGGGTCTCAGTTAATGATGAGCCGGGCTCCACTGTGGATGTCTTGGCTGTCATCAACTTGCATATCGGGGGAATTTGGCTGCCTTGATTATGCTACTCCGCTGGGTCTGGGGTGGATCTAGAGAATGCCAAGACCTAATCAAACGGTCCGGGGAACGGCACTCACCGATTCAACATGCCGACCTCGGGATGGTGTCTGTTTGTGTAGAGAGGCTAGTGAATTTACAATCAATTGCAGTTTAAATCGCTTGATCGCTTAATCGCATGATCGGAGGACTACGGGCAAAATGGGCTATGATGCTTCAATTATCGGCAGTCGGGGGTCTTATCTTCTACTCAGTAAGTTCCACTTTGGCTAGAATTAGAGTAGAGGCCAAAATCTTCGGTTAGACGGGCAGATCAAGTTCAAAGGATCAAACATCAATTGATTGAAGGATCAGAATGTCATCAACGCTGATAAGGGCTTAAATCCGCGCCAAGACTGCTGAGCCACCGAACCGCGTTATCATCCAATAAGCGCCAAGAGATGCTCCTCATGCTGTTCAAGCCGGATCTACAAGTCCAATATGAACTCCGAGCTAACTTAACTCAGTTAGATACCTTCAAGCCATACATTAGCCCTCCACCCCCCAATGATAACATTCACTTCCTTTTCAAGCTTCTCATCACACAATGTTCTTCCGTCCCTGGCTTACTGCGCTCTTTGCGCTCCTTTTCAGTCTCCAGGCGACATGTGCCGCCATCCAGCTTCGATCACCAAGCTACGAAGATCACCAGCTCGAGCCTGCAGCTAGCACAGAGTCCTCAGACGATGCATCCGTCATAACACCCATCCTCCAACGCCACGACCCAAATGACCAAATACCCGGCTTCCAGGAAGAGCACGATTGGCGAACGGATGAAGCACTCAAACTTGAAGCAGTACGAGAAGCCGGCTTTGTTGCGAGCTCCTTCGACGAGTGAGTCTATCAGTGCATCATATCTATCGTGCCGGTTTCTGATTCCTCGGCAGTGAAGTTCCGCTACCAGAGTTCTGGCCGTTGTTCAAAATCTGTGTGGTTTCAGCAATAGGCATTGCCATTCTCAAGATCATACGAGACGTGCGTCGATGAATAAATGATTTCTCTTTCATTTCTTCTCTTCTTCGATGTCTTGTACAATATCGGCCTCAGATCTGGAATGTCTGAAACCCCATGATCAAATCGTTGACCTGTCGCATACTCGTTTGATCATATTTATTCAAAATGGGATCCAAAGGTCCCTCCTCCAATGGCTCCAGCTCATTCACCTGCGGCGACGTCCCCAGCATTGCCAACCGATCCGCCATTAATTGCGCCAGGAGCCAATACTCAGGGGCGTAGCGACAAAATCCCATCCTGGTCCACATTTCCGCTGGTTGAATATGAGGGTCTTCAATGGTCATGTGTGGTGATACTCCCTGGGGGAAGTTTGATGAGAATGACTGCCATATATCGCGCCAGTTGCTCAGTGCGTTGCGGATCGGGGCGAGAAGTTGGAAACTGCCGACTACGCTGCGGAACTGGAAGATCTGCGAATGAATGGCTAGATTAACGTTAGTAATGAAGTAATGAATTCCCACTACATTGTAACATACCAGATGTCAGCGCAAACAAGTTCAATGGACATAATGTGGCGAGGAGGCGGTGGATGTTGGCAGAGGGGTCATCTTTGCACAGCGATTCAAACGCCCCGCGGAATGAGATTGACCAGTAGGGGCTTCTGGCGGGTAGAGATAGCTGGATCTGGTGGTGACATTGGTCTGCCGTGAGTGCTTGGAAGCAAGATTCAGGCGTTGCCATATGGAGTCTCATCTCTTTGATGACCATTCTGGGGGGAAGATTGTTGAAAATCACGAATGCCGAGTCAAGTAAATAGATCCAAGAGAATACTCTATACAGCGTTAGTCCTCGCCCTTCTTGCGTAAACTCTGTACTGACCGTATCAGCTCCTCCCTGGCTGCATACTCCTTCCACTCAAAGTCATGCCGACCCTGCTCGCTGTAGCTCAGGTGTCGGGCCGATGTGATTCCAATATCTCGAGCGGTCTATCGATGTTAATCATTGTTCCGGTCGGACAGTGCTCAACTTACAGACACAAGTGTGGAAAATCGATAGCGTCGGATGCGACTCTTACTCGAGTCGGTGCCTTCCCAATTCTGATAGAGACAGACTATATAGGCTGCCTGAAGCGCCTGGATCTTGCGTCGCTGGCTGGCCATGCTACCGCACGGTGGATAGGTCATGTCACTGTTGAAGTCGTCATCTATAAAGACCATCTCCTCCACACAGTTGAACCACGTTTTTGCATCTTCGTTATCAGGCATGTCAGACGAAACGCACGCACCTTACAGCCGTTAGTTTCATTCATGAGTCGAGCGAAGACACCTACCAATCAAGGCCATTGCTGCTAGGACTGTTGGCTTTGCCGCGAGGGGGTCAAAAGTAGGCCGGTGGACAAAATTGACATTGGGATGCCAGATCGCCCAGTAAAATCCCAAGAATCTTCTCAAATTTGACGGGGAAAAGAATTGCAGGCATGCACTTTTCAGTGCTGGCGACCAATCTAAAGTCACGGAACTATTCCGCGGCTTAATTGTGACGACTTCTTCGATCAGAAGTAGAATCTCGTGGGTTTTGAGAGATAATGGATCATTGAACCAGTCAAGCGGAAAATCATCGGTAGAACTTGAATCACTGATGGCATCCAAGATAGAAGTTGGAACATTCATGCCAAGGGCTGGTAATGACATGATCCTCTGCTGTAATTGAAACGAGATGTGCCGGTCCAATTCCGCAGAAAGGTACTCTCTCTGCTCGGGCGTACCACAATCAAAACTCGAGACCAGGCCGGTGTTGCTAGTGAATTTATCCAAAAACCGCAGTGATTGACGGGAGTCTTCATTCGATATGGATGGTTCGCAAATCGCCGGAGTTTCAGCAGGTAGAGCGGAGAATTCTTGCCAGCTCGAGCCTGGAAAAGGTGTAGTTGCTGAATCGAAAAGTGTTTCCTGTGGGCTTGTCCCAAGATTCTGGAACTCTTCGGCTGTGAGCCCCCATGGCATCATGGGGTTAGATACCGGTGGCGTTAAGCCCATCACCGGATTGGTCCCGGTATCCTTTGGCGCAGACTCGTCAATACTCTCACGGGATGCCTGTGCTGAGGATCCTGAATCTGCGGGATACCAGCACTGGGTACCTCTCTTCACGCAACTGTGGCAAGGCTGGTGCGAGCTGCAAGCCTTCTTCTGGCGAACACAGCGATCGCAGGCTCGTCTCCGGTTGGTTGTCCTCGCTCCTCCGCCATCACAGGTGCGCATGTGTCGCTTCAGCACGTCGGCTCGCTGAAATGCACCATTGCACAAGGTGCATTGGTGTGGTCGCTGCGATGTATGGGAGCTGAGGTGGCGGAAGAGGTGCTCGCGCCGCTTGTACTTCTTGGAGCATACTGAGCACTCGTACTTAGGGGCTTCCACTGAAGATATTGAATGATCTGACATTTCTGAAAATGTGTTTTGGTCCAGAAATCCGGAGTTGAACTTGCGGGGTGTGGGGCGAACTTTGAGTTTGGCTCGGATGGCTAAGTCGGTAATTGACTGCAGCCCCCTCGGCTTATGTCGATTACGAACTGCTGAAGGCTATTGGGACATGTATTGTTGCTCATTTTCTTCCGCTATACTAGTTAATCGTACCGAGCCCATATGAAGCACCAAATCCCGCGCTGTGGTGTGCCCATGTGGCTGATGTCAAACATCGTTGCAAGGAATTCGAGCTTGCATATTCAAAATAAAAACAGTCAAGAAACGTGAAGAGCATCTCAAATCATATGTGACCTTTCTAATCACTCTGCAGACAACGGTGTCCGTCACGCAGTAGTTACCAGGTGAAGCATAGTATTGAATTTTGGCCTGCAGTCTGCATAGACAACTCTTATCTCAATGCGGCCAGGGTCATCTTCACAAATTTGGCAAGTTTGACACGAGATGCGCACTAAACCATGTGTCCTGAGCTATATGAAAATCAGGAAATGGCCTGAATGGGAATGAGGGGAAATAGATCCATCTCCTGCAGGAGACTTTGAAGCGTGCTCGGTCCCCCACGCTCAATATTTCGCGCTGTCAGTGTCTCGCTTTCTGATCAATACGACTCGAACTGAGTCATGCATCACTTGAGCTAGCTCATATCTGGTGGGCCTCACGCTTGAGATGGTGTGGCATGCAGGTTGCGCCATTAACATCGTGTCCATCTTCAGGCCAAGTGGAGTTCATATCACATTTTTGATTAATGTCTATGCTCTCATCTCGTGGTGATCATTGAAAATCAACGTCCAATTATATCTCGCTCTTGCAGGTTGCCATATCATATTTGAAAGCTACGGTGTGCGTGCTGCATGTAGGTATATCGTGCATGGTCAGTCAGAATCCGGGGGCCAACCGTCACCCTTGCTACTGCATTTCAGAATTGCCGCGATATGCCTCGATTTCTGATCTCTCGATATCTTTGGGACGTTGAGATGGCTCGGTCCGTCATCCTCTGTCAATTTTTACTTTGCCCCTGCAGCGAGGTACAGGTATTTTGCCAATATCAGACCCATTAATCCCCGAGACGGGGTAAACTGGGCAGACTCTTTAAGTGCACTGGAGTGTCGATCCAGTCTCACAGCTACCGAATAGCGGCAACTGCTTACACATAGTAGTTTTCATAGCCTAACCATCGTTGCCCCACAATCCATGAAGATCCTTCGTAAATACCGATTCAAACACCGGATAGTGTGCTAGCCATTCCAAATGCTTTGCGGGAACACGGACCAAATGGTGAGATCGTCACGGGTCGGCCCTTAGGCGCAAGCGCCCGATGACCACGAATTTGTGATGCAGCAGTGAACTGCTAGAGATCAAAAAACAAGGTTCAAACCCCGATGGTGTGTGTGGTTACCCCTGAAACTTTGTCTCACATCGGTCTGCAGGAACCTATCTCGTGCCTATTGCGTGCATTAATGTCAAAATTGATATTCTATACAGTAGCATGAGTCATATACAACATCATCGGTCGCAAAAGGCGGTTAAGTCTGCCTAGCCCCTCTATTTTGATGATTAGCGATCAGCGACAGGGTGCCGACATTACGTTGCAGATGATTGGCCATTGGTAGTTCGGTGATCGCCATTTTTTAGCCTCTAGTTATCCATGGATGCTGGGGTGATCTACGTAGGCTAGATCCTGATTCTACTTATGGGGATTGGGCGCAAACGCTCCATGCAACCCTTTACAGGGGGGTTCTCAGGTGGTACAAGGTATAATGATCCTTCCCCTGGCAGGGGTCTGAATTACTACCGTGGCATTGGGATCCAGCCACGAGGTTTCGGTTCTGGAAAAAGCAATAGTCCAATGAATGAGGTCATCGCGACAGGGTATATGGAGTGCAAGTGACCATGCCTTACTTGGCATGAGGCATCTCCTGCCAGGCCTGGCGGTGGGCAAGGGGGGCTACACAGCCTGATTTTAACGTGGCGTTCAATTGTGGAGAACCCTAGATCTTGTTTTTCCAGGACTTCCAAGTCCTGCGATTCGACGCACAAACCCCGAGGGTGCGTTCGGTATTTGGATATTTGTGTGGGAGGGCGCCCAATGTGTGAAAGTTGGACCAGAAATAAGCGGTGTGAGAAGTTTATCAGAATGTGATATTGGGCTATGGCCCGCTGTATGTGGTAAAATCTTTATATACATCAAAAACATAGAGTATCTGCGAATAAATGGTATGAGACGAGTTGAAAAATTGCAAACCCCCCAGGGTAAAAATAAAAGCCAAATAACGCCTCGCTGTAATGTCGCTAGTCCCAAGGAAAAGTAAAATGAAAATCGGCAATTTATCAAACAAAAGAAATAGAAGCCGGATCAGGTGTTCTGATAGTGGAAGCCGCGATGGCATATGTTCAAGTTGAACGATGTGGTCGCTGAGCGCAGAAGCATATTGGAAGTAAAAGTCGCTGAGATGTGTGCATGTCGAGTGGATCGCTGAATAAAACGGTGCTGAATATAACGGAGAGAGAAAGAGATCGAAATAAAGAGGCAAGTTGGCAGTTTATGCCGTCGCTCGGGATGTCCGGCGGTACTTGAGGTCGTCTCGGCTTAGGAGCCGGCGTAGTTTAGAGACGAATCGACACGGAAGACCATCTATCAATCTGTTAGAATGTGCGAATAGTATGATGTAATGATATCGGACTTACCCGTTCCACGACGAGTTAACGTGTAAGACTTTTCTAAAGGCTGCGTCGTGTAGGCCGCAGCCCAATAATCCGTGTCTTGGTATCCAGTGAATGTGCAGTTGCTTGGGTTGTACTGCGGCTGGAGGGCCGCAACATGCGGGTAGAGCCCTGCTAACGGCGAAAGCAATTCATCTGGTGGAGGCGAGCGTCTGCTATCAATGCTTCCCCGAGACTGGCACTGAACGTTAGTCAGATTGATCCTTGATCGGACATGGACGTTACTCACGTAAGGCTCGTAGTTGGTTTTGTAACCCATGGTGGGGGATGTGTAGAGGAGTTGTGTAGAGTGGTGTTGAGAGGGCTGAGTATACTTGAGTGTAACTGGGAACCTTAGAACCTTGGAAGTGAATGCAAGTGAAGGACAAGGTTGCGAAGTATGCAAGGCTGTTAAGTTGGGATATGGGCTGCATTTAAAACACGATTCAAGTCAGCCGCAATGGAATTTGGAAGCGGGGGAAGATTCAGCGTGGATAGATACGATCTTAATTACACCCAGGAAGTCGGGTGCTGCCAGGCCCACGATTCAGGCAAGCGGGGCCTTGTCATTGGCGGCCGACGGGTGTCTGAGCGTCAACCGATTCAACCGATCTATCGGGGTGCCCGATGTGGGCAAGTCGCTGAATACGAGGGTTCATTTAATTCATTTAATTCATTTCCTTAATTTACTTAAATTGACTTATTTTAGTCATTTTCATTTATTTCTCTGGGTTCGCAGGCATAATCCCTGCAGGCAACTTGCAGAACAACCACGAACTCTGCCGTCTCGTTCTACTTTTACCCCTTGCATATTGTACACGTTTTTTGATTATTTTAATTATAGTCAAATGTTGTCATACCTTCCCACAGAACATCCTTGTCCTGCAACGTAATGCTACAAGAAACTGGATTTGGCGGATCTTCCGTGATCTGTGATATCAGTTCCACACCCCGAACCGATCCGTGATCCCACACTACGCGTACTAGAGAGAAACTATCAATGGATTAAATCATCAATTGTGAGAGAGTGGGCTTGAGAACTGTCAAATCTCGCACAGGTCGAATAACGAAAGAATAAGCGAGTCTAAGAAGTTTAGAGATGTGGATTTGCTAAAAAAGAGAAGCGAAAAAAAGCGAAAAAAACACCAAAGGGTAAATGCGAGGTGTCTGATCTCCCACTAGCCCTTCCAAATCATTGTAATAGAGGGTGAGATAGTGCCGAGTGACTAGGCTCGAACTATTGAACGCACTAAGGAATCTAGATCGACAATGGGGGTTGCCGTGTGAGGACTAGTCGACAATTGCATTGTAGGTTCACAGCCACAGGCCCCTTACCACTTGGGGATAAGCGCACGAGCCACATCCTCGGTCTGTCCGTGGCTCACCGGTGGCTAGTGACCACATCTGTGGCTCAAGCTTGTTCTTCGATAGCTTGCCAGATCCACCCTGCCTTAACCCCTCCGAAAGACCGAACTAGTCCGTCGTGATCTTCCAAGGTTATCGATTTGGGCACCCTTGATGGATCGGTCTTCCCCGTCCGCGCTCCAGCGCGGAGCTATAAGGCTTTGGGCTCCCCCAGACTCACAACCCAATTCTATCTGATCCAGTCTAGATCTCCAAGCCAGTCTTGAACTCTTTCGAATCTTCTACTTATCAAATACACATGTCGACTGTTGGAAATGTCACTGAGCATGCAGGGTTCCGGAAGAGAGTGCTGGGAAAACTCCCCACGTATGGACATGCGCGATCCTTATTCTCGCGACTGTCCCGCTCCTCGTAAGTCCGCCCTTCTGCCAGCCTCGTGCTGGTCGCACCGGTTGCAAACTGGGCAGTATTCTGAGATGTCTTCCCTTGGTTCAGGATCCGATCGAGGCGCTGAACGCATCTCGGATAGGCGCGAGCGCTCCGACGAGAGATTGAACAATCCGGAGGTCCAGTCGATCCTCAGCGACAGCGACTTTGGTCGCATTGACCCCACCGGCTGGTACCCGCGCTACAAGAACTGTGTCCAGCACTTCATCGACCATAGCCAGCACACCCCGGCCGTGCAATCTATTGCCGCCTTCATCAACATCCGACTTCCTTGCCAGCATCCTTCTGAAAGCTATGTCTCGTCTTCTGAATCCGGGTCGCTACCATTCGTTTCGCTCCGGCCATACATCCGCCGGTTGATTGTCACGGCGCAAGATTCTCCTTCGATCTTGCAAGGCTTCTTTGGGGGTGACTGGGAGGCTGGTATCGGGTGCATCTATAAACAAGAGCGCGCAAACTATCTCTTTACAGCCAAAAGCAGCGGTTGGGCCGCCACCAAGGCAGCCTACGATATCTCACCCGATGAGCAAACTCCTTTCTTGAGACCCCTGCGCGATCCCTCGGAGGATGAGATACGAGTGGCCGAAGCCCGATGGAGTGAATGGCTCGCAATGGAGGATTGGATGGTTGGCGCGCGAACTCCCTTTTAGGAGATTTCATTCATGAGACACGAATTCCTTTGTTTATCTTTTCCTTTGTCAATTTGATCTTTCGTTTGTTCTGCTCGAGAAAAAAAAAACAAATTGTGACGAGCAAGCCAGTTCCAGCCCGGTGGTATCACAGTGGAGTTCACATGGCGTCCCTGCAGATAAAATCTTGAAATTTCCGTACCCCAGGGAAGAATCCTCCACTAGCAATCCAAAAGTCCTCCTGTCAAAGAAAGAAAAAGACCGATCCTTCTAGCGCCAATGTGTAAACTGACAGAGATCGCCCGCGGATCCCCCGTCAAAATCGATAGTGCCGCACCGCCACAGGCACAGACCAGTTAAATAGCGTGACAAATACTTGGGACTCCTTAGAAAGGGTGGATTTATCCATCCCAGATCCGAAAGGCAGATTCGCCCGATCAAATTAAGTGCGGCTTAGCTCGGCCTTGCTCGGAGAGCGACTAACAATCACGCGATGACGCTAATCTCCGGCCCACACTCTGACTCATGACAGGCATTCTGACAATCTGTCATTTATCGAACTAGTTTTGGTTCCTGGGTGATAATCCTGATATTACCCGAACAGAGTACGGACTACTCCCTGCGAAAAAAAAAGCGCCCCGGATCCAGGTACACGGGTATTCGCCAAGTCCACAATGCAGTCAGAATGCATCTACCGGCACGATGCTGCCACATTGATGCCGGCGCTCGTATCTCATCTGCCCTATAGCTTGACGTTGCTACGACGAATTCAGCATGGCATCGCTTTTCCGTTTGAAACAGCCCAATTACTCGCGACCTTCCCGCCCGGGTCAACCCCTGGTGAGAAACCGTGGCTGGCTGCGCGAGTGGATCTCTTTCGTGGTCGGGAGACCCAAATGCTCATTTACTCCAGCCTCGAAGCGGAGCACACGTCAATCCAGCCGATCGACGCTGTCAGCGATAGTGCGACCACTGCCGCAAACTTATTAAAGGTGGAACGCGACTCGCTTCCACAATCTACGAATAGTAACAGGGGAAATGACAATGCAAATTCCAACAAATCCATTGTGTCTTCTTTTTCCGCTAGCCAGCCCACGCTAGATCTGGGCCGCGCGCAGCTCTTAGCCCTGCTGTCATATGTGAAAATCCACTTGCTGCCATCGTACCTGTCATCTTTGGAAAAGTCAGCCCAAGCCACATCTACGGCTGAAACTCAGATCTCCTCAGCCCCCGTTTCCAACACAATCCCCATTGTCAATAATGCTGTGCCCCTGATCCCCGCACCTGATCCCCGGGCTTTCCTCATTGGCAGTCTTCATACTGGTCTCTGTATGCTCCTGCAGCGATCAGGAACCTACACATCGTCGGATCCTCTACCCAGTATCCGGGTCCATCGCTTGGATGATCCACCTTACTACAAGTACTTTTTCCGAAGATCTGACTTTGGCCCCGGAGAAGAGTCTAGAAGCTCTGCTGATCATGAATCTGCCGATCTGCCTCTCCCGGTCGGATATAGGTTTCATGATCGCGAAGGCAGAGAGGGTGTTCAGTCTAAGCATTTAGATCTTGTGCAGAGTCGCACAAGTATTCCTCGGTCAAGGGCACAGCTCTCTACAATGCCCGGTGTGGCGATCTATCAAGATTCCGAGCCTGCTGATAAGGTCGCTGAAGAACAACCTATCGCTTGGGGTTTCTTAGGTATGGACGGTGCGCTAGCGACTCTGCATGTAGAGCCGGAACATCGTGGCTGTGGGCTTGCAGTTGCGTTATCGAAGGCAGTCATGTGCCGGGGAATGGCGTCCGATGGTGTGTTCGGGTCCGGCAGTTTCGATTTTGATAGGCAAACTCGTGATCAGGTCGAGGCTTGGGCGCATACAGATGTCTCTGGGGTCAACAAGGCTAGTCGCAGAGTCATGGAAAAGATTGGAGGCCATGTCTTGACGACTGTCGCCTGGACTGTCATTGAATTGTGTGATTGAATACGGAGAATTTCAATATCCCATGCTGGACAACAGTCTTTTAGATAATGGTCCCGAGGTCTGCTGTAGCCCTGGAGAGCGCCTTGGCTGGAATTACAAGAATAGAGGGATACCCATCTACACACTCTCCGGAGTAATACAAGTCACATCTCGTTGGATTTTTTTGAGGCTCCAACCTTGGAAGTATAATCCATCCAATCGGTTTGAATACCTAGCGGGTAGGCGGGTTATTCCAAGGTTTTTGCACATATCTCGAACTATATATTTTGCGCCTTTGATTGACGCCGGGGCGAGTAAGTTCGAAATGAAGGTTTGTGGCACAGCAGATTATCTTCCAACATGCATATCTGCATCGAGCCCAGATGAGCCCTAGAACTTCCTATAACCATGTGTCGAGTGGCTGCTACGGTCCAATGGAAGTGTTGAAGTGTTGAAGGTCAACAAGATTGAGTCATAGTCCCCAGATATGCCTAATTGGGTTTAGCGTACCGATGATCGGCCGTGATTCCACGATGCAGGGGGTGCACTCAAGACTTTCTTCTTCTCTATTTTTTTCCATTTCCAAGCCATTGAACAATCCCACATCCGTCAAAATGAGCAATTCCAAAGGTGTCGCTGAAAACATGCTCTGGGGAGGCCGCTTCACCCGTGAGTACCGCAACCCCTCCATCCCACCAAAAAACCCACTGACTCATTCGTCTGAAAAACAGAGGGCCTTGACCCCCTCATGGTCCAATACAACATGTCTCTGCCCTATGACCGTGTGTTCTGGAAGCAGGACATTGCCGGCTCTATCGCCTTCGCCCGCGCCAACACCAACTCCGGCATCCTCACCCCACAAGAGTTCGCCGAGATCGAGCGTGGCTTCAAGGAGATCGCCAAGGAATGGGAGACCAACACCTTCGTCGCCAAGGAGAACGACGAGGACATCCACACTGCCAACGAGCGCCGCCTCGGCGAAATCATCGGCAAGGAAATCGGCGGTAAGCTGCACACCGGCCGGTCGCGCAACGAGCAGATCGCCACGGACATGCGCCTGTGGCTCCGCGACGAGCTGCGCCTGATCGATGAGCACCTCTGCAATTTGATCAAGGTCTCCATCGCCCGTGCCGAGAACGATATCGACTACCTCATGCCCGGTTACACCCACTTGCAGAAGGCCCAGCCCGTCCGCTGGTCCCACTGGATCCTGTCACACGCTACTGCTTTCGCCAGCGAGCTGCAGCGCCTGCGCGAGGTTATTGCTCGCGTCAACAAGAGCCCCCTCGGTACCGGTGCGCTTGCCGGTAACTGCTTCAACATCGACCGTGAGGCTATGGCCAAGGAGCTCGGCTTCGATGGCTTGCTGTACAACTCCATGAACGCTGTTGCGGACCGTGACTTCGCTATGGAGACTATGCAGTGGGGCAGCTCTTTCATGCTCAAGATCTCTCGCTGGGCCGAGGACCTGATTATCTACAGCAGTTTGGAGTTCGGTTTCGTTCGTCTCTCGGACGCCTACTCCACTGGATCGTCCCTCATGCCCCAGAAGAAGAACGCTGACAGCCTGGAGCTCCTCCGTGGCAAGGCTGGTCGTGCCTTCGGTCAAATGGCCGGTCTTATGTGCACCATTAAGGGCCTGCCCACCACCTACAACAAGGATCTGCAGGAGAGCGTTGAGCCCATGCTCGACCACGTCAAGACTGTCAGCGACAGCATCCAGATTGGAACCGGTGTGCTCTCCACTCTCACCGTCATCCCCGAGAAGATGATTGCCGCGTTGGCTCCTGAGATGCTGGCTACTGAAATCGCCGACTACCTCGTCCGCAAGGGCGTTCCTTTCCGCGAGGGACACCACATCTCTGGCCGTGTCGTTGCTCTGGCCGAGAACACCAGTGTGCCCATGGACACACTCTCCCTGGAGCAGCTCCAACAGATCGACTCTCGCTTCGGTGCCGACGTCCAGGCTTGCTTGGACTACGAGCGTGCTGTTGAGCTGAAGGACGCTATCGGTGGAACCAGCAAGCGTGCAGTCCTGGAACAGACTGCTGTGCTGAAGAAGCTGCTGTAAATTTCTCGGATATGATATATGAAATATAACAAAATGTTGGGGTTTGGATTAGACAAAATGAATATTGGAATTGACTTGTCTGGATACGTCAAATTTTCAAACATAACAACTATATGGGCACCCGTGGACAGGCGTAGTAACCCATCAAGTCTCCTCAGACATTACCCTATCTAAAACACCAATTTCAACACGATCTTGGAACTCGTGAACAAACAGCACTGGCCTCTAACTTGGAAAAGATCTTAAATCCTCAAAGACCTCTCGGGCTCATTCCCATCCTACCAGACGGGGACTTGATCTCCGGCTGAAGCGGGTCATCATGCGCCTCATAAGCAGGCGGCACATCACCCTCTACATCCTCACCACCCACAGCCGGTCGATCCATGTCAGTTCTCTCGATATCCGTTCTGACCCGGCTAGTGGAACCACTATCAGCACCCCTGATCCCAAGTCCATTACCACCCTCAGATCCACCATACTGCATGAAGCTCATAACGTGATCCGTACCAACATGTTCGGTACTCCCACCTCTCTGCTGATCCAAAGACCGAGCAATCTCCAGCCCATTAGAATACCGATCCAAATTCGCTCCCAGCACGACCCCATCAGCAGTGATGACTTGTCTCATGGGATCAGACAAATCGCTGGCATCTACTTGGCTGCACGGTCCGGCTTCAGGCCTCGTCTCCCGGATTGGACTCTCGCGCGGGCTCGCTGCTATAGGAGTGAGAGTGGTCGATCCCCACGCTCGGGGACTTGCTCTAGTGCTCCTAGGAGTCTGACGGCGCTGGCCAATTGGGATATTTATCCACTCACTCTGCTGGTGTGAGGCTAGTTCGGCGCGTGGCCGTGGGAAGCCTGTGTCTGGTAGCTCGGGTGTGAAGCCGTGGCGTTGAGGGACTGAAGCGAAGAGTTCTGTTGATATGGGCGGTGTGGGTGGGAGCTGTTGCTTCTGCGGCGAGAAGGAGATGAGGTTTGTTGCTGATGAGGTTAGTACCAGGTCGGGGGTGAGGTGGATGCCTGGTGTGACTCCTGTGTTGCCTGGAGACACAGTGCTGGATGTTGTCAATGATCCTAGGGTTGCGGTGTTAGAACATCGATTCTCAAGTTATTGCTGGGACTTGCGTACTGGATGCCTCGCTATCATAGGAGGACTGTGGCTCTTTCATCTCTGACCCCGCTGCTTGGTCTTTTGGGACTCGGCTGTGAGGATACCACCATGGCAGAGCTGTTGAACGTCTTCTGTACTTCCTCTGCGTTTTTCTCCGGCGAAGACAGCAGAGGATTAGAATGGCAATCAGTGCCGCAGCTGCTAGACCTCCTAGCACCCCACCGATTATGGGCCCGCGACTTGAAGATGCGGCACTGGGGATTGCGGTGGGCGTGCTGGATGGAGAAGCTGCGACATCTGTGGCAGCAGAGACCGGGTAAGTAGATTTGCTAGTAGATGTGGAAAGCTCCGAACTTGAAGATGATGTTGTGGCTTGGGACGTTGTGGTTTGGGATGTTGGAGTAGCAGACACCGTCGACGTTGGAGTATCCGATGAAACCGTGACTGCTTCAGTCAATGTAGTCATCGACGAAGTTGTGGTCGTTCTAGGTGTCACGTTGGGAAGTCTATTGACAGCCCCAACGGTCGCGGTCGACAGCTCCAGGTCCGAGAGACTTGTTGCCGAGGTCGTCGTAGCATCATCCTCATTCTCAGAACACACTCCCGTTGTACACGGGTCGGTTGAGCAGCATCCACGAAAGCTGCCTATTGTGCAAACATACCACAGCTTGCCTGTTTCACAGACACTGGCATCCCGAGGGAAAAGGGCCCCGAGGGGATCCATACTTGGTGTTCGATCTCAATGGTCAAGGACCGAAGTGGTGGAGTTGATTTCGTGCTGTAGAGCTTAGCACCGAACGAGCGCAAGCCGAGAACACGTCCCTTCAACAGTCAGTCCAGGGTCAAGATCGCTCAGCAGGGAAGACTGCAGAGTGAAAACAAACACGGGTCATGGGCTCGACAGATATCATTGCTTTCTGCAAGATCATAAGCGGAGTGGATGCCATGGACCCGGCCTTGAAAGACGGCAGGGGTCTCTTTGTCCTCCCGTCAAGGGTGGCAATGACATGCCAATAATAGTATCATGGGCCATCCTTTTCCGAATAAATCGTGGTTGGGCTTACTATGTTAGTAGGTTGCTCTTTCACTGAGTCAAACGTGGATGTCGACTTCGACTGATGGTCTGTTTGCTCGGGATTGGCCTATCAGCGTCAAGATCAAGTCCCCCCAAACCAAACCACTGCAGATGCATAGACTGTTCGATGATCTGGGCAAGTTTCTATTCTCTTTGTTCGAGAAAGCACCAACCTTGGAAGCCAAGAAACTTCCCGGGTAAAAAAAGAGGCACAGTTCTAGAAGGCTGTCCTCTCGTAACCACCTAACCCTAACTGTAGAATGAGCCAACGATATCACAAATTCAAAGATTAAGAAAAAAAAATAAATTCAATATGAGACAAACTGAGAGAAAAGCACTCAGTACACCAGATCTTCGCCCGTTAAGATAAAGGAAAAAATATGGCTTTACAGGATGGTAAGTAACACAGTCAATAAAAAAAAGGTCTTTTTCATAGATGTCACCCCTTGAAACGGAACTGGATGCGCCACAAGTCATGGGTTTATCTCAACCCATCGAGAGGGCGTCCGCAGGGTTCATCTGAAACAACTCCGTGGTATCCTCCGTATTGTTTGATTACCAAAAAGCGCCCTTAGTAGGTACGCTTGAAAGGTGGGACAGGCTTGCACTCATCAGCGTCCAGGGTGTCGGCGACAACGCCACGGTAGCCGAGCTTGACCTCGCCGTGGGGCTTCTTCTGCCAAGACAGAGTGTGCTTCATCCAGTTCTCGTCGTCACGGTCGGGGAAGTCCTCGCGGGCGTGAGCACCACGAGACTCCTTACGGGCAGCGGCGGAAGCGGCAGTTTGGGTACTGTGAGGGGCGTGTTAGTAATGGGTATTAAGGGATTTCAGATCAGTGATACGTACGCGCAAGTCAGCAGGTTGCGGAGCTCAAGGGTCTCAACAAGATCGGAGTTCCAGATCATGCTGCGGTCCTTGGTACCGACCTGGGAGTAGAGCTGGTCAACGGCGTTGACCTTCTCAACACCCTCGTCCAAGCTCTCCTGGGTACGGAAAACGCTGACATCAGTCTGCATGGTCTTCTGCATGGCGTTGCGAACTTCGTGGGTAGACTTGGGACCGTCGGCGGTACGGGCGTAGTCGAGGTCCTTGATGGACTGGGCACCGGCGTCGGAGGCGAGCTCCTTGTGGGGCTTTCCGGGGGTGGCGATGTCACGGACACGGTGAGAAACGGCACGACCGAAGACAATCAGATCGAGCAGGGAGTTGGCACCCAGACGGTTGGCACCGTGGACGGACACACAGGCGGCCTCACCACAGGCGTACAGACCGGGAACGACCTTCTCGTTACCGCTCTCATCCACATCCAGAACCTCACCAGTGTACTTGGTGGGGATACCACCCATGTTGTAGTGGACGGTGGGCAGAACGGGAATGGGCTGCTTGGTGACATCGACACCGGCGAAAATGGAGGCGGTCTCGGAGATACCGGGCAGACGCTCGTGGAGGAGCTCAGCGGGCAAGTGGCTGAGCTGGAGGTAGATGTGGTCCTTCTCGGGACCGACACCGCGGCCCTCACGGATCTCCAGGGTCATGGAACGGGAGACAACGTCACGGGAAGCAAGATCCTTGGCGGTAGGAGCGTAACGCTCCATGAAACGCTCACCCTCGGAGTTGAGCAGGTAACCACCCTCACCGCGGGAACCCTCGGTGATCAAGCAACCGGCACCGTAGATACCAGTGGGGTGGAACTGGACGAACTCCAGATCCTGGTTAGGGAGACCGGCACGGGCGACCATGGCCATACCGTCACCGGTACAGGTGTGGGCGGAGGTGCAAGAGAAGTAGGCGCGTCCGTAACCACCGGTGGCCAGAACGGTGTGGTGAGCCTTGAAGCGGTGCAGGGTACCGTCCTCCTGGTTGTAGGCGATGATACCGCGGCACTCACCACCCTCCATGATCAGATCGAGAGCGAAGTATTCGATGAAGTAGTTGGTGTTGTGGCGGAGAGACTGTCCGTAGAGAGTGTGCAGAAGAGCGTGACCGGTACGATCGGCGGCGGCGGCGCAACGGTAGGCCTGACCACCCTTGCCGAAGTCCTTGGACTGACCACCGAAAGCACGCTGGTAGATACGTCCATCCTCGGTACGGGAGAAGGGGCAACCGTAGCCCTCAAGCTCGCGAACACTGGCGGGAGCCTCACGGGTCATGTAGTGAATAGCGTCCTGGTCACCGAGCCAATCGGAACCCTTCACGGTATCGTACATGTGCCATCTCCAGTCATCCTCGTGCATGCTAGAATCCTGTCAGATAACCGAACGCGTTTCAACCCGTCAATGGACAACCTACTTTCCAAGAGCGGCGTTGATACCACCCTGGGCGGCGACAGTGTGACTTCTCGTGGGGAAGAGCTTGGAGACACAAGCAGTGTTGAATCCAGCTTCGGCCAGACCGAAGGCGGCGCGCAGACCGGCACCACCGGCACCAACAACGACGGCATCGTACTCGTGGTCCTGCACTGGTCAGATCCAGCTCTCACGTCCATATGTCGGGGTGTTGTCTTACAATGATGGGGTACTTGTCGGTCAAGTAGTTAAGGGACTCCTTGCCGCGCAGAGGCTGGTTGGCGAAAATCCGGGCTGGCGCAATTGTCAGTAGGGCGAAAGGCGACACAATGGGGGATCGAATACGCACCCGCAGGCCTTGAGGAAGAGAACAGACGTCTCTGGTTACCCAAGACACGGGAAACCTGGAGAAATGAAATCGTCAGTATTGTTGCAGGCGGGCCGAAAATCCGCTGCTCACCTTGGATGCAGGAGCTAGGCTCCGCAGGCTCATGGAGCTCATGATGACGGATCAAAAGAGAAATTGAATCTCTCCAATGAACCAAAAAAAAGACAACAGAGGCACCGACTACCGGTGACAGGCTTAACTCAAGAGGGGAGATTGGAATGGCTTCAAGGACACATTCGTCAAGGCCGGGTTGCGGTTGGAAAAAGCTGACCTAATCTCCTCGCAGTGCCGACGGGGAGGACCGGGGCCGAACGAGCCAATCAGCGTGCCGCCAATCCAAAGCAACCTCGGGCAGCCGGTCGCCCGTGATTGGTCAGATGGCATGTGTCCACGATACGTTTTGCCGGCCTGCGCTGGATGCCGGAAGGATACGGTAGACATCCTGTTTTGCTCTGGGGGTGGGCACTGCACTGATCTGATACTAGACTCTCATGAATCGTCTTAGGCATTTCAGATTCCCTCCCTTGTCTTCTATATGAAGTCTGGGGTTTCCCCAGATATGTTTCACTACGGGCTATTCATATAGCCCGAACCCATCCAGCTCAAATATACTACCCCTTGGCACCAACTTGTTAACAAAAAGTGAAAACTGATAACACTTTTCCTGATCTATGCCTGTGAGATCACAGGTGCCATGGTTGGACGAGTAGGATTTGTTCAGCGTGCAAAGAGGCACCTGGGCATGGGCTGGACGTATGCACACACACAAACAGCTCTGCCACCTTCAGCCGTGAACAAAGTGTATGATATGTCCTTGCATCTTGATATACCTGATGTCATTTACAACCTTCGAAGCAGTACTGGAATACTATAAGATACCTCTGGGATCATACATTGTGATTGCTTACCCTACAAATGTATTTCGTAAGTCAGCCACACAGGATCAAAGCTTCGGGGTGCCCCCCTACTACTCCCCTGCTTGCCGACTCGCTCGAAACTAAAGTTTGATAGTGACCACGATGGATGCATCCTAGGGGACCAGGGATGCAACGCCAAACGTCTGTGACCCAAGAGGGTAGGGGCAAGCCCAGCCACTTGGGATTTTGGAGAAGAGAGAGAGAGAGAGAAGAGGAAGAAGAGAAATGGGAGAGGAGAGGCTTTATAAACTTGAGGCGGACAACGTTGGGGGAGGTAGCTTCCATTTTCGGAAGTCACGACTCATACTTCCCTTTTGGGACTTTATATCTCCTTCCACTTCACTCTCACTCTCACTCATTCACACACATGTATGCTGCGGAGTATGTGAAGTACGATATATGGACCCTAGCGCAGTTTTACTACAAGTAGATGCCCTAGCGTCAAAATTGCCTGCAGCCAGAGGCAACCTTCCATCAACAGACATGAGGTGCGTGGGACAGGTCTAAGCATCGTTGAATATGTGCCTTATGATAGCTTGGTGGAAAGATTACACAAGTCAAGTCCAAAAGGAAGTTGGTTTAGATTATAATGCGTCGACCAGGAATAAACTCCCACGTAACAAATCACTTGTGATCATACATCCCATCCACCATGCAAGTAAGTCGGGACCGCTCTAGTTGTATTGCATGTATGTCGCGGTCGAGTTGAACTTGAGGTTACCCTTGATAACCTTCTCCACGGAGGCCAGGAAGTCCTTCTCGGTGGCCACCTTGCGGCGAGCACGAATCGCAAACATACCGGCCTCAGTGGCAACACTACGAAGCTCGGCACCGGTGGCATTGGGACACAGTCGTGAGATCAGCTCCCAACGAATATCACGCTCGACGGACATGCTCTTGGCGTGGATTCGGAGAATGTTGGCACGGCCCTCGACGTCCGGTAGGGAGAACTCGATCTTACGATCGATACGACCGGGACGCATAAGAGCAGGGTCGAGTGTGGAAGGTCGGTTAGTAGCGAACATAACCTTGATGTTACCGCGGGAATCGAAACCATCCAGTTGGGTGATCAGTTCCAACATGGTTCGCTGAACTTCGTTGTCACCACCGGCACCATCATCGAAACGGGCACCACCGACGGCATCGATTTCGTCAAAGAAAATGATGCACGCCTTCTTGGTACGGGCCATCTCGAAGAGCTCACGGACCATTCGAGCACCCTCACCGACGTACTTCTGCACCAACTCACTACCAATAACACGGATGAAAGTGGCGTCCGTTCGGTTTGCTACTGCACGGGCGCAAAGGGTCTTTCCGGTTCCGGGGGGTCCGTAGAGCAGAGCACCCTTAGGTGGGTCGATACCGAGGTTCACGAAACGTTCTGGCGATAGCAGCGGCATCTCGACAACTTCTCGTAGCTTTTCAATCTGTTCTTTGCAACCACCAACATCGCCGTATGTAACGTCGGGCTTATCCTCGACTGTCATCATTGTCACGCTGGGGTCGATCTTGGGCGGCAAGGGCAGCATAATTTGGTACTTATTGCGGTCGACACTGCGACACGGATTAGGAGCCGAACAAGTCACAAAACCAGTCAAAAAACTTACCCAACTCTCATGCCTTCTTCGATATCCGTGGGACTGACCCGTTCTCCGAGGTTGACAACGAACTTGGCGATCTGCTTCACGTTGATGACATATTTGCTCTTGTCCGAGTCCTTCTCATCCTGAATAATCTTTGTGCAGCGTGCAACTTGCAGCGGCTGCTCTTCAGCCATGCGTTGTCGATCGGCGGCAACATCCCAAAGGTGTGGAGGTGCAAGACCAGTGTCGGATTCCTGTGACCGCGTAAGCTTCCATTGTGCAAGGGGCCGGAAGAGCTGGACAAGTAATCACCTTGACGCCAATCTTCTCGTTGACGCTGTTCTGCTTATCCTTGATGTCCTTCTCAAGCTTCTTCAGTGCGTTCGCGTACGGCGCGGCGCCATAGGTCTTCAGTACTGCGATGTCACTGTTTGAAGCGTTAGTCAATCATTGCCATCGCGCCGAACGCGGATTGAATCGTAAGTCGGTCCAAACTTACTCATCTGTGAGGGGTGTGATCTTCTTTTCTTGCTCCTCGTCGTCTGCGTAGGTCTTCTGGTACTTCTCCCAGTTCTGACCCGTGGCGCTAGGCATGGTGAAAGGTATTGACAGCCAACGGCCGGGTTGCTAGAAAAAAAAGGTCCAAGTGAACAGTGATTTGAAAGCTGGATTCAGAATGCACTGATTTAACGTGCTCCGATAGTGAGGAGGTGGAAAACAGATAGATAGTAGGGTATTGAACGACGGTGATGTAGCAGAGCTGTGGTGGCCGAGCTAGCCTCACTAATCAGTGCCAAGCTTCATCACCGCCCCAGAACCTCGCAGAATTTCCTGTGTGTCCTCCACCACAACAACCCAACTACCTCCTTTCACTCATTTTCTACGGTTCATTTTGAATATAGCTTTTCAAAATGGCGGCCGCAGTATCCCAAGGCAGTGCCGGCAACAACTCCTTCAAGGTGCGATGCCTCAAAATTATGTTTGTGGATCGCTGATTTCTGATTGCATGCAGGACAAGGAGAAGCCGATGGCCGTGCGGGCCTCCAACATTCTTGCTGCTCGGGGTATGTATCTCTTCCTGGACTTGGCGGGGCCGTAACTGACATTGAAACAGCTGTCTCCGATGCCATTCGCACAGTACGATCGTTCAGACCGAAAGAGACCGTGATGAGGGGCTAACTGGAAATATAGTCATTGGGACCCAGGGGTATGGATAAGATGGTGAGGATATTTCATGCTTTGCTGCATTAGACATGTGCTAATGCTCCTCAGATCCAAACCGCCAAGGGACAGACTATCATCGTACGCAACCCATTTCCATTCGAGCATCGCCGAGCCCCAACTGACCCCCGCAGACCAACGATGGAAACACCATGTTGAAGGATATGAGCGTGATGCACCCCGCTGCTCGCATGCTTGTCGATCTGAGTGCCGCGCAAGATGTCGAAGCTGGTGATGGAACAACATCAGTAGTTGTCATTGCTGGCAGTCTGCTCGGTGCCGCCGAAAAGTTGCTGGCCAAGGGCCTTCACCCCACCGTCATCGCCGAGTCCTTCCAGAGAGCCGCCGGTGCTGCCGTCGAGATCCTTCACAACATGTCCCGCCCTATTAACCTCACCGATCGTGCCACCCTCCTCCAAGCCGCCTCCACTTCCCTCTCGTCCAAGATTGTGTCCCAGCACTCCGGACTTCTGGGACCCATGGCCGTTGACTCTGTCTTGAAGGTCTGCGACCCGAAGACTGCAGAGAATGTTGATCTGCGTGATATCCGCATTGTGAAGAAGGTTGGAGGCACAATTGAGGACAGCGAGATGATTGATGGTGTGGTCCTCAACCAGCCCGTGATCAAGAGCGGCGGCGGTCCCACAAGAATCGAGAAGGCGCGGATAGGTCTTATTCAATTCCAGCTGAGCCCTCCCAAGCCGGATGTATGTTGTTTGCACTTTCAACCGCTCAGGGGATTTGAAACTGACACTTTGAACTTTAGATGGAAAACCAGATCGTGGTTAACGACTACCGCCAGATGGACAAGATCCTGAAGGAAGAGCGTCAATATCTTCTCAACATGGTTAAGAAGATCCAGAAGACCAAGTGTAACGTTCTTCTGATCCAGAAGTCCATTCTCCGTGATGCTGTCAACGAACTCTCCCTGCACTTCCTTTCCCGTCTCAAGATTCTCGCCATCAAGGATATCGAGCGTGATGAAGTTGAGTTCTTGTGCAAGTCTCTTGGCTGCAAGCCCGTCGCCAACGTCGACTCTTTCACCGAGGACAAGCTCGGTACCGCCGACCTCGTCGAGGAAGTCCAGGCCTCCGGCGCTCGTTACGTCAAGATCACCGGTATCAAGGCACCTATTACCGCATACAACCAGACAGTTTCCATTGTTGCCCGCGGTGCTAACAGCCTCATTCTCGATGAGGCTGAGCGCTCTTTGCACGACGCTCTGTGCGTCATCCGCTGCCTCGTCAAGAAGCGCGCCATGATTGCTGGTGGTGGTGCTCCCGAGGTTGAGGTTGCCCACGCGCTCGCCAAGCGCTCCCGTGAGCTTACCGGAACGGAAGCTATCTGCTTCAAGGCTTTCGCCGATGCCATGGAGGTCATCCCCACCACCCTCGCCGAGAACGCCGGTCTCAACTCCATCAAGGTTGTGACCGACCTCCGCCACCGTCACGCCCAGGGCCAGCACAACGCTGGTGTCAGCATTCGCAGCGGTGGTGTTAAGGACGATATCACAGAGGAGAACATCTTACAGCCTCTGTTGGTCAGCACCAGCGCAATTGAGCTGGCTGCGGAGACTGTGAAGATGATCATGAGAATTGATGACATTGCTCTGTCGCGGTAAAAGCCCTTCGGCGGCCGCTAACGTGAGCTGTATGATGGAAAGCGAATCAATCGCGATGAGTAATTCAAAAAAATATCCCGTTCCTACATAAAATCACTCTCGGACTTGTACAAACTTCTGGCTACATCATTATCTATGGGATTCACGAATCTGCCCCTGTACTGTAGGATGATGGAAGATATCTCCAATGCAAAGCTGGCGTTGTGTTGAGGTCTAGATGTCACAGTCGTTCACTTGAAATACCCTGTGACTCCAACTTGTAACCTTGGAAGGTTCAAATGTTTGTGACGTTGTAACATAATTGAGACGTATTAATCTGTATATCTATGTCCACGGGTACCTTCAACCTTGGAAGTTTGTGTGGGCACTTGGTCAGATGCCTTCCCAGGGCTATACTTCAACTGTCCCCAGGGCCGAGATATACCGCACATGGGCAGCGTATTATATGTTTACTGCCTCAGCACACCATATACTTTCACAATTTGTCACTGGCTAATCTCTGGATCAGGTGGCAACATCCTTGTTCCACAATGTCCGAATTGAGAATGAATAAGAATTTTTGGAGCTGGATAAGTCTGAATAGCCCTTTGTCCATGCCAAGAGATGGCCTCGGTCCGTGGGTTTTACAACATCCCCAGCTTTTCGAAGTTTCCTCTCTCAACAGTCAAGAATTTGGAATTGAAACCGAGTATGGGATATGAACCCTCAGTGAACACCTAATTATATACGCGAGAGTTACCCGCCCAATTTTTGTTGGCGCTTGTCTCAGTGAGGTCAGCGATAAGAGAGATAGCGTGATCGGGACGCTTCGCTGTGAACCCCGATCCACCAGCAACAATCATGGGGAAGCTCGACGAAGGGACCTCAGAGTCCGCACCGCTCGCCCGTCAGCGGTCCGAATCGCTCGCATCGCAAACCTCAACAGACTCTGACTTATCCATCGCCTCCGCAGCGTTCATGGAGGGCCTCAAGGGAGGCAACACGATACCGATGGACGGAGAAGGGGAGAGATACCGGGATATAGAGGATGGAGGGGAGAGAGGGTCAGAAGAACCCCTCATACCGAGTGGAAAGAAAGCAAGCTCTTCAAGCCGCCTGCGCCAGATCCTGTGGGGGCTCGTCCTGCTCTGTGTTGGAGGCTGGGTACTTGCCTTCGTGCTGTTCTTGGCACAGAAGCGACCTGAGGCGGCAACTTCGTCCACTCCAACGGCGGGCGTCTTGTCCAACACAGCGGCAACAACTCATGAACCAGTTGCCTCTGCCGATGACGCCAGCCATGGGAACCCCGTGACCCTCGAGCAGGTCTTGAAGGGCGCCTGGCAGCCTCGAGCCCACGCAATCTCTTGGATTGCAGGCCCGAATGGCGAGGATGGTCTTCTAGTAGAGAGAGGCGAAGAGCAGAATGCGTATTTGCGGGTGGAGGACATCCGCAACAGCAAGGACGGCGTCAACAACCTCGAGGCGAGGGTGTTGATGAAGAAGAGCTATATATCATTCGATGGTAAGATTTACCAAGCAACCAAGACCTGGCCCAGTCCGGACATGAAGAAGGTCTTGGTCATGACTGATGCCCAGTCCAATTGGAGACACTCGTTCTTTGGAAAGTACTGGGTATTCGATGTGGCAACACAGAAGGCCGAGCCACTTGACCCTGGCAACCTGAGCGACCGAGTCCAGCTGGCAGTGTGGTCGCCTACATCCGATGCAGTGATTTTTGTTCGCGAACAGAACCTTTTCTTGCGGAAACTGGGCTCCTTGAAAGTGACCACTGTTACCAAGGATGGCAACGAAGATCTCTTTTACGGTATTCCAGATTGGGTGTATGAGGAAGAGGTTTTCCAGGGCAACAAAGGCACTTGGTGGTCTGAAGATGGTAAATTTTTGGCGTTCTTGAGAACGAACGAATCTGCTGTCCCCGAATACCCTGTCCAGTACTTCCTTTCTCGGCCGTCAGGCAAAGAGCCACCCCCAGGACTCGAGAATTATCCCGAAGTCAGCCAGATCAAATACCCCAAGCCAGGCAGCCCGAACCCAGTCGTCACCCTACAGTTCTACGATGTTGAGAAAGCGGAGGTTTTCTCATTTGACTTGCCAGAGGACTTTGACGACGCCGAACGAATCATCATTGAGATTGTTTGGGCGTCTGAGGGTAAGGTCTTGATTCGAGAGACCAACCGAGAGAGCGACATTGTCAAGATATTTGTCATGGACACGAAGGCCAGAACCGGCAAACTTGTGCGATCAGACGATGTCGCATCTCTGGATAATGGCTGGGTCGAGCCTTCACAGTCCACTCGTGTCATTCCTGCCGACCCAAAGAATGGCCGGCCGCATGATGGCTACATTGACACTGTTATATATGAAGGCTATGATCATTTGGCCTACTTCACACCCTTCGAGAATCCCGAGCCTGTCATGCTGACCAAGGGCAATTGGGAGGTGGTCAAGGCACCGTCGGCTGTGAATCTAGACAAGGGTCTGGTATACTTCGTTGCTACGAAGGAGGCCCCGACTCAGCGTCATGTATACTCAGTCAAACTCGACGGATCCGGCCTTCGGTCTCTGACTGATACATCCTTGCCAGGATACTTCGATGTCTCGTTCTCCGACCGAGCCGGATATGGTTTACTGAGCTACAAAGGCCCAGAGGTACCATGGCAGGCCGTGATAAACACTCATGGTGACGAGATCGATTTTGAAACACTCATTGAGGAGAACACCGAACTCGTCAAGATGGTGAAAGACTTTGCTATTCCAGAGCAGGTGTACTCCAACGTAACTGTCGATGGTTACACGCTCCAGGTTGTCGAGCGTCGCCCTCCAAACTTCAACCCTGCCAAAAAGTACCCGGTACTTTTCTTTTTGTATGGTGGGCCGGGCTCCCAAACAGTTGATCGCAAGTTCCAGATCGACTTCCAGTCATATGTCGCCTCAAGTCTGGGCTATATTGTTGTGACAGTAGATGGCCGCGGCACAGGGTTCATCGGCAGAGAAGCTCGATGCATCATCCGCGGCAACATCGGTCACTATGAAGCCCGCGATCAGATCGAGACTGCCAAAATTTGGGGCAGCAAGAGCTATGTTGACGAAACCCGTATGGCTATCTGGGGCTGGAGCTATGGAGGCTTCATGACCCTCAAGGTGCTTGAACAAGATGCCGGTGAAACATTCCAATATGGCATGGCCGTAGCACCAGTAACAGATTGGAGATTCTATGGTAAGCACTTCAGCATCCTAAGTTTCATTCGCATCATCAAACTAACCTGTATTCTCACCTTTACAGACTCTATTTATACAGAACGTTACATGCACACCCCCGAGCATAACCCCTCAGGATACGACAATTCATCCATCAGCGACGTTGATGCCCTGAGCCGTAACGTTAGATTTTTGATCATGCACGGTGTCGCTGATGACAATGTTCATCTTCAAAATACCTTGGTGTTGATTGACAAGCTGGACTTGGCAAATATTGACAACTACGACATGCAGGTGTTCCCTGATTCTGACCATTCTATCTACTTCCACAACGCGCACACCATTGTCTACGAACGTAAGTCTTCTTCTCTTCCGTTTCATCACCCTCAGCTTTTCTTCTCAAAGAACGAAGTTAACCTTAAACACAGGCCTTTCGAGCTGGCTCATCAATGCGTTCAATGGGGAATGGAGTCGTATTGCGAATCCCCAACCATCACCCATTTGAGAAGGCACGGAACCCCCGATAGACTGTTATCCACGAATTTCTTCGTGGATTTTGTCTGCTTCCAAGGGTTGACCTTGGATAGACTGAATATTGCTTCAGCTATGGATATATCGCCTTTTGCCCTAGATCAAGCACATACTGCATCTGGCACATTTCGGATGACAATGGGATGAATTCATGCATTTTATGGTCGATTTGCATTGAGTAATTAAGACTAGAATATGATAAGGGAGAGTAATCGCTAGGCATGTCACAATCTTCTCAACGCTTCAAACAGGCAGACACGAACTGGTATAAAGATAAAACAAAAATATGGACACCTGGCTTTTTCAAATATTTCCAGCGGCTTATTCCAAAAGCCTGATTCGACACCGATAAATGCAAATATGAACAAAATAGCAATAAGAGAAGTATACAGGAGTGCAGTATGTGCAAGGGATAGAGGGGGTTGGTGTTGTAGAATGAGAGCATGGAGCTCAGGTTAGGACAGAAAATGCCTTAACCACTGGGAAGGAGTCCGCCAGCTTTCAGGAAGTCATCTCTGTTGGCGACGCTCACATCCGAGTTACGGTAGGGATTGAAGTCCTCACGATGCAGACCACGTAGCTGTTCCCGACCAGCGGTCGAGACGGAGCGTGCACCGGACCCAGCGCGGGAGTGGGCCTGAGGACGGGGGCTCAGGACAGACAGCCTCTGGCTCGAAGTCCACAAGGGTGATTTGTTGCCCGGAGAGTTGGTGGACATCATGGACTGCCTAGGCGCAAAGACGGGCAAGCGAGCAAAGGACTCGGTATCCGTGGAGATGTTGCTCATGCTCATGAAGGAAGCATCAGACATCGGACGGTGGTAGGTACCCCGACCAGGGGCCTGAGACGCGGAGCTGTACAGTGTAGAGATACCAGACTGGGCAGAGGAGCGCCAAGAGTGCACCGCGCCGCGGGGGATTGTGATGATCTCCTCATCGACGCCTGTCTCGATGGCAGCTGCCACGTCAGCGGGCTCGATTGGATCGCCCGCTGCGCGACTAGCCATCATCTTGGCGGATTTACCAATCCAGAGCATCTGCTCGTGCTCACGGAGGTACCGATCACCACTGAAAGACTTCTGCACAATCTTGCGGGTCATCATGCCGAGTTTGCGACGGTGTTCGCTCTTCTCGTACATGCGACGGGTGATTGCTGTCACGTCTTCCGCAGTGGGAGCAGAGGTGAGGACTGGTGCGGGTGAGGCGTCCTCGGCGTGCTTGCTCCATTCGCCCAGCATGGCAAGCATGCCGATTTGGGCTTTTGCCAGAGCAAGGGCGTCGTTGGGAGCCACGACAGCACTGAAGCGGGAGAAGTCATCTGGGTCACTGAGCACTCGAAGAGAGGCACCGACGTCTGTGCAGACGACTGGTGCACCGGTAAGAGCAGCCTCTCCCAGGGCAAGTGGAAGTCCCTCGGACAGAGAAGAGTTCAGGAACAGCCAAGTGTTCTCCAAAACCTTCATTGGGTCAGCAGTTCCACAAAGTGTGACTCTACCGCGGAGACCCTTAGATGCAATGATCTCCTGACACTCAGTGGAGTAGGTAGGAGCTTTGTCGATGGCACCGTAGATGTCCAAGTGGTATTCATCGAACTTCCACTGGTTGATGATGATATCTGCGGCGAGAAGAGCAGTCTTGATATCCTTGGCATACCACACATGAGACAACATGGTCACAGTGGGACGCTCGGACTTGATCTCCTTGACGGGCGCAAACTTCTGCATGTCAGTGATACCGTTGACGACAGGGTCAATCTTTCGGCGGAAGGTGTTGCGATGCTCGATGGTGCCTTGGCAGGTACCAATTTCGACCTCCCAACCGGGGTTGAAGAAATCGGCACAAGGAAGAATGATGTCGGCATGGTGGAGAGTCAAGACGGAGGTGATACGCATCAGACCAAGGAGAGAGTTTCGAACAAAGGGCGAGAGTTTGCAAAGAGCAGACGACAAGCAAAGATTTGTCTCACGCCAACTGATAGCGTGATCCCAAATTTGCAAAGTGCAGTTACGCTTGATCTTGCATACAACACCATAAGAGGCACTGACACTGTGGTGCGAGGCCTGGAAGGTCGAGGGGATCTTCTCGGGCACAGGAATCGAGAAAATGAAGAGGTAGCGGTACCAAAGTTCCAGGGCGACGTCGAGAGATGCCAGAGTAGGAAGCTCAGTATCAAACCACTCAGACGACGGGATGGTGTTTGACATTTCCTGGGTCAGCCACAGATCGCGCCAACTTTGCTTGACCATATCACTGTTCCACACTTGGGTCCAGTGACGGGATTCCTGGAAGTATGTGTTCAGATTGACCAGTGCTCGCGTGGCTTGATGAATATCCGATTTAGACAGGTGGACCGCGCGGGCACCCTTGACCAAAGCTGTGAGAATCGGAATGAAGTTCATCTTGATGTCGAATTCGCTCGCAGAAGTCACATTGTCAACCTCGGCGTCCAGCTTGTTGTGGAAGAGACCGTGAGTCGGGGTAAGGAAATCCATACCCCAGAGCGGGATGAGCTTGAGAGACTGAATGTTCTGTTCAGTCTGATGCTTGGGGACACCGAAATCGTTTGCTGACTCGCAAATCATGTGCCACTTGATAGTTCGCAGGGAGTTGATCATGTCTCGGCGGCAAGCAGAGACACCACCACCTTCATTAGGCCAAGTACCATTGTCGGCTGCCATGACATGGAGAGTTTTGTCAGTGTCGGTACCGAAATTCTTCGAGCGAGTGTTGACAACAGCGTCACCTCCAGGTCCAAAGTTGAGCAAGTCAGTGATCTTCACAGCGAGAGGGGTCCAGCTGGAAATGTTGTCGTCCAAGTCGGCACTGGCCATGATGGCATCGGCTCGAAGGTCCATGTACTTCTTTGCAGATCCAAGATTACCCCAATCACGGCTGCGCCAGTAGGGTGTGAGCACCTTGTCTCTGCGCAGAATGCGGTCATCCATCCAGCGAACAATGATGGCATCGAAGTCCACACGGTCCTTCCATGCTTTCCACATCAGTGAGCGAGCACGCGAAGTCGAAACCACAAAGCGCTTCTTGGTGAGTCCCAAGGTTCGAGTGAGCAGATTGGATTGCAGATTGTCGCAGTAGAAGAAGGGGTTGTCATGCACAAAGCTGGTGTATTTGGGCTTGGATAGGACACCGAGGTAATCGTGCTCAATCATGGGCGGAGTCTGGATTTTCTGTCCATTGATTGTGGTGAAGATTGTGGGATGGAACTTGTGATCGTACAGCCAGCGACTTTCGTAGACATCGGCACCTTGAACAAAGCTGGCTTCAGTGACCTTAGAGTGAGGAATCCAGCGCTCGACCTTCTCGGGATGACGACGCGGAGCTGCGCACCAAGACACAGTACAGCTGATGTGAGACAAGACGAACTCAGCACGCAAAAGTTCATCGCCGAAACGAGGGTTCTTGCGATAATGATACTTGAAGCGAATGAGATTGCCGTCCTTCATGTACGAACCAGATTCGATGAGACCCTTGCGGTTGTACTGCACACTTTGCAGGTGGTTTGCGCCCGACACGCAACGACGTCCCAGGGGAATGCGAGAAGAGGACTTTTTGCCGAGTTTGAAACCCTTCTTTCCAGGAGATGCGTAGTCGTAGTGGTATTCGTTGGTCACCTTGCCGTCTTTGAATTCCTGCTTGACAAGAAGCAGCATTTCACCCGAGTAGGTACTGACATACTTGAGAGACTTGACTTCCTTCGGCTCAGTCTTGTGCTCGCCAGCATAGTGATAGATCTTGAAGCCACCGTCAATTTCATGGTGTCTGAATGCGGTGAAAGTACCATCCAGACTCTGAACAATGACTCGGCTCTTCTTGATGTGGATTGTCATGCCCTTGGTCTCTTCCCACAGCCGCTTGACATTCTGGCGACCGTGGAACAAGAAGAACGAGAGACAGAAGTCTTGCATGAGCTTGGAGTAGACCCAGACCATGTTCATCAGGAAGACAGTAGGCACGCGGATCACCGTTGGCAGGTCCTGAGTGACGTGTTGGAACTCTCTTTGGAATTCTGGGTCTGCGACCAAAGCCACCACGAAGAACTTCACCATTGTTCCTAACTTGTGGTAGACATAGCTCACTGGAGATCTGATCATTGACAAAGCAATTGGAAGCTTTCGAGGCATGTAAGAAATGTACTTTGAAGTCTCAGGCTCCTTGGGGAGTGCGGCTTCTCCTGTTCCCCAATGAGCATAGTCTAGAACGCTGATCGCGGTTGCTGCGCCAAGGTTGCAACGTGCGACGTGAATATCGAGGTCATCGGTGTCGAAGTTGCAAAGATTCTGCTGGAGCCATTGACGTTGGCTGTCGGAAAGACTGCATTGCTGTCCCAGACAACGCTTCAATAACACATCGCGGACCTCATTAGGAAGTTTATCCCAGTGGAGATCAGCCTCAAATCCAAGGCACAGTTGACGGAGAAGCTCCTTCTTAGCCCAGCGCACAACTGTAGTGGTGTTGGCCTCCTCACGAAGCTGTCGAGCCATTGTGTGTGTGACACCACCTGAGACAATTGATCCTGCCAGCGATGCGTATTCGTGAGGAACACCCATCATCAACTCAGTAACCGCATGAAGCAGAGTCTCAGCAATGACTTGACAGTTTGCGCTAATATCGAGACGCTCATCCAGAAGTCCTCCAACTGTGATAGCCAGCTTCAACTGACTGCCAGTGCTGCAGCTCAGAGCACGAATACCGGGGCCCAAAGAGCCGGGAGAAACAAGTTCGATGATGACGTCGCCCTTTTCCCAGTATGAAATTGCAGAGTTTACAATGTTCTTTGAGAAGGGGAAAGCCTCTTCAATCCTGAGCTCTTCTCTGCGAGACAGCATGGCACTCTTGATTTCCACGCCTGGGTGGACTCCGGGGTTCAACCTGAATCTGGAATCACTAGGCAGAAGCGAGTAATTTTCAAAGAATGTCTGCAGCTCCTGCTGAGACCATTCGGGGTCTGACCAGGGGGTGGTGAAGGCGTGGAAAGTCCTGCCAAGCTCAACCGGCGAGTCTACCTTCTTTGGCATCCCCATCTTGGCATTCCAGATTGATAGGAAAGCAACAGTCCAGGTGGCAATGCCAAGTCCGATGATTTGAGAGTAAAGGAAATGAGGATAGGTAACCCTCAGAGCAATTCCGACCGGCAAGCCAACACAGATACCAGTGATGAGAGGCTTAAGGGCGTGCGGGCCAGTAAAGATTTTCGTGTATTGGTACCAGATCAGACCTGTGTAGGCCAAGACATAGGAGAAGAAGATGATGAAGCCTTCGACTGCTTCTTGGAATGTCCAGATAAGAGCAGTAGCGAGGGCCAGACTCCACACGTGCCACAAAAGGAATCTGAGCAGAACTCGCCAGTAGACTTTTCGGCGGAGTTGAACCTCCCTTTTCAAAGCCAAACGGATATCCTTTGCGGACTTGACAGTGTCCGGGGTTTTGCTTCCAAGAGCATCGTGTAGTTCTTGAGCTTTGGTGTCAATGAGCACAGCTCCAATCAGATAGTAAGCGAGGGCGAAGCCAACGGCCATTCGATTGGCATCATTGACAGCACCGGTAAGACCGAGGATACGATCACCGCTAAGGAGCTGAACCCATTTGTCCAGAAGTGCGATCACGAAGTAGAGGATACCACATCCAATCTCTTTGCTAGACTGGCGCCAGTGAACAAATGCATTGTGCAGACGGAGACCTTTCTGGGAGTTACGCAAAGTGTCGAGGGCGACCTTTGTCTGAATATTCCAGCCCGAGCTGAACGCAATCGGGCGAGGGACATCTGCGTAGCGACAGTACCAGTCCAAAAGGAAGTTGGTTGACTCCCAGTCGCGGGAAAGTTCAACAACCAGCTTGTCTTTAGACGCCCTGGAGAACATGCCGCGGTTTGCTTCCGCCACGACCTCTGTCGAGAGAGCTTCTCTTGCCAGCTTGAGAGCAGCGGGTTCACTCAACCCAGCAAAAACCTTCTCGTCGTTGTTTCCATGAGCAGTGATGTACCATTTGCGGATCTCAGTGTCATCGGTGCGGCGAACGTTCTGGTACCACGTTACCCACTTGGAAGTAACGTTGCGCAGGCAAAGTAAGAGAACACCAATGAAGACATAGATGACAGCAAGGTAGATGGCAGAGTCGTTGCCAGCCCAAGTTGTGATGATTGGCGACAAGAAGAGAATGGGAATGCAGTAGATGATTGACTTGCGACCTGACAAAAAGCTCGAGCCAGGGTAACTGAAACTCGCAAGAGAGGCAAAAGTCGAGAAGTAGATCGTCAGAGCGATCAGGTAGAGGTAGAAGATTATACCAGCACGAGGACCACGAACACCAGCAATGGCGACGAAGCCAATCAGACCACCGGCCACGGTAAAGGCAATACCTGCAATCAAGCGAATCAAGACAAACATGTTCGCCGCTGCGAAGGCCATCGAGATGAGGTAGTATGGGCCACCACAAGCGATCCAGGTACCGATTGCACCCGAAAGAAGCAAGGATATCATGAGTGCCATAGTCGCACTGTCTTGTTCTTCGTGGGTCATGGCGGCGGAAAGATAAAGACCACGTCCAACCATGGTCAGAAGGATGATGTCAATCAGGGCAGGAATGGCAAACACACTCAGGAAGGTGAAACGCTGGTAGCCGCGCATGACCTTGGGCTGTTCATCGGGGTTCACATCGATTTGGGCACCGGCATAGGAGGTAGCAAGTTGAGGAGCACCGTTCGCCCAGTTGGGCGGCTGGTGGTCTCCGTAGTAAGCCCTGAATCGATCAGAGAGGAGCTTTCCAAACACACTCGGAGCCACATCGAAGTACGCCTCACAGCGAGATCCAAGAGCAAAAGACTCGGCGAACGCGGCAGCTTGGTCGGGATGGTTGTTGAAGAGTGGGTTTCGATCAGTCACTTCGGCGTAGATCTCATCGAAGGCACCCTTTCGGGCAGCACAGAACAGCGCAAGGGCCATCATATCCACATAGGCATCAACAGATCCACCTTGAACAAGAGCGCAGAGACCTTCAGTGATAGCAGCGAGATCATCTTCACGGCGGTATCTCAAGACGTCGGAAAGCACGCGGTCGGCTTGGTGGAAGAGTTCCAGAGATGCCTCAACCGATGGATGCTTGCAACCTTGCTCCAAGTACCAGTCAATGCGAGATCTGATCAGTTCCTCCGTAGAAGTGGACTCTGCAAGATACCCAACTGTGTTGAGGGCCTTCAATTGAGCGAATGAAGGAGAGTCGACCAGTTGCTTGTGGATATATGCGCAGATGGCGTCCGAGAGCTCATTGTGGACATCGGTGAGAGACAGATGCTGCAAAAGAAGCAGACGCTCCTCGGGGCTAAGGCAGTCGATATCTTGAATAAGTCGACGAGGCAGACCAGTTTCGGGAGAAACATCTTGGGACCAGGTTGCGAAGGTTGCTTCGGCATCAAAGCAGACGTGTCGAGGGAATCCTTTGGCGGAGAGGAATGTGTGGAGAATAGTTCCAGCCAGACCCTGTGCATTCTTAGAAACGTAGATCTCGATTCCGTCGTTCTCCATTTCGAAAACAGCCCAGAAACGGGTATCGGTGCTCTTGCGTAGACCGGAATCGAGCGCAAGGTTCACGTGCAACATGTCATTGGTCGCCCAGTGAGCGAGCTCCCTGATCGAGCTTGCCAGATGATTCTCGTCTTGAGAGAGGTCCAAGGAGTCATAGAATTGACGCAATAATGTTCCAATGCTCTGAATTTTGGTGGTCGGCACAGGGTGAAGCAGATTGAGGGATTTGAGACGTTGTTGAGACTGAACAATTTCGGCGAAAGCGAGTGGTGTGGAATCAGAGCCAAGAGGGAAACAACCGAGGGAGTTATAAGCCATGCCGGACATCGAGACCGAGAGAGGGCTACCCTGAGATTTCACCTGTGCGACCCACTCTGGGGGATCACGGAGTCGGGCTGTCGGGCTCTCAAGAGCCTTCGATTCGTATTCAGATGAGTCTAGCAACGCATCGACAGCGGGGAAAAGTGGCTTGAGTACGTTCCAGCCATCGTTGGCATCCGGCGAAGGCATGATGTTCAGATTAGCACGCCAAACATCATGGGTCTTCATAATTTCCGCTTCCTTCAACCAGCCAAAAGCCGGGAGAGGTTCGAGAGTTGAAACGTTCTTGTCAGCGTCGTGGAGTGCAGATTCAGGGCCAATCCATGTAATTGCGCTATAAAAGCCGCACCATTGAATGGACCGACGAACTATTGCGTTTGGAATGGTCACATTGTCGTCAACCGTTTCCCAAGCCATGACCACGAAGTCTCTCATGCAGGATTCGGAAACAAACGCCTTGATCGTTGCTTGAAGCTCACTCATCTGGAAGTAGTCGCGCTTCTCGCCCTGTGCTAGGATGCTAGCATTGCGAATGACCAGACCAGCCACAGCACTACTTTGCACGGCTTTGCGATCTTTCAAGAACTTGGGACCCTCTGTCTCGAGGTATACAGCTAAACCAAGATCACTGATGGTCTCGAGCAGCTTTCGCCGGGCGGTAGGGCGGAGGACATCCTCCCAGTTGGCCAGTAGTATACCAGAGAAAGCAGTTTCGTTGAAGCTGCTGGCGAGCAGCTCCTCGACCTTTTCGACGACAGCCAATGGAGATGCTTTGGCTGATAGAACTTTTGCGAAATCAATACGGCCCAGAACATGAGTGTGCTGATGTCTTGAAATGGCTTTGGCGACACCGTTCTGGAATGGATCTACGATCAAGACGTCCCATTCTTGCAACAGCTTCTCCTGTGACGCAGTGGGTGGGTTCTCAAAGCTACCCAAGTAAACTCCAAAGCTCGCGGGCTTTGTTTTACGCGGAGGAAGTTTGACCAGGTCAAGCTCTCGGTTTGCGAGCTTGCTCAGACGGGTTGAGACACTGGAAGATACAACGTCCGGTGGCGGTCTCGACTAAAGATAGACCCAAGTCAACACCCAAACCTTCGATCATTTGTAGATAGAAGCTAGTCATATCTTACCTTGTAATATTTGAGTAGTCTCCTTGTTCCAGAATATATGATAGAGGCAGAGCCAATGGTGATAGTGAGTAGCAAAACTCCAATGAATACCTGTACATCAGTTAGCAAAACCACATCGATAGCTTCCCTGACGAGCACGAGCACGAGCACGAGAACACTTCTCGTCAGGTTGTAAAGATAACCAGAAAGAACATACAAACTGCCACCAATGCCCTTTCATGGATCCCCAGCCAAGGGGATTTGGCCTGACCGGAAGGTGGTCCGTCATTTTCGAGGCGAGTCCTCGTCTGCGATAGTTGACGCCAACCGAGCGACAAGGTTATAATGAACCAAGTATAGATGAAACCCTTTCAAGCGCACTCAGCACATAGCGATGTTAAACGAGCGACTTTTTGTAAAAGGCAAAGGGAGCCAAAAAAAATATTCGGCGAGAGCACAAGCTATGTTGACAAAGTGATAAGGTAAAGAGTAGTGGGGGGGAATGGCTCAAGTGAATACCCACTTCTCCAAGCCTCAGTTCAGCACACAAGTTTGCCTCCCGGGGTTCCCCTGCTTGCAGTGTCAGGGGGCTAGGAAAAAAAGAAGGAAAAACAAAGCTATAGCTTCGCCTCTTTTCGACTGTTTGGGACAAAGGTAATCGCTATGGCCGGGGATCAGTCTAGGCGTCTATTAAAGCAACGATCTCGAAACCATGGGGCAAAAATAGCACACTAAAGTTTTTTTTTAAAAATTTTTTCTTTTGTATGCAGGACTCAGGACTCCGTCAGCCACTAAGGGACGCACCAGGGCTGGCCAACGAGGACCGTGGAGCTAAATTCCCTTTTGGGCATGTTTGCTGCCATGTGTGGCACGGCCATGCGATTGATATCGTGGCAATTGACACCTCGATCCCACACCCTGGGTCGGGTACCTGACCGCACTCGTTTGCTCATCTCCAGACACATCTTTTCTTCAGAAATGAAAGGGTCTATCTAGTCTAACGGATGCATCTCGAAAAGAAACAAAAATAGCACATGGAAAAAATTAATTAATTAATGAAACTTGAGGAGAATTGATGCATTCTATTAGGCACGGGCTAGAATCAGTATACCGTTCTGCGCTGGCTGGTTGAGACAAACCGGGGATAGTGTAAAGTCTTGGCAAGGAAAGAAACAAAAAAGAAACAGCCGAAAATGCCAAATAATCGAAATGCTCACAAAGCTCTCCATCGAAAGGTCCCAGTTACTAAACCCCAAAAGGGTAAGGTGTTGGCCGAGATGGAAACGAAAGACGGGAACGCCGTATGATCGTGTAACTGAAAATTACCCCGTATTGGCCGTATGGCGATACGCGTCCGTATCCGTGATACATCCGAGTACGATCCACAATAGGCACAAGTACAAGACTGCATACAACTCATCGCCAATGACTTCCCCACGCCAAGGTTGGGACCTGACGGGTCTCCGCTTGGCCGATAAGCCCCTGGGCGCACCTCGCACCGCTTGCTGATTTTTCTTTGGGAGCCCCAAGTTTTACCCACTTAGTGATAGCGCCCTCGGCGTTAAGGAGAATGTGCGGCGGCCCCGAAAGCCCAGTATGCGGTGCAATGTGCCTTCGGAGCTTTTTTTTTTCTGGTTCTTTTTGCTTTATGCGTTATGGTCCCATATTTCGATTGGCTAAATCGAGTCCATCGGCTTTCGACTCATTTATTATTTTTATCTGAAGTACCAAATTAGACAAAGGAATTAATTCTCGCATCCACCATACGCCATGGCCCTCCCCTGCAGCAGATTTCTCACCTGGCCCTGCCAAGATCAAATTCTGATTGTCCAATAACATCCCTGCTTGACTATGCCAACATTACGGATGTCTCTCGAATTTCCCCATTCACAAATCACCCGATCTCAGCCCCCCCCTCTCGGGAGCAGGAGCAATTAGCCTCCTACTCCCATTTCCAGAGAAGCTAAACGCCACCTGGAGAGACAAGTGGACACACCGAGTGAGATTTTAGATCGGAGCGAGAGTATCCTAGACCTAATTAAACGGTAGCAGATGGGTAGACACAAAAGGCGATAGGCTTGAAGCCCGTAGCCGACCCACGAGGGTTGTATAAAGGTGATGATCATGCACTTGATGTGGTGGCACACGCAAGCTAAGTCCGTTCGTTCTGCATTTCGTATCGCATTTCCCTAGCTGTCAGTCGTTAGTGCTCTCGTCGTGCATATTGTGTGACCCCCCATTTCTGTCCGTGCCTGTACCTGGTCAAGATCAAGATGGTTGCCGTGCCAGTCTGGGCCTTGAAGATCGGCTGCTTCTATGGCCTTATAACCTGCGACACTGCCCCAGGTGTTTGGCCTGAGAACACACCCACTGTCGTTGCCTATCACCCTCCAACCTCGACTCCTTCCAGCACTCCTAGTAGTACTGGTGTGAGCTCGACTGCGGTTGTCACCACTTCTCCCTCGTTTACCCCCTCTGTGTCGGTTTCTGTCTCTGTCTCGGCCTCTACTCCTATTGGAAGTGGTTCGTCCATTGACACTGTTGCCCCGACCAGCACCCCTGGTGCTTCTACCTTCGTTACTCAGACCTCTTCGGGATCTGTTCCTTCAGGCTCTGCTTCGAGCTCTGTTATTGTCACTGTCCCATCAGCCTCTGCTAGCACCCCTGCTCAGAGTGGGTCCTCTGTGATCGGTTCCGCCTCTAGCTCCATTGTTTCACCATCATCTGCCGCTTCTTCCAACCCGGCCTCTTCCTCGCCTGCGTCCAGTGGCGTCTCTTCATCGGCTACTCTCCCATCTGGAAGCTCTTCCTTGATCGTCACCGCCTCATCTGCTGCCTCTAGCAGTTCGGTCTTCTCCTCGTCTGCTGCTTCGTCTTCCGTTGCTGCTTCGTCTTCCGTTGCTGCTTCGTCTTCCGTTGCTGCTTCGTCTTCCGTTGCTGCTTCGTCTTCCGTTGCTGCTTCGTCTTCCGTTGCTGCTTCGTCTTCCGTTGCTGCTTCGTCTTCCGTTGCTGCTTCGTCTTCCGTTGCTGCTTCGTCTTCCGTTGCTTCGTCTTCCGTTGCTTCGTCTCACGTAGCCTCGTCGTCCTCTCTTATTGCTTCGTCGTCCATTGCTTCGTCGTCCATTGCTTCGTCGTCCATTGCTTCGTCGTCCATTGCTTCGTCGTCCATTGCTTCGTCGTCCATTGCTTCGTCGTCCATTGCTTCGTCGTCCATTGCTTCGTCGTCCATTGCTTCGTCGTCCATTGCTTCGTCGTCCATTGCTTCGTCGTCCATTGCTTCGTCGTCCGTTGCTACTTCGTCTTCTGTTACTGCTTCATCCTCTGTTGCTGCTTCATCCTCGATTGTTGCTTCGTCTTCCGTTGCTTCGTCATCCGCTGTTTCATCGTCCTCAATTTTTGCTTCATCTTCTGTTGCTTTGTCGTCCGTTGTCTCATCCCACTTGGCATCATCCTCGGCTGTTTCATCTTCAGCTATCTCTTCCTCGGTTGCTTCATCTGCACCTGTATCTTCCAGCGCCTCAGTGACTACTCCCATCATGTCATCCACTGCCATTTCCATCTCGGCGACCGCGTCGGCCACGCCACTCAACCACGCCGCGGTTGCAGCCAACATTCTCGTTATTGCCAGAGATGCTGCCTCCGCTGGCGTTGCCAGCTCTGGTCTCAACGGATACGGTATCCCATTCACCCACCTTATCGTTCCCTCTGGTGGTGTTGCCCTTCCATCTCTTAACGGCACTGCCGGAGGAAACTTCGGTGGTATTGTTGTCGCATCCGAAGTTAGCTACGACTATGGTACTCTCGGATTCCAAAGTGCTTTGACCACCGACCAGTGGAACCAGCTTTACGCTTACCAGCTCGAGTATGGTGTTCGCATGGTCCAATACGATGTCTACCCGGGCCCCAACTATGGTGCTACTGCCATTGGAGGCTGCTGTGACACTGGTGTCGAGCAGCTTGTTTCTTTCACCGATACCAGTGACTTCGCTACCTCTGGTCTTAAGACTGGTGCTGGTGTCAGCACTTCTGGCTTGTGGCATTACCCCGCTACTATTAGCAACACTACTTCCACTAAGCAAATTGCTTCATTTGCTGCTACCACTGGTTTCACCACTGACAGCGTTGCTGCTGTCATTAACGACTTTGATGGCCGTCAGCAGATGGCCTTCTTCATTGGATTCGATACTACTTGGAGTGCTACCTCTAGCTACCTGCAGCATGCCTGGATTACTTGGATTACCCGTGGTCTCTATGCTGGATACCGTCGCGTGAACTTGAACACCCAGATTGATGACATGTTCCTCGAGACTGGTCTCTACTCTCCCGCCGATGTCAACTTCCGCATTCGCCCTGAGGACTTGACCAACGTTGCCACCTGGACCGATTCTATCAACGCTATCATGCCCGCTGGCAGCTCCTACTTCGTTGAAGTCGGACACAATGGTAACGGTAACATTGAGAACGCCTCAGACAGCTCCGATGCTGGCTGGTCGACTTGCGGAGCCGCCATCGAATATGATTCCCCCGCTGATACCGCACTCGAGTTCCAGAAGCCTCTTGGCACCGGTACCGACTTGTGGCCTACCACCCCCAAGACCTATGACTGGACCTCCACTTGCAATGCTATGGATGAGCTCCTCATCTGGTGGACTAACGAGAGCAACCTGAACAAGTTTGGTCACATTTCCCACACCTTCACCCACGAGGAACAGAACAACGCCACCTACGCCGATGTCTACAAAGAGATCAGCTTCAACCAGGCCTGGCTCAAGGCTGTTGGAATCGACAAGGCTACCAAGTTCACTTCCAACGGTATCATCCCCCCTGCCATCACTGGTCTTCACAACGGTGACGCCCTGAAGGCTTGGTGGGATAACGGTATTACCAACTGTGTTGGTGACAACACCCGCGCTCCTCTGTTGAACACTGAGAATGCTATGTGGCCCCTCTTCACCACCGTTGCCAACAACGGTTTCGATGGTATCCAGGTTAACCCTCGCTGGGCCACCCGTATTTACTACAACTGTGACACTCCTGCTTGCACTCTGCTTGAATGGATCAACACCTCCGCTGGATCTGGTACCTTCGATGACCTTCTCGCAGTTGAGAAGGCTGACACCATGCGCCACCTCTTTGGTCTTTACCACGATGGCTACATGTTCCACCAGGCCAACCTTCGTAACGCCGATGTTGACGCCATCACCATCAACGGAGTCTCTAAGAAGTGGTCCATCATGGAGGCTTGGGTTGAGACCGTTGTCCAGGAGTACACTCGCCTGGCTAGCTGGCCCATCGTGACTCTCACTCACCAGGAGGTAAGATAGAACCCCATCTGCCAACTTAAAACACGTTACTAACTTTAGCAGATGTCCGCCGCTTTCCTGGCCCGATTCAACCGTGACAAGTGTGGTTACTCTCTGAGCTACGCCACCAGCAACAAGCAAATTACCGCTGTCACCATCTCTGCCACCGGCAACACTTGCACTGACCCCATTCCCGTGACCTTCCCTGTCGCTCCCACTAGCACCCAGGGCTTCGCTACCGAGCAGCTCGGCAGCGACCCTCTGACCGTCTGGGTCCAGCTCGCTGGCTCCCCTGTCACTTTCACTCTGTCTTCTGCCATTCCCTTGTAGAAAGTTTGATGTACGATTGACCTGTCTTAATTTGACAAGCCGATCCATTCCCTTCATTTGTTGATCACTCATCATTTTCATTTTAAACTTGTGGATATCTCTTCGGATGTCAATAATGGTTTCTATATACGCGAAGGAGAAAACTTTGCCCTTCTGTTGATACGAATATTGAATGCCCTATCCTAATGAATGAATCAATTCCAGTTTGCTTGCACAAAAACACAAAAAACACATGGCATTTCAGGAATACCTGATTGACCATGTTCTCGTACAGAAATAAGATGTTAGCCGGAACGGAGTATATTTCAATTAATTCACTCTAAAGCCTTCCGACACGTCATCTGGCGGTCTGACACGGGAACGGGTCAGCAATCCCCGCTGCAGGTCCGAGGAGACAGCCCTGTGCGAGCCATGGGACAGTCCATCTGTGAGTTTTACTGTCCGACTGCAGGTGATCTAGAATGAAAGTTGCTAAAACATACTTCCTCCCATCTTCACCCTTGGAAACTCTCGGGTCATGATCCACGGGAAAAGAAAACTCTGCCGAAAGAGCCCAGCCATCGAGAGCTAATCGGCTTGGCAGAACGAAACGGGCCAAGCCAATTATGTCTGAGCCAAACAAGGCCAAGGGAAAAATGTCTCTGAATACTATATCGCCCTAACAGGACGTTAGCCCCGACATCCAACCACCCGAGCCCGTGCCAAGTGATGCCTCGGAGAATTTGGAGATCCGGTGTCTGATGCCGGAGCAATATGGATGCAGAGGTAAGCTGGTACTTTCACCAACCACATGCAACTGCAAGCGTGGAGGCTCATGCGGTTCTGTGGTTGCACCATGTTGTTCACGCTTAGGCACAAAGTACGGCGTATGGAGTACATGTACAGGAATCCACTTTCCATGCATTGTGCATGGAGGTCGCGGGGGAGGCGGCACACGGGGGAGGCGATACACGAGGCTCGTCTATGAACCCCATGAGTCAATTACTTGATTGAGCCAAATACGAGGCTCAGCGCCCGATTTGGAATGACAGTCCATCATATGGTGCCATTTTGGGGTATGCATTGAACTTCCTCGCCTGCATCGCAGTTTGTACTTTTTGCCGAACTACTTCGAATGTTCGGTGCTTACTCTAGTGATCAGTCCGTCTTTCTCGCTAATCCCTCCGCGTTATGCCTGACCTGTCTTTCTTTCCACGGGAATATCTCACAACTCGAACTTTTAAGTTCAGAAATAGATACGAAGTGAGGAGTCGTAGTGGAATTCATCCTGAGATCTGAATCTAATGGGTGTGATCGAACAGGTAAAGCATACCCCGTTAAGGGGTGAAATCTTTCGAGTACTCAACCTACTAGAAGCAACTTGTACTAGACCCAATCTTGGCACGGCTCGAGCCATTCAAACTCGGACAAGATGTCTTATTAATAATCTCGTATAGAGAATTGCGATTTCGCGTCTCAGGAAGCGGGTGTGGCGTTCAACGAAATTGCGGGAAGGAAGAATCAGGCGATTGGGTTATTTAGGATTAGATCCACGCGCCATCTTTGTGTCCACCTTAGCGTACCTTCGGCTCGCTAGCCTAAACAATGTGGATTTTGAAGACTTATAGGGAAGGTGTGTCATGCTAATACAAATCAGAGCACTCGGTAATTGTATTCAATTCTGAAAGGCGCACATGGACATTTCAGTGGTCATTCTGGAGCTGATTTTGAATGTTAAGTACCACACTAGGAATGAGTTGTGCTCATAGATTGCATCCGACAGCCTTATTTGAACGGGAGCAACCTTGGAAATGCGCTGATCATCTCATCCGAACAAGTGGATGAGCACAGACTGATTTACAAGTCGACTGATCACCTGAAGATTTCAAACTCAGATTTGGTCGGGTTTGACTAGTTTGATTTAGGGCTAGGCTATATTACCGGTGGATTGCGATACTGAAAATACAAAGCGCGCTCGGGGGTTGTGTATTATTACCAAAGTTACCAAACATACCGTGTTTGCAAACCCTTGGAATTCCCTCGCGAATCTCTCAAGGCGCTTGCCAGCGCATGCAGCTAGCTTCACCTTGATCATTGGTAATGTTCCAAGTGCAAACATCAGGTGGAAAGAAACTTGATCTCTCTATTTTGAATCATGAGCTTTGTTCCTTCGGGGAGTACCATTGGGTCATCCGCAGACGTAACATGATTTGGGAATGCCTCCATCTCTCAGTATTCCATACTGGTATCCCGGCTCTCGGCCGTTGGCGGCATGGAAGCCCGTTTTGGCGTGGTCATCCTTGGCGTGACTCTGTTTGTTCGATGTTTTTTTGCGTGTTTCTCCATTCTATTTTGGGTTCCGTGGGCGCATACTAGGAACACCCGTCGCGCCCTTTGTTTATACGTGACCGGCAAAAATCACCTTGGCAATTCTGGAGTCGACTGTCACCCCCCTGAACGCCCAAGGCTGTGTGGCTGGAAAATTTGATCTCTTGTCTGTTGCTGACATTAAGGGAGGACGAGGTAGCCCCCTTCCCTCCATACTCCGTACCTTGCAAGTTGTTAGAGTAGCATATCAGATCAATATAATATCGGGGCAGATAATCTGCTGAGATCGGATCAGCAAGTGGTTCCACCACCTTAAATTCGCCTATTGACTGAGACCAGTTGGGCGCAGAAAACCCAAAGACCGGCTCTTCCACCGCCCGCTAGGCTACCTCATTTCTTGCATTCACACCTAATCTTCTTTGTTTCGTGATCACCGTCGACCCTACCTATTTGAGTATTTTAAGGGTCTTCTGACAATCTCAGGTCCTCTTCTGCCCTCTAAGGCTTAGCTTTTGCTTTTTTATCAGTGTAACATCCCCGTCTTCCCGATCGCTGTAAACGCTCTGGATTGCCACTCAGCCCCGTTGGTCTGGGCACTTTGGACCCCTTGGAACTGAGCTTAAAGATGCCAATCTGCCGATCTATCGGCTGATCTTCACGTCTCTCTTTTAATCCACCCCAACCCCCCCTCGTTATATACCTCGCGGGTGTTCGTTGGGCTCTTGCGCTTGACCTCATCACCTTAGTAGAGTCAAGCCGCTGACTTTCTCCAATCATTTCATTCATCCGCGCCCATCCGCATTTCATTTCATTTCAATGGGCGAGCTGTCCAAAGGAGGATGGTGGGCTTGGTCCACCAAGAAGAAGGTCCTTATCCTTGGAGGAATCACCTTCATCATCATCGCACTGGGTGTCGGTCTAGGTGCTGGCCTGGGAATAGGCCTCAAGGGCGGAGACGATGATAACGACGACGATAGCGGTAGCGACACCGGCACCGGCACGAATACCACAACGCCAACCAACACCACGGTCAAATGGCAACCAGCGGTTGGTACTAAGTGGCAGATTGTGCTGAAGAACCCGATCAACGATACCTCAGTTGACGCTCCTGTGTACGATCTTGATCTGTTTGATAATGAGGCAAGCGTGATCACGGACCTTCACGACCTCGGCCGCAAGGTCATCTGCTACTTCTCCGCTGGCACATACGAGAACTGGCGTAGTGACAAGGACGATTTCCCCTCGGCCGATCTGGGCAACAACCTCGACGACTGGCCCGGTGAGAAGTGGGTCAACGTCAAGTCCACCAAAATCCGCAAAATCATGCAGACGCGTCTCGATCTCGCTGTCAAGAAGGGATGCGATGGTGTCGATCCCGATAATATCGATGGTTATGACAACGACAACGGGCTCAAACTCACCCAAGCTGACGCTATCGAGTATGTGAACTGGCTCGCATCCCAGTCCCATAGCCGTGGATTGTCTATTGGACTCAAGAACGGCGGTGACATCATTTCCTCCGTCATTGACAACATGCAGTGGTGTGTCAACGAGCAATGTGCCCAATATGACGAGTGTGACACCTATGCTGCCTTTGTTGAGGCTGACAAGCCTGTTTTCCAAATTGAATACCCGAAGGGCGAGGACACCAACAACAATAAAGATGTCACAACCAAGCAGGTTTCAACTTCGTGCACAGCCACTGGCTCTGGAAACTTCTCGACTGTTATCAAAAACATGAACCTGAACAACTGGGTTGAATACTGCCCATGATGAGCCTGAAAATGTATGCCTCATGCCGAGGTATTTTTTGTTTATGTTGAGTTGAACTTGCGTGTATAAGTAATAATAGATTATATTCCTGGCACCTTGTCTCCCTGCACTACTCCGTACACTACTCCGTACACTGTTGTCATCTGTAGATAATTTTCATTCATCATAAGGTTAGAAATGAACATCTCTCAACACACGCAAAGGGAAAGTCGCTTCGAAGTCTATGACACCCAGACATTGGATGAAATTAGGTATACACTCAAACTTTCAGGTCGCCAGCTTCCCGATATTGAAATATGAAGGTTTTTTTCCGTTTTACTCACCTGGGCCTTTGATTTTTCGGCTTCGCTTGCCATTGCCTCCATTAGACGGTGACAGCTGTACAACCCATGGTGCTTCAGCCTGGGGTCCATGGATGCAGCAGCGCCTCAGTGAGAATACATCATCTCATCACCGAAGCGAAATCCAATACATTGACAGAATCGCTATATGTCACCACAATTGGATCACTAGCGCCTTCTATAGTCGCCCAAGGCCTTCCTTCGGAGTTGAGCGTCGGACCAGGGTAAATCCATCCACTCGTATGACCGTTGTCAAGCGCACGGAACGGGCATCATCCAAGCCCAAATGAGGAGCTCATTGCAAAAGCACCACCGAATACCGCCATCCTCGGCGCAAAGGGCTCGTGTTTCTAGAGCTTTCTCCGAGCCACAGCCCCCATGTCCACAAAGCATGAGGCTAGTGAAAACCAAATGGGCCTAATTACTGCAATGTTGGTATTGTCCGTACCCGGCGTCACTAGACAAAGGACGGGTGAGCAACCAAGATGCCAAGGCCTCGCTTTTGTGTCGGGTCGGGCATCCGGCAATAGTTGAAATCTTTTCATTTGGGGTTTGGGATCTGCGCTCTGACTCCTCAATTGAGCGTTTATGTTCGTAGTCTCATCAAATGCAAACAGGATCTGATCCTTGTCAATTGTCTCTTGTATATTGCTAATGTGAGCATACTACTGGATAGATCAGCTAAGAACAAGGCAACTACCCATTACTAATGCACTCGCATTGGCCAAAACTTAACAGTCCATTCTAGTGGATGGAGTAGCGGAGAGGAGAAGGCCGATCGTTTAGTGAAGTTTCCACTCGAGGACTAGATCGAGCTGTTGGCTAGTCTTGGCGGTCTTGGCAGTTTGGTTATTTATGTACCATGTTTCAACCATCCCAAGATGATTGGATGAGAGTTCTTTCAAATAAGTTTGTCTAAGCAAAAGAGAAACATCTAGTTGAAATAAACAAGTGCATTGGGTTTGGGAGAGCGGACCCGTCCGGTAATTTTCGTTGTAAAACATGTGGGTCGATCGCTTGGGCCGTATTTTGCGTCGTTTAAAAAAAAACATATACTGTTGTATCATGTAAAGAAAACATGCTTTCCGTATTTTTAGCTCACCCGCGTAAAGTACTCGGAGGATTGACACGGCTCCCGAGTCCTGGGGGGTTTTGCCCTTGCATGATCCGCCGGGGATACTCTGAACCTGCAAAAACGTTGTGCCATATTACATATTTACAAAGCATGGAATATGTACATAATTCTCAATGTTAAGTGGCCCCTTCTGACCCCGAGAACAGAAGAAATCACCGGACGGAGTACGGAGACCCGTAATGTCTTTGCTGCCTCCATAAACCCAGGGTTGGAAGGAAGTGGTTTTGGAAAACGTATCCAAGTCTCGTGAGAGACATGTACCTTGATCCGAGGACCGGTGAACATCAGCATGGCTCGTCTTAACTCCCCGGTGTTACTCCGATCGGCAATACCGGTCGGGACTCAACTCTGCACTTCTGTTGTCTTTCGCTCTAAACCGCTTGTGGTTCTCAACCCCGTTGATCAGGGCCCCTAGCAGTCCGTACTCCGTACTGAGTGTATCCACCTAACCCAGGCAAGGTAAGCTGTTCTTTCCGCGTGGCGATGGGGAGCGAAAGCAACCACTCAGAAGGAAGCGCTAAGATCGACCGCCCGAGAGGGGCTCTCCCGAGCGGATCTCCCGGTTCCTGACGAACCTATTCGTTTGTGTGGGCGGTTTGCCACTCGATCTCAACCGCTCTCCATTTTGTCGGTGTTGGAACTCTGCATCAAGCCCCCACAGGGCGAAAACTTACAATTTGAAGCGAGATGGCAGCGGTGGTTTATCTTACAATTGCGCTAGCTTTTTCTTTCCAAAATTTACAGTCCGCTGCCCGCAATCCAAAAAGAGGTTGGGTACGGAGTAGCCTCGACCCGAACTATCATGTGTGAAAGTAGGAGCTTTTTTTCTCTCTTTTGGTTGATATTTGCCACACGAAAATCTTCGCATGGTAGGCGCTATGCGAACTCAATCTCCACCCCACATCACCAGCCTGGACGCGGTTCGCCAGAGATTCCGATCTAGACGTGTCCACATGTTCATATTCAAAACGGATCGCGCCCCAGCCACAACCCATCTCAGACTCCTTCATTTGTCCCCAAACGCCGATCTCTGGCGCTTGTGCTTTATCTGTCTTTTGTCATGGATCTTATTCCAGGGATCGACTCTATATGGCACCCATGTAGTTAGACCGACAGCTTGTGCGTGTGACAAGAGGAAGATACGAAACACCCGAGAAAACTAGATTAGCACGCCTTAGCAGCTATCAGCAACAGTCGTACGGAGTAGCCAAGAGATAGATCGAACCTCGCTGCAGCCATGGCCCATATCTTGTCCCGATGTACCCGGGCCATGCCACGAGTTAGTGGCTTCCGCCACCGGCGGCCAAATTCAGGGGTAAGTATGTCACATTTCAAAGTTAATGGCTGTGAGCTGAAGAGCAAGGATACGGGGTGTTCTCCGTATTTGCTTTCTCTAAGCTGCATCATACAGCAAGCCATCCAGGGCAATCCTGTTCGTGCAGTGCCATGTGATGTATTTAAAATTACGGCTGGACTCAGTATCAATATTATCCGCTGTAATATCATTTGCGTATTGCATGTTCCGGTCAAGAGATCGGAGGCTAACTAGTTCCTCATCGAACCAGTTTCTTACGTCAACCTCAGCACCTGCGAGTCAGTCTTGGTGTAACAAAGTCCTACGCAGGCTCGGTTCCTGGAACATGACATCTGAGTAATTCCGCTGGAAGGGAACAGGTCGAAATTGCAATTTGGTCCAACCGCACTCGGACCACGTTGTACATATCGTTTTCGCCTACAGACATAAGATTGTCCCCGTTCCAGTGCAGCGTTGTATCGTGCTATAATACCTCTGCATGGTGATGACATCCACCAGTGCTTAATGCTAATTTCCGAAGTTTGTGATCAATGTCATCAATGAATGTCTTACTTCAGGGTTTCAGTTCCAAGTTTTCGATATTTCGTTTTAGTCGGCGCACTCCAGGGCTTGATAAATACTTTATCTGAACCTGTAGCTGGGAGCTGTCGCTAGAGCCTTGTCTCAAGATGTTTCACGTCACAATATTATAGTCTTGAGAAGGGATAAAGGCCATCGTGAATTGAAACGGTGGCGGTGGTGCTATATTCTGCCAAGGCCACCGAGCGCCAAACATGCAGGGCTATTTTGGGAGTCATTTGCATTGTCGAGGCAGCACTTCCACTGAGCGTACGGAGTGCAGGCTGCGATCTGCAGGTCTCGCGGATCGATCGGATCAACGGTAACTCAGAGACATTTTGAATGTGCTGGTCTGGATCGTGATCCAGGAGAGGAAGGTGCCCTCTCTCCTCCAGTATGCTTATATTCACAATAACAAAGTTAACGCAAGCCGACCAAGGCATGTTTAGCCAAGCTTAGCTTATGGCTCGTATCGAGACCTAGATCCAGAATGAGCCGAACGTCCCACCCTCCACCCACTATATCCTTTAGCCGTCGAAGAAACACCTTCAAAACCAGAGGAATTTTTCCATGAGCACAGGTCCAATCGACAGGTCCTCCGTGAGTGGTGGAAAAGACGCACACCATTGGTTTAGGGGCAGAGGGGCGAAACAGCATTCGCTTTCGCATTGGTGCATCGAGTGCTTGGCATTGCGGAACGGAGGAAAATACCAAGTGAAAAATACTACGTTACAATACCGTGATCCCCACATCTCGGCCTAGTACTCAATACGCGTAACCCCATACCTCTAACGAAGACGGTCCCTGGTTGTGCATGGTTGAGAAGTTCACGAAGTGGGTTGTCTTGAATTGTGGCTATCAATTTTGGATGCTAAATATCGACAGAGAAATGCAACGCGTGAAATCGCTAAACAGAATGTCCAAAATAATGCGAATCATACCAAATTGGTTGACTCGATTTTTCCTCAGGGCACACCACACGAAAGCAAGTCATTCATCATAATGAGAGGGGGTAAAGAATTTAAGCCGCCATCAGATCGACAAACTCGGCCCACTTGTCTCCGAAGGAGGCGTAGTAGTCTGTGCTGAGATGAGTGATGTACACTTCATCGGCAACTTTGCGCACTTCTTTCACCAGGCCGCGAAGCGACTTGCCCTCAACCTCTTCTGGCACGGAGTGCACAATAGCGCAAAGTTGGGTACGATTGCTGTTTGTAATATCGGTGAACAACTTGGCACCCTGTCGTTCCTGGAAAGTGTTGTAAGCAGCCTCAAAGACGACGGTCGAATCGGCTGTTGCCAGGTACCGAGAATCGGGAACGGCACCAGGGTTGTGGACGACCTGAATAGCACTTGTCAGTATAATGGTTGTGTCAAGACCAGAATAGAATGATGCGGTTCGGTATGGACAATGAGTGGTTCCAACATATTGCAATGCAACAAAGAACCAAGGAAAGCGCCAAAGCAAAAAAGAAAATTCAAAAATTCAAAAGCACAATAATATATTAGAATGGTGCGACACAGGGGGTATCGTATGGGGTAATGAATCATTGTAAAGTAAAAATGGCGTCTCGGAATGATTACACTCACAAATTGGTTTGGGCCAAGACCCTTTAGGTCTTTGACGAAGTCCGTCAGTCCTTGCAAATAACTCAAGGTTTGAGGTTCGTATTGTTGAGGGGTCTCATCGAAGAAGATTCCGCGAACCGCCAGGTTGGGGTTTGAGGAATTGGTCGGCCAGTCGGCGTAAGTCTGAATATCCTTGCGGATGAGAGAGACATTGCGTGTTGCGTATGTGGTGTGAACATAACCCAAAAGACGCACGTTGTCATAAGCAGTGAGCTTCGGGATCTCACGAGTGTAATTGGCATCAGGAAGGGCGTTAGGCCCCGGTCCATTTCCTGGATTGATGACGACGGTAAAGTTCACGTCAGGGTGGGCAGAGATCCTGTGGCGCTTAGTAGCTGTTTCCCATGAGATTTGCCTCGTTCTTTTCTTTTCTTTTCTTTTTCTTGAGATGTGATTGTCCGGCGCGTAGCCCCGTGTTATGTGGCGGGATACCGGCCGCCTGGTATAGAATCACATCGGGGAGAGCGAAACTGGGGCAGTGGTTTGGGGTGGGCAAAAAGGGTTAGACATACACATTTTCAAGCGGAGACCACGCCTCAGGAGCAGGGTACACGTAAAGTGGAACGAACACCTTTGCTTTGGGGCCCATGCTGTTATTCTTCTTCCGGAGAGACGTGACGACAACAGGGGGAACAACAGCAGCAATTATCACAATGAGGACGACTATTGCCAAGAGAAAACGAGAGCGCTTCGACTTAAGACAACCGCGCTTGCTCACGTGTTTTTCGGGGGATTCGGACATCTTGGTTTACAGAAAAGAAGTTTTGAAATGAGTAGAAAGTGGATTCTACAATTCAAGTAAATATGCTATCAATCTGGGCAATCTGGACAGAGGCAAACTAAGAAAAAAAATCTAAAAAAAAATCAATAGGATCGGGACAAGTTGCACCAGGTGAACAAGTTCCAAGACTTAGTGCCCATGCACCGGCCGAAAAAGACCCGGGGTCTCGACCATATGCAGAAAGGGTCTTGGATGAGACGTAGAAAAGAGGGAAAATAAGTAAAAAAGAAAGAGTAAAATACAATAATGCTATTTATTTTCATTTTTTGGCTCAATAAGCTCGAGCTGAGGCCCTGAGGTACCGCCAGGTGGAGGCCCTTAGGGCATTTCGATGCACAGAATGATATCCCAAGGCCCAGCCGCATGGCTGGCCCACCAAGGGGGATCCTGCCCGATGGTTCTGTACCAGTTTTGCTTGTGTTCTCCCCCTATTACCGTCCCTTTGTTCTTTTTTTATTTCCGCTTATGCTTGTTCCTTTTGTTTTCTTCGTTTCCAAGGTTCCATTTTTGCCGGTGGGGGGGACTGTGCTCATACCTCATTCGTCCGGCTATGATGGCATAATAGATGAACTAAAACGGAGCATCCGACTGAGGCAATGTAGTGATCTCGCTTGTATTGTATAAAACCTTGGTTGAAGGCCCACCGAACTGCTCAGGATATCTTCGTCGTGAACAAAAGCCAGCAAGCATTTTCTTTTTCGGTTCATAGAGGCAGCACAGCTTGTCAGACCCGCGTCATCCATTCATCTACCACCATGGTTGCTTCCACATCAATCTCTTCCTCAAGGGCGGATAGTCCCCAACGGTCCAGCACCGGTAGCCCCCTGGAGTCTCCAATTGCCTTGGACACACCGGCAACTGAGGCTGGAGACCCATTCGACAACCTTGGGGACTTGTTGCGCAGGCTGCCTTCTGAGAGCCACATTCTTGTAACTGGAGGCCTCGGCTTCATTGGAAGTCACACCACGCTCGAGCTGCTAAAGGCGAGCTATAATGTCATCGTCATCGACAACCTCAGCAACTCATTTGAAGTCGTCTTCGACCGTGTTAGCACCTTGGCTAAGAAGCACCACCAAGAAAATGGGACCAAAATGCCCTCCCTCCGTCTGCATGCACACGATTATCGTGACACCAAAGCTCTTGAGCCGCTCCTTGAAGAGTACCGGGTGTCTTCGCGATGGGGAACTCCCAAGTCAAGAATCGCCGGAGTGATCCACTTTGCGGCCTACAAGGCCGTGGAAGAGAGTATTCGCAAACCATTGAAGTATTACAACAACAATGTCAGTGGCCTGGTTGACTTCGCCACGACACTCGGGGACTTTGGCATCAAGACTTTTATTTTCTCCTCTTCGGCCACTGTATACGGCACTCTTGCAACTTCAGGTCTTCCATTAAAGGAAGAGCTCTGTGTCCACAAGGAGGAATTGTACACAGATCAGGCGGGCGCACAAAAAGCCATCCAGCCTGGGTGCACTGGAATCACCAACCCGTATGGACGCACGAAATGGATGTGTGAAACCATCCTGGCAGACTTGGCTGCTTCTGACTCCGAATGGACCATCGTTGCTCTTCGCTACTTTAACCCCGTCGGCTGTGACTCCTCCGGTCTGCTGGGCGAGGACCCGCGCCAGGCACCAACCAATCTGCTCCCAGTCGTCGTCAAAGTCATGACCGGCCAATACTCCGAGCTTTCAATGTTTGGAACGGACTGGGAGACCGAAGACGGCACTGCTGTTCGTGATTTTATCCACGTGAGCGATTTGGCTCGAGGACACATTGCCGCGCTCAGTTCCGCAAACGAGGGAAAGCTCTCTGAGAACTTCCGGACGTTCAATCTCGGTACAGGAAAAGGAAACTCTGTCATGGACGTTGTCAGCACTATGGAGTCTGTGATTGAGAAGCCCATTCCCCGGCGGGCGGCGCCGCGTCGCGAAGGTGATGTGGGAGCCTGCGTTGCGGTTGTTGATCGGTCGACCGAAGAGCTCCAGTGGAAGACAGAAAAGAGCTTGAAGGATGCATGCCAGGACATTTGCAACTTTTTGGATGTCAGTGGTCTGTCAAAGCCTGTCAACACTGTTTGACAGTGATGTTTTGTGATGTTTTGTTTGTCTTGTTCGCCTGTTCCTAATATACCTGCTCCCCGGAACAAAGGCGCTATGGAAGCATGTTTGGGGGTATGATGATTATGCGTTTTCTGTTTTGCATTGGCATGTTGATTAGAGTTGCATCAGTTGTGAGGTTTCGCGGTTGTGGTAATTCTGTTGTAGGAGTATATGCATTCATATACATCTTTTTCTTCTTCCGCTAGATGCGAATTGAATAAAAGTTTTCCATGGAATCTCCGCTGAACTTCATAAAGAGTATTCGCCGTGGCTTTGAGAAGGATGACAACCTCGGAACAGTGAAGGTGTGGACGTCGTCGAGTGCGGAGAAACTTAGAGCCCCAATTCACGCCTGAGGCAGCAAGTCCATATATCACGTGATCCATACTCACTCCAATTGATGTCTTTCATGGGGCTCATATCCTAGAGTCCTAAGCTCTTCGAGGGCATTGATTTGGTGTTTCCGATAGTTTTGGGCCATGGTGATATCTTGATCCCCATTATCTCCCAAGGGAAAGATGTGATGCTGGCGATGAATCTATGCTCACGTGATATTGATCTCCGTCTTGGCATCTCATACGGCCGCAGAAAACTGCGACAGCTGTGTACACGAACCTCAGCATCTATTCCCCACCATCACGCCCTTTGGTTTTCCGGGAACATCAATTCGGTACTTCAGTCATATTCCCGCCACATCAAGTCCACTTGTTCTCGAAATTCCTGCTTCAATGATCTGCAGAAGTTGCCGTACAACAATGTTGTCCCGGTTCAGCCAGCCTATCACCCGGGCGGCCTCAGCAACCACGCGCCAGTTCCCACTGGTTCGCAGTCAGTTCCGGGCATACAGTGACAACAATGCTCCCGTAGCCGCTGCCCCTTCGCCTCCTTCTCCTCGCCAACCCACGGTCGGCGATCTTTCAACTCCATCCGCCATCTCCTCCGCTACCCCCGGTGTTTCCCAACCGCTCAGCACCCCCGAAGGTGTCCATGTCAATGTCAACCCCGCAGAACCCACAAAACCTGCTGCTGTGCGCGAGCCAAGCAGCTGCCCCGCGGGCACCAAATTGAACGGACTCAACTACTTCAAGAACAAGCCCGATGTGGTCGCCAAGGAGGATTCCGAGTACCCAGATTGGCTCTGGGACCTCTTGGGCAGCTCGTCCAAGGACAGCAAGACCAAGAAGGGTGGCGTTGACCCAAGCAGTATGTTACACCGTTGATCACCCGTCAATTCCACGGAAGGCTAACCCAGTTGTGTAGCTTTGAACAAGAAGCAAAGGAAGCGTTACGAGAAGAAGCTAGCTGCCCGCACTGGCCCCTTGGCTGCTCAGATCCCTGCCCATCACCACGCCCACGATATCACACCCGCAACCTACAACCGCGACGGATCCCCTGTGGACTCCATGGCCGATGCCACTGGTGGGTTCGAGCAGCGCTCGGAGATTATCAAGACTGCACGAGACGCTCGTCGGAAGTCCATCAAGGAATCCAATTTCCTTCGTGGACTGTAATCTCGTGGCATATATGCTTTTGAGTGGAATGTGTGGAAGCGATTGGATTTCTCGTGGTTGTTCCATATTGTGGACTACCTTTACATTGCATTGAGTATTGGATAGACCTGGCTTCTCAGCATCCAGGATGTATTATTACATTTATTTGTTTTTTTCTATTGTGCTATATATCAAATGACATCTTCTCAAAATCTCAGGTTCTTGCGACGTTGAAACCATGTTCAATACCAAACTGACCCTCCAACATTGACCTCGTTGGCATCGTTTGAGGAATTGGCCGTTCCTGCTCCGAGCCACTGTTCCTCAATTCAACCTTGGAAGCCAATGGAGTACCATCAAGAGCCACTGGGCTCGTGTGACAGAACTATCTCTTCCAACACAGGTCCAATCCATGTGCAACACTCGAGACAAGCAATATCTTGGAGCTACATTGCACAGGGCTCGGTGACTTCGGTATCGCAGAAGCTCCCGAGGTCGTGCGGCCGGCCTCAGCATATGGGAATAATGTTCGGGAAGGGATCATCTTATCGATGTATACGGAATCTATCAGGGTTTCATCTGAGTGTTCTTTGCCCAGGTGGTCATGCCCTTGGGGGCGATTGCAGGCAGCGTATATTGGCTGTCCGATTTCTCATCATGTCGAGGTCCACTATTTCCCTGGGCGTATGGGTATTCAGATCTCCTTTCTCCGTCTATGCAAATGGAGTTGAACCAATACAAATGCCCAGGTGGATTTGCCCGGTTTTTATAAGAGATCGCTATTTCTCTAGCACCCGGGCATAGAGTCTTACTTATCCTTTATGTAATCTTCAATCCAATGATCATTTTCAACGCTATAATCTATTTATTCCAAAGTCATTTGAAGGTACAGTAGTAAAAACATCCACAGCTCATGACCACGCTTGCGTCCCATTCGGGTAGTGGCCGCGAAGGTTGCAACACATCCAGCGAGATGATCCTAGAATTAAGCAAAGGTGTAATTGATGATCCAATCAACTCATGAAAATTCGGGAGATCAGCATGGAGTACATGTAGTAGCCTCAGGTTTATAAGGTTATTCACGCCAAGTGATATGCGACACGTTGGCAGTGGGGATTCTGGGCGCACGGCTCACTTGGATTTCCTCCACTGCAAGTCATCTGTTGCAATATCTCTGACCCAGCATCCAAGGTAATTCATTCGGTTTTGTTCATTCTGATACCTTTGAACAAGTCTCCTGAAACAAAGCGGGGCACAGCCCTTCAAGCTCAACTCCAGGCATCCACAGCCGTCATCTTAGGTCGCTCCTCCCATCTCACAAAGACAATAAAGTAGACTAACAAGAACAGAATATGGAGAAGGTTGAAGCACTGGTGGATCGTGCCAAACACTTGGCTCTCCATGAGCCACCCCGGGAGGCATCACACGCTGTGGAGGTATTCCACCCGTCGCTCGACAATCATATCGAGAAGATTTACAAGTCGGTCGATGCGTATGCCCCGACGACATACTACTTCCTCAACGAGATCCAACGTGATGGAGTGGCTGCAGACGCTGCCGGTAAACCACCGGTGGATGTTTTGGAATCTGTCGATGCCTTTCGCACGTACATGAAGAACGCAACCTCCTGTGCCATGGCGCCGGAAGAAGGCCTGGACACTTCGGCCCCGCTTTCGGATTACTTTATATCATCCAGCCATAACACTTATCTGACCGGAAACCAGTTGTACAGCGACGCTGCTGCAAGTGCATATACCTCCGTGAGTGAATACGTGACAACCTGCGCATTCTTTTCATGGGTGGCACAATTTGTCCGGTTAGAGTCATACTGATTCTGGGCTAGGTTCTTCTCAAGGGCTGTCGATCTGTTGAGATTGATGTGTGGGACGGGGAATCCGACACACCCAGCTCCAGCGACGACGAGGATGGCAGCGACAGTAGTAGCAGTGACTCTGACGCCGATGAAGAAAGTCAGAGAGCGCTGAAAGACAAACCAGAGGGGAACACTAAACAGGAAAAGTCTGAAAAAGAGCCGAAACGATCGGTCGCGTCTAGATTGGAAGCCAAGTTGGGATCGGTCTTGCGTCGCAAGTCAGCCAAGAAACCAAAGCAGCTGGGCCAGGAAGACGCTGCTACCAGTCATATGCCCATACTGGCCGAGCCCCGTGTGCTGCATGGCCATACTCTTACCAAAGGAGCTACATTCCGCGAGATCTGCTATGCCATTCGAGACAATGCTTTCGTCGCAAGCGATCTCCCGGTTGTGATCAGTCTAGAGGTCCACGCCTGCCTCGAGCAGCAGCAAATGATGGTGGATATCATGAAAGAAGCGTGGAAGGGCATGTTGATTGATACCCAACCAGCGGAAGGCAAACTTCCCTCGCTTGCCGATCTGAAAGGGAAGATTCTGATCAAGACTAAGGGTCTCCCTCTCAATGGCGATGATGCAAAGTCCGAATCGGAAGAGGCTCTGACGCCACAGAATTCCGAGGAAAAGTCTTCGGGGCAGCAGCCCCCGAAACCATCAAAGGTGCTCGGGGCTCTGGCTGACTTGGCAGTGTATACTCGGGCGTATCATTTCAGCCACTTTGATCAACCAGGTACGTATCACCAACAGGGTTCACAGAAGCATATTAAAATTTTGTCCAGAGGCCAAGGTTCCGGTTCATGTGTTCTCGCTGTCTGAAAAGGCAGCGCGCGAGGCTCATGTCAATTACCGCGATGCTTTGTTCGAGCACAATCGCTCGTCGCTGATGCGTATCTATCCATATGCATTCAGGGTCACCTCTTCTAATCTCGATCCGACCTTCTACTGGCGCCGTGGTGCCCAACTAGTAGCTCTGAACTGGCAAAGTCTCGACAAGGGCATGATGCTTAATCATGGCATGTTCGTTGGATCGCACGGTTGGCGACTCAAGCCTTCTGGTTTCCGGAGCAGCGACCGCGAAACAATCCCCATCGAGCGCCGCAACTTGACTCTCTCAATTGAGATATACGCGGCCCAAGACCTCTCCTTGCCCTTAGGCGATCACAGCGAAAAGGGGTTCCGCCCCTATGTTACCTGTCAGCTACACGTCGAAGAGCCGGAAGGCGATGTAGCCCCTGACAGGGATGACGCAAGCTCCGATACCGAGAAAACGAGCTATAAGCGAGGCACAAAGAGCTCCTCGGGGAGGAACCCGGACTTCGAGGGCCAAAAATTGGAGTTCCCACTGGTGACTGGGATTGTTGAGGATCTGAGCTTCCTGAGGTGAGTGCTGCATCCAATTTCCTCAATGTGCCTTCCCCCTTCCTTGCGTCGCGTGATGTACCTCGTGCTTTGGTGCTCGGATGCTGCATTGGGGTTGCATTTCTATACCCAACCTCGATTCAACCCATGCAGACATCACCCTGCATAATGATACCCGTCAAAAAATATGCACAGGCCAGCCTGAAGTTCCATTCTGGTGACCGGGCTTGCATGTTTGCCTTTTTCGGCCTGCTAGTTTGAATCCACGGTGCATGATTCGGCTAGGGCGACCTATAGCTCTTGCCCCGGTTTCCTTCACATTTCTGCATCATGCTTCGATAGTCACGTCATTGATTTTGCAGACCCCGATTGCTGTGCGAGACGCTGACGATTTCTGCACCCTGTAGGTTCAAAATCAAGGATGACGAGATCGGTCGGGATCCGCTGGCTGCATGGGCTTGCATCCGACTCGATCGACTGCGCGAGGGCTATCGGCTGGTCCACCTCCATGACTGCTCTGGTGAGAAGACCGGCGGCGTGCTACTGGTAAAGGTCGAGAAACAAATTGTCTGAGTCATGCCATTCTCCGATCGCGAGGGAGAAGTGCGGATTACAGAGTAGGAGTAGGCTCCGTTCATTTCAAGTTTTGATGTTGCAGGTCGGCATACATGTGAAGTGGGAAGTATTTGGATGTCTGACGAGGTAGCCGAGAGCCGAAGCGATTGAGTTCAATTAACCATTGTGCCGCCTTTGGGCATTCAGGCAGCATGTTGTACATTGGTTAATCCCCTTCCAGAATAAATGATTCCAGTGTGACTCTGTGCCGCCCAGGGCTCTGACCCGATATGACAAATCCCACGAGATGCGCATTTCACTGTATCACAAAGACCTTTGGATTGCCAGAAGCAACCTGCCACAGATCCTCGATCGCGATTGTGAGATGCAATCGCACCAGTCACGAGGCCAATCTGAAAAGCAAGGCGTTACACGGAAACGTTGCCCCCGAGTCAGCAAACCCGTTTAACCTCTGATCCTCGACCTTTGGCCTTTGGACATGAAGTATTTGTCACGCTTTAGTAGACAACGGGGTTTGACAGAACCAACGGGCACTAGTCTGAATTCCCGCCGATAACTAAACGAAATTAGCCCCGAGGCCGGTTCAGGCTGTCTACGGAGTACTGCATATGTACGTGCTAACTAACGGTATGTGCAATGTACTCCGTACTCGCTTCAATCTTTCGCCCTTTGGTCTTGCCGCCAATATTTTGAGCACATCACAATTTTCGCGATCTCTCGGGCTCCCCGAGAATCCACTAGCGCAATCTCTTTAGATTAAGTGGCGGTGACGGGAAGAGTTAACAAGAGTATTGTCAAATATGGTGAGATCGAGCGAACGTGGATAGCCCACTTGATAGAAGTGCATGCTGCGAGCCATCAAATGATCGGTGAGAGGACCTGACACATTGACGCACATGAACTGGAATGGTGCAGCGATCAGCGCGCCAAGCAACATGCATCATATTGATCAACCGTAGTGGGGGCAGACAAGCTGGCTTCACAATCCTTCCCAATTTTCTCAGTGACTATGCTCAATCGAGATGGGGGGATCTTTGTTGAGAACACATGGTCGCATCCTGTGTTCAATTTCTGTCTATTTGTAAAAAAAAATCCGCATTCCCAGTGGTTTTGCCACACATCTCAGAGGAAAAGAATGCGACCCTCGAGTAGGGGTTCATGCGCGAAATTTGCATGCATAAACAAACGCATCGCTGGGAAAGTGACAGCAACAAACATTCACAGCGATTCAGCCAATAATCAGAGACGATCGAAGTTCAACGGCAAAACAGCCCTGGTCAGAGGTTTCTGACGAATCAACGCGCTTACCACCGAGCAACACCGAGACCCGTAACCCGTGGACCTGTGGGGTTCTGGGGTTGATACGTCCATTCTTAAATTCGGGCCTCATTTCTCATCGGCTCGTTCTCGCTTTGGCTCGGTGACTCGATTCAACCCTGAATGCGCTCTCAAATTGGACCTAGCGAGACTCTTTGTTCGGGGAGAAGCCCTCCATCCGTGGATTGCGAACCATCAAAGAAGCCATTCACGAACTCCCAAGACGCGGAGAGCTCGGGAGGTACCGAATGGCTCGCTTTGATTGGCCGTAAGACACTTGGTGGCGTCGAGAATGCATGATCTCTCTTTGGTCGCTCCCTTTTTTATTTGTACGGTGGTGACTTAGCTACCTAGCTCAACCGTCACATCGGTCGATCAAATGCTCTCGTATGTATGTTCCCGGTTTATCGCTTCCAACGGGATCTACCGAGACTCCATTCGCCCTTTGCGTTGCGCCTTTTTTTGCTTTTTAAATGATTTTTTGAATTTCGCGTCCCGATACGATCTCGAGGATCGCGGGGCCGTGTGAACTAGATCTAGTTTCTCCCTTACTTTCCAGGCCTTATAAGAACTCCTCCTGTTCTCAATTTACCTTCATCATTCTTCATATTCCAATTCACCTCAGTCAATCACCAACACTCCACATCATGACTACCTCAACCCCCTGTGGCAGCACTGCGTGCTCAAACTCCGTCAGCAAGGTTCGTCTTGAAGTGGTACTTCTGTGATACTCCCATGGCCACATGTTAACCTCTTCTAGATGCCTGGTGTACGCTGCCCTAACTGCCAAGCGCAGGGGAAAGAAGTCTGGGTCATCCCAGGAAAGAGCTGCCACATCTGCCACACCCCGTGTGCATGATTTCTGACCGATGTGCATGTCACATCTCATGCACGGAAATGCGTCCTTACTTCCCAGCGCTCAGTCGCATACTTTGTGGCTGGTTGTCGCGTCGCTATAATCACTGGGTGGAAGACCTGTTCAGCGCACCCAGCTCCGATATTTGAAAGCAACGGGCCCAAAACGAAGGCACGGGCAAAACTCGCATGGATTCTCGTTTCAGCAAGGCGTTTCTGTTCTCGATGTTTTCTTTTTTCCTTTTTTCTTAATGAGATATGACATGTTTGCTTTTTCCTCTCAAGTTGCTCCAACAAAATGCCGTTATTCCACTTTACCATGGGGCTTACCACGCTCTCACCGGGCCGAGCCTTTAGCCCCCACGTTATACTTGAAGAACTATACATGAGATCTCCTAGAATCTATCTTAAATCGGTATTGAAGTACTTTTGTCCCGCCTTCATGCATATCCACGTGATGTCTGGGCCTGTGAGATGGTTCCAGCTTTATGACGTCACATCATCACCCATACAAAGCATCCCCATTAACAACCCTGGAGGTCTTTAAGCTTCCCAAGGCCTTCGACGTGGAGACCACATTCTACTCTCGTTTGAAGATGACTGAGAAATATCCCATCGGAACACGCTCGGAGAGCGAGCACCTTGTTCGCCAGTGGGGCTTCCAACATATCTTCACCTGGACGGATAGAAGGTATCCCCCGGTGAAAATAAACACTGCGCATAAATTTCCATACTAACCTCGAGTCTACTGGTAGCAATGCCTACTATTCCCCCCACACCCACGACGGCTTAACAACACATCTTATCCGCCGAGGCTCTTTGACTATCAGCTACCCGGAAGCCAACGCAAAGATAGATAGCAGACAAGCGAAGAAAGAGACGTATGGCGTGGGAGAAAGAATCGATGTGCCTGCAGGAAAACTCCATGAGGTTTGGATCGGGGATGAAGGCTGTGAGTACGTGATTGGGGAATAGTTTTAAAGCTGCCTTTCCTTTCATGTGCATAACAAAATTGCATGATTATAATGTCGGAACCCGTCCCGAGGCCCAACTCTGGACCTCGGGAAGTTCGCATTACGATGTTCAATTGAGCATAGTGTATATCTATTGGTATATATCTTTGGGTGGGGAATCTAGGTATCGCATCGAAAAGAAACAAAAAGGCATCTAATGCAAAAAGCGGAAATCGACTCTGTTGTAATGTCAGTGTTTGTTCTCATACCACATCGTTGCTGCATGTCATACCTCTTGTTACCGAGATCTTTGTTCTCAGCGACATATCTCGTACGCTCCTCGCTGGACATGTTATCCCAGATAGCAGCATTTTGCCTGTCGTGGCTCGTCAGTTCATGGACATGGCTGAGGTTATCTGGAAAACACTCACTTGTTGCGCCAAACATAATAAAACTTGGCGACGATGAAGAGGAATGCACTCCACACCGAGAGACCAATAAGGACCTTGTTACCAGTGCGGTAGTACGGCTTGTCCTCGGTACGGTAAATCTGCGACAATCAGTAATCGAGTCGAAAGACGATGGGCAGATTGCAGCACTCACATTACTTCCAATGATGCTGCTAGCCTGGACCATCATATTGTAGACGGCACTGGCGACTGTTCGTGTTCTCACGGACCCTGCATTTCGAGAGGTGATCGCGACAATGATCGCGTGTACGTAGGGCATACCGATCAGCATGATCAGCAATACCCAGCGTGCCCAAGTACTGGCGTCCGCGGGAAGGATCTCGAGGGCAATAAGCAGAGCTAGGGCCCAGATTTCCGCACCGACACCCAGAAGCAATCGCTGGTTAAATCGCTCAGAGAACCATGTCCAAATCAACAGATTAATGATGAAGATGACATATGCCGGGATAGTGAGAAGATTCGAATGGAAAGTGCTGAAGCCCAAAGCCTTCAGTTCCAGGCTGATGTATGATGTTGCAGGAGTATTGGGAATCATCCAGGTGAGACCTAGCAGATAGATGACCCACATGTCGTAGTCCTTCAGGGCCTGCCAGAGGAGCTTGGGTGTAACGGCTTGGCGGTTGTGCATTGTGCCTTTGCTAGGGTCATCGCGAAGAACGCGATTGACCATGATTTTCTCCTCGCGCTCGTTGAACCAACCATCCTTGCCACGGAACCGACCAGCAGTCTGTGTGGGGGAAGGCGGCATCCAAACAGCAGCGACAATGCCAATCAAACCGGTGATCAACCCCTCCAAAGCAAACAGATACCGCCAGCCTCCGGTGCCGTCCGACTGGCGGATGTGGAGGAATCCAAAGGCAAGGAATGCGCTCACGATGGAGGTTGCTTCATATGTAACCCAGAAGTAACTGAGACGGATTGGCAACTCCTTGGATTTGTACCAGAAAGAAAGGAAGAGAATGGTATCGGGAATGAAACCACCCTCGATGAGACCAAGGAGAGCGCGAGTGGCGAAGAATCCACTTTTGTTCTTGATGAATGCCTGGCAAGCGGCGATGACACTCCAGGTAACCATCTGCACCGGAATCCAGCGATCGGGGCCGAGCCATTTGGATAGAAGTTGCGAAGGCAGCTCAGCGAAAAGGAAGGTCAGATAGAAGATCGTTTGGCCTGTGTTGTAGTCGTTTGTCGTCATGCCGAGGTCTTCCAGCATGTTATCTGAGGTGGCTTGGACAATGTTTCCTCGGTCAAGCTGGAGGGCGAAGAAAGTTACACAGGCAAATGTGCAAACGCGCCAATCAATCTGGGAATAGTCAGAGGGAAGTTACAGTCGATCTTTAGATTTCACACACCTTTTTGATTACAGCTTTTTCTTCTTTCTCCGTCCATTCAAATTCCGGGTCCCAGCGATGAGCACCCTCATATTCGGGAATGGGCTTGTAATAGCGGGGGTCCTCGGTTGTGTCGAAAGCGCAGTCAGTCTTTGCAACTTCCGCACGAGGGCCATCATAAGCAGATGAAGATGAAGACTCTGCGGACGAGACCCTCGGCTCAAGCTTGGAGTCCTGAGCCTGGGCATCGGAGCCCGTGCTCTTAGCTTCTTCAATCGCCATCTTCCTGGTTTGAAGACCAAGACTCAGATTCAAGACGGATGAAAGAATAGAGATGGGACATCTCTTCGCTATAAAGGCCGCGGTGCGACACTGACGTTTTGCATATCACGCCATTTGAGGCTTTTGCTGGCCCCAGTGTATCCACGCGCGCAGGAGAAGAGTCGCGAATAGGAAGGTGTGAATCCAGTTTAGCAAGATTTGCATGGGCAATTGAGGATCTCAATTGCGATCCCTTTAGCTCCACTTGGTTAGGCCTTGTTGTGTTTTGGCTATAGAGGCGTAAGCTTGTCGGGGCTAAGGCCTTAAGTCGAGAACCGACTGCCGGGAAGTGTCCGTGGATAAGAGAAATCAAGCAATCGGGGCTTAGCGTTTGAAACGAGATCAAAAGTGCGATGTTCTGTCCAGTTGAATGGAGGCTTGGCTCTATCACGCAAAACAAGAGTAAGTGACGTTAGGGCCGACGAGTCGCTAGCGGGTGCGATCTCCACTATGTGTTCCATGCGTGTACAAGTAACTACTGCACTTGTACATTATACCCGTGGACGTTGTATGTTCTTTTTCTAGAATCTCGGTACTCTCCTAGTCTGTCTGATATCGAGACTGAGCATCCTGTTTGAGCTGTTTCATCTCGAGTCTTGTTCCTCTCGCCTTAAGCCCTTTTGGGAAGTTAACTTCAAGTCTCCTCATTCTACGGAGTACCCTTGCGAAGACCCTCATAATGCCTTCACCCTTGGATTCACAGAGTTCTTTATATAATCTATTATCGTATCAGAAACAATGGAGTGCAAAAAAAACATCCGAGTTCTTTTCAGCCCGAGTGCAAAGTACAATTGTCGGGTTGATGTTCTCAATACGACTATCACGCCATCACCAGGGAAATTGACACCAAACGAAGGGCAAATCACCACATTGCCGAATAAAAATGCGAGATTGTCAATCACGATGCTTTTCACTGGACGCACGCCATTTCTAGCCGATAGTCGAAGTACACTCTACAGGTTACCAAGGACCAATACAATATCTCTTTAACTTCCCGGGTCGGACTCATCGGCTCTGTCGCCTACTGATGATCGCGGAGGGTTACTTCAGTCAATCAGATATCCTGCCAACCCCGCAAACATGGCGCAATTCGTGTTCCTCGGATTGCGTGTGCCGAGCGACGTTATATAACAACGCAACCCCTCCTAAGCACAACCCCTGTCAATTAAGATACTGGCTCTCACAACGTGATCTTTGAATCCATCATACCTCGGAAATTAAGCAGAGCTCAGCCTGAGTGATCATAATGGCTCCCGGTCTTACAGAGAATGTTGGTCTTCGGGCCCCGACAGCGGCGCCTCCACTCAAGTCAGATGCCGGTCACAACAAGGAGAACCTGATCGGCTACAAATACGAAAAGGACCATGAAATCAAGGGCACAGACAAACTGCCTCCTGCCACATATCCAGAATATCTACCCGTGTGGGATAATGAGACAGAGAGGTATGTGCATCAAGAGGTTCCATTGCTGGAGGTATATCAAACCTAACTCCTGGCAGATATGCTCCTCTTACGCCATTTGAGCATTACGATCACGGAAAAGACGCCGATTCTTCTTTCCCAGACCTATTCCCTGATGGCCAGGATGGTGTGGATGACATCACGCCCTTCATTGGCTCTGAGGTGCACGGCGTCCAACTGAGCCGGCTTTCTGATAAGGGCAAAGATCAGTTGGCTCTTTATGTTGCACAGCGCCGGGTTGTCGGTATGTGAAATATGTCAGGAAGCCTTTCTCATGATATGTAAAGCTAATCACAGACAGCCTTCCGTGATCAGGACTTTGCGTCTCGCCCCATTCAGGAAGTCGTCGACTACGCTGGGTACTTCGGCCGTCACCACATCCATCAGACCTCAGGAGCCCCCAAGGGCTTCCCCGAGGTCCACCTAGTTCATCGCGGGGCCGACGACCGGACAGGCGAGAAGTTCCTGGAGCAGCGAACCAACACCATCACCTGGCACTCGGATGTCACTTTCGAGAAGCAGCCCCCTGGCACGACCTTCTTGTATTTCCTCGATGGCCCTACAACGGGCGGTGACACTTTGTTCGGTGACATGGCCCAGGCATACAAGCGTCTATCGCCTGAGTTCCAGAAGCGTCTCCACGGCCTAAAGGCTGTGCACTCTGGTGTCGAGCAAGTTAATGCTAGCTTGAACGGTGGTGGTATCGCCCGCCGTGACCCAGTTACCTCCGAGCATCCCATTGTTCGCACTCATCCTGTCACTGGCGAAAAGGCCCTCTATGTGAACCCGCAATGTAAGCTTTGATCATCCATCGAGTGTCATAATTTGGACTAGGATACTAACCTTTCAACAGTCACACGTTACATCGTCGGATACAAGAAGGAAGAGTCAGACTACCTGCTCAAGTTCCTGTACGACCACATCGCTCTTTCGCAGGACACACAAGCGCGTGTGCGTTGGAGGGCTCGCACCGTTGTCGTCTGGGATGTAAGTCGCAAAATGCAGACCACTGTCCATTGAAAAAATGAAGACGTGCTAATAAGATGCAGAACCGTCTCGCCTGCCACTCAGCTGTTTTCGATTGGGAGGATGGTCAACGCCGACACATCGCCCGTCTCACACCTCAGGCCGAGCCTCCATATGAAACCCCATTCCAGGGTTGAACGATTCCCAGAGTCCACATCACAAGGATCTTTACGAACCAGGTCAAACCATATAACGACAAACGATATTGATAATTTAGAAAAAAGAATGAAAACCAGTCTTGATCTCATTGCCGTATCAACGTAGAATGCATCTCATGCAACCAAACCATGTTCAAGCTGGTCCTCGGCTGAAACGACTCAGCAGTCCAACTTGCCACTCCTGGAATCTCCTTGCGGACATTGGGAGCATCAAATTGCTGTCTCTCAATGCTTTTTCCGTGGCTTCAAATATCATTGACGGAAGCTCAACTTCTTCCACCGACAAGGGGGAAGGATTCCCGATCTCTGGGTGAAGCAAATCATCGACGTTTGCTGTCTCCTGGAAGAAGACTTTCATAGCCTGCTGGGCCATGACACTATGACCGGCACTGGAGGTCGAGTATCTCATATCAGGATTGAAGACCCACAGCTGTTAGATATGTGTTAATTGATTGGAAGTAACCCAAGGTAATCAATGCTTACCACGAGGCCGTTCTTTTGGCCACAATGGACAACAAATCGGCGAGCGCTCTCGCGTTCGATCAATTCGAGTAATTGAGCTGCGACAATAACCTCCGTTGGGTGGGTCTCCCACTCTGGCGAACTAGACTCGAAACTCGGTTTCGTATTTAAAGAAACATTGGCTTTCAGAAGTCGCCATCCATTAGCGACGGGGTCCTCCATGCCGATGATGGATCTGCAGTTGGAGCAGTCCAATGTTCTATCCGCAGGGAACTCGGTATTGGACTTTTGTTCCTCGCCATTGCCCTGTCGTGGTGCTTGTCAGCAATTTGTACCAAGTCTATGAGTATAATTGGAGATCGAAATGAATAGTGAGGATTGCATTCAATATTGTTACGTCAACGTTACTCCAGGCACCAAATTCTCAAAGCCTTCCGAGATATTCATGTCCCTCATTTTAATCACGCCTACTCCACTCATCAAATAGTTGGCGCTGAAAGAAGAGGGCACCGTTGATACAAACCAGCAGAAGAGCAGCCTCCACGAATACATTCCCACAAATCTCAGGAGTGAGATCCATCTGCGGACAGAGGATAACTACCCCTGTAATTCGCGATCACATACCCATGAATACCACCCTCCCTTTTGGCTTTGGAACAAGGTGTATCAAGTCCATCTTGGGCAATAGTATCGGAGACCACTCCACTGAGAACTGAGTGGCCCCCTTCTAAATTGCCCTATCGGAGGTAAAACGGGCACTGGAACGTATCCGGAAACTAGGGAAATCGCTGCGGGGGCAAGCACACTGGGATGGATCTTACCTTTTCAAGTCCAATACAATCCGTCTCAGCAAGGAGGAACGTGGAAACATCCACAAGGACAGTTCCCGATATGGCCACTACCTGACTATCGGCGCCATATCCCTTGGTTTGTGCTGTTTCGTCCTCGATTCGAAGCGCGGTATCTTTCTCATCTTTCTCGTGGCCTTCGTGGGGGTCAGGCTTATGGCAATGCCAAAAGTCCATCATTTCAGCCCAATTACCACTAGGCAAGTCCTTCCAAGTCCACGACTGATTGTTCTCATCATTCTGGTCACCTATGGACTTGGATGCTGGCAAAGGGCCCAAGAAGTGCTGATCACAGCTCCGACAGCGAATCCGCGTCGAACCGGACATCTTATCTGCAGTCCAAGGCACAAAGTCATCAATCAGCTCGTCTCGAGGCTTCAGCGCCTCGTCGTCTTCATCAACGTGCACGCGGAGAGAGAACTCGCGGGTTCCGCCGCTGGTTTTGACGATTCGATTTGCGCCTCGGGCTTCCAAGTCGCGCTTGGATGGGTATGAGACGCGCGCTGGAAGCTTCATTGTTTCTGTGAGATCTTGAAAGGGGGCTGGTAGTGAGACTGTTATGGCCTTTCGCGACTCTGAAAGTTGGACATCTGGGCGGATTTCATCAAATGCCGCAGACTCGGGCAGGGACACGTATGTTGTGATTTGGCGAATATTTGGAAGGAGTTCCGCATATAAATGCAGCGGTGCTTCAGACTCGTACATTATGAGATCTGCGCACCGAGTGTTGCTCGTGTGTTTCGTGCGAAAGTGGGAAGGATAGTTGGTGTTTGGAGACGTTGAGCTAGGTGAAAAGAGACGGAGGTGAAATTTAGTTGGTCGGCGAGATATTTATGAGTACCAAGTATATATCACCACCAGTTAGCCATGCTGCAAAAAATGTCAGTGAATCAACCTTGGAAGCCACTTGATGTTGTGATACGCTCCTCTGAGAGTTCGCGTCTGAGGCAAACAGAGCAAACGTGGTCACGTGCGCCGATTGATAGCATGATCATCATACGTCATGACCGTCTATATTGCCTCAGGCGTCAATTCCCAACAATCCCATCCAACTCACAACGCATAGAATTTACCGACCACATTCACAATGTTGAACATATCATGGCCGTCGCTGCCTTCACTGAATATATTCTCGTCTTCCCCGCGCCAGGCTATCAAACTGCCGCCATCCAAGGTTCATGAGACCGAGACTGCCCATCAGAAGCCAGCCCGGGCATTGAAGCACTTATTGAAATTGGATCATGTCGAGAACGGACTCTTTAACCGCCGACAGTTCCCAAGTCAGATGTCTCATGTCAGTATTCTGTGACTCGCCCTTTTTTTGGCACTTTTCTGCATTCTGGCACCCCAATCAAACCCTGGAACTGATCAGTCGACTTGTAGCTTTTGAGTTCATCTTTTCTGCAAGGGGCAGATGCTAATGACTTGGGCCGTATCTACGAAGCTCATGCTGCTGAGGTGGTGAAGTGGACAGACTCCCCGGCGGAAGTCACCACATCAGATTGGCAGAGCCATCTAGGACGTCGAGAGTATGCACACGCTTGATGCAACTGCCCACTTGTTAAGGGTCATCACTAATCCCGAAATCAATATAGGTTCGACCGTGCTTTTGTTTACTTCTTCGAGGATGAGCTGGTCCGCCTGGACTATGACTGGAAGCAAGTCGTGGATGAGTATCTGTTCAATGGACAGGAACCTGTATTTGATTCCATTATGGCCTCTCGTATGTTTGGTGGCGATCAGAAATACCTTCAACATTTTGAGCATTGTTGTGCTAATCATTTGACCAGTCGGACTTCCGTTGATCCATCTTGCATATGCTTTTGAGATGAACAGCCGAGAGATTGGCATGGAAGCACTTGGCCTTGCAGCAACTTGCCACAATGGGACTTATAAATCCCTTGCAGCCTCAACTTACTCAAACCAAGAATCAATGTATCAAGAAAAATCGCTCTTTGATATTCTGGCTCTGGTTGGAGACGATCAAAGCTTTGATGGTCTCTTCCCCACGCCAGGCAGCGATAACCTTGAAACCCTACTCACAACTCGCAACACTGCACTCCTAGATCACTGGGGCGCATGGAAGATCGAGAATCCACTGGAACAGTTCCGTGAGAGCCAGCAATTAGCAGTCGCATTGTTAGTTGGGACATCCGAGGGGGATTCTAGCGACTACTACGATTGGTTCTTTGCCATGGTTCTTGCATCCAGCCATGCTGTTCGTGTCATGCTTCCTATGATCCCCGCTCAATTTCAAATTCCTCTTGTTCGACAATGGTGGCTCAACGTCCTCGGAATCTATATCTCGCAGCTTCGACCACTGATCAATCTAGACCGAATCCGCAATTACGATCCTGAAGAGAGAGACTGGGAATGGGTCGCTCAGCAAGCGGTGACTGGTGCCTTTTCAACCGATCCGTTGTTTGTGCAAACTACCCGTGTACTGAAAGCGCAGGCTGAGACGTGGGGTGATCATGATCGCTTCTTCTTGAAGGCGGCGGTGCGTTTTGTCGCTGAATTCAAAGGATGGAGAGGTAACTTCGTTGGGTTGCAGTTGTAGCCTTTTACATAAATTTACATGTCTTCTGTTAACTGCAGACTTCCAACCTTAGGCCCCGGGGCCCATGGGTATATTTCTGGGAATCATCTTATTTTAATTTTTAGAAGAACGAAGATCAATCAAGCTTGAGAAACTGCATTTTGTGCTATCTAGTATATAATATATGATGGAATACTAGTGGTTTCCAAGGTTCCCTCTACTGCTTATGCTGCTCGACGAAAGGAATAGGATGCTCCGGTTGAGGACCAGCTTCTCCGGTGAACACTTCAACCTCAATGCGGGGACCGACGAAGTTCTTTCGTCCATCCACGAACCATTGCACGGTGGAAATGATGAAGACAATTCCGAATGCCGCAACACAGTAGTCTGTTAAAATTATCGAGTCAGTAAAACACCCCGAATATTGGACACGAATAAGTCGACTTACTCATACTGCTACCGGTAGCAGGGATGCTGGGAGGGAAGAGGAAAAGAATGGTTGTCAGGGCGATGTAAGCCACCGAGATCTAAGCCATTATAGTTAGTACAGTTCCAATCAAAGAGAATTATATAAGGGCATACCAGGTTGATGGTCCAGCCAAACCATGGTGCCAGGGTGAAAGAACGCTCCGGGAGCATCTTCCTTCCGCGGCAGCAGTTGACAGCAATTGGCATTGCGTATGAGATATCGAGAAGCACAACTGATGCCGACACAATGGCATTGAAAGCACTAGACGAGCCCAAGAAGATGCAACCAAAGATGGTCACAAGGGCCAGGTTAAGGTAGAGCGAGTTCAAGGGGACATTCAGTTTGGGGTGAATGCGAGAGAAGAACGGCGAAGCGGGAAGGCCACCATCACTGAGATTCAGTCAGTACAAATTTCCATATTTCCATCATATACTCAAGAAAACTCACCGGGCGAAGGCGTAGACCATGCGACTGCTAGTGGTCATGATAGCTGTGGCGGCAAACAGGACACAGACGAGGGGGAAGCTTCAAACCCGTTAGTACATCATCTATCTTGTGGGCAATAGCAAGACATACATCAACAAGCAAATAGCGCCAGCGTTGCTTTGGGTGGCGTTCTTCAGGATTGCAAGCAGAGGGGTAGCAGCTGATTCAATGATCTTGTTGATATCACCGGCCACAAATAGCAAGCAGACAAGGAAAATGACACCAGTGACTGTGCCGATACCAACGCAGGCAATCATAATCTTGGGTCCTTCGATGGAGGGGTTGGGGATTTCTACAGTCTGTTAGTTTCGATTTCACGATAGTCAAGATCGGCAACATACCTTCGATCATGTGCGCAACGCCATCGAAACCGGTCACACCAAGACCTCCTTGCAAGAGCTGTGACTATGTTAGCTTTGTCGATAAAATCTCGTGGCAAGCGACATACTCCGAGCAACCAGGCAACTCCATCAGGCCCTAAAAAAACATCAGTTCTCCATGTGCTTGAGATAATTTTCGTTGACAAACTCACATCCGGTGGTGTTGATAAAATCGGTGAAAACAAACCTGGATTTGTTAGCATGTTGGTTTTCCAGGTTTACTCCAATCATGAACATACTCTGCGGAGTTGTAGGTCGGGGATGCGCAAGAAAGAATCGTGATACAAATGACGGCAAAACCAGTCAAAGACCAGATGACTGGATATGATCAGCATTGGTCTTTTGCGGACAACTGAAGTGTACTCACAAGCAGCCTTGGTAACATAAGGCAAAATGTTGTTCATCAAAGCGTTGATGATGAAAGCGACAATGTTATAAGCAAGGTAGATCAAAAATTGATGCCAGCGCTGAGGCTCGTAGGCCTGATATTGATGGTTAGAAGAATGTGAGTAAGTTGACCAAATTTGAAACTCACCGGGTTCATCAGCGAGATCACGCCGAGAATAAGCTCGCTGCCCAGAAGTCCACCAGTTGCGACCAGCGCAACCCAGCCAGAGCAGTTGACCCAACCGGTGATCCAAGACAGAATCGGCATCCATCTTCTCCATGAAGTCACAGCGACCCAGTGGTATTGGCCACCGGCGGTAGGGTACGCGGAAAGGAATTCAGACAACGAAGTGGCCATGCACAGATTACAGATACCGGCTGTAACAAGACCTTTGGCAATCCGTTAGTCTCCACGTCTACACGTCGAATCAAGGGGTACATACCCCAAACAACACTTGCGCTGCCTCCGGAAGGCAGACTGAGCGATAAACTGGCCGACAGAGCGGTCCATGACTGCCCAGTGTTAGTTTTGGTTTGCGGGTTTCGTGATATGCCGATCGTGACGTACATTGAGAATAGCAAAGGCAAGTCCCAGCATAGAACTGAGAAAAGGGTCAGTCAGTTATACAGAACGTGGACATTTTCTTCCAATGGCACGTACATTAATGAGAAATTGCGCTTCAATTCAGACTTATGGCCCATCTGGGCCAGCTGAGTGTCATCATTATTATATTCGTCCTTGTCCATGATGGATTCGGTGACAAGCAGCGAGGGATTAGAGAAAGAAGAAAAATTTCGAGAGGAGGAACAAGGCCATATTAAGTCAATTGAAACATGACGACAGGTCGAATATCACTTTCCATTCCCAAACACTCCGATAGTCCCCAGGACTGTTCACTCCACGCGGGGGAAGCATGAGTAGCCCTGTTACCTAACGACTTGGGGTAGTGGGCGAACGTGAGCGATAACTGCCCGAGTCCGTGATTGGTCAGGCGGTCCGAATTCGGCGATCTCGGCCAGTCAGAGGCTGCGGCAACATCGGGCTATCAGGGCCTTGGCTCGTCGCGGACCGATGAATCCATGGCTCGTGGCGGCAGCCCCAGAGCTTATGCCAGCCTTGGTCTCTGATTCGTCGGTGCTAGACCCACATAAATGACACACGCGGGGAAGTTGCGCCTGGGGGCAGGTGGATTGTCTTTGGAGACGCATGGCTGCGAGGATATTTCGGCTTGTGAACCCGAGTACAAAAACTGCCTACTGGACTTCGTGAACACACGTTGATTTTGGAAGCCTTGGCTCAACGGACTTTGTCCGTGTGCTCGGTATGATGCTCCGATAGGAAATTGGGCCAGTGTGGATCGGTGGAGCCAAACCTTGCTATCGCTGGGGACAAATAGGCCTATGTCAAGGATATCCTCTTCACCGAGCTCTACCTTATCGATTTACCTTTCTATGAGGTTTCTAGCACCGGGATCTGCAGGGGCAAAACGTGTCAGCCTGAGTTTCTTCGCCTTCCATTTGCGTTTCAATCGGAGCATCCGCAGATACTATCTCGACCATTGCATTTTGGGCGCATAAAAAACATGATAAATCCGCATTGGGTAAGCTTCGGGCGTCCAAGGTTCCTGGGCAAAAATAAAGCTTGAGTAACTACTTGGAACCGCCAGCGGACACTATGGAAATTCTCATTATCTGTGGCAAACCTTGTGCGCTAAATCACATACCAAATTACGGTTGGCACTAGAAAACAATTGGAACATCTTATCTTCCACCAGATTTCTATTTTTGAACTCGCCTCATAGGTTATCTTTACGATACGCAACCCTGGAATGCGCCCACTCATCTTAATCAAAATTGCTTGCCTTGCATGAGAGAAATGAAACATTGAGGTGAAAATGCAGGACGCAATGGTGTAGGAGGGGCGAAATTTTCCACCATTCATGCCAGGATCTCCATGGCTCCTCACTTCCCATTAGTCACTCCATTGCAGGGGATGACTTGCGTAAAAACCTTGGAAAGAATGAAATATTCTTCAACGTTGTGGATTTTCTTGCATGCATTCTTTTACTATGCCTACGGCCTCGGGAGAACAATAGCTTGCAATCTTCGATCAGGATAGATTCAATGTACAGACAAAAAATAGGTATATCAGTCGGCATAATAGATACAAGGGCCGCCTCGCAGCCTGGCGAGCCATAACAGCATAGAAAGGATATGTAAAAGCCTCACTCGGCCTGCTCCCTGGGGTGCGCCAAGTGATCAGTCCGAACGATATAGTCATCGTCACCCTCCAGATTGCCATCAGTCATACCCTCCTCGTCACCGTCAACAGATCCATCAGACTCTGCTGTGCTCTTTCCCTTTCCTTTCTTGCTACTCTTCCCCTTGCCCTTGCTGCTGGTTGTTGATTGACCACTGGCACTGCGTGACAGAGCACCTGGCCATTTGTTCAGGCTTTTGATGCGGCCTCGGATACTTCCGGTTGGTGTTCTTTCCCCGGTAGATGATGCATTATCTTCTACTGGAGCGCCACCACCACCACCACCCAGGTTAAATGCTTCCATTGCCTCTGCGATTGTCTGCGGCGCTGCAGCGCTGGTGTCTTGCTTCGACTTGTCTACTGCTTCGAATGTGTCGCGGATGCGCTCGAAGTGTTCAAGTTCCTTGGCACTATGAGGGGTTAGTGACGAATTCGGGGGTCATGGGGGGTCGTAGTAAGATGTTACATACCTAACACTGGGAACAAGCTCCCCTTGCGCAGCCAGGAAGTCCTCTTCCATCACCAGGACGTTGACATCCTCCGGAGTGGCAAGATGGTCGAAGAACCAAGCGGTGCTGACAGGACCATTGGGCAAGGCCTTGATCTTGTCATCGACAGCTGTGGCCTTACGTGTGATGGCTTTGAGCATGGCATCGGAGCAGAGCGCGTAGAGGTCGGCACCGGTGTATGTCAGAGGAAGCTGTTCAGCAACACGGTCTAGCGACACTTCGGGGTGAAGAGCGAACTTCCGAGTCAGCGCCTCAAGAATAGTCGCTTGCTTCCTGTGGGTATCCGAAACACCTAGGTAAAGCATCTTATCGAAACGACCAGGACGGAGCAGTGCAGTATCAAGCAAATCAGGACGATTAGTTGCACCAATGACGAACACGCCACCGCTGTTCTCCTCGCCGCCGTTCATGCCATCCAACTCTGCAAGCAGTTGACTGACGATGCGGTCCATCACACCACCGCTGTCTCCCTGGTTACCACGCTTGGGAGCAACGGAGTCCAGTTCATCGAAGAACACGACACAAGGACGAGCATCACGGGCACGCTGGAATACTCGGCGCACGTTTGCTTCAGATTCACCAATATACATGTTCAGCAATTCAGGACCCTTGACGGAGAAGAAATTGAGCGAGAACTCTGTAGCAATAGCCTTCGCGAGAAGGGTCTTTCCAGTACCAGGAGGACCGTAGAACAAGATACCACTGCGCTTTTTCATGCCCTTGGCGAAGAGTTCGGGTCGCTCAAGTGGCAGCTGAATGGTCTCGACCAAAGCATCCTTAACGTTCGTCAATCCACCGACGTCATCCCAGCCAACGTTCGGAATCTTGGGAGCGCCGATTGAATCGGCAAAGTTCTTTCGGGCAGCTTCAACGGCAAAGTCAAAGTCAGCCTTGGTCACGCCCCGTGCACCGTCACCGCCTGCCAGCAGGACGTCTCTGACGAAAACCTCGGAACCGGAGAGCTTTTTGCTAGCCTCCGCTAGGCTTTCGAGGCGAGTTGTTCTCGCTCCAGCAGCTCGTTCCACCACGTCAACGAGGTCTCCGGCGACAAGTGCAGCAGTCTTGAGAGCAATCGTTCCCAGTTCCACATCGGCAGCAAGTTTGATACCGCGCTCGGCGACGGCGTTGTTCAGGATTCCTTCACGCTCTTTCTCCTCCGGGGCACCCATCTCAAACTCGTGGGTGATGAGACCACGGATACCTTCGGGGATCGTTTCAACATCGGTGGTGGTTGCAACGACGACTCTTGCATCCGTCAAGATGTCGGCCAGCGCGGTCACAATACGATCAGCAGTCAGCACCTCGATGTGTCTAATCAGCAATGAGGTGCAGTTCGCTCCGCAATGGAAAGCTCGGTCGGCCCGCGCCTTAAGGTATGCCTCGGTCTTGACATCTCCACCATTTGCACCGCCTTCAGTCAGGATATCGTATGCATCTATGGGGAATGTGTGAAGACCGATATCTGCGCCTGCCCGTGTGGCGATCGTTGCCTTGCCAATGTGTCTCTGTTGGGATCTGAGGAGAATAAAGACGGGCTTCATTCCTAATTGTATAGCCCTGGGGCTGGTAGCAGCAGCCATCAAATCACGGATACGCTGCTGCAAGGTTGGGATAAATGATTGAGGTGGATCTGCAACAATGCCATGAGGCGCCGGGGCATCATGGACACTCTTAGGGATCGTCTTGACTCCTAGCCAATACTCCCAGCCATTGCCCAATACACCGGGAACTCGGCTAACATCACTTCCAGCCTGAACCATGCGAGTAGTCGCTGGGTCGAGGACAGCCACGCCACCCCATTGGTCTTCACCTGTCTCCTCGAGCTCCTCAACGACAGTGGGAGCTACTTGCCCGACGCGGAACCAGGCAACCCCGATTTTGCGGGCTCCAGAGCTTCCAGATTTGGTGTTCTGGCCAAGTCGAATGGTAATGTCTTCTTCCTGGTTGGCGCTGTCACCGCCAGCGGTTCCAGAGAAAACCGCTCGGCCAAGGCTCTCGTCCACGCTGATACCAACTAGATCCCCACTCTTGAGGATACGTCGGCGAGATTCAAAGTACTGTTTGAGTCCTGCGAACAACGCTGGTTGGAGAACACGATCCATTGAAAGAGGAGTAGAAAGCTTCAATAGCGTGACTTCCTTTGCCAAAGGTGGGTTCTTGGTAGCGGTGTTTTTCATGTGGTGCAAGAGACCAGGCTTGGAAGTTCCGTTCTGGGTTGCGAATGTCATGGGAGAGATCCGTAGGTATTTCGGGTTCTCAATGTTCGCAAGAAGCAATGGAGGAACAAACACGGATGGAGTGAGGCGTGTTGGCGGGCGTTGAGGGATGCTAGATCGACGTTCGCCGGAGTGATTGATGGCATACCGCGGTTTAGACGATGGAAGACCTGACAAGCCAAATATCTTGACTGGGCGCCAATCGCCTGAATCTTCTGGAGAATCATTGAAGCTTCCAAACTTGAGTGAGGCGAACATGTTCAGCTGGGGTTCCTCAGAGGCTTCAATTCTGACCCAGTCACCGGAGAAGCATCCAATCTTGGCCAGTGTGCTGATATCTACGAAGACAAAAGAGTCGACGTCTTCGTCATCACGGGGCCGAGGGTGGAGGACCTCGTTGGGGACTTGTTGCAGCAGGCCCTCGACTTTGAAAGTCTTGCCTCCGCCGCGCCCGGGGCGCATTGTGGCTGAAGTGAAGTTTGATGCCACGGACCCAGGTGTGTGAATTCCGTCTGTTCGCCGACCACCAGCTCGAGGTGTTGCAGAGGTCAGTGAAGACATGACACCCGACGGGGGCTGAGGCAGTTCAGGCGCACTCAGAGAAATCATATCTTCAAGGGAATCATCCGACGAGTCGCTCATCGAACCGACAGAACCCTCTGTCTCTGATTCCTCGGCAGCCGATGTAGCTTCCATTTCGGTTCCACTCTCGCCGGGCTTATCTTCCGCGGCGGAGTAGAATTGCTCGTTGGACGTGTCGTCGGCTTCATCCTCGGCTACCTGCTTCAAGAGCGCTGACCTAGATGGTAGACTTTGTTGGGGGCGATTTCCCTGGGGCCGAGCCTGGACAAGTACAATCTTTGTAGTTGGCATTAAAAGACCCTGCGAGACAGGTTCGCAGAATGAAATTCGTGCGGGCGGAGGAGGCGCATAAGTAATGGGATGCGGAGGCAGAGGAAGCGGCAACACGTCCCCTGCATGTACGATCCGTTGTGCTCCCAGTGCCTCGCGAACTGCCGCTGTGAGACGCTGCTCGGCATCTGCAGTAGCTCGTTTAGAGTATTTCTTAGCTTCTGCTGTCTTTCCCGTTTTACCCCAGAGCCCGTTCGGCCCCTGTGCATTCGTAAATCCTCCACCGAATTTGTTCTGTATGTCATCGTGGTTGCGAAGGAGATGTCGCTCTACCGTCACAAAAATAGTGTCGAGGTGAATGGGGGCGACGTCCAAAATCCGGATCTCTACCGACCGATGTGCCTGAAGGGAGTTGCGCGAAGTGTCAACTTTCCCCAACGCCTGAAGGAAAGGCTGGAGGGAATCGGCCGATTCGGGGAACAAGACGGTCGATTGTGACAATGGAACTGGTGATCTCTCTGTGGGCTGGATTCGTACTGGGAGTATCGTCCAGGCCTGGTCCTCCACCGAGGTATAAGTCGGGGTATGCGGGGCAATCGCAACATATAGGACTCCATCGTCGGAAGTCGTGACATCTGGAAGAAAGCGACCGGAATGATTAGTATCCAAGCCATTGGCACTTTAGGCAGTGGTTCAAGGCTTACCTTGGAGAGCCTGCTGCTGGAAGAGGTCGTTCGCTAGATCCTCGGATAAGATGCCGACCTTCCCCCGTAGCTGGGGGTCCAATGCCAGACGCGCTGCGATAGGAGCCTTGTTGTTCAACCGCCGCTTTCCGGCTCTTCTTCGGCGCGGTCTAGGCTGTTGGGAGCTCTGTCCATACTGTTCGAAGTCCATGGATGCGGTGTAGTGTCCGATTGCCGTCGGCAAACGAAGCGGGGGAGATAGGAGAGAGTTGAAAGGAAATAGCAATCACCAAAACCAACTGATCAACAAGAACCCATTCAAGTGTCTCCTACAGGATCCCGCAGCTGTAGCGGATTACTGAGGGGAGAAGACAAGGGTCGCCGGATCCAGAATCCGGGGGAAATCAACACGCGGGCACTTCGGGCGGTGCCGTTCTGCCATCTCCGATGCCGAGGTCGAATCGGGCTTATGAAGATCTACTACAGCGCTGGGAAGCTCCATCTTCAGTGTTATTCTAATATTTAGCTACACACCCACCAGAGACCTGAAGTGAAATTGGATTATTGAGATAATCAGGCCTGTATTATTGACTCCCGAGTCGTAGTACTCTGAATCGAGCTTATCTAACGCCTGAGCATGAGCTTATGTACTCCCGAGGTCTGTATAGATCCACCTGGGCAACTTGGGGATATCAAACACCGGGGCACTCTCTGGGGATACACCCCTGGATATTGAGGAAACTCCATAGTTCCAAGCTTGATGTAGTCTGAAAGATCTGGTTTAATCTGTAACCCTGGGTCATACCTAATCGTCGCTTACTTCCAAGATTGGGTCAGGAAGGCGGATATATGTTTGGTAGATCCTTCATCATCACCTACCTTGTGGCTTTGTTGAAAGTCCACGGGTTCACATCCCCAGGCCCCAACCTTGGATCTATGGGTGGTGTTTGAAGGTTTGGGGTGTGTCGCTCACCCGGGCAATGGTACTCTATTACGTATGATGCAGGTACTGCAATATTGCAGGCAGTTGCTTTCGACACAATTTAACATCGCAGCCTGGTTTCCTCGGAAGCCGACAGAGACCAAGCACGGAGTACGCAGTCAATGGTGACGAATCTCAACATTCTCGAGGAAGTCAAAAAAATGCTGCTGACTGGATAACACAGCTTTCCCCGGGCCGCCTATCACGGGGATGGGGTTTGCACGCCGATCTGGCCTAGACGGCTCGTACGATGTCAGCCACAACGTCTTCTAACGTGGACAGCTGAATATGAGACTTGGACCCATGCAGGGTTGGATTTGACTTGGGTACCCATTTGAAAAGTCAACGAGCGCTGCACGCTGTGGGTTAGATATTACAAAAACTAGCAGCCCAAGGCCAGAACTGGAGAGCCGGTCCCTTTTGACGAGTAGTAGGTGGGCTGTGCAGCGCAGGGAAGACACAGATGGGGCGCAGTCAAGAGATGTCACTTGGCATATGAGACCACGTCCAGCCTGTGCGATCTGCATATAATCAGGCAGACAAGTGTTACCGGTGCATTTTTTGTCCGACAAATGCAGCCGGAGCGGAGTGCACGATTGGGCCGTGTCATACCGGCGGTAACAAGAGGCTCAAGTGTTGTATGGGCATTTCGTATTTGGGTGGAGTTGGGGAACTAGCCACGATCATTGGTTTGGGAGTGAATCCTGGGCTGGGTGGGTTTGCCGTTGGTTGTTGGTTGTTGGTCGTTTTTGGTGAGGGACCCTTGCCTTTTTTATTTTTATTTTTTATTTCTCTCCTTTTGCCAATTTGGGGGCCAAGACCAAACGGGCGCACTGGGGCGGTTCGTGGCATGATTTCCAGTGATATGTGAGGTCAAGCTAGAAACCAACATGATGACAAATCCACCTCTGAACCCCTTAAGCCCTCAAGACTTACTCCGTTACGGAGTACTTGTGTTAGAGATGAGGGAAAAGAACGGAACCACAAAAAAAAGAACGGGAATGCTGTTACCTTGCGGCTCCGGAGAAGGGATCTGTTCCATTTTAAGAACGTGGAGAACGATACGATACCCGTTGGGAACCACGCGGGAACCGGCTACAGGGCTGGGGCGCATGGATACGGTCACCCGGTGACCATACCAATACATGCGGTACGCCAATGAAATTGCCGCAGAATGTGCTCAGCCATTCGACCCCTTTGGGATTAGCGTCTTCGTCTATCAGGCAGACGTGCCACGCCATGAGCCTCCGGTCTTCTGTCTTCCTTGGCTTATCCCCTGGCTTTTCGTTCTTCGTTTTCGGCCATATCATCAAGTCATTATCTGTTTCGCTTTTGCCAACTCGAATTCGAAAAAAAAAAGAATATAATCCCCGATCGCGCAGTGGGGCTCACCGCTTCAGATCTTCCATATCTCAACTGCCACTTCTTCGTATTGGATCGAGGCCCTCAGTTCGTCGTTTAAGAATACCGAATACTGCCTTCGCCTGCGTCTCCAGAAACTGTTTCTGGGGGTAACCGGTGGACCTTTCGACCCTAAGATTCCTCTTAGACATCATCCGACATTCCGGTGTTCTCGATAAGAAGTGCATGCGCAGACCATCAGACAATCCTTATCGTCATTCATGCCCAGGTCTTGAAGACTCGGGAGTTTCGCTTGCACTGAACATTGCTCAAAGCTGAGCAGTGGATCCGTTATATATTTGAGAACGGAGAGAATCCGCCTCGATTCGAGATTTCCATCTCTGACTCGACTGTACGTCACCTCTCGAATCATCTGGACAAACATCCTTCGGTGAGTCATTGGAAGAGCCAATCAGCCGCCAATACCTGGCCCTTTCTGTACGAGAGTATGTGCTAATGTGTCCTTGATGCAGAACTGCACCCAATAATGTCTGGTGTTCAGGCCGAGCCATCGCGGCTGCACCCGCGTCGCCGTCCCGTCTTAAACAATACTCTGCCCGCACTGTCGACCGACTCGCCTGAGGTGAAGATGCACTTGAAGAAGGGCGAGACTTTCAACACTCCGACTTCTGCTCCCTCCAGTGATCGTGATCCCATCGTGAACTTCCGTTCCCTACCTGTCCGCTCCCCGACATCGTTAGAGTCCATCGCTGCCGCCGAAGAGCGTATGACATCGATCTTGGATCGGTTGACTCTTGAGCCCACCGACGACAAACACTCCACCGAGGAGAGCGAGAGCACCGCTCTGCCCATGTCTAACTCACCGGCTCCTCCAAATGCAGAGAGTCGCAGCGTACCCATCCCACTGGATGAGAAGAAAACCCGACAAGCCAATAGCCACGAGTCTGATAGTGGGCTTGGAACTTCGGTGAGCAGCGAAGAGGGGCTGTTTGAATCGTCGACCAAAGGTATGCACCCGATTGTTCTTTTAAAAGGCTTGCGCCCCCTTCAGATTCTAACAATGAACAGTCAACGACGACAGTAACGACATTCAATCCGCCATCACAAGCTCTATCCCGTCCTTCGACAGCGGCACTTCCCCAAAACGTCAACTAGGCCCCATTGCCTGCAAGCAAATTGAACGATACGTGCTTGTTCCTATTCTCAAGGAGCCTCGTTTGAAACCCTTCCATTCGCTAGTCCGCAGCGTCCCCCAGCGCATCATCAATAAGCAGATTGTGTGCTTGCGTGATCTTGAAAAGACCCTATTGTGGTTGGCGCCGGTAAGTCTTCGTATTGTTCTATCAATGGGTTATTGGAGTACGGCGAAGCTTATTTGATTTATTTCTTTTTTCTCAAGAACTCCACAACTTCGCGGAATTCTTATCTCAACTTCTGCGAGTTCACGATCCAGTGCTTGCATACTTCGACTTCGCATCTTAACGACCGTGATCAACGACTACCAACCGATCGACCTTACACTAACGGATACTTCCTTGACCTTGTTTCACAGGTCAGACGCTACGCAGCCATGGTTCGCGAGCAGCGCCAGCGGGTCCAAGCGGCCCAAGACTCCAAGACCGACAAGGAGGCCAGTCCCACTCTGTATGTGCCGTCCCATTGCGCATGGATCGTTGGATTTTAGCTAATATGAAATAGGACCGCCAACCTCACTCTTGAGGGTGGTTTGGCCAAGAATGGAAAGGCTGCCGAACTTGTTATCATGCAAGACGGCAAGCCAATTTCCCTGGCCACCGGGAAGCCTTACGAGGTTGACGCATCTGCTCCTATCAAGCGTACCATCACCATCGACGGTGCCACCGATGAAGGAGTTGAGCGCTCTATGGCCCGCCGAAAGAAGGATGCGCCCCCCATGAACATCAACCAAAAGTGTTCCGACTGTGACAAAGTGTTCAAGCGCCCTTGCGACTTGACCAAGCATGAAAAAACCCACTCGCGTCCTTGGAAGTGTGAGGATCCCAAGTGCAGCTACCACACCAAAGGTTGGCCCACCGAGAAGGAACGTGATCGTCACATGAACGACAGACATTCCGACAAACCCACCCTCTTCCGATGCACTTTCCACAATTGTCCTTACGCATCAAAGCGGTCTAGCAACTGCAAACAACACATGGAGAAGTCGCACGGATGGGTCTATGTTCGTTCCAAGAACAATGGTCGCAGTGGGAGCAGCAAGCGGGGCTCCTCCGCACAGGCTACTCCCATGACTCCCAGTGTCTCAACCCCGGCTTCCAAGGCCACCGACTTTGCGTCGCCAATCCCTGGGCCCAGTCCTTCGCCTAGCGATCAGACTTACGGGTGGCCTGAGAATCCTCCATTCAACTTCGCAGAGCCTCCTGTGCCTGCCCAAGGTGATGACTTCCCTCTCTTTGGCGAAGCCTCGCCCTACTTGATGAACGATATCAATTCGTTCCCGAACACAATGAACCTCACTGCGTTCCAAAATCAGTTTGAATCGGGTGACCCGAATGGTCTGATCCCGGCGTTGGAAATGCATCGCCAGTCTATGAACTCTATGTCTGTGCCCTCCACTGATTCCGTTCCTGACCTGATGGGTCCTGTCTCGTTCGACGGGTCCCCTCTCACAGGCACGGAAAGCATCAACTTTGATCAGGAATGGAGCAATCTTGACTACCCAATGAGTGAGGATTACACCGCGATGCCCCTTCAGCTCCCCCAGGGTCACAACCTGGACGCGATGAAGGGCTATACCAACGACTATGACCACATGAACGTCAACCATATGTCCTATCCTGCTGGAAAAGTCCCTGGTCTCTCTCCCGGCGCGCAGGGCAATGCTATGCTGTACTCACCCGACTCCTCCAACGTCGGTGACACCCTTTCTGAGCGTTACGAGTATGCCCAGTCTCAGGTTAGCAGTGACTATACTCAAGGTGGCAACGACTTCACTCTTTACAACCAGAATGCGCAAATGGGTCACAGTGCCCAGCCCATGATGCCGATCCCCAGTGACCAATCGGCTCGCTACCGCCAGCTACAGCAGAACATGTTCCCTTCTCTTGACCAGGAAGGGGTGTATCAGGGCATGCCCTACGCTGGTCAGCCCCAGGGCCACTACCTGCCTCGCGACATGAAGCTGGAATTCATGGAGTAATGATGGGAGTCTTCTGCTTTCACACATTCTGATATCTTACTGCTATTTCTTTCAGCGAATTTAATGACGGAACAAGGGGTTTTTATTTTCTTTTATTTGCTCTTCTCAGCTCTAGTATTTTTTTCTTTCATATAACTCGAATACAATGGACGAGTCCCGTGATCTACCATCCCATGCACCTCACGTACAAGTATGAAAGACGAAAACGCCATGCAGTCATTGCAGTTGCCAAAAACAATAGACCGATGACACTGCCGAGAAAAAGCACCCCGCCTCATAAGGCGCACTGTTAGTAGGCAACACCATAACTGGCCTTGGCAAATAAGAAAATCCAGAATATTCAAGTCTTCCAAGACTGGTAGCTGGTGGAGATCAGGCCGCGTCAGGAGAAAGAATAGCACCTGTAGCCTTATGGGTCCTGACATGTCTCCGCTATAAATTTTGGTTTAACTATTCGGGTGACGACATCATCTTCCTTTCTCCGCCCCCATTCGATTCGCACCTGGGCACCCCCTCCCATCTTCTTCTTTTACATGGTGAATTTGGAAATCTAGTGAGACTCGGTACTTCGCAGCAGAGCAGAGAGTCTTGTTCGGTCGTTATCGATTCCAACCAGCCTGTCCAGGCAGACGCATTCTGCGCATCAGCTGAGGTGACGCGAGTCATCTCTCTCCGAACACTTTCGAGAGACTCACACTTCCTACCAAGGATAGTACAGTTGGGGTACTTCCCACCTCTTGATCAAGATGACAGACGCGCAACCCTCCGATCCCACATTCCTCAACGGCGGCAAGGGAGAGGACGTCCCCGCTCCGGGCCAGATACTGACAGGCAAGCAAGAGCATTGTAAGTCACCAGCAACCCGTTTTTCTCTATTCCCAAGCCTTCGATCATTAATATCAACCCCTTCCCAGACCTCAAGCGCGAGCTCATCGCCCGTCAAGTCCGCGAAGAAATATCCGAGCTCAACTCCCCCACCGCACTCCAGCGCTTCGGCGCCCCCTTTCGATCGGAATTCGGCGAGGTTGCGCCGGTCGACTCAGAACTGCCCATCTTGCGCTATATCTTCGTTCATCATGTTCGCAATTTCCCATTCCTCGATAAGGCGCGCGAGAAGGAGTTCTGGCAGGATAAGCTTCAAATCGTGGGTGCTCCATTTCGGCAATGGTTTCAGAGCATTCGGAGGGATTGCTGACAGTTCGAAATCTAGTTCTTGGAATCATTTGCCAATAAGCATGTCTCGTCGTCGGAAGACCGGTTGGAGGAAACAAAGCGTCGCAAGCTGGCGAGAAAATGCGAGAAACTCGTAGAACTCATGATGGTCTCTGGTGTGCCTACTGCCTCAGGATATGAGGAGCGCATTCAATTTTCAGAAATTGAGGTTGTTGAGCGTGGTGCGCAAGACTCTGGATTGTTGGTCAATATCCCCGAGGGAAACTCCATCAACGGCTGGGACGTGAACGTTGCCGCTGTTCGCACTACCTCAGTCAAGAGGACAGTCCGATACCACTCACACGCGGTGAGCTTGATTTCCCTCAATACCGCCTTGATCTGTTGCTTGAGAGTGCTGACATCTGCCCTAGGAATTTATTATCCGGGTCAGTCGTGACGGCAAGGAGCACCATGTTGGAAGGAGATATGGAGAGTTTGTCAAACTCCAGAAGAGACTCAGCACCGAGATGCCAGGAAAACACCTCCCTCCGCTCCCTCGTAAGAATAAAACTTCTAGCACAAGTTGGTGGGGCTCTACGGCAGACGACGACGCTTCTTCTCTTTCATCCCTGTCGACACAGGATACAAGCGCCCCGGATGATCGGTTAGCTGTACCAACCGCCTCGTCAGGCGTCCGAAGATCAACCTCAAAATCCTCACTGCGATCAAGCAAGTCACCACGCGCATCGTCCAGCGATGTATCGCGGCAGACTGTTCTGTACCGCGAGGAGCAGCGCTTATCCCTGCGTGCCTTTTTGCGAACGGTCTTGCAAAACAAGCGCATTGCAGAGTCGAAGACGATGGAGGAATTCCTGAACGCCCGTCCCGTCAAGCTGAACGAGGAAGAATTGGTCGACGTCCAAAGGCGGAAAGACATGGATGCTGTAAGAATTGAGGAACAGAAGCGGTTCTACGAGATTGCTAGGCAGCGAGCCGCAGAATTGGACGTGTACATGGAGCGCTTCCGGCGAGATATCGTGGAGAGCAGTAAGTCAACGTCGGTGCATTCCCCCATCACCTGTACTAATCTGATTCACTCCAGATGGATTGACAAAGCTCTTTGCCGAGATTCGCGAGAAGCCCTCAATTCCTGACCTCAGCCCGCAATACCAGAAGTTCGCTGAGTGGCTCCGTATTGAGTAAGTTTCATCCCAGACTTTCATTTGGGCTCTTGTTCTGACAATGACACAGGGTTGCTGCAACGTTATATCACCTTTTCCTTGCTGAAGATAACTCACCCGAACTGTTTGCACAAGCGAAGCGTATTCATGGCCTTGTGCCTTATACCTTGATGAAGAACGTGATTCGCATCGCCAATCCTGCGGCTGTCATGTCGGGTGTTCTTGATTTGTTCATGGCTCAGCCGTTTGGCTCGCGCTCACTCCTCCAGCGTATTTTCTCTTTGACATTGAACGAAGGCATCAAGGATTTCCAGAGATCAATCGACACATTGGCCGCAAAGGTTGAAGACTCAGTCCTCACTCAGAAGCTCAAGTCCTTTGCGGAAGCCGAGGAAGAGGTCAAAAATGAAATTCGAGCGGAAGCTGTCGTCGATGATGTCGACATCATTGTCGCCATTCTGCGCTCCGAGCTCATTGCTCCCGAGCTCACCTCAGAGCAGATTGGAAAGGTGTTTAACGGCTATGTGGCTTGGAACCATGCCGTGGAAAATATTGACCTAGAAATGCAGCAAGGCGCTCAGTGGTTTGCTCACATGAAGCAGCTACTAAAGCTCTACACCCGTCAACGGGATAAGGCTATGATGCTTAGCATCGTCGAAGAGCCCGTCACATTGCAGCTTTTCCGTGATCTCTTCACTATCTTCTACGAGCCCCTGGTCCGGGTCTACAAATCGGCCAATGTGTACAGCAGCATCACTGACTTCGCCCAATTTGCCGATGATGCCATTGCCGTTATCGAAAGTGCCCAGCGCCAGGATACATCGGCTGACCCCAACCAAACGGTTCAGGCCTTTATTGATCTTTGCGCTCGCCATGAGGCCAACTTCTACAAGTTCATCCATGAAGTGCATCAACATGACAATGGCTTGTTCCAGAAGTTGATGGCTTGGATTGAAGAGATTCTTGACTTCCTGCGCAATGGCCCCGCGGGAGGCAAGATGGACATCAATGCTCTGTTCCAGGGAGCTGCTGGCGCTGGTCAAATTGACAAGACCATCGCCCTCTCAGAGATCAACCAGCTCATCAAGTGGCAAGAAGATCGGAAACGCTGGCACTTGAACAAGACGCGCCAGAAGATGGCCGCCGAAGGTACCTCCGGGGATGCAATCCCTGGCGTGACCACCTTCAAGGGCAGTGACTTCGGTCTTGATGAGGCTGATCTTGAAGATCTCACCATCTCAGATGACGCATCCGATGCGTCCGACGAAGATAGTGTAGACGAAGACGGGGACGACCCTATTGCTGTCGAGCGTCGCCGTCGTTGCAAGAAACAGGACCAACTCCGCCGCACCGCTGGAGAACCTGCCAAGCCTGAGGTCACTGAGATCCTCAAGCTTGCTGACCCGTTCAATATCATGTTGCGACACGTTCTTGCTGATTAGACATTGATTTTGAGCGTACTTCATTTCTATGATACCGCCAAAGATCTGGCCTTTTTTGGGTTTTACATTCGAGTTCTCTTGATACAGAGATGCATAGCTGGCTTTAATTCTGTTCGCTAGCTTCTAGCTGTGTGGAGGAAAGGGATTAGATGGATATATCGGATGTACGACCATATGGTAGATAGACCATCCATCGATATCAAATTCAATGAATCATGATTCATTTGCTAGGTGCTTTCGCAGTGCTTGTACCACACTAGAATTCCCATTCTGCAGCGCCACCTCAATTGGAGTCTCGCCGTCGCCGTTTTTGAGATGTATGTCGATGCCATCTGCATAAAGCAATTGCTCTACGACGCCCAGGTAGCCGTAGAATGCAGCGGTCAGCAAAGGTGTCAGACCATTCTCATCGCGAGCATTGGGATCGACAGTCCTTGACGCCCCCAGTAGACGTCTCACTACCCCAACGTGGTTTTTGTCCGCCGCCACTCCCAACGGCGTCGTTCCATGCATATCAGGTATATCCAGCCCGACCCTCTCGCACCCAATTAAGATTTCCACAATGTCCTGCCTCCCATCCTCCGCAGCTGCAAACAAGGGCGTCTGCCGCTTCCAATGGGTTTGCAAATTCGGCTCAGTAACATCCCATTTCAATAAAGCTTTCACCACTTCCACCCTTCCATTAGCTGCGGCGATTGAGAATGCCCCACGCCCGAATTGCTGACCGCCAGCATTGGGATCAAGCTTCTCCCCGAAATATTTAATTAAGTACTCAACTATATCCACATGTCCCATAATAGCCGCATAGAAAAATACATGTTGACAATGCGCCGCACTATCATCTCCATCAAGGATCAGCCGTAGATGCCGCGCCAGCAGTAACCCTACATCCGCATCTATATCGCGCGCAGCACGACTGAGCGGCGTCCAGCCTTGTCGATTCGCAACCCGTGGATCGGCACGCCCACTACAAAGCAGTAATTCAACCATCCGAGGACGGGAATTGATAGCAATCATGAGAGCCGTGTCGCCCGCTTTGTCCTGCAAATTGACGTCTGTGCGATCGTCATTCAGCAGTGCCTGCACGACCTCCGCATGGCCTTCTTTGACGGCCCAGGAAAGCGGGGGTCGGATCCATTTGCGATCGCGGAAATTCGGAGTGACATTGTCGTCGAGAAGGAGAATCTTGAGCACAGCGATACTGTTGTGGAAGGATGCAAGGAGGATTGGCGTACAGCCTCTCAGGCGGGTATCGATGTCGGTTTTTGCGGTGACGTCACAACCTGCGGTGATGGACTTTAGGGCTGTGGAGGCGTTGTTGTGGATTGCAGCCCAAAAGAGTGAGATGGGGTTTGACGAGCATGCATCGCGCTTGTATAGCGTGGTGTTGAGGAGCGTGTAGGCTGTTGTATTGGTGCGACTAAAAGCGCTCAAGTCTGGGGTCTCCAGATAGTCGGATATGGAGAAGTACAGCTCTTTGGGAAGTGTCGAGAAGGGCCCCTCTGGGCTGATGCATGTATGCATCTGGCTTGGAGCAACCGGATCATGGAGCTGGTTTCAGCTTGGGCGTATAATAAGCACAGTCAAGCTTTATAGGGAAGATATCAGCCTCATGTTGAGGGGTATGCAGGGTATGAGGTCATTTCAGATCAGATCTCCATGTCTCAGCAGAAACAGAGGAATGTCGGAATAGATATAAATATAGAAATCTCTCCATTTTGTGTCTCAGGTTAAAAACAGAATGCCAAGAGTCCGGGGCGATAAGCGATTAGCGATAATCGATAACAGGTTTCCATGGCGACAAACATCTCAACGTCCTCAATACACATAGAGATGATCCCAAGATCATGGCCTCGCCTTTCAAAGTACCCAGCTCACCAAGAGCGGCCCCGCTGAAGAAGGGGCTCTTCACAAATGGAATATGGTGTTGCAACTGCCCAGATCGCCCACCAGCTGCCCGCCGCCAAACAAAGAAAGAGGGGCCAAATATAGGAAAGTGGTGTATGTGAAAAGATCCCCTCAAAGGTTTCTCTTGGAGAAGTGAATTGCATGGAGTCAGCAGCTGATAAAATCCAGTTTGGACATGTGCTCAACCCATGCAACTTCGGTGCAGCTTCTTCCTCTGGGAAGCTGACGCTACAATCCGCGAGCAGGCAACTGTCCTTGCCAACTCTCGCTCCGAGCTCGACCCTCTCACACTCACTCCCACGAAACCCGAGACCCCGAGAAGATTGGCCAACGGTCTACTTACCCCCCAGACTGAGCGCCGATTCTATGACACTCCTCCGCCCAAGTTCAAGCTGCCGCCAAAATCGGCCAAAGCCAGAATGATATCGGAAGCTTCAGACGACTTTGGTTGGAACGATGATACGGACGATGATGAAGAGCTTGTGAAAACCTTCTGTTCCACCGATACCACCGAGACCTTCATCTCACAGCCCAACTATCGCTCCGAATCTCCGTCAAAGGCACCCCGCACCGCGCAAGTCACTTCACCTGGCAAGCGGAAATTATTCCAAACCCAGGAAAACACTTCTTCTGACCAGCGGTCAAATCTCACAACCCCTTTATCATCGGTATCCTCTCGCACGGCAACTTTCCCATCGTCCGCGGAACTATGCATGACACCCACGCCAAGCAAGTACGGCGATGTACTCTCTGCCGAGTCAGCATTCGACACCTCGGATCTGGCAAAGAATCTCATTGACATACTGGACAAGTACGAGGTCGTGTTACCAAACAGGGCCCGCGACGATGTCGTCTCGCTGCTCAACCGACATGACCTGAAGACGCAGGGAATCGTCCGTGGCCGTGATATGACCCGCCTAGCCTTGAAAAAGAAGGATGGAGAAATCGCGAATCTCAAAGAGCGTGTCGCCAACCTGGAAGCGCAGAGGCAACTGGATCGGACTCTTCTTGACGGATTCGGCTCGTTGGATTCAACCGAGGAATTCAAGTGATGTCGACCTTTGTGAGGTCAAATGGTGATTCTCATGATGACACAAGCTCTGAAGCATCTGATCTTGGGCCAATTTGTCACGAAATCTTATGATGATATGATACAGTCGCGGGTTACGATCTTTCTGTCGGAGTATTCTTTTGTACTAGCATATCATTTGAAGTGGAGATCTTACCCACTTCGGCATGAATGACAAACTATGTTCTCTGTTTTTCTTTTCCGCTCGAGAGTGCTATTTCTCTTTCTGCTGCTCACATTACGTTCAGCGACGCATAAATCAATCACCACGCGATTTTCCAAGTCGGTCATTTTCCAAAATGCAACAATGCCGACAGAGACAGAGCTATTTCACGAAAGTGCCAAACCTCGAGTGAAATTGACACTCGTCGAGTATTCGAGTGCCCTCACTCGGTACACAACTCTGTCTGTTTGCTTGCTTTCATCGCCCGAGAAACCTTCAATGTGGATGGTTCAAGTGGCAGGTACAAATAGCCTACAGTGATACTAGCACCGAGCAATCCTGGGCCGTCAATGATTCAGTAATACGCAGTAGGTAAAGAAATGAAGTATCAGTAGTTTCATTATTGTACAAAAAAGTTGTCGTATCAATTAAGTGTGCGAGAACAGTGATGCGGAATCTAACACGCCGTCAGCACCGATAAATTGCTAATATACGCCGATGAGACTGCGGAAGTCTGAAGTTTGCAGGACATCGTTGTCGCTGCTGATGTAGCGACAAAGCTAAAGCTTAACTGTCTCCAGACACCCTTGGTTACGGAGCCAAGATTAATCGAAATAGTAGTGCTCAGCGAATTATCGACCGCGCATTGGAAGGTGGAAGCCGTGTTTCCACCGAGCATGTAATAGTACAAGGAATACGTGTAAGTCTTTCCAGTGACAGTCTGCAATGTCTGGGAAATGCGTGATGTGCTCGCGCCAGCTGCAGAGGAGTAGAGGTCCAGGGCATAGACAGTATTATACCCCGCGACATATTTCATCTGCCCCGATCCGGTGGCGGCCCAGGTCCATGGACTGAGAGTGCCCCCTGATGCCCCAGTTGAGTCTCCCCCATCGAAAGTGGGATTTTTCACAACGTTGACGTTGCAGGTTGGTGTGGCGGCAACAGTTGTAGTTGATGTCAAAGTAGTAGTAGTGGTTGTCGAGACTGTTTGAGTGACAGTAGTGTCAATAGTGGCAGTCGTCAAGATAGTGCTTGTGGCATCAATGGTGCTTTGGACAGTTGTTCCAAGGGTTACCGGCAAAGTGACAGTCACAGTCACAGATGATGTTGAGGTCACAGTAGCGACATCAGTCACGCTGACTGTTGTGGTTTCGGCGACTGTGATTGTTGCAGACGCGGTCTCGGTGACACTGATGTCAGCTGTCTGGGTCGTTTCCAGGCTGATTGTTGCAACAACGTTTTGCGTGGTGTAGTCAGTCAATGTTATATCGCTCGTTGCAGTAGCAGTTTCGTCTGCGGTGACGTCCTGAGTGACAGTGGCCGTCTCATCAATTGTTGCATATAAGGTTGTAAATGAGAGAATATCACTAGTGATATCTGCCGTGGTGAAATCGGTCAACGTGACTGTATCATCTTCAGTTGCTGTCACAGTCACAATATCGGTTTCTGTGACAATCAGGGTCTGGGTGACAGAAGATTCGAAATCCACTGTGGTGGTCTTGGGCACGTTGACAGTCACAAAAGCTGTGTTAACAGCTGTGCGTGTTGCAGTCAGATATTTGGTGACATAAACCGTCGAGACAGGGACTGTGGTAACTGTTGTGTGGGAAATAGTTGACTTTGTGGCCTAAATAAACGTCAGAATTATATTTGCAAAAGCGCGAGATCAATTTTATCTCGACTTACCGTAGATGTGGATGTAGAGCATTTGAGGTTCAACCCGGAACATGCCCGGGACAGATGACTTGGTGCACACTCTTTCAGCAATGCAGGTGTCGTGAGGGCGGCTCTTTTAGCGGGACATGCCGCGGCAGGGCTGTCTCGACGAGCCACAGGGTTCGCAGTGACGATAGTCGTTGTTGTGAAGGTAGTGCCATCCGTGGTCACAGTGGTAACGGTAGCGGTCTCAAAAGCGGTCTCAGTAGCAAGATGAACATTGGTTGTAAGGTCAACCTCAGTCTGGAGAACGGTTGGCGCCAATGTTTCAGTAGCAGTCACAGCCACGTTTGAAGTAGTTGTAGTAGAGATTGTGTCCGTCACTGTGGCACTAGCAGTCTCAGTGAAGAACAGCGTGACGGAATCTGTATGATAGTTGGTGATTGTCTTCGTAGAGAGATCGGTGGAAGTGTCGGTGACAAAATCGGTCACAAATGCGGTAAAGTAATCTGTAACGAATGTAGTTGAGAAATCCGTGATAGTGTTGGTGTATGTTTGGGTCTGGATGTTGGTGACAGAATCAGTGACTGTGGATGCAACCACATCATAGATAGTTTGCGATTTTGTCCCGACGAGAGCAGTAGTCAGGTATCTGGTGGCTGTAGTGTATACCACATCGGTAAGGAATTGCGTCGAGGCATCGACGATTGTCGTATACTTTTTGTTTGAGATCGTTCGAATGACAGGATTAGTCACAGTTGCAGTGACAAGATGGGTCTGCGTCTTAGTGGTATATTTCTGAATCGTAGATGTCGTTGTACTTGTCTTTCGGCCTTGCACATGGTCTGTTACGGTCCCAGTGCAGATAGTTTTCGTTTTCGTTACCACCTCGGTGGGGACATGAATGAGTTCACGGCAGAAAGATGTAGCCAGCGGCTCAACTAGTAGCAAATGAACAGCGCGTTCATAAGAGGTGTCCGAATGCTCGAGCTTCGGTTGAGGTAGGGCTGCTACTGTGGCCACGGCCGATAGAACCCAAAGCCAGCGCATTTTGGGAGATAGATTGGACCAAACGAGAGACAAGCTGGATAGCACAGCGTAAATTAAAATCAAGGGCCTGGGGTAAATTCATTCATATTGGGCATCTAGCTATTTAGTAGATTCAGGAGGCAGTCGGCAACAGTGACCTAAACATGTCCAAACAACCATAGATCTGGCTTATGAACTATCGAACATCAAATCTCCACTATTTTGGACGCTAATTGCAAAGTTGTCCAATCAAACCAGACTTTGTCGCTAAATTAAGCCAGCACTAACACAACAAGTCTACCCAAGCCAGTGCACCTGACATCGCCTGGGCAAGACCTGGGCAAGACCCGGGCTCGCCGAAAAAAACATAAAACTGTCTTCCAAGTTTTCCAAGATTTGTTGGTGTTCTTTGTTGGATTTTTTTGGCCTCGGTAATACACAGGTAATTTTCGAGAGTATTTTGGTATAAATACGCGATCAAGGTGGCAAATATTACACTAAACTGCTTGGTCTATGTCTCGCAAGCTCTCATTCTGTCAAACGCATGGCACGGAATCCTTAGATCTAACCACAGTTCATCCAAACCAGATACCCAGACAAATTAGATCTGGCAGATCGCAACTAAGAATCGAATGAACACGTAAACAATCCACTTCTTCATTATCAATCGAATCTCACATAACTGAACTCGAATATGTCAAAAAAGCAAAGCCGGAGGGATCACTCGCGCCCTGATCAATGGAAAACGCAGATACGCCACTGCTGGCCCTCTTTGCTGGGGGAGAGCCACATGTGCGGTTTCGAAAGCAAGCTTTGCGGTGCCGGTCAAGCTTTCACCAACGAGGTGATCCTGTCTTGTTGCTGGCGGAATCAGAAAATGGGCTTTTGAGGACATGGAATCTTGCGGATTGAATGTGGCTTCAACGTGGATATTCCAACACGCTGTTCTGCTGCGTTAATCATACTTGTCCAGGTACTATCCATGGACACATCCATGGTTGAAACTTGTAGATCGCATATCGGTCACGTGACTGATAAGAAATAAATCAGTATGGGAGCCGCAATGCGCCTCGAGCTTTGATAAAACAGATGAATCACAAATCAGTCCCAATTTGATCTCTTCTCATACGAATGGAGGCCACCGACGTACCAAAGCAAAATTCCGGCGACCCTTCCACCATGTTCCGGCCCCCCGTGAACCGTGCTATGCGCACACTCGATCGGTCATTTTTCCGGACAACCATACCCCTCTCCGCCGCCCGCATTTTCAAGCCGAGCGACATTTCCAATGTCCGCAAAGAGCTGGCCAAATCCGATCTCCTGGTGCTACCGCGCGTGAGCTCCGTGCGCGAAGTGAAAGACCAGGATGGATCGGTCCGGAAGGCATTGTTGCTGAAAGAGACATTCAAAATTGAGGGCAAGTCATGGGCGGCACCATACAATGAGATCCATGAATAGGTGTTGACTGAATCTTGCAGATAAGAGTACCTGGTCACCGACACTGCAGGGACTTGTGGAAAAGGGCACTGTCGCCCTTGAGCCTTACGACTTAACGCTTGAATATGGCCATTGGACTTATGGTGGGGTTACGTCTCTTGTGAACGTTCTTGCTATATGCTAACATTATTGCAGCTGATATCATTGGATCAATCCTTCCTGAAGATCTGATGGACGATATGCCTCAAGGGTTCACCCAGGTGGGGCACGTCTGTATGTTGATCCCAGTCATTTGCGACGAGCCATGTTGACATTGCGCAGTGCACATCAACCTCCGCGAACGATACCTCCCATATAAGCACATTATTGCTGAAATCCTCATGGATAAGAACCCAACTATCCGTACCGTTATCAACAAGATCGAGGATGTCGGCTCAAAGAGCGTGTTCCGCACCTTCCCATTCGAACTACTGGCCGGCGAGAACGACCTGAACGTGATCCAGCATGAGCAAGATTGTGAATTCCGCTTCGACTACGCCCGCGTCTACTGGAACAGTCGTCTAGAGACTGAACACCGCCGATTGGTCGATAAGTTCCGCCCGAGCGAAATGGTCTGCGACGTGATGGCCGGTGTCGGTCCATTCGCCGTGCCAGCGGGCAGAAAGAAGATCTTCGTCTGGGGAAATGACCTCAATCCTCACGGTTACGAGGTGATGCAAGATGCCGTCGTGCGCAACAAGGTGCAGGACTTCGTCACCCCGTCCAACATGGACGGCCGGGAGTTCATCCGAACCTCGGGGCAGAAGCTGCTGGACGCCGAGCCTCTCACCATCAATATTCAACCAAAGGTCCGCAGAGACAAGAAGCGCAAGATCGACCCCCCTCAAACACCTCAAACATATACCCGCCCCAGCGTTGTCGACCATTACGTTATGAACCTGCCTGCTAATGCAATCGAGTTCCTCGATGCGTTCCCTGGGCTGTATGCTGGAAAGGAAGAGCTGTTCACCCCCGCCACGGGCCAAAAACTGCCCATGATTCACGTCTATTGTTTCTCAGGACATTCCGACAACGAGGTTGATGATCACATCGACATTTGCGAGAGAGTCTCTGAACGCATTGGATACAAGATCACGGTTGATGATTGCGTGGGAGGCAGTGGTGACCAGGGCGTCGAGCTCGCCATACATAACGTCAGGCTGGTCAGCCCGAAGAAGCAGATGTTCTGCGCTAGCTTCCGTCTGCCACGCGAAGTTGCGTTCCGAAAAGTATAGAATCTAGTTTTTGCATAGCTTGTGAGGTGTTTAAACCTTGGAATAACAACATATCTCGATACCCCGGAGATCCCGAGACACCATGAAGCTGCAGAAGATCCACACTGCAAGATCCTGAGTTTAAATTAGTTAAATGGACATCTGCGAGCAACGAACGTGGTGTCACAACCCCACATTAAGACGAGAGTAGCAAAAGGCGGCATCTGCCTCACCGCCTAGGATGGGATGGCAGAAAACCACACGAGACCTTACTCCGACACCAACGAGGCGGCTCCAGACCATTTTCATCACCGCGTCAATCATCCACACGTCTACTTCCTACGACCACCTGGAATTCCCGAACGGTCGTTCTGCAGAATGAGTGTTCAACTTCCCCCTCCGACGCACCGCAAGCGCGCGCTCCCCCAAGGCGAACTCGAAGCCGCATCTACGCTGAAGCTGGGTGCCGACCAAAACACCCACACGCTCTCTCTGTCCGAAGCACGATTGGTCATTCACAAAGTCCTCGAGAACAAGCGACGGGGAGGCAACAAATACGAGGAGCCGGAGTAAGTGGACCACGGGCACGCGAGTTCAACTTGAGATCGAGGTCGAGATTGCATCGCCATCACCATCACCATCGAACTGATACTTGAGGGAATCAGAATGCTGATGTGAGAATTGTCTACAGGAACCTCAACAAGACGCTGTATTACCTGGATGTGTTTGCTCGGTTCAAGGACGAGGAGAACATCAAGGCCGTTGAGCGGCTCTTGAACTCTCACACGGAACTGGAGATGTTTGAGCGATCGCAGCTGGGTAAGTTCCACTGCACTGCCCCTCCATACCTGTCGATCCATGGTCATGACAGGTAAACACATCGGACCACCGCGACTGACTTGAAATTAGGGAGTCTGTGCTGCGACAATGCCGAGGAGGCCAAGTCTCTTATCCCCAGTCTCCAAAACAAGATCTCGGACGGGGATTTGCAGGAGTTGCTGGACGAGTTGACCAAGCTGCGTAACTTCACCGAGTAGATGTGGCGAAAGGGGCGTCATCTTTTTTATTTTTTTTTTCTTCTTTGCATTTCCCGAGCAGGGATGGAGTTCAGGTGTTTCTGTTATTGAACAGTTTGGGACCAGGAGGATTTCCGAAAGGCAGATCCGAACGGAGATCCTCTTGCCACGAATAGAGTGCCGACCGGGGGGAGTCCTGGGTTGGCGATTCATAATAGAAATGGGCAGTAGCCAACCGTTGGTGCCGATTTGATATTACTCATGGACATAAGCCTAAATCCGGTCGCCACCCGGAGTAGCGTTTTAGCAAAGTGCCGGGGAATGTGTTCAGGAGTCCGGCGCATTCCACTAAGGCTAAAAGGGCGTACACCTCACCCAGAGTTATTACATGATGAATACCTCGGCAGATGCAAGCCTGGAAGCGGTCAGAGAATACCTGCATACTCATACGAGCATGTGTCGCTAAGTCGAAGAGGGTAGTAGTTCACGTTATACATACTACATCTACTACATCTTCCCTCCACACCCCACAGTTCTGATTCAGCCAGAGTTTCTCGGGCGCTACTGCGACTCAGTCCTTGGGACTGCCCCTGATTGGTCGGAGCCAAGACTGTTATCACGGCACCCTGATTGGTCCGGAGGCCAATGTGTGTACTGCGTCCTGCAGGGAGGGCTGTCTTTAATAAACGGGAGACCGTTAGCTTTCTTTCCATTCTTCCACTGAGAGCATTGTGTTAAGTAAATCTTTGTCTTCCCCAGGCCAATAATTGAGATCCCCGTATGCTGACCTAAGCATCATACAGTACGTAATGTGCAGGAAAAGAGTGTCCCGGCCAATCAACGGAAGGCAGCTTATCTGTGACAATTCGGGTGGGATAATTCGAGTAGTCATTGCTTAGCTCACGGGGGTTTTCGTTACGAGAGCAAAAGGCTGATCGTCGTCTCCATTTTTGTAGTTCCGGTACTTGTATGATCGTTAGTCTATATCGATGTCATCATATTTTCTTTCTTTTCTAAACTATTCACTATTCACTATTTCGTACTCAAGACTACAGACACAAGAGATCCCCTGACAAGGAATGACGGAGCGAACCATCCGCCATCTCATCTTGTTGCAGTCATTAGCAGACTCGCCCTGATTATCTGATCTTTCCCTCTCCGGTTCCGGCGTTGCTTGGGATTATCGTGATCCTGTTTCGTTGGAGATAACCAGCTCTTTTTTTTTTTTTTTTTTTCTTTCTTGTTTGATAACGTGTATGAGCTCTCTTATCTTTCCCCATCTCGTCCAATGACTGACTGGGTATACTGGGTATAGACGAAACCAAAACGAAAAAAGGGCAGGGAAACCCAATTGATACGCCAACCCGTTACCTATCAGGTTATCTATACCGTTTCGGCATGGCGACCGTTATCATTCAGCCCTCTGGCTATTCCCCTGATCTCCGCCGAACGACCCCAACCCTCTCCCCATCCCCCATCTCCGCAACCCTTCCCCGCGTACGGAATGGAGCCAGCTGCGACGCTTGTCTCCGCAGAAAGAGCAGGTGCGCCATGAACGAGATGGTCAACAAGTGTTACTCCTGCGATTTCCATCGCCAGGAATGTACCTTCACTCTCACCGGCGAGTCCAAGAAGAGGAAATTGTCGGACCAGCCAGAGGCTGTCAAACGGTAGGGAACCCTCCTGCATCCAGCGTCAGATCACCTTCTTACGTCTAGTAGACAAGCAACGGTCTCTCAATCACAGCCATCTCAACCAGAGCCCGTCGAAGTTGAGACGGCGCACCCACACGCTTTGAACATGATTCGCCCCGGTTTCTTCAACCAGTCCACGCAACATATTGGCATGACCACGGAGTTAGAACCGACCCTCCTAGAATATCTCCCTCTCGACCAATATGACGAATGCACAGTGTTTAACTCGCGCGTGCGGAAGTGCGCCGATGATGGGACCTTCATGCGCGTGGTCGACACGCCCGTCAGTGATTCCCAGATCGTCTCGGTCGACGCTATTGAGAGTCTGGTGGCTCCATACGGAGCAACATTGATCGAGAAGTTCTTTGATCACGTGCACCCGTCGTTCCCCATCATGATCGAGGAGGCTTTCCGGCAATCGTACCGAGAACGCCGGGGCTTGTCACCGCTACTCCTTGCATCGGTCTATGTATTGACATTAAAGTTCGTTGACGTGGGTGCGACATCGCAGACGGCCCGCAAGCCCGATGCCGCAAGGCTTGAAGCAACGGCATTGAAGCTGCTTATGGAGTCTCTACCCTCGCCCAGTGTGTCGACTATCCAAGCCGGGCTTTTGTTGACGCAGAAGTCAACGCTGGCTACGGCGTCTTTGAACGGACAATTGGTCACAGCGGGTTTCGAGGTCGGCCTCCATCAGGATTGCACCAACTGGCGTATGGAGACCTGGGAGAAGGGTCTCCGCAAACGACTTGCCTGGGCTCTTTACCAGCAAGATAAGTGGTCGTCACTGGTGAACGGCCGACCCTCGCATATCTTCGCGTTCAATTGGACTGTTAAGGATCTGGTGGAGCAGGACTTCTCAGATGCTTTTGCGTCCGGCACAGACTCCTCCCACGACGAGACCGCCGTCGGTCACGGCCCTCTTCTATTCTGCCACATGGTGGCATTGACTACTATTCTCTCCGATATCCTCGATAGATTCTATACACTCCACGCCATTGAAGAGTTCTCTGCGGCTGGAAACCAGCGCACGCGCATGATTTTAGAAAAAGCCAAACCGGCACAGATTCGGTTGAAAGACTGGTTCTCGTCCCTTCCCCCATCTCTGAAGATGGAGACATCTACCGGCGAACTCGTCGAAACAATCACAGACGAACACGCCCGCAACGGCGCCCTTCACCTCGCCTACTTCGCCACCGAAATAACCCTGCATCGCTGCATCGTCCGCTCTCTGCTCGCAGAAGGCACAGACCCGTATTTAGCACACATTTGCCGTTCAGCGGCTAAAACGCGCTTGATTTCCGCGATGGACTTTGTCAACCGCCTCCGACCAGCCCACCTGCGATCCTTCTGGCCCGCATCGGCACGCACCAACTTCTCTCTCATCGGCTCCTTCGGCATGCTCCTCCGCATTACAGCACCCACCAACGAGGAAGCTGAATTTTACCGCGTACGACTTTGTGAATACCGCTGGACACTTGGTGTCAGCCACAAGAACGCCGCCTTCATGGGCTTTGCATTGCAAAGTCTCGACAACGCAACCGCGCTGCACAAGCACGTTCCTGAAAAGCCCGGCATTGAAGAACTCATGGCGAACTCTGCGAAGAATCCGCAGCGGATGCCCGCCACCACGCATGCATCATACGACGACGCTATGATGGAAGCAGGTGGTACTTCCAGCTCGGTCATTTCGGGCCTCGCCTCTCCCGCTACTTCCGTCAGTGACATGGAAGACGAGGTGTCAATGGCTCCTCTGTGATTTTCACCACTCTCTCCACCTTCAAAATCCTTTACCTTATAATCTCTCCATCCTCGACATCCAACATCTCTACACCTCTCTTTTTAACGGCTCACTCACGACTCCCACTCGGCGTTTTTGGCAATTTGATCTTGAATATGGGACGAAGCGATCGAATTTTTTTGGAATTATGCATTTTATGCAACTCATGTACTAAGTCTTCCGTGCGTTACGGATAGACTAGAAGCTTTATTTGTGATGAAGGAATTACCCTAGCTTGGAACATCTCTGGTGAACTGGCTCTCATCTGCGTTTGGGGATGTTTATAGACAGGCACCATGTACATAGATCGAATGATGAATTACGATTCAAACTTTATTGCGGATCTCGATAGCTCGGTAGCTCGGTAAACAGCAGGTGCGGCTCCCCAGGCGCAAAAGTACCACGACAGTTACGCCGCTAGTCGCCGTAGAAGCTAGCTGGGCCTTTCAGTTCTTCGGTTTCCGTCTAACGAAATCCGTTGCAAATCTGTATTCGTCCATGATAATTATTTCCATCTATATGATGTGTGTGAAGGCTAGTCCTCGTAAATGCAAGTAACAATAAATCCGCACTCAATTCCAAGTGTTGCAGACTATGCATAGTTAAGTGGTTGGTGATACACTGTGCCATCGATAGTCGTGGTCAATGTCCCATTAGCCACGAAAATATTCTCCATGGCATTGATTGACAGGTGGAATCCGCCTGGGCCGGTCTTCTTGACTGCATGCACTGGACCAGTTTGGACAATATTAGAGAACCAATCCAAATGATGGGCCCACGGGTTCGCTGGCGATATTGTCGAGGTCACAGATTCACGGCCATTGATATAGTGCTTTCCATCGTCTGAGTAGTTCGCGTAATTCACAGAGACGCCGTTGAATATCCCAAGAAGCGGGTTCTGTGAGAGAGTCGCCTTTGCGAAACCACTAGCCTTGCCACGTAGGGTGTAATTACCCGCAGGAAGAGAGAACATAGAAGGCGGCGTGGCACCCGGTACAAATGGCGTTGCCCATGGAATATTCTTCGGTGCTTCAAAGATAGGAGCCGGGCTAGTGGGTTTGCGGCTCGAAAGACGTGCTACCATCACTCGATAGGTTCGTCCGCCTTGAGCCGTTGAGACTGGACAGGGCAGAGGGTTACGACCCCCGCATGCCGGGGAGGTGACTATGCTCTGCCAATACACGATCTGTGTGCCATCGGGGGAGAATGCTGGATCGGCTTTGCCGTTCCAATTAGGGTCGTTGACACTGCCATTGCTTCCATCGCCTTCGCCATTGACCTGTTGGCCGAAATAGTCTCCTCGATCACCATGGCGATCAATCAATATTGGCTGAAAGAATCGGCGTGCGCCGTTGTTCCGAGTTGATGCTGCAGCTGTCACCGCAACGAGATCGATGAGAGGGGGGATGTGGCGCGCTCCGGACATCCACATCTGGCGATCCGAGCCGCGGGTGTCCATGGTCACAAACCACTGGTTATCATGCGAGAATGCGATGGGGTCTGCGTACTCAGGGTGGCTTGTCAGCCGGCGGACGACTCCGGTTATTATGTGCACAGCAAAGAGATCAATGTTGTTGGCCTCTCGTGTCGATCCAATGTAGAGGATCTCATCGCCAGCGCCGCTGAATCCGCGTAGCTCGCCAACAGTGATAGCCTCATTATTAATCTTGAGCTCAGACCCGTCAGCTATGATGGGTGCAGGGCCATTGGGTTGAACGAGGAGGTTGACATCGACTAGATCATACCGAGGAACACGAAGCGTGCCGCTGCTCGGCTTCGGGTTGAACTGCAGTCGACCGTAGTATGCAAACTGGCCCCCGGTTGTGAACGAGCTCCAGCCCATATGAACACCGTCGGGGTGCATGCGCAACTCTCGTGGGCTGCCGGAGCTATTTGTGCCCGTTGGCCAGTAGATGGGATATATGTGTGTCTTGTTTGGTGTACAAAGATCACTATCCAGAGGAACATGCCCACAGTCCAAAATGTTTTTGCCCCAAAGGACCTGTTCGTAATTTCGAGCGACGTGTGGATAGTCGCTCGACGGGTCGAAGGAGCGTGCATTCTCCGGTGGGACGCCGCAGCTTAGGCATTTCCAGGGGTCACCATTGGTGAATTTTGTCCCGTCCACTTTTACCAAAATGAGCTGTACACCGGTGTATATGCTGCCTGTGCTTGGTGCGGCCGGAGCGCCGATGAATTCCACGGTTGCAACGACATGCTTTCCATCCGGGGTGAAATCGCCTGCTTGGAAGAAGGCTGATTTCGTTCCGATACAACCGGTTTGATGGGGATTTATTGAGAAATCGCAAGCACCCGTGTGGTTATTAGGAGCGACGGGAGGTAGTGGGAGTTCGATGATATTAATTGGTTCTGGGTGAGGAGGCGCAGGCACCACGGATTGAAGGCCAAGGGCCGTCTGGCCCGCGAGGGCAAGTAATGGCCAATGCATGTCAAACAAGAAAGAGAAATAAAATAAAAGACCATATCCAGGGGAATGTTTCCTTCATATATGGTTCTGCTCTAAGCCAGTACGATCGACAAATCTGGTGTTGTATAAGAATACGAATACGCGTATCCGGCCCGAGTTGATGAACAGGCAACATTGAACCGAGGCCGCTGACATCATGCTGCAATCCGACATTTGAAGTGTGTCATTTCTTCATGGGAATCAGACCGGAGATGGAAAAGCCGTTGATACTATGAAACAATCTTGAGTGTGGCTCACGAGTTCCCCACGACCGAAGATGAGTTTGGAAACCGTCACATCAGGTAAGGGGCAACCTCGCGAGTCATAACCATGACTTTTATCAAAAGCCAACTCACTTCAGAGCTCCCGGGGTCCCTCTGACTGTCGGCGGTGATGGGCTAAGATGGGCCATCTCCCAATCCGTTGCAATGACGAATGGGAAGATCCGGCTCTCAGTGACCATGAGTTTTATACTCAATGGTAGCAGCAGATTATTTCAACGAGCCAAGTGTGGAATGGGGGATTCGTTTGAAGTCTGAATGAAGTAGGAGAGCGATCTGAACTGGCAGGGCGCCGCAGCCTGCTCCATGCCTAGGGTGGCATGCACCATGGAACTCCAGGCACGGCACCCAAGCGTTGAAGCCCTACACACTCAACAGAGTATATGGTAGGCAAATATCAAACAGTGTGATGGGAGTCTGACGACAGGAAAGATGGTGATGAGGGAAAATCGAAAAACGAGGGGGGGGTTTATACAAACTCTAACTCCAACGCACCTTCCAAGATAGGACGCGACAAATGGTGACTTCCCAAAGAGCATACCCAGTACCATGTCAACCGGGGAAATAATGGTGACTGGATATGGTCATCGTCATCGTCAGTGGATGAAAATATAAGCATCGCCCGGTGGATGGTGCCAGGCTGGGGTCAAGGGATCAAGCGCGGCACTAAGGCAACAGGAATCGATGAGGCGTAATAGATTCCCAGAATAATCACCACCCGTCTGGTCTAGACTCTGAGGGCGAGGCCACCGCATAGGGGAGAAAGGTGAGACCAGAAATCGGGTGGTAAAACAGATCCATCTGGATGAAACCAAATATAGGAGTGTACGTGTATCCATGGATGCGCGCTTTTCAGCTGGCACTGAATGACTGTGGGAGATAAACGCAAAGAAAACGCAAACAGGCACGACCGGGACACTGTCATGGAAAGAGCCAGCGGAATTCCGTGTCCAAAGATTCATTACTATCAAGCGCCTAGGAATTGTAATGGAAAGGTCACTCCAACCCGTGGAAATGGCGATAAGTGATGCACGTTTCAAATCCCAACCTGATACAAATTTATATGGGGCCTTGCTGCCATGGAGTGGGCCCTTCCCCTGACTAGAAATTGAATGGAACAGTCCTGGGGTCCATCTAACTGATTAGATGCTAGCTCCAGGCCTCGATTGGCTCCCATCCCTGGACATGGCTTTGTGTCAGTTAAACTTCATTTAGATCCGCGTCGTAAGTTCGGGACGATCAAAAGACCCGCATTTTCAGGTGTGTATTTATACAACGTCAATCTCCCCGTGCTTCTCAAATCATAAACATCTTCCAGCCTTGAAATCTCACATTCTACACAATGCACTTCGTCAACTTCATTGCCATGCTCGCGGTTCCCGCAATGGTTGCGGCCACCCTTGACCCAGCTTCAACAAACTCCAAGGGCTACAAGCCGAGCAGCCTGAACTGCAGCGGTGAGTGCTAGTTCTCAAAAGTTGGAGTGTCTGTTTCTGACTGTGAAATGTAGCTGCCAAGGTCTCCAAGGCCATCCAGGCGGCCGAGTGCTCCCACAACACTCGCACCTCCGAGACTCAAACTTTTGCTGTCTTCGAGACTGATCACCAATACGACTCCAACAACGGTGCTCCCTACGGAACATGCAGCGCCTACACCTGTACTGCTCCCAGCAGCTCTGAGCTGGAGGCGGACTCAGACTACTGGGTCTTCTACTGGGGCGACGAAGGAAAGAGCAGCGGATACGGCACCACTTGTATCAAGAACCCACAGACCGGAGAATGTGGCTGTGAGAACTCTGATGGCACTTTTGTTTCCGGCAGTGACAGCTGCACCTAAATTTGTTAAAATAGATGGCGGGCTTCTAGGGTTAGCATTTGCTCTATAACCGCTGGGGGAAACGAGCAGTCCCCAGGGGCAACATTAGAAATGTGAAAATAAAGAGACAAGAATACCAAGATGACCTGAAAAAAGCCACTCCGCGAGTCTGAAAAGAAGTCTGAAATCGAGACAATACCTCCGTACAAGTTCAGTAGTCCCGAAAACCAAGCGGAATCGCTTTCCTGCTCGGTTGTCCGGCGATCGTCGGCGATGAGGATCCCCCGGATTTTCGTCTCATTGGCGTGGCTGATACGAGTCTCCACAAATTACCGATAAGCGTCGTGGATATCTCCCAAATCGCCCTTGCATGTCGTAATATAGGTCTCATCTCCTCTTATTTCCCCCGCATTTATGTAACAGCTATTGGGGAGAGGGGGGATATCGGTGAGGAGAGTGGTCTGCAGTGACTCACATCAAATCAGGCTTTGAGAACTTGATACACTGCCCAGGGCCCAGGGGTGCACCGAGTTCGCTATCTCCCCGAAATGTGAGATAGCGGATAAGCACGGCTATCTCGATGTCACCGCATTGTTCATGGGGGTACGGAGTATTTAGACACTCGTTATTCCAGGGTCTGAGATAGTCGAAACTCTTTCTCTTCGACTTTAAGTCTCACTTGAACCAAGGTGCCGAGGATTTCTTCCCACGGGTCCTAACACCCATCTCATACAAGCAACACCAACCTTTTCTCGTCGCATTCCAAGGTTTTCTCTCATCACTTTCACCAGGATGTGGGACCAAGATGACATACGTGCTCAATTCTGCCATGCTCTTTCCGACATGTACAAGAGTGAGGTTCCGCTATATGGTGACCTCATCAACGTGGTCTGGGAAGCAGATGCGAAAGCCGTCCAAAACAGCCAACAAAGCGGTGCACCTCAAGTCATAGATCCCGATGATATTCTGCCCTCTCGACACCGTGTCGAGCGTCACGGAGCCATTCGCTTGGGCACCGCACACGAGCTAGCCACCATTCGCCGCATGTTTGCTGTTATGGGAATGCATCCCGTTGGCTACTACGATCTCAGTCTTGCCGGCTTTCCAATGCACGCCACCGCGTTCCGTCCAAAAAGTCAAGAATCACTCGACAAAAACCCATTTCGGGTATTCACCACAGTCCTGCGGATGGAACTGTTGACCGAGAAGACCCGAGAACTGGCGAAGAAGGCGTTGCAACATCGCAACATATTCACTCCTCGGCTTCTTGCATTATTGGACATTGCAGAGAGCCAGGGAATGTTGACTCCTGAACTGAGCTCAGAGTTTATCGCCAATGGCTTGGAGACATTTCGATGGCACTCGAAAGCTACAGTCACACAAGATGAATACGAACAGCTTAAGGCAGAACATCCCCTGATTGCCGACGTCGTCTCATTTCCAAGTTCACATGTTAACCACCTCACGCCTCGAACTATTGATATCGATTTGGTTCAACAGCTCATGCTAGATCATGGCATGCCCGCCAAAGAGCGCATTGAGGGGCCGCCCAAACGTGTTTGCCCCATTTTGCTACGACAAACGAGCTTCAAGGCACTTGAAGAAGTTGTCTACTTCAAAGACAAGTCTGATTCATACGTCAAAGGCTCTCACACGGCGCGTTTTGGTGAAGTAGAGCAACGTGGCTATGCTTTAACTCGAAAGGGGCGTCAGTTGTACGATCAGATCTTAGATAAAGTCAACTCGAAAGCGACAGAGAAAGGCTTAAAGGGACGAGACTACGAAAGTCTGTTGGAAGACAGTTTTCAAGAGTTCCCGGATAGTCTTCCCAGACTTCATGATCTGGGCCTTGCATATTTCTTCTATCGGTTGACGCCGCTCGGGGAGCAGTCTTCGAACCAAAGCACAAATGATTCGTCAGATCTACAATCAGCCGTTTCGGTTCGGGAACTTGTGGCCCAAGGACTTGTCTGTTATGAGCCCTTGACTTATGAAGATTTCCTCCCGTTGTCCGCAGGCGGAATATTCAACTCAAACCTGGGGGATGTATCAAACTCCAGGGGATTGATAATGAATGCAGATCCGGATCTTGATGGCTTCCAGCGACTCCTTGGGGCTTGTGTTGCAGATGAGTTCCACCTGTATGGTGAGATTCAGAGTCAATCATTGGAAGTGTGTAGACAGAAGTTGCAGCTGAACACAATCACTTATTAGAATGGGAAGTGCACAGTGCCCAAATTTTGCATAATAATAAGATCTAATTTTACCTTCAAATTTATCAGATGCCACTTCAGGGTTGCCACTATGAGCTGCCTTGAAACTCTAGCCCAAAGATGTTGGAAATGATGAAACATTTCTTCAGTTTATAGTACCCGCGTGTAATGACATGAGATACGCACCCCGAAAGCTGTCCACAGCCCAGTCCTGAGGGTTTATCTGAGCGCAATTCGCGATGTCTTCATAGTTCTGCCCATCACAATTTTTCTCTTGGGCATTCGCTCCCAGTTCGAGAAGCTTTTCGATGGCATGTAACTCAAGATTTCTGGCCGCCTTGTGAAGCGGTGTTTCGTGCGTTAATGAATCCTTTGCGTTCATTTCAGCGCCGAATTGAACGAGTCGATCAATGCCTAAAGTCCACCCAGCCGCAGCAGCTAGATGAAGCGGCGTGATGTCTTCATTCATGAGTATATTTGGATCAGCTCCGGCTTGAAGTAGTATCTCCATTATAGGAATGTTTCGTAGAACCACCGCGAGATGGAGTGGTGATTTGGAACTTGTCATTTGGACATCCAAGAGGGCTCCGCCGTCAACCAATAGTTTGACCCCTCGGATGTTTCTCAAATACACAACCTCGTGCAAACATGACCAACCCTATAGAAATTAGTTCAGTCTTAGGGTACTCCTCATGGTAATTGGACCATGACATACATCAGAGAATGCCTGGGCGTTGATGTCCACCTTTTTGGATAGAAAAAGCGCCACAAGGCCATTATGACCTGCTGCGGCAGCTTCTTGTATCGGGGTGCGTCCAGATGTTGTCCTCGCGTTGGGGTTCGCACCGTATTGCAGGAGTAGCTCCACAACCTCTCTGTGTCCGTTCATGGCGGCCCAGTGTATTGGACTCTTTCCACTATGACGATGACAGTTACTAAGACTGTACTGACGGGCCGAAACTAGAGCACCCTTTTCAAGTAGTAACTCCGCGATTTCGACTTGTCCAGTCTCCGCCGCGTGCGATAAGGCGGTTCTGCCTCTTTGGTCTCGAACATCGACATGGACATGTTGGAGGACAGCTTCCACAATAAATTTGGACTTGCTGTTGACTCCTGCCTTTAGCTCTTCGGCGAGGACTGGGTCTGCTAAGATACCAGAGGTTGAGCTGTCCGCTTTTGTGGTCAAAGATTCTGTGAATGTATTGACTGATCGGCCATCTTCTTCGGCCTCGAAAACAGAGGTGGCGTAAACCTTTAACGCCGAACCAGCGTCTTGATCGAACTCGTGCTTATAAGCTATTGCCTTGCTTTCCTCCTTCAAACTTGCGCCCTTGAGAACCAGAATCCTTGAAATCGTAAGCCGTGATCGAGTCATCATCCTTCGGGGTACAAAGGATGGTTGGGAGGGAAAAGGGCTTGCTACCTACATCGTGATACCGCCCATAGTAGCCCCAAATGTCGCTTTGGTTCTTTCCAGCTCGAGGGCCGTAGCAAATACTTCCCTCCTTTTGAAGTACCAACTCACGTTGCCGCTTCTCATTCGCAACCTTTCAGCTGAAATCAGATTGCTACCTTCTGAATCCTGACCAGTGGCCTGAACTGTAAGCACATCCGCCTTCAGATGCGGACTCAGCTTATCTTTCATTCGGTTCAAGACTACACGGCAATTCTTCATAGGGTCAAGTAAGGTCTTGAGGGCAGCCTCAATCTCAGCATCGCCGTCAACAGCGGCTACAACGCTGGGGCTCAGTAATGATGTTGCCAAATTATTGACAAGCATGTAAAAAGCATGCACATCTGTATTGATAATTCGGATCTCTCGAGGGGCATTTTGAATCACGGAAAAGAAATCGTAGACTTGGAGAGCCGTTGAGGCGACTGTCTGGGCCAGTTGCAAGACCGCTGCCACAGTACCGACCAACTCAGCCATTTAGGAGCCACAAAACTGATTCAACCAAGGGGGTTTGGAATCGATTTTTGGCTTTGTTGTCAATTCAAATGAGCGGAATAGTCGAGTGTGGACTTTTTCAAAGTAATCGCATTAGCGTTGGTTTAGGGTCCCCTCCATAACCCCGCCTCAGACCCTTTTGAGTAAATTGTGACTCCTTATGCAGATTTCTAGATAATTTACCGTGCATGATTCACGAGTATACGATGGAAATTCTGAAGATTTTTGATTGTTGTGAAATTAAAATCGCTTCCTCTACTCATGACCTGGAGGATATAGACATAGCCATCAAGGTCATTTAAGATATTTTGCTGACTTACAAATCCTGTAGATTATTCTCCAAGTGACTGCTAACAGGAATTTTGTATCTCCTGTATCTTAGATTGCTGCATTTGGTGCCACTCTCAGGAACCCAACGCTTCCAAACTGGCCATGTTTTTCAATGGAAGTTGAGATAAACAACTTTCTAGTTCTGAATCGGGTAGCTAAATTCCCAAGGCCCATATGTCAGGTCAATATGTGTTTCAAACGTCTGTTAATCAGCGGGAGTTCAGTAACCCAGTCCCAGTGCCGAAGAATCCATCGCCCTAGGCCTTCTGATCTAATAATGCTTATCCTCAAAATCATCTATAATCATCTCATACGCAGTGCCTGCATGCAATGCCTCTCCAGGCCTGAAATGTTTGGTAGAAGACTGGCAGATGGAAGCACGGGCTCCTTGCTGGTAGCCACAAGTAACCACTGGTGTTATAAATACCCTTCCATCTGAATTCAGGGTTTCATTCTAAAGCTCTGTTTTCCTCTTTCTCCTCTTCCTCGACTTGCCACAATGTCTCCATCGGCTCTAGCAAAGAGTGGGCAAAATGCGGCCTATGAGCAATGGTTGCAGCGCGTCGAAGCACTGCTCCCTACTAGTGGAGACAACAATCGTGTGATCATTGAGGTCATGGCAAAAGGCAGGAAACACCTCAACCGCATTTTCCTGTGAGCCTCCTACGCTATGCCCTTTCGGTGGTTACTTACGGGCCACTGGGATCTGATAGTAAGAAGCTCATCTGCTTTTGCCCCCAACATGTAGGGGGACCACCATATATCGACCTTCTTACACGGCCGCAGCATATGAATAGATCGAAAGAGAAAAAAAGTCGATACTATAGAATACAATGCATACAGAGAACAGCCCAAAATCCATCTATCTGTACAAATATGCCGCATAAACATCGTCCATCACGACAGGACGACAATAAAGACCCATATATTGGACCATGCTTCGGCTGGCATCCTCAATGCCACAAACCCACTTTCGGACCGTAGTCCACTATCAGATGTTCGGCAGAAATGATCGCTCTTCAACAGCTGAACATCCGATTAGGACCGAGGCTCAATGACCGTGGCATCGTCTCCGTCCTCCACAACCACCGCTCCTTCGGCCAAAAGCTCTTCCGGCGTCTTGACCCGCACGTCCATAACACGCATCAAAGTGTAGCGGTGCTTACTCGTGGCATGCTTGGTGTGTCGTTGTCTCCGCTTTGTCTTTTCCTTAATGCGTAAAGGCTCCGAATCCACACCGGTCACACGGACTCGGCACTCGTAAATGCGCTCGTCAATAGTCGGGGCACCCTTCATTGTGAAGTCACGAGATCCAACTGCTGATGCGCGGTTGAATCGTAAGATGTCTCCGGCCTTGACCTTGGGCATGAGGAAAGGCAAACGCAGGTGGTCACCTTCTGTCAAAAGGTATGGCCGTGCGTGCAATTGGGCGACAACGTAGTGTGGCTTCTGGCCGGCGAGGTGAGGAAGCTGTGAAAGCATAGATTTCGTCACTTTGAGAGGGGATGTGAAGGTAGGTTCGATAGGCTGTTTCTCAAGAGGGACATCGGCGCGTGTGAGGGGAGTCATGGTCTCTGCGTTGAAGTTGTTGGAGGGAGGAATGCCCTTGGGGTTGGCATCTTGGGCGCGGGGAGTTGCACTGAGGGGGGATTCGGGGTGACTGGACGCAGACTGGCTCTGAGGTTGTTGCGAATTCATGAAAGACGCAGTCTGATGGAGGCATGCTCGTTGCTGCAGGGGAGCTGATGAGAGTGTAGACGGCGCTGTCCAGCGCAAGTCGGAGGCGAGGCTCCGGAGAGCAGATCGAGAGAACATCTTTGCTGAGCTTTTGCCAACGCTCAATTCAGACCGAGATTGACAATGGGTGGTGGTACCTCGAGAGCGGCTTGCCTAACTACTCGTAGAAGAAATTCACGCCGGCCAGCAGGAGGAATCACGTGCTGATAATGGATGTCACGTGTCATACCATCTTTTTTTCGAGACCGATTAGACAAGACAAGAACTTCAACCACCCAGTATTCAGTGCACTTCAATCGTCACTAATCATGGTATGTTTCTGGTGCTATTTTAGATCTCTTGATCAAACACCCGGAATTTCGCTAACCTGAATTTTCTCTACAGCCTCAGAACGAGTTCGTCCATCCCCGCCAGCCACACCCAATCTTTCTCAAATTAACTTTTTTCCCTCAGGTACATCGAGCGCTGGCAGAAGCAGCACGGTAAGCGCCTTGACCACGATGAGCGTCAGCGCAAGCGCCAGGCCCGTGAGGGACACAAGCAGTCCCACGATGCGCAGAACCTGCGTGGTCTGCGGGCCAAGCTGTACCAGCAGCAGCGCCACAAGGACAAGATTTCGATGAAGAAGCGTATCAAGGCCCAGGAAGAGAAGAACGTCAAGTCCGCCGCGCCCGACGAGCCTTCCAAGACTCCTCTGCCCCAGTACCTGCTCGACCGGTCGCAGGAGACCAACGCCAAGGCTCTCTCAAGTGCCATTAAGGACAAGCGTAATGAGAAGGCTGCCAAGTTCGCTGTTCCCCTGCCTAAGGTCAAGGGTATCAGTGAGGAGGAGATGTTCAAGGTTGTCAACACCGGAAAGAAGACTCACAAGAAGTCCTGGAAGCGCATGATCACCAAGCCCACTTTCGTCGGTAACGACTTCACTCGTCGCCCCGTCAAGTACGAGCGTTTCATTCGTCCCATGGGTCTGCGTTACAAGAAGGCCAACGTCACACAGTATGTACATCTCTACTGCGTTCCATCTTTCATGGGCTGTGAAAGATCTGTTGCTAATATTTCCTGTCAGTCCCGAACTCGCTGTCACTGTTCAGCTTCCCATTCTCTCCGTCAAGAAGAACCCCCAGAACCCCCTCTATACCCAGCTGGGTGTCTTGACCAAGGGAACCATTGTCGAAGTCAACGTGTCCGAGTTGGGTCTTGTTACCACTTCCGGTAAAGTTGTCTGGGGTAAATGGGCACAGATTACCAACACTCCCGAGAACGACGGTTGTGTCAATGCGTAAGTCTCCTTGATGTATCAGACGTTCCATTTTGGATTTCAAACTGACAGTCCACAGTGTCCTCCTGGTTTAAATCAACACCAATTCCCTACTACCCCTCTGATTGGCATCGGCCTTTCACCTATACCTCCATGCTCAGGCAGTTCTAAATTTCCCTTTCTCGATACATACAGTCTACCTAGGTTGTTCTATTCTTGGGTGGTGTTAACGGCGCAAATCAAGTTCATTGATCTCAGACGAAAAAGTATTCTGCATGTTTGGCTTCTCGATGGACATAGCTAGTTTCTAGATAGTCAGGCATTTATCAACCATGATTCATGAAGACATCACTCTACTTCAAGTCAGATTTTGTTTAGCCAAGTAGCAGTAAGTAGGTAACCCTCTTACCTCCCAAGGCCCCTTGGGAAAACCTTGGAAATTGAAGTCATTTTCTAATGGAGACGGAATCAGAATCGTGAGGCTCAAGTGGTCAAAGTTATCCATTAAGATTTTAACCAAAATTTGGAGTCAGTGGACTCCATGAATCCGGATCCTGTATGAGGATCTGGATGCAGAAGAAGAGGGTAATGGAATCATATACAAAAAGAGAAATTCGCACGCTGCGCTGAACCGAAATTCGTCAAGAGATATCCACCACGAGACATGGGTGGGCCGACCAAACACCACAAAGGATGATGCAAAAAGAAGAATCAATGCAAACAAAGACAGTCAGATATTTCGCGAATCAACCAAACAGACCTGAAAAGGGTACATCCAACGCCAATCATCAAGTCGTTCTAACCAACAGGTAACATGTAAAAGCAAGCGCCAAAAAGGTCGCAAAGACAAAGGAAATAAAGTAAAAGAGTGGTGAGGGCTGTTATGCGTTTTCTTCTTCCAAGGCTGCTTTGATTTTTGCAAAGAAGCCTGCGGGCCATGCCGCCAGCTCTTCTTCTCTGGGGACACCACGGGCCTTGCAGTGGTTGACAACGTTGGCCAGAATACGACCGAGCATGTCCTGTGTGACAGGAACAGCGCCCTCGAGCTGAGCATCGGGATGCAAGAATGGGTCTCGAGGGCCAAGCATCTCTTCGATAGTGGGTCGGAGAGTCTGGTCACGTTGCAGGCAGCGCTTCAGGGTGCGCACGAGGCCAGGGGGCACTGGAATACCGCCGATGCCGAAAGCTGGGAAATCGATTTGTACACGAGGGTTGGGGATAGCCATGATGCGCTCGTAATATTTGGCGATTTTGGCAAATGGCGGCTGTCCATATACCATTTTGTACAGAATGCAGCCAAGACTCCAGACATCGCTGGGTTTTCCTAATTTCATTACTTTTCCAACACTGGCTGGCAGACCGAGAGAGACGTTCGAGTCAACCAGAGCCTCCGGCGACATATAGTTAGGGGTGCCGACTTGCTGTTCGCGGTGAACATTGACGGTGTTATCTTGGATCGCATTAGCGATACCAAAATCGATGAGTTTCAGCCGGCCTGACACCATGAGGAAGTTGGCTGGTTTGAGGTCGGAATGAACAATGTTGTACTCGTGGACGGCTTGGACACATTCAAGCATCTCCTTCCAATAGAACCGGGTGAAGTTGATGTCGAAGGTAGCATCTTCGGCGTTGAGGCGGAATGTAAGAATTTTTTCGAGATCAGACTCTCCAATCTCCATGAGGACGCTAAGAGCGTGTTTGTCATTGTTCAATTCCCAGTCAAACAATCGCACCACACGATCGACATTCTCCAATTTCTTCAACAGATCGATTTCACCCTTGTATCCAGTAAGCGTGACTGGATCAACGTCTTCCAGGTTCACTCGCTTGAGGGCAAAGATCTTGTAGTTCTCTGCCATCACCCGGTAAACACGAGAGCTGCCACCACGACCAATACAATCGAGACGGGTGAAGTGCTTCCCGTTGATTGACACTTGTGTTTTTTTCTTTCGAGATTGCGATGTTGAAGTGCCTGCAGTTGAAGTAGCGGTCTCCAGGACTGACATTTTGGGGGGAGGAGGTGCGGCTCTGTGAGGCGTGTTGTTGCTCTTAGTAGCGAGTATCTTCCGTGCCGAGCTTCCCGCTGGGGTTTCGACTGCGTCTTTCTTTTCGGTATCGTAAATGACGTTGTACTTATCCGGCTTATCCATCACGTTCAAACCTTGGGGCTTGTTGCGTCGGAAGGTTGGTGGCGGCTCGTTTTCCTGGTCGCGAACTGACGGCAGATTTGGTATTGAAGGAACTTTGAAGACAGGCTGTTCCTTAGCGATGGATGATTTTGATGATACTTCGGAAGAACCGGGTGTTGACTTGGATCCATAGGACTTCGGCGATGATGATCTTGAGAATGGGCCCTCGACCTCAGCTGGGCGAAGGGGATACTCTGAGCGTAGCGGTTCGCGTGGAATGGAAGGACTGGGATCCGCCCAGGAAACCTTGGGTGATGAAGATCTGACAGGGTTGCGAGGCTGATATTCACTGTTTGCCTGTTCTCCTTCCACATCTTCCTGAACGCCATCCGCCGAAAGGTATCTGTTGTTTTCTTCGTTACTTTCTTCACTCTGTCGCCTTAAAACACCTCTCCTAGCGGGGCCGTTCAGAAAACTGCCGGCAAGCCGACCGACTCGCTTCACGCGCAGTGAGCTGTGAGGTGCTATCTCTTCGCCGCCACGCCCACGGAGGGCCGATGACGGGATATACCGGGATGCAGGGTCATCGTCGTAATGAGACTTTCGATCACTGTCAGAGCGCTCAGCACTGCCGTACTCATCGCCCGAGTTTCGTTCTGCAGAACGTCTTCCGGATGGCGATGCAGAGGCCGGAGAATTTGAATTACTGCGCGATACATTGATGCGCACACTGCGTTGCCGAGGGGCCGGGGTAACAAAATCATTAGGGTGGCTGTGGTGCTCCGGTTCAGCGCTCTGGCTGTTGGAAAGCGGGGAGCTTTCACGGGAGAATCTGGCACCGGATGAAATGGCGCCGATGCGAACGACTCTTGGTGCCGGGCTTCCATTGGATGAGTCGTGAGGCGATGAGGTGCGAGGGGACCGACTCTGCCTCGAAGTCGCAATTCGTTCCTGCGACACAGGCTGGGCCTTGTGGAGGTGCGGCGACGAGCTTAGTCCATCGCCATGTAACAACGCTTTAACGGATGCACTGAATTTAGGTTCGGGAACCTCTTCGTCGGAGCTGTCACCTGCGGAGTAGTGTTTTGGTGCAGCTTGTGTTGATGGTGATACCCGTCTCGAACCCGAACGTGCAACCGTGGATCGGGACATTGGTCGGGATGGTTGGTATCTGGCGTTGTATGCGGGGAGGGAATTCGGAGAAGCCATGGCGTGCAACCTACATTGAAGTCGTAAATCAATGCGGCCCCTCCAGTCTGGTCTGTTGATGCTCTAGGGGAAAGAAAGGCCGTCTTCGATTTCGTCGCGAGTGTCGCGCTATATCATCACGTGAGTTGTGGTTACCATGACGACCAGCAACAACATACCAAAGGGTGAAGAAATTCGCTTTTGTGGCTGTTTCGGGGGTCCTTATGGGCCCAGGTATTTTGTTCCGACTGATCTCGTTGGATAGCTCTATGTTACTAGCCATATCTTCCCAACCCATCTGGGGCACAGCAAGAAAACCATGTAGACACAACGAGCCTTTCACGGATCGGCCGGGTTCCACCTCCAGGGCTGCCCAGGTGGGCTCTAAACTCCGATGCGTCATCGCACGACTCTAATAATGACCTACGAAGTATAAACATACTATATGAACATATCCTGAAGTCACTTTTATAATTTCCTTCCTTGAGCTATCAGTCTTGTTTATGATCATTCTCCCACGCCACTTGCCAGCTGCAGCCAGCATCACCTTGGAAACTTAGGATCGATTTGTAAATATGACATATCGTCTGCAGAATTCCCGGGTATATTTCCAAGGTTCTGTAGGGTACAAAGGATCCCAAGTGCTTTTTACCAAGTAATTGACACATCAAACGGTGTGCATGAATGAGTTCCAAGGTTTCCTTTATAGTTCTTCCCAAACTCTCCACGATGCCCGGGGCCGCCCCGAACCATGGAAGTTGGGTGAAAGCACCTGGGAACTATGGAATTATCTATGGATCCATTTGTATCCATAGGCAAGATTGGATTTCAACATTGGAAGAGACGGTCCTGTGTTTATCTAGGATTCACAAGGTCCGTACTAGCCAGCACCCTACCAGATCCATCTGAGGCCTTTCTTGTTGCTGGGATAATGGATTTGAGCCCAGCATCTTAAGTCTAATAGACTACCTGCAGGGCTGCAGCACCTGGGCACTGATATCCAAAGACCTCCAAGGCTGTATCTACTATCTGGCAAGCAAACCTTGGAAGTATGACGTCTCAATATGAAACGACGACATCCTCCCTGTACTTAAGTTAATTATGCTTGGTGATGCTACTGAGTCACTGGCTAACAGGCTGGCCTCTGCTGGCAGTGGATATGCTCCTGTTTTAACCATTATGATATGCAGTATAACTAACTTTTACACAACTGTCTGAAAAGTGTATCCACCACCTATATATTCAAATCATCAACATGCTGAATAGGTGTCCTCCAGGTACTCACCATGTGTATTGGATCGCACCGAGATTGTAATGCAATCCTTGCTACTCCCCCCCTCTTTTTGTTCATTTTCAAACCCAAAAAGTTCACTCGCTTCCCAGTGAACTTCTAGTCTTACTGTTTGCTCGCCTGATAATTAAGGCGACGATATACGATTACTACGGCCGTCGAAATAGTCCACCTGCGCAGTTACCGTCTCGTGCTCCAGATCTCTTGCTTCCTTTCGTGTATATTGTCTTTCCCACTTCACCTTTCCCATTCCCAAAGATGGCGTCATCAGTTGATGCCAAGCTGCTTAAACGCACCAAGTTCCCTCCTGAGTTTAACCGGAAGGTGGACATGACCAAGGTCAACATTGAAGTGATGAAGAAGTCGGTGATATTCCCCAGATTTCGGTGCAATTGATCGCTGACCCGACGCTCCGTTCTCACTAGGTGGATTGCAAGTCGAATCTCTCAAATCTTAGGAAGCGAAGATGATGTCGTTATCGAGCTCTGTTTCGGGCATTTGGAAGGGGCTCGCCATGTACGTCTACCACCGGAGGATCTAGCGCGTCCCGCAGCTTACTGACTTTGTTGCGCTTGTGCCCAGCCTGATATCAAATCCCTCCAAATCCAACTCACCGGGTTCCTAGACAAAGATACCGCTAAGTTCTGCCAGGAGCTATGGTCCTTGTGCCTCAGTGGCCAGGAAAACCCACAGGGTGTCCCGAAGGAGCTTCTAGAAGCTAAGAAGCTCGAGCTCATTCAAGAGAAGGTACATATGACCGTCCCGGTGGCATGTTCTGGCGCTGACAACACCTCAACATAGCTCGATGCCGAGAAAGCTGCCGAAGCTTCCCGACGACAAAAAGAACAAGACACAGCTCGTGAGCGAGACATCGATCACTTGAGACGCCGCGAGCGATCTGACCGCGGACGAGGCTCTGGGGGCCGGGGAGGTCGAGACTTTGGCCGACGCTCCCCACCTCCGAGAGATCAAGGTCGCAACCCAGACCGATTCCGTGAGCCCCCATCGCGACGGGACTTGGACTCCTACGTGCCGGCTGGTAACTCCCGAGGCCGCCAGACATCCAAAACCCCCGAGTACACTCGCCCTTCATCTCGCTCTCGGTCTCCCAGACCATCATCATCACCCCGCCGCAATCGTAATGAGCCTCGCCACCGGCCCCGTGAGCGCCGTCGTCGCTCTCCAAGCAGATCAGTATCTCCCAACCGACGCAACCGCGGAGGAGCGAGAAGGCCCAGCCCGGACTACGGTGACCGTGCTAGATCTAGATCCATCCTTTCCCGCAGTCTCTCGCGCTCACGATCCCCCAGAGGAAAACGCCGCAGTCGATCCTCATCTCCCGATTACGATCTGCACCGTCGAGGCTTCAAGAAAGCAACATCACCCACTCGCTCGCGCTCCCGTTCTCCCTCGCGGTCCCGACGCACATCTCACCGGTCTCGCCGAGACCGCGATTCCCGTCGTTTGAGCCGCAGCCCTGACCGTAATCGTAACCGTGATCGTGATCATACCCGCAGGCGCCGCAGTCCCAGTGGTAGTCGGAGTCGCAGCCGCAGCCGCAGCCCCCAGAAGGATCATGATGCCAAGCGCCGTCGCTCAGTGGATAGACAAAGCCCCGGAGATCACAAGAAGCGTAGCCCATCTGCTGATTCTGCCCCTGAGGAGAAACGTCGCAAAACGGCTGATGAAAACCCAGAACCATCAGGTCCCCCGGCCCCTCACGAAAGTGGAACTCAAGACGCTGATATGGTGTGTGATTGAGAGATATGCCAAAAAAAAAGCCTTTGATTCATTCCCAGCCTGTATCTTTACCACACTACACCTAATTCTCATGGAACAATGTCATCACCTGTTCTTTGTATACGCACTGCTGTGATGGAGCGACACTAATCAGACGATTTTGCCATCTAGTTGAATAGGAAGCATGCCTGGATGATAATCAATTCCAATATTATTCAACAACGACTACTTCGTGAGAAGCTTGTTGCCAGTCGTCGGATAGGATTGGACGGCTCGACGCAGTAGAAGAGTTCATCACCTTGTGCGAAGAAGCGTTTTCAGGCCTGGGAGGATGAGACCTTCGAGCATCAAGACGCGTGTGCAATTAATCTTGTTAGTTTATCATTTTGAAGTTCAGCGCTCTTTGGCTTGCAGCTAGTGAATGTCTACTAGGTTTGATGTAAATAATTGTCGATGATTTCTGCTAGACAAAGCACCCAGGCATCGATGGATGTTCTTCATTTAATTCCAAAGGCTGACCACACTCAAAAGTAAGGAACGTACTCCATTCAAGGGAAAAATGTAAATCTGGGCTCAAATCGTTACATGATAACAAGGGATCTTCATCGCCGAATCCCTCGACCTCTCCTGCCAACCAAAGGCCCAAACATACAGGCAATTTACTGCGTACATGGGAAAGGTATGAATCTCCAGCCAAGATTAGAATTAGAATTAGCTATCTACAGACAGGAGGCCGGGAGACACCAAAGCACAAGACAGGCGGGTATCAGACGCGACAGATGATCACGCTACCAATTCACAGTGCTGAAGGTCATCTTGTCATCAAAAACAAAAATAAAGTAACAAAATTGAAGGAAATTTCTATGAGGTCTTCTCAAAATGTATGTCCAAAAATGGCGTGTCTGCTTTACTCGCAGCCGCAGACAGTGGCGGTCACAGTCGCGGTGACAGTGATAACCTCATGTCCGGAGCCACCACCGGAGGGAACGGTGGGAGGGCTGGTGGGGGCAGGGCTGGAGCCAGTGTCACAGGGAGCACTGGGCATGGAGCCGGTGGCCTGGGGACCGCTGGGAGCAGGTCCGGAGGCGGCAGGGCCTGAGGGAACGGTGACACCGGTAGGAGAGACACCGGAGGGGGTCTGGGCAGGAGCAGTGCCAGAGGGAGCGGGAACACCGGGAATCACGGTAGAGCCGACAACCTCGGAGGTCTCAGTGTCACAGGGGGTGGTGTCAGCACCACCGCTGGGGGCAGGGCCGCTGGGGACGGAGGCAGTGACAGAGCCAGCAGGTCCTGAGGGAGCAGGGCCGGAAGCAGCGGGGGTACCGGTGGGAGCAACGCCGGAGGGGGTCTCAGCGGGGACACCGGGGATCACGGTAGAGCCAACAACGTCGGAGGTCTCAGTGTCACAGGGAGTAGTGGCAGCACCGCCGCTGGGGGCAGGGCCAGTGGGGGCAGGGCCGGAGGGAGCGGGGCCAGAGCCAGCGGGGGTACCGGTAGGGGCAACACCGGAGGGAGTCTGGGCAGGAACGGAACCAGCAGGGGTGGTGCCAGCGGGGCCAGAAGGAGTTTCAGCAGGGACACCGGGGATCACAGTGGAGCCAACAACGTCGGAAGTCTCAGTGTCACAAGGGGTAGTGGCAGCAGGGCCGGAGGGCACAGCAGTACCAGTGGGAGAGACACCGGAAGGAGTCTCAGCAGGGGCGGTGCCAGAGGGAGCGGGAACACCGGGAACGACGGTAGAACCAACGACCTCGGAGGTCTCGGTGTCACAGGGGGTAGTGGCAGCAGGGCCGGAGGGCACAGCGGTACCGGTAGGAGAAACACCGGAAGGAGTCTCAGCAGGGGCGGTGCCAGAAGGAGCAGGGCCGTTGGGAACAGAGACGGAGGCAGAGCCAGCAGGACCGGAGGGAGTCTGGGCAGGAGCAGTGCCGGTAGGAACAGCGGGGACGGTGACAGAGCCGCCGTTAGGGCCACCGGGGATCACAGTGGATCCGACGATCTCGGAAGTCTCAGTGTCGCAGGGAGTGGAAGCAGCGGGACCACTGGGGACAGGGCTGGAACCAGCAGGGCCGGAGGGAGCAGGGCCGCTGGGGATGGAGATAGTGGCAGAGCCAGCAGGGCCGGAAGGAACAGGGCCAGAGGCACCGGGAGTACCAGTGGGGGCAACGCCGGAAGGAGTCTGAGCAGGAGCAGTACCGGTGGGAACAACGGGGACGGTGACATGACCAGAGCCGCTGGGGCCGGGGATCACAGTGGAGCCAACGATCTCGGAAGTCTCAGTGTCGCAGGGAGTAGTGGCAGCAGGGCCGGAGGGCGCAGGGATATCGGTGGGAGAGACACCGGAAGGAGTCTCAGCAGGAGAGCTGCCAGAGGGAGCAGGGCCACCGGGGATGGAGACAGAGACGGAACCAGCAGGTCCAGAGGGAGCGGGACCAGAAGGAACAGAGACAGAGACGGAACCAGCAGGGCCGGAAGGAGCAGGGCTGCCAGGGACAGAGACAGAGATGGAGGCACCGGGGCCAGAGGGAACAGCAGAGGTGCTGGCCTTGTAGGGAGTGCTGGAAGGAAGGCTGGGGACAGAAGAGGAAGGAGTAGGGGCACCGGGGATGCTGCAGCCGGTGAACCACTGGAGGATGATGATCTGGATGCTCACATCAATGCTGACGTCGGTGCAACCGCTGAGGAAAGCAGAAAGCTCAGCACGAGCGTCGAAGGAGAGATCAGCGATGCTACCACCGGCAGCACAGAGGGAGAGGGCACCACGAAGGTCGACACTGAGGCCAGCGAGCAGAGTCTCGGTGAGGATACCGCTGACATCGCCGAGGAGACCACCAACAAGGCCAAGGGAAACAGAAACATCGGCCTCGACGGCGAAGGAGAGCCAGAGAAGGACAACGGCCTTCAGCTCAACGCCGAGAGTGCAGTCGGAGCCGGAGAGCCAGATAGCAAGCTGAGTGCGAACGTCAACGTCGACAGAGACGGCGAGCTCACCCTTGGCAGCAGCCTGGAGAGCGAGCTGGATGTCGGCACCGAGGTTGGCGGAGATATCAGCACCGAGGAAGGCAGCGAGAGAGGCCTTACCACCAACAGAGAGGTGGCCGGCTTCCTCAACGTGAACACCGACGGAGGCACCGACAGAGACGGTGGAGAGAGCACCAGCACCAACGGAGCCGAGCTCAACAAGGTGACCACCGGCGTGGCCGTTGATCCAGGCAAGGACGGAGACCTTGAGCTCAGCGGAGAGGTCGCACTCGCTGCCGTTCACCCAGGCGAGGAGGGAAGCCTTGATGTCAGCGGACAAGGAGGCGATGACACCACCAGCGGCGCAGACACCGAGACCAACCTTGACGTCAACATCAAGACCGGCCTTGGCTTCAATCCAAGCGGAAAGAGAAGACTGAGCGCCAATGCTCAGGACGAGAGCGGACTCGAGGCTGGAAGCAGCGAAGATACCGTCAATGGTAACGTAGAGCTGGCCCTTGGCGGCGAGGTCAGCACATCCGGGGATGTACACGGACAGCGCAGCCAGGATATCAGCGGAGAGGGTAAGCTCATCGTCACCCTCACACCAGGCGAGAAGAGACTTCTTAAGAGAAACGTCGATCTTGGCGTGCAGGTGCAACCAAGCCTTGAGGGCAAGCTTGGCCTTGGCGTGGATGGCACCAGCCTTGCAACCAAGAGCACCACCCTCAAGAGCAGCAGCACCCTCGGCACTCAGACCAGCGAGAAGGGAAACCGAGGAGGATTGGCCGTGACCGAGCACGGCGCCGAGGATGGAAGTCACATCGACAGTAACATCACCGAGGATCTCAGCCAGGAGACCGAAGGTACGCTTCTCCACGGCCATATCGGTGGGGTAGGCGAGAGCAGAGCCCGCCAGACCGGCGAGCATAACGAGAGAGGGACGCATGTTGTGTGTGTGTGTATTAACGAATGTATAGGTCAAACGCTTTGTGAAGTATTAACGAGTGTCTTCTGAATACAGAAGCGAGAGACCGGCAAGGCTGGCAGAAAAGCCGCCTTAGGTATTAAAGATAGACTGAGAAAGGTGAGAAAGAAAAAAAAGACAGTTGAGCGATGAAGATCCTCGAAGCTGATCTACCGTGGGTGTTTATATACCCCTGATGAATTTGGAGCCGGCAGGCTTCCGGGACTCGATTCAAGGTACTGGGTCAGGAACAGACTCACACAGGCTCCTCTCAGTACCCCGGTCTCCGAGTCCACACTTGGAGCCATCTACCCCTTAGCCTTCAGGGATATCGAGAAATGGAGACCTGGATCTTTCACGGTCGGGTGGATCATCACTTCCGCCAGTGAGAGGCTAACGACAGATTGATTGCAGCCCCGGGTGGAGATCCTCATTATCCACCTGGACGGTCTATTCTTGGTTACAGGAGTTGCGAATCGTATCAGGTATCACACTAACCATAGCCATGACCCATCGAACCAAGCTCTATTCGGGGATACGGTGGTGATATCAAAAAGAGTAATACTTGGACACCCGAATACTACCTTGGGAGCTAGAGTTCACCATGACTCAAAGAACAGCAAATTGCAAAAAGCAAAAAAAAAGAAACAGCCCACACAAGTGCAAAAATGAATTAAGCAAAGGAAAAAGAAAGAAAGAAAAAGCAATACAGGCAAAGTGCCAAATCCCAAGGGGGATCAATCCTCGCAGATCATGATGCGCTCATGCCCAGACTCTCAAGGCAAAAGATCAACAAGATCCACTTAACGGTCGATTCTGTTGTTTCTGAATTTTCCAATTTATCGCTTTTCTCATTGTTTTCTTCTCTGTTCGTATACACCCCTTTTCACTCTCTCCCCATTGACCTGACTAGCCCGAAGTAAGCTGCATGATGTTTCTACCATTGCTGGACCTAGCAATCCACGGTTCGAAAGTACATACTAGTGCGGAATACACAAACAATTTAGGAAGCTCTGCAGACTCTACTATACGCGATCTTCCGAGTGGTCCATTCCAAACCCACCCATGACCCACAGCTCCGGGGAATTAGCCCAGGTACAACAGTACGCTCTTAACCCCTTCGGGCAATGATGGACAGGTCCAATCGTGCTGTTTTGTTGGATACGCAAGACCTGTCAAACAGAGAAAGAGGCAACTCCAACGAGAGGCCTAGATGTCATGATCCTTGTTCTGAACCGTCCGTCCTCCTTAATCAGGTTAGCCTTGACCTCATCTCACGGGCCAATTCTCTCCGTGGAGCCAACAATCGGCTTCAATTGCCTGCTATGATGTTATTTGTTATTGGCCTTTAGTGCTATCCGCAATGGGTCTTTTGTTTACAAACAACCGAATAGAATTTCAAGCAAATATGGACCACCGACGACTACAAATTGTGCATCCAAGCATATAGTCCTCGGCTTTGTTCAATTGAAGGTAGTGCTCCCGTGGTATTTCCCCTTTTTTTTGGCTTACATTCTCTATTTACTAATAAACCATACAGCCTACGGAGTACGGAGTAGAGCAAGACCAAAATCCAGTTGGTGGCTGACAGGAACCAGGAGCTACAGACGCTAAAAACGCCCAGTTTGGATCATAAGGTAGAGTTATGCAAAGACCACAGCCTGGAAATCCCCACTTTGCTCTGAGGGGCACAAATCAGAATTGTGTCTATTGAAAAGATATATTAAGTGCAGAAGTGGAAGTGATTTGCCCCAAAATTCGTCCCTGGACTAGTGTGCGACGGCGCCGGATGGATTCATGGCCAGGGGTAAGTTGATAGGGGAGGCTACGTTTTTCCACGGACGTTAAACGATTTACGGCGTAGTTCAGTGGAGTTAAAGAGTGAATCCTCGGCCATTAAGCTTCGCCCGCTGTTCCCCACAGCCTCAGCGGCCTCAAACAGCACTAAGTACTCCGTACTCCGTTGTTGTACAGCAACACCAAAAGCCCCCCCACCTCGGGAACCAGTTCGTGATAATCTAACTACTTTCAATGCTGGCTTAGAATTTTGAGGCGATCGGGGTTTCATCTCGGGTGATCAACCTTGGGCTCAAGAGCCATATGGACACAGGGCTAGGAGCACTCCGTACGAGCCAAGCAGGGTAGTCCACTGTTCACTGCTTCGGCATGAACGAGTACCATTGTCAATTCTTCATGTCTCACTCCACACGGGCACATTCCACGAGCTAAGTCGTGATGGCTGCATATAGCGCACTTCATGGAAACATGCTCAACCGACCCCCTGCTTGAAAACTAGCCCCTGGGCCGGTTTTTAACAAGTCCGCAATGGGCGGGTGTGGGACTGCAAGCTGCATTATCTCATTTCTGTAGCTGCAGCTAACCACATAGCCCCGTCGCTCTCAGTAATAACTGTACATGGAAGTACTTGTATTCCATGCACCGTCAGTGTTATTGCGATCGGTCCGATGCAGGAAACTATGACGGGTATCGGGCGACTTTATCCAATTACACAACTAAGCCTAATACCCTCGTGCACATTGCTTTCGTTTAAAAATGACAAAAGTCTGGAAATCTCTTTGCTCGGGGTTTAGACGTGTTCGTACCCCTCGTTGAACGACTGGGCTAAGGCCTGCAGCCCCAATGCTTTTTTTGTGTGTGGCAACAATCCCCCTATACTCGTAAAGTGCAAAATCTTACTTCAGTAAACAGCCACGGAGAACAAAGGAAAATCATTGAGATCCGAACAACCGGATCCATAAGGTTTCCACTAGTGCGCCTCTCACCTTGGCTATTATGATTCTTCCTATTCGGAACGGCGGCCGAGGGCTCAGGGCTGATAATTGTATAAAGGGGCGCTGGAAGAAGGTTTTCGATTGTAAGAGGCTAAAAATAACAGGTTCGCGGGCCGATTTCGAAACGTGAAAAAGCTTAAGTTGGGCTACTGCTTCGCTAGATCTCTCATATTGAGTCCATCTGCCCCATTTTGCCCTGTTTCATCTTGATTGACATTTTACCCGAGGAGAAATCGAAGTTCGCACTTTGACTTCGGATCCAGGGTTCGAGGCTAGGGTCTCACTGTGTTTGAAACGACCTAAATAGGCTATTTTCGTCCCTTCCGCCCCTCTTACTTGGTGAACTGGTGGACCAGGCGAGGTTCAGAAAAGCCTCAATGGCACTCTGAGCACAATGCCTCGCAACGATACCATGCACCGGTAGTAGGTACACGCGGGGTTTGCCGAGCCCTTCCGCGGGCTAAACGGGCAATATAAGCCAAAACGGAAAATCAAAAAGCTCAACTTGAAACATTCGCTCGTCGCGATCGGCTGAAGATCCGCGACCTGGCCTCTTTGGAACACACGGTTGACAAATCTCTCATAGAATCTGGTTCTTGATCTGTTGCCCATTCAGATTGGCAGATCGGACGGGTTCTGATCTCACTAACATGAAACATCTTGCCACTGAATGAACCCAGATCCCGCCCGAAGATGACATACCTTTTCGATCCCTTCCAAGTTTGCATACCTATTGATCGCGATCGATCACAGCAGACTACCCGAGCCTTTCCGCCAGGTTCTTTTATTTTTTTTTACAAGTGTATCTTTCCAACCTCCAGATCTTCCACAATCCCGCCCGATATGAAAGGACAGTGCACAACCTTCAAATCATGCGGGGTCGCCCATTGAATAACCTTGGAAACTGCCATGCCCATGCTCATAGCAGAGGTCAATAGTCACATCCGCCGCAAACAAAGCATCAACAGGCCTCTCGTGTGTACAATGTGAAAGTACAGATAGTTAGACCTCACGTGGTCTACTTGTGTATACCAGGGGCTCCTTCCATTCCTGGGTCCATTCACATGAAGATAGTTTAAACATGCACATGGTAGTTGCTCTGAACCGCGGTACGGCCGTGCCTGGTACCGGAAATTTGGCATGCTTCTGGAAAACATTCCTTGTGCAGTTCAGAACAGATCTGTAGTCACAATCAAGATTTTCTCGCATTGCGATCTTCGTCTGAAATACGGTCCGTAGCGGTTCACTCAATGGGTCCCGAGGATCACTATTTGAAACTCAAAATTAAGGCTGCGGATGAGTATCTTTGCCCGTGGTTACGGTCGCTTTCAGTCTACTCTGACTTACAAACCTTGGAAGTTGAAGAAATTTATCAGCCAGTGATGGCCTCGACCTCGGGACGACCTCGGGACCTCGGGAGAAAGAGTTAGCCGGTGTATGTCCGAATGTATTGCAATTATATATTTTCTCGGGCTGGCACCCGTGGACTGCTCCAGGGCTTCCAAGTTGCGGCCAGTTTCTTCTTTCTTTTTGAAACTAATAATGATCAAAGACAGGGCTCGGGACCCGTGGACGCCTGCCAGTGCAAAAGACAGTAAAAACGACATTCAGTGCTTTTATTACATATGAGTAGTAAACCTTGGAACTCGGAAAAGGCCGTCCCGGAAGGTCTACGGGTGGCCCTTTCTATCTATAGCTCAATATACATAGTAAGAAAATGTTACTTAGTAGGTTAGCAGGTAGCACCCACACAGTTCTCAATCTGATTTAGTCTGCCCCGAATCCAAGCAGCAAACGGTGCAAAGAAATGTGTGTCCACATTGCCCGGCCGCTCACAAAAGCTCAATAGCGCGCCATACCGGTCAGACGCAGAGCTGCCCGTGGTAGACAGAACCTTGACGAGGTCTACAGGACATAGATAAGGAGGCTGCCTAGCATCTTCACAAATAGAAGCGCTCCCTTGCATCGAGCACGCATAGTATACGCAATGGGCGATGCCAAGGCAGTGGCCTAGCTCGTGGCTCGCTGTGCGACAAATCCGACCTAGCCAAAGCGCATACATCAGTGAAGAGCTAGACTCCACGTCCAGAAGACATCTGTAGGCCAACACTGCATCTTTCACTGGCCCGTCAAGCTCTGAACTCGACGTCGGCGATGCCTTGCTATCGGCCCGGGAGGGTTTCTGCCTTTTCGAGGCCTGCTTTGCCGGGGCACACGATGCCATATATTCCTCACAATGCGATGCGGGCCAGGCGTGGATGCGCTCGACTTCCTGAATGAGATCCAGACCAGGATTATATCTCGCACTGGAGACGACTGCAACTCGACTCCCTCCGTACGCACGGCCACACACAAATTCGTCATCTTCGTCTTCGTAAAGATCAAAATCAACGACCAATATTAAGGCGTAGGCATCTTTCGGGAGAAGGCTGATAGCTGCGTCAAGCAAGTCGTCTAGGTTGAGTTGGCCGCCATACACTCCATCTGATAGAGTGCGTGCACGAATCCGCACACATTCATCCCCAATATCTAAACCAAGGTATTGCTCTCGAGCAGGCTTTCGGGATTTCTTTTTGGCTTCTTCCCATGATCTGAAGCGCAATGCAGAAGGTGGCATCATCTTCACGGGCAGTCCATGATAAAACGCAGCCAAATAGTCTTTGATGTCTTCTGTACTAGGAGGCACTGGCTGATGGTCATTACCCGTCTTCCTGGGTCTTGTCCAATTTTGTATGGCACCAAGCTCGGAGTCGATGGGAGGAGAGGGGGCGACATATATGGTCTTTCTTTTCGGGGTGACCTTATTCCGATCCTCTTCATCCAGCCACTCCTGAAAGCTTTGTGACTCCTCCGGATCACCAGCAAGATCATCCCCAGATAGGATCAAAGGAGCAGGGAAAGCCTGCAAATTTGGGTCCAGGAAATGTTTATCTTTTCCGGAGAAAGCCCGACTATTTGATTTTGTGGCAGAAACTCGTTGCCGCTCGCTTGGGCGTTTGTAACCTGTCACAGGAGCATGACTAGAAGGACAAAAGCCAAGTGATGAGTGGCAACACTTGGGTGTTGACATGTTGAAATTTGACGAAAACGACGAGATCTGATGTCAAACGAGGAAATACGTTCGAAATTGGAGGGTCAAGACTCAACATGCGGCTGTGCCTGCGACGCACGGACCCTTTGAGTCGAGATCTTCAATGTTGACCTGCTTTGCAACCACAGATGAAGCTCAACCCTTGCTACCCAGTGTGTTGAGGGGCATGATGACACTGAAAGGACGCGAGTGAGTTGGTTTATGAGCGATGGTCGGTGGCAGCTGATTTCTACACCTAGATTGGGTTGATTGTGGAAGTCCCGAACAAGGGGTCTCCCCCGCTCAGCATGGCTCATAGCTGGAAGCAACTCAACGCGAAGTATGGATTCTGTGGATGCTTCCTCGGACAATCATGACCACAATCCTGTCTTCGGCTACATCCTCTGCTTGGCGCGTTATTTTCAGAAGAGAAATAAATCCACCCTTCCGACACTATGCCTCCGCCGCTAAAATGCGGACTTCATGGGTAACCCTTTGCCCGAATCGAGACACTTCTGATCGTTCTCTGCAGCCTCTTTGCGTTTTCCCCCGCGGGGACCTCAAAGTCCCGTTTGGCAGACGCGTGTTGTGGGTCAGGATACTTGAGAGACTTGGAAGTTGCGGGCCACTATCCCGATTATTAATCGGTTGAAGTGGGCGATCACACCCTCTTCTATTGAACGAGTCCGGGTTATCCGACGATCGACGGTTTTGTCAAGCCTCATATTGGGATATTCATGTTAGTTTGAGCCCTGCGTACGGCAATTCGGTACTGATCGGCGAAAGACCAGAGGATGTGGGAGATGATTCCTGACCGTGCCCAAGTCACTTGAGCAGATAAGACACGGAGGTCCTCTCGGACTCAGCTTTATTCCAAGTGCAGTATTTCCGCTTTCACAACTCGGAAAATGCGATGCAACCTGCTGTGCGGTGGAGTGGTCCTCACAGGGGTGGCCTCCGCCATTGACTATGGAACTTTTCAAGACCCTGCCAACAATGCGCGTTTGAAATTTCGATACTGGCTACCGGATGCGAGCGTTGACATCCCTACTGTGCAACGAGACATCAGAGCTGCTGGCGCGCTGGGTGCGGGTGGTGTTGAATTCGTGCCACTTTACAACTATGGCGCATCCCTGGCAGCACCACCCAAAGGGGCTGATTGGGCAACCTATGGATTTGGCACACCGGCTTTCAATGAAGTGTTCAAGGCTTCTCTCCAGGCTGCGAAAGACGCAGGAATGCGAATGGATTTTGCACTTGGCCCAAGTGCCGCACAAGGTGTGCCGTCAGACGTCACTGACGCCGGATTGCACTGGGATCTGGTAAGTGATGTCTTTTGAAAGATGATTACCAGCTACTGACGGTGGGCAAAGGCGCATTACAATGCCAGCGTTCCAGCCAACGGTAGCTACATAGGCATCATTCCTGGATGGGGAGCTGGTGAGCTTGTCGCCTTGGTCTCTGCGAGGTCAATCTCTTCCTCCCGAATTACGAATCCGGCGAGTAGCCTCTTTTCTACACCTGCCAATAAAGCAACACGAATGGTTCTCGATGCAGACTCCCTTATTGACCATACGGATGAAGTCAGCCCCAACGGAACAGTGTCTCTGTCGCTGACAAACGGATCGAGTGATGGTTCTCAACATCTGTTTGCATACTACCAATATCAAGATTTGGTCAAGAACTTGGATATCGAAAGCAATACCACGGGAACCATTTTCGACAATGGATCCTACACCGTCGATCATTACAGCTCCCGAGGAGCTGAAACTGTGAAAAACTTTTGGGAAAGTCACATCCTCAATGATACAGAAATTGTGTCCCTTTTGAATGACGTCGGAACTTACGGGTGGGAGGATAGCCTTGAAATTAAGTCTAACATTTCTTGGTCGCCTTCAATCCCAAAGCGGTTTGAGAGCTTGAACGGCTATCGGCTTCACAAGTATCTACCTCTTCTGCAATATGGGAACAACAATCCTGGCGTGCAACCATCCTACCCCGGCAAGTTGAAATGTGTCACCGATGATCACCACAAAGGAGAAGGGTTCGTGAATGACTTCCGTGCCACTTTGGCTGCAGGTTATGGTGAATACCTGGATACGTTGACATCATGGCTTCAAGGACTTGGATTGGGATACTCTGCACAGGTTTCCTATAACCTACCAATTGATATGCAAACCAACATTGACCGAGTCGATGCCCCTGAATGTGAAAGTCTTGCCTTCAATGATAATATTGACGGTTATCGTCAATTTGCAGGAGCCGCAAATGTTGCCCAAAAACCAGTGATCTCAAATGAAATGGGCGCTGATCTTCAAAAAGCACTTGCTCTCCCCATCTCGGAGCTTCTGGGTCAGATCAACATTGCCTTCGCTGGCGGTGTGAATCAGGTCGTGCTGCACGGCCAAACATTCACAGGCGACTACTTTGAAACCACATGGCCTGGATATCTCAGCTTTTTCCTCCTTTTCTCGGAGTCATACATGGACAAGCAGCCAGCGTGGGAGTTAGGCATGCCAGACATGATTGGCTATGTTAACCGGAACCAGTACATTCTCCACAAAGGACAACCCCGAACCGACGTGGCTTTCTTCAACAAGGTTTCATACACAGATCCTCAACTCAACACACTGTATACCGAGGAAGACTTGGTCACTAGCGGCTACACTTACACGTATTTGAATCCAACAAACCTCAACCTCTCCCAGGCCTATGTGTTTGATGGCCTTCTCGCCCCAGAGGCGCCTGCCTACCAAGCTTTGGTCGTTACTGCCAAGGAGAATATGACACTCGAGGCAGTTTTGAGGGTTCAGAAATTAGCAGATTCTGGTCTCCCCATTGTGCTCAGTGGTGGGCTTCCAGGGTACTACCCCACTGGAAATGCATCTGACCGGAATGCTGTCATCGCTGCTTTACAAAACCTGAAGAAATCTATTAATGTGCATACAACCCCCAGTGGGGGAGTCGCCTCAAAGCTCAAAGCTATCAGCATTCACCCCCGAGTTGAAGTGGTCACGCCTAGCAACGCTACGTGGTACCCGGTAATGCGTACGGATAATTCCACAGACTATGTCTTCGTTTTCAGCAAGGGCAGTGCAGCCCATGGATACCTAAAGGTAAACTCCACCAAGACACCGTATGCTCTGAACAGTTGGACCGGGGAGCGGACTGCGCTGCTGAATTTCCAAATACATGGCGACACCACAGTGATACCCCTCACACTCGCCTCAAGCCAAACCACTGCCTTCGCTTTTAGCGACGATTGGTCATCTGATGTTCCTACACCAAACTCGCACGCGGTTCAAATACCTTCAGAGGTCATTGGGTACAATTTCACCACCGAAAAGGAGCTCATCGTGCACGTGGCCACCGGGGCCAACTCCTTCAACCAAAGTTTGAGGATGTCCAACGGCAGGAAATACGACATCTCAGCCAACAGAGACGTTTCATCTTTTGATTTGCAAAATTGGAGTCTGGTAGCAGAACACTGGGAAGCCCCACAGAACATGTCAGATGCCACAGTGATAGCCGACAAGCGCAATACTACACACCACCTAACCTCACTAGTATCATGGCTAGATATTCCGGGTCTCCGCAACGCATCAGGCGTGGGGTACTACTCTTCTTACCTCATCTGGACGCTACCACCGTCTTTGAACGACACCCGATCAATCGATGGGGCTTATCTTTCTCTTCCGAAGATATCGCATGGTCTGAAGCTCTTCGTGAATGGTCAGGCAGTGCAGCCATTAGATTTCGCGAATCCCATGGTCGATATTGGGCCTTTCTTGCACAAGGGCTCTAACCACATTACTGCAGTTGTTCCAACCCTGATGTGGAACTACATTCGAAGCATCTATGACGAGCTCGAGATCTCAGGCTCAAAGCCTTTATTGACAACCTTACCAGGAAATGTACATACTGGATTGATTGGCAACGTCACCGTCATTCCGTACACTGCCCATCGTGTTTCACTATGAAATCGGTTATTCGCAAGTCGATTTTCCGCGAGGTCCACATTATCATTAGTTTTTGGCCTGGGCTTATCATCATAGTTCCGAATGTGTATAATAACTCCTCAGAGGCTTCATAATGTTCATCGATCATCAAGTAATGTCGTTCGAAATGATGCATATTATCATACCCAACAAAGTTTAGACCATGGATACCTTGTTCAGAATGCAGAGCAAGTGGTCTACCCCTGCTTGTCTATTGTAGACCTTGCAAGCGTTTCCAATGCTGCCACGACCTTCCATACCCTGTTTGTTTTATGACTTCGCCCACTTATCTCGCCTTCGCGATCACCAAGTTCCCGAACCAGAATTGAGATCTGTTGGATGATATTCAGGTCACTTGTCGCCCCAGAAGCGCGAGGTTGTACAAGAATGTTGCAAAATATGGTCAAAATTGCTGAGAGTGGGTAAAAAAGGATCAACCTGGTGGCAAAGAAGGCAGATATTAGTTGAAAATGTATTACAGCAAGAGCATTAGCAAGAATATGGACTCACCAAAAGTCTCTCGGAGAGAGAGAATCTTTGAACTTCAGGAGGCAGTAGAGTGAGGACCGGCAGGCCGCAATCGCAAGGGAGAGGCTGGAACCAATCCCTTGAATCTCGCGATCTTGTGTTCCATCCAATAGCCGGAACCTCCCACAAGCTTGATGGATATAAGACATACAGTAATGATGCTCGAGTTGAATCATCAGGGACCGAATACTGAAACCATCAGATACACAGCTTTTATTCTGGGAGAAAAGTAGCTTCGGGCGGTAGTCCATCGGGATACTCAAGCGCCATTCTTCCAGCTCACGGTCTAACTCGCGAATCTCACTAAGAATCAATGTTCCATTCTTCTCCAAAGCACGACGAGAGTAGAGATCACAGTACGCTTTAGATTTGAGCTGACTGAGCCGGAGATCGCCTGCAAAGACCGGGGTTGTGCAGTTGTCGACCGAAAGAGCTTTGGAACAATTGCGCTGATAGTCAATGGGTAGATCGAGATCGCAGTTATATTCCGATAGAGCCGGCGGCTGATTTGATCGGAGACATAGCTCTTTATCCTGGAGGTAGCACATCCAAAACAAGTTGCGCAAGTGATAGTCAAGGCGAAATCGCTCGTCTCCCGTCGAGACGAATTTGCAGGCATCCCGGAAACAATCCCTGGTATTGGCGCCAAGCAGAAGCACAAACCGCGCTGCAAGAGTATTACTTAGAATACTCGATTGCATGTTTCCAGAATTCAGGTGAAGAACAACAAGCATCGATATCGACTCGAGAAGCTCGACATGTGGTTGTTGGAGCAGATTGATTGAGGCCATGATCGAATTGATAAGCTCCACGCGTTCCGCGGGTGGAATCAAGTTTGATATATCAGGGAATGACGATAAGAATGCCCAGGTAGTCCATACACAGATCCTGGCTGTATGTACTCGGGATGGGATTTCATGCTGATCCCCATAGGCAACATTCATCGTCTCGCGAAAGAGCACCGGATCTGGTAATGGCCACACACTGCTCAGCACAGATTTGAAGTATTTATCTGTAACTGAATTCATCACCTGTCGACTAGGCAGAGTCATGGTTTCGATGGGTGTGATCTGGAAAGGATCTTGCGTTTCAGAAACAGGATCACGCTCCCACGGCCGCAAGCTTGTCACGCACAACTCCTTCGGCATCTGTTCGCCTGTGAGACGTTCAACCCATTCTTTTCCCTCCAAAGAGAATAGAATAGCATCACCACGTGGGATTACGTTCCCAACATGATATATGAACGGAAATGTTTGTCTGGACCCTGTATTAAGTCCTTAACATCGCGCACTCACTCAGATCCAGAGAATACGGTTGTTTCATAGAGATCCTTACTAACCTTCGGGCTTCTTTGAAATCTGACGGAATTGGTCAGGTTGCTGGGCTGCTGTTTCCGTTGTCGGTCTTCTCAATACCGGTGAATCAACGAGCGAACATAAGGTGAGGATGTCTCAATGAATCTTTCTCACCCTGAAGATGATCGAGCTTTGGGTGCCCGTCTCCGCTTTCTATTGTATGTGCATGGAAGACGTCGATGCTCGCACCATTCACAAAGAGGCCGTTGTCCTTCGCATTTTATCTACCATCCGTAAGTCGATGGGTTGTGCCAATTATGGGAGAATGCTCACTTTGCTCCGGAAGCAATTATCGCATGCCTGGGATACGCGAGGCATATTCACCCGAGAATATGAGGCTCCAAGTCATCAGACAGAGAATTGTCTCTCATCTTTGATTTTACGAGTACGCGTGCAAGTCGTCACGCTCCGACGCCAAGCCTTCAGATCGGGTAACAAAAACGACGATTGGTGGTGGAGCACTCCATGGAGGCCGACGGAGTGCAAATTCCACCTTGATATCCGGCCCCGGGGACCAGATGCGGGTAATCCAAGACAAGCAGATGAAATCGAGATTCATATCTCTACTTCGAAAATGAAGGCAATGGCAGCCCCGTACATCAATATGACCCCGACCAGCGGCTCGAGACCGAGGTGATTGGCGACACTGAAGGGCACCATGCGCAAGGCTTCCGTCGTAGATTGAATCATTGGGGTGAAGTACCATGTCGAGGTAACGCCAAACCACATTATAACCCAAATTAACCCGATCGCACGCCCCCAAGACGGCGTGGTGTCCGTGGACAGCTGGACCGTCGCTTCTCGGCTAGTCCCCGAGAGTCTTGTGCGTTTCCAAATTTCTTGCACGCCATCTTCTAGCATAATCCCCAACACAAATGCTAAATAAAATGGCATCGAGCCAGATCTCTCCATGGGGATACTCTGCAGTATATCGACCCCAACATGAAATATTGCGGATATGAAGAAGGCAATGAAAAGGTTTGTGTACCGCTCCAATATTGACGACCGTGGGAGATTCAAAATATCCCGCGCCAGATAATTACTGATGGAAGTAAATGGCCGACGCATGAATTGATGCCAAAAACTCCTGTGGAATGAATTAGCAAAATGTCGATGTCATCCAACATGCGCAGCTTACCCCCAAAAGGCACGCAACGTGACAAGCTCAACCATCCTCCCAAAAGCCGGGGGCCAGTCCGATGGGGAGTCTTGGAAGATTCCAACAAATGTAATTGACAGAAAACGGTAGACCAGATCTCCGATGAGACGATTTACCAAGAGCCATATAGATAGATGTGTAACAATTCTTTCTGCCCATTGTCCTACAGGAGCAGCCCACTCAACCGTGTAGGTGGCATTCTCGGGGGACCCGCGCTCAATGGCTTGCTGCAGTGATACAAATTGGACGATGTCGAGAACAAGATATTGCCACAGGGCGATGGACAGTTGTCGTAGCAAGAATCGGCGGCGACTTGGAACCTGAAGACCACGACGAATGTAATATTGCGGGTGAGGAGGCACATTCTTTACTTGCCAGGGTGTATTGATTGCCCGCGTCTGGGCAATCAAACGAACCGCCTTGAGCAAACGACGAATTGGATTCTGTTCGCCACCTGCGCCATGCAAGATATCCTTGTTATCGAGGGGATTGATCACTAACAGGTCCGTTGCTTGCAAAGTTGCAATGATGAGCTGGGTCACCGCCTGACACCATGTTGGACTTCCAGACGAGCCAAAGGGGCACACAAATCGACTGGCGATCCAGATCATCCACGGAATGCAAAGATAACGTAGAGGTGATCCCTTGCGTGTGGTGATAATGATGGTGGCTGGGGTGACATTTTGAATGATATAGAAACATGAAAACTCAATTATGTTTGCCAAAGTCGAGTCATGAAGCCCGTACATCTCAGTCGTGTCAGACAGAGTGAGAAGTGAAGAATCCGAGCTCGCTGACCCACTTGGCGTTGGTAACCAGTTGGCGAGGCGACCGCGTTATCATTTCGATTCGCTTGACATTTTTACACTTAGCTCCAGAGTACTCATCCTTGGACGGTGGGAATCCGAAGCTTCCCCGAAGTTTCCTGACTCCGGTCAGTGCTACTCCCGAAACATGCGCTGGCGGCATGGGAGTGGCACTCGGTGATATCGGAATTCTCGGTGGTCTCGACTCCTTCGCTGCTCTCGGCGTAATCGGTAACTACGGAGATTTCGGCGGCTCCCGCGGCCTCGGCACTTTCGACATATTCACGGAAAAACATAACTTGACTCGGTGCCTTGGTACAACTTCAAAGCCAGATCGGGTATGAAAACAGGAGGAATTCCTCCGTAGTGCTAGTTCACATGGAATCCGTACTCCGTACTACGGAGAGCCATATCAGCACAAACCAAACTCGAAAAAGAAGTGAGCCCACAATGTTGCAGAGGGAAACACGGAGTAGTACGAACTGAGCAGGGGGCGCGATAGTGGGTCGGAATGGATCAATCACAACGCGCCTTTGAAATGCAAGTCGAGTAGCTTTCATTTCAGCTCGGTTAGTTTTGCTTTTTCTTTGACATTTTCACCCTTGGGAATCCGTCACTGTCAAAATGTCTGCTTGACGGGAGAGGCACAGAGAAACTGTACGATGCCAGGAAGACTTTCTTTCGACTCCGAGACGTCACCCGAAGACCCCACTGGTCCCCTTGATCAGAACCCTGATCAGCCACTTCTCGGATCTGCGCCCACCCAACAAAGCATAGGCCATGTCGTGAGCTTTCAGCATGGGTCTGTTGCTATAATATCGTGCACTGCTCTTGTGTTGTTCCTGAATTGTGCTGTCAATGGCCTAGTGACCCTCAATATCTTGCAAATAGCCTCAGACTACGATCTGAGCCCTGGAGTTGAGTTATGGTAAGATCCCATCAATAATATAGCACTTGACCCCTTCGTTTTCGACCAAACTTGAGGCTGAGCTAATTCTATTCTAGGCCAATGTCGATGCATTACCTCGCTCAAGGCTGCACCTTCTTGCTGGCAGGGTCGTTGACGGACATTCTGGGCAGCCGGAAATTGTTTTTATATGGATGTGGCCTGCAGGCTCTCTGCTATTCTGCCGGCGCACTATCCCAGAGTGGTGTGCAATTCATCACTTCCAGAGCATTGGCTGGCATCGCCTATTCAATGTGCTTCGTCTCGGCCATGAACATCCACAGGGATGCCCTCCCAGCCGGAAGACTACATGATTTGGCCATCTTCTGCACAAAAAGCAGTCAATATATAGGCTCTGCTGCAGGCATGGTTCTGAGTGGGCTGTTCTCAGTGAGTGCCAACTGGAGGTGGGGCTTCTATGCTGCTGCAATACTGAGCGTAATCACGCTGCTGTTATCAGCTTGGGTAATACCCAAACAAGTTTCGTCAAAACATGTCTCATCAGCGAGATTGATTGAAAATGTTGACTGGGCTGGGACTCTTCTTGCAAGTTTACTGATGATGCTCCTGTTTTATGCATTGGCGTACGTCTATCCCATCCCTTCTAGACACAGCCATGACCTGTGGAGTGCTAAATCAGTGTCAAACAGTATTATCACGGATAATGTCGCTAATCTCAGCAAATCGGGGCTGTTCATTCCCTTGGCTCTCGGTTGGGTCCTGGTAGTTGCGTTTCTGCTCTGGCAAGATTGCTGTGAAAGAGATAACACAAATGGTGTTCGTGATTCCCTTTGGACGAATACCCATTTTCTATCAATCGGCTTGGTCGTATTCTTTATTTACGCCTGCTCGCTTTCCACAACCCAACTCATGGTTCTTGTCTTCCAACGAGCACAAGGCCTGTCTGTTCTCCGATCCTCGTGGCAGATGCTCCCCATCCCAGTTATCGGCGCGCTGACTGGCGTGTTCACGGAGAGACATTTGTCTCAGTTCTCTGCCAACAGGATGCTTATAGTCACAATCCTACTATCCAGTCTTGCTCCGGTGCTGATGGCTGTTTTGGATGTCAACTGGGGCTATTGGAAGTGTGAAATCTTCGCCGTATCGCTGAATTCGGTTACAGCAAGCTCGATTATTCCCATCGCAGCGATTATGGTCTCGGAAAACTTTGATCATGAAGTGCAAGCTTTTGCGATGGGGGTGCTTTGCACTATTGCTATGATTGGCGCATCTGTGGGCATGGCACTTGCTGCACTAATCTCAAACGATGTGATGGCAGCTGAGCTTCAGAAGCCTGGTGGCGATCTGCTGTCCAATCCGGCTGCTTGGATGAGTGGATATCGTGTTGCGTTTGGATTCCTTCTCACACTCAACCTGGCTGGCTTGATCATCACTGCCAGCTCTTTACCAAAATATAGGCGAATTGGATCCTCACCCAGTATAGCCCACTGAAACACTGGCCATATTTCGGAATACTTGAATAAAACTTTTGCTTGTTCGGAGTTCGTCTGCGTATTTCCGGGCATCCCCCGAGTCAAATCTGTACAATATAATGAAAATACTCTAGAGGGGCGACCAGCAGACGGGGTTCCAGACTCTGTGGCAGGGTTGCCGTGGATATCACGATCAAATTACTACCCTCCACATCAAGCCTTTGCACATCCCTTTGATTCGTGTTTGAGTAACCATACATCGGACAGTATCTGAAGAGATACGACAACGTAATCTTCAAGACGGAAAGACGGATTGGATAGAACTTTGGAATTGAATAAATAGCATGGACATCTTTTTCAATTTCTTGGGACTTATTTTTCATGGAAAATCTCAGTAGCAAGCGCAATATGTGTCCTCCTAAACAGACGATTCTCTTTATGACCAGCCCGGAACATGGCCAGTCGAACGTTGCACTTGCAGTAGCGGGTGAATTTGTGAAGCATGGGGACTTTGAAGTCCACATTGCCTCCTTTAAAGGCCTTTCGACACGCATTCAAGAACTCAACAGCAAAGCCGACTACGATCAAGTGATTCATTTCCACGCGATTGCAGGTTCATCTCTGACGGAGATCACGGCGCGGAAGACGACCCAACTAGCCCATCTACCAGGTCTTGCAGGGACTCTCGATGGCTGCGACAAGATCAATTATTCCGTCCTCGGATGGAAACCCGAAGAATATCTGCGTTCATACAGAAGCTGCCTTGAAATATTGAAGGAAGTTGATCCAGTTGTTGTGGTTGCCGATCCGCTCTTGCACCTGGGTTTGGATGCAGCTCGCAGTCTTCGCATGCGCATAGTAGTATTGTGGCCGGTTCCTCTGAAAGATGTTGTCATAACAGTTCAACCAAAGGCCGGGATTCTCTGGAAATATCCCCTGTGAGTACCGATTTTCTCGTGCACTTTAATTCTGATTCTGACCTCAAGCATCAAGTACTGGCTCAGGTTACCCATTCCCCATGCCCTGGAACCTGATTCTTGCAAATCTATACATGGTTCTCTGCTTCGGTTTCATCGTTCGCTTTGGCAAACCCATGCGTGATATTCTTCGCATTCGCAAAAAAGCAGGAATTCGAACGGATTTCCCTCACATCTCGCCATACAGCAAGGACGATTTGCACCTCTCGCCCTGCTTCCCGGAAATGGATTTTCCTTTATACGTACCTGACAATGTGATCTGCTGCGGCCCAATACTTAGGCCGTCTTCGACCCTTGCATCGTGCGATGCTGCATTGAACACGTGGTTAAAGCAACCTACAGTTTTAATCTGCCTCGGATCGCACGTCCAAGCCCCGGAAGACGACGCATTGCAAATGACGAAGGCGATCCAGGGTGTTCTTCGACAGTTTCCCGATATCAAAATTCTGTGGAAGCTCAAATATGACTGGGAAAGCTCGCGGAAAGTCAAGAACCTTCTAGGCCCTCTTGTATTTTCCAACAAAGTCAAAGTTGTGTCTTGGATCCAACCGGAGATCATATCGCTCTTGGAAAGTGGATACATTGTTGCATATGTTCATCATGGAGGAGCAAATTCGTTTTTCGAAGCTTGCAAGTAAGTTGAACGCCCGAAAATTTGAGCGCCAAGTAAGATGTTAATCTCCTCTCAGGGGTGGAATACCACAAGTTGTGCTTCCACAATGGTTCGACACGTATGATTGTCCCTCGAGGGTAGAATGGCTGGGAATCGGTCTCCATGGGAGTCGCAAGGTGGCACCGAAAATAGGAGCGACGGAACTGTCCTCGGCACTGCTCCAGGTGCTCAGGGACAAAGGAATTCAGTCTCGAGCCAAGGCTATCGGCGATCTTTGCAAGACAACAGAAGGTAGAGAGTTTGCGCACGATCAAATCGTGCAGTACGCACAGAAAGATTTATAATTAAATTTCGTGGTGTCATTGGATATGTCTGGATTGCTCCAGGGCGCGGAAGCACTTCTTGCCGGTTTGTGTGACAAGAAGTAACACCTTGAAAGGAGCGAGTGGTAGATAGTTGAACATGCAGTCGTATAAATCATGAATGCCAGAGAATAAAGAAGTGAATCGCAGAGGCCCGTGTATGACGTCCCAAGGCTTAGGATCGAACACTGGTCAACTCGCTCAAAACTCGCTGGACATCCCGACGAGCCAGATTCAACTCTTCATCAACCGTACCATTAGCGTGGCGTGCCTTCACTTCATAGTGTAGCTCAACCAACTCCTTTGCACGACGCAGATCATCCCTGTCTTGAGCCGGGCTTTTATCTACCGACGCGTTGTCTTCGGTAGATTCACGCTCCGAGGCATTTTTGTGCACGTTGACTAGTGCAAGAGCTTCATTGTGACCCTGTGGGGGATGTTTAGTGTCAAGGCGTTGTCAAGGGGAGTGTGTCACGCCAAGACGCGTGTGACAGGAGTCCCTCCAAATAGGGTCAGGAGCAAATGGCAGCTCAACTTACACAGACGCGGAGAGAAGTGATGTCGGATAATATTTCTGCAACTCTCATCTTGAATGGTCGGGGTTCTGATCTTGGAGCAGATGGGTAAATGTGGTGAAGACTTACAATGTGAGGGTCGGCGGCGAATACCAAAAGCTTGGCACAAACCAAAGCCACAAACCAAAAAAAAACTCGGGAATCTGGCAACATTCTTGAATTCATCCAATTCGTTCATTTCTGCTGCTAAATATCTCCAAAAAATTGGTTTATATAGACTCTTTACGTCGCTTGTCGTCCTCCGAGCTAATGTGCTCGGTGTGTTCACTAGATGTGGCCTTTTCCAAATCGGCGCTTGTCGGAACCTCGCTGACCTCAGGAACCTTTGAGAACCCAATTTTGTACCAAGGCAGCGAGAAGAGAGTATCCGCGCTCTCCATACTCCGGCCCTTACATTCAGGGAATGCAACAAAGACCCAACAGGTGGCAACAAAAGTGAAGGCCGTGAAGAGCGCAAACGGCCCCCAAGCGTGCATATCAGCTGTCATGTTTGGAAAGCCGCGCGTGATGGCGAAATTTAGGAGGTTCTGGTACACGAAGGCGATTGTCACCACAGTGCCTCGAATAGGGGTGGGGCAAATCTCAGAAGCTGTCAGGGAGAAAGCAGGCGCCCAGCCAAATCCATAGCCGACGGCGAAGAAACAGATTGCGACAATGGCAACCCAGGCAGCTGCTGAGGGATCGCCTGATCCTGAGAGATCGGCAACACCGAGATAAACGGCCAGATAGCACAGGCAAATGACATTAATCGTGGATCCAATGAGCAGAAGTGGTCGACGACCGAAGCGGTCGGTGAGGACAAACGCATAAAGGAAGACACTGGCGAATTTGATCATCCCATAGATCGCAGAGAAGAGAAGGCGTTGTTGGGAATTGAGTCCGATTGATTTCAGGATGGTGGGTGCGTAGTAGGTAATCGAGTTTCCACCCGACATGATAAAGAAGGTTTGAATGATAGTAACAAACAAGAGCAACTTCCGAGTGGGAGGGTCTCTAATGCAGGAGCCCAGTAGTGACTTTAAGGACTGGAACACACTTTGGCTGTCGGCGTTGGCGTCGAATCGACTCTTCAGTTCATCAAACTCGCGCTCAAAGTAAGGGCTGCTATCATCCAAGCCCCGGAGACGAGACAAACTGTGATGAGCTGCGCTCGGTCTGCCTCGCATCATCAGATATCGTGGGCTTTCTGGGAAGAACATGTATCCAGCGAAAAGAATAACCGAGGGAATCATTTGGAGGACCAAAGTAGTCCGCCATTGCCAGCTATCTGTGGCAGAGATCTGTTCAAGGGAGCCAAAGTTGATCCAATAGCTGCCAGCAACTCCGGCCATGATGTTGATGTTGTAAAATGTGGTCATCATACCACGCATCTCAGTGGGTGCGATTTCAGAGATGTAGATAGGTCCGACAACCATTCCAGCTCCCGAACCAAGACCCGAGAAGATTCTTCCCACCAGAAGTTCGGCCAACGACCCGAAGTTCGCAGCCATCAAAATGGCCCCGATTGTGTAGAGAATGGCAGAGAGCATGATGACGGCCTTGCGACCACGTCGCTCTCCAAGAGAGCCGGCTACGAGAACGCCAACTGTTTGTCCCTATCATCAACAAAGCGTTAGTATTTCCCTAAGGTATTTGGGAGAACGACAATCAGGGACGCACCAGAAGCATCGAGGAAACGACCCAGCCCTCGTAATTAGAGACTGTTGCATCAGAGAGATCTCCCCAGCCAAAGTCCCGTATGAAAGGCTTCAGACTCATGGTTCCTGAAATGTTGGCAGTGTTGAAGCCATGGAGGCCCCCACTGTATGATGCCCAAATGACGGCAAGCCATATATAGATTCCTTTGGCTGGAAGAGGAACACGTTTGATGGCCTCGTTGGACCAGCCACCACCGGCAGCACCCATTTTGCTGTAAACCTACCACAAGGGATGTATGAGGGAGTCCAAGAGATAGGTCTTGGGGATATCAAGGGATAGGAAGAGGGATACCGCAAGATGGAAGGAAGCCGTTAGGGTACAGCAATTCTTCGCCTTCTTTGACCAGGTTCTGTGTGGGTTTATATGCCAATCCAGCTCAAGCCAGAGAGACCAGATACACGGGATGGTATGATACTCACACCGTCAGCTGAATGTGGCAAGACCATGATCGAATTCTGCGGGGAAGTAAGCTCAAAGGACCATCCCGAGCCCACAGAGAGAGATAGGAATGAGTCTAGGTTGACATTGTAGACCACATTGACCAATAGACGAGATTGCATTGGTCGGTTTTGCGGCTTAGTGCCAAGTCTGGGGTAGGGACTGCTCCGAATGTGGGGGATGAGGAGGGTTCCGGTGGCGGATTCTGGTTGAGACCAGCTATTTGGCTGTTGGGTCGCTCCGGGTACGTGATATTGGGCTGGCTCCTTTGGGACGCGTGTAAATCATTCAATGTTGAATCGTGATTCTGGGAACTCCGTGTGGATGGTTTCTCATAGGGGATGATGAATGATTGCCTGAATTCAAACACTTTATTGGCCACTCGGGTAATCGCTTATATCACGCAGAAGTAGCACAGACACTTCAAGCCTAGGGCTCTTATTCAGATGCCAGGCGCTACATTGAATTTGGAGATTGTCCAAGTCGAACGAATGGTAGTCTTTCATTGCTAAATAGTTTTTTCGCGTATCGATTCTATATGATCATGTTGAACTATACCAAGTATTCGTAGTTCGTAGCAGCCAAATCAATCAACGCCATCCCTTAGAATACAACATGGCAATCATTTCTGAAGCAAAGTGGCCTTAATATGGTTCAGTGCACTTCCAGCACGGAGCCAAGAAATCTGGCCGGGGTGATAGCTGTGATTTAATGGAGCCTCCCAAGCCTGACCTTGGCGCGGCTCAACTCTCATGACAACCTGCTTCCCAGGCTGGAACTCACCGTCTTCGACACCCAGTAGTGTGATGCGATCACCCTCCGCGACACGATCATAATCGGCCAGGTCATTGAACGTCAGAGGGAGCATACCCTGCTTCTTAAGATTGGTTTCATGGATACGGGCAAAGGAGCGGGCGATAACGGCAACGCCTCCCAGAAAACGCGGCTCCAGAGCTGCATGCTCGCGCGAGCTACCCTCTCCGTAGTTATGGTCTCCAACAATGCACCAGCGGATACCGAGATTTTGTAACTCCCGTGCGACCTCGGGTACGACTTGGACTTGATCCGTCACAGGGTTGCGAGCCTGGCCCAGATTCTGTGGGGTGTTGGGCAAGAATGCGTTGGTTGCGGTCGTGAGCATGTTGTTGCTGATATTCTCCAGGTGACCTCGGTACTTGTACCATGGACCAGCCGGGGAGATGTGGTCAGTGGTACATTTGCCTGCTACCTTGGTCAAAAGCTCCATCTTTTCGGCACACCGTGGCTGCCATGCTTTGAAGGGGGTGAGAAGCTGTAGGCGGTCGGATTCGGGGTTCACGGCAACGGACAGTCCGGAGGCGTCGGAGGGTGGTTCCTGGAAGGTTTCTTTGCCACTCTCGAAATGCGCAGGGAGTTCGCAATTTGTGGGTGGTTGGAACTTGAATGATGAGTTTCCAGCTGAGATGCTGTCAGTTAAGGGATTGAAGTCCAGTCGTCCCGAGTACGCAAATGCAGTGACCATCTCCGGCGAAGTGACGAAGGAATGTGTAGCAGGATTGCTGTCATGACGACCGATGAAGTTGCGGTTGTAGCTCGAGATGACAGAGTTCTTTTCTTTCCCTTTCACGTCCACGTCTTTGCGGTCCCAAGATCCAACACAGGGGCCGCATGAGCTGCTAAGTACAACAGCGCCAGCCTCCCGAAGCTCATCCAGAATGCCGTCTGCTTCTGCGGTGGCGCGGATCTGTTCACTTCCAGGGGTCAAGAGAAAGGGAACCTTGAACTTGTCCACTCCGGCCTGCTTTGCCTGAGCAACTAGTTGTCTAGTCTTGTCAAGATCCTCGTAGGAGCTGTTGGTACAGCTTCCTACCATGGCATGGCTCAGATTTGTCGGCCAGTCCCTTTCGGCAACGGCGCCCTTCAGCTCAGAGATAGAATGAGCTAAGTCTGGCGTGAAAGGCCCGTTGATGTGTGGCTCGAGTTTGTCAAGGTCAATCTCAATGACCTGATTATAGTAGTTGTCCGAGCCCTCGTCGGCTGTTAAAAGAGTATCCTTGACCCCAAGAGCCGCCTTGGACACATAATCTCGGCTAGTGGCACCAAGGTATCGACCCATTGCTTCAGAGTACGGAAAGATACACGATGTCGAGCCAATCTCTGCGGACATGTTGCAGATAGTAGCCATAGCAGTTGCGCCCAGGGTCTCAGTTCCTGGGCCAAAGAACTCGATCACTGAGCCTTTACCACCAGAGACGGATAATATCCCGGCCAACTTGCAGATAATATCCTTGGTTGATGTCCATCCACTGAGCCGGCCAGTGAGATGGACACCGATCACCTTCGGGGCAACCAGCTCCCATGGCATCCCAGACATCGCGTCCACGGCGTCTGAGCCGCCAACTCCAATTCCAAGCATTCCTAGGCCACCTGCGTTCGGAGTATGCGAGTCGGTTCCAATGATAAGTCCGCCGGGACTACACAACAGTCAATAAATCAGAGCTGGTCATGCAAGCAGAAGTGAACTTACACTCCATAGTTCTCGAAGATCACAGTGTGAATAATTCCAGATCCAGGCTTCCAGAATCCAATACCATATTTCTTTGACGCACTGCTCAGGAAGTCGTATACCTCGGCATGCTCAGAGGTCGCGCGATGCAAGTCTTCGGAGGCGCCTTTCTCTGAAATGATCAAATGGTCACTGTGTACCGTCGTGGGAGCCATCACACGAGGGAGGCCTGCGCTAATAAACTGCAGCAGAGCCATTGTTGCGGTCGCATCATGACAGGCAATGCGGTCGGGCCTCAGTTCCAAGATTGTCTTGCCGCGCTCGATGGTCTCCAAATCCCATTCCTTGTCACCGGTGATGAGATGACTATAGAGGAGTTTCTCGGTCAAGGTCAATGGTCTCTGGGATTGGCGCTTTAATGCATTGAGTGTTTCAATCTGCTTCGTGTAGTTGACTCCAAGGATTGCCTGGTTATGATTGTATCGCCTCGTCGCATTCGAGATGTGTGCTCTAGGTGCTTGCGCGACCCGGGAGAAGGAGTTTCGCATCATTTTGCATGAACACGATAAAAGCACTGCGAGGATGGAGAGAGCTAGATAACCAAGACATCTCCCAGAGATATCTGCTTACCGAGTCCATTTTACCTCCGACTTCATTTGCTCAAGTCTCCAATTGCTCCAGAATGCGGCCTGCTGGCCCCGGGGAACGCTCCGGGTGGGTCCGGGCTACTCCGCGCCTCTCAACTCCGTCGGCATCGGCACTTTGGACGCTGCGATTCACGGACCGAAGTTGGGGTTGTAATATAGCTCCGAGGTCTCAACTGAGAATTGTATCTTATTCTCCACATACAACATGGTCGCAAGTGCAAAAGCTATCCAGGCGTTGGGCAAGTTCGCGTCGTGCGACGTCAGTTTTTCCCCACGCGTCTCCGCGTCATAACACGAGCTGACCATCGCCAAATTTCAGATCGGGGATGCGCTCGTCAACTTAGGACTCCGTCATGGAGGATACCTTTCCGGTCTCAAAATGTACAGCCCGGGGTCCAACGGCACAGTAGCCAAGATTTTTGGACCTGCGTACACCGTTCGCATGGTGCCTGCAGCCGACAAAACATCGCCCACACCCCCTGGCCACTTCGCCGATGCCATTCCCAAGGGCAGTGTGGTGTTTGTGTCCCAGCCGAAAGGACTGATCAGCGCGTGCTGGGGTGGCTTGATGAGCACCCGCGCCAAGAAGCTGGGAGCTGCCGGAGTTGTCATCGACGGTCGGTTCCGTGATATTTCCGAGCACCAAGAGTTGAACATGGGCCTTTTCGCTCGCGGGATCAGCATTCTGGGATCCAACACCTTCACTCGCTCGTCAGAGCTAAACGTGCCTGTTCAGTATGAGAATGTTGAGGTTGACGAGAAGGTCACTGTTACCCCCGGTGATTACATCCTTGGTGATCAAGATGGTGTGGTTTCGGTTCCTGTCACCCATATTGAAGAGTGTGTGCGTCTTTGCCAGGAGCGATATGAGATTGACCAGAAGACAATGGAATGTCTTGAGGCTGGCGAGGAGATGGGACCTACTATCAAGAAACTACGGAAATGAGCTTGTAACATACATGAACAGATAATAGTCAGCCACTACCACATTTGAGTGGATTTGAATTTTGATAGATATATAAAGAATTAAATATTCCCTGATAACCTTGGAATTAACCGTATAAACAGTAGTTAGTTACAGAGTGTCGGACTGATGCCGACACATTTGGAGGCTCCCCAAGGTTCCAAGGTTCAGCCCTGCCTTTAGTCATCCGACCCCGGGGCTCCGGGCTCCGGGCTCCGGGGGCAACGACAGCGCTTGCTGTACCCCGGATGGGCCAAGCCTTTGATTTTCCCCACAGCCAACCTCCGATTTGCGCCTTCCTTCATGTCATCTGATTAATTGACATCGACTCTTGACAGAATTCTGTGGAGAATTCTCTTCGTCTGGCTCTTCTCAGCATGGCGGAAGAAGCAGCTCCGCCACCCAGAAAGGTGCGGTCCGCCTGTCGCAGATGTCGTCAGAAGCGCATCAAATGCGATGGCAGCATTCCTGCTTGTGGGAACTGTGCTCGGGCAAAGGTCCCCTGCGTTGATGTCCACGGCGGGAACAATCACTTGTTTATACCACGAGACTTTGCTATAAAATGCGGGGCGCGGATTCGATGGCTGGAGCGCACTCTTCGCTCGCTGCAGCCCGACTTCGACCTATCGCAAGGACCACAGGTGAATCTGGAGTCCATCGAGACAATTTCGTCCTCTCTAGAATTCTCTGTGGTTGAACCAAATTCTCGGGAAGATGAGCCAGTCAATAAGCGATCTCATTCCGCTATGGAAGAGTCCGATGTTGGCTCGCCTCTTTCAGTCAAGGCCCGCTCGGTTGCGATCGATTTAGGCATGCTCTCATTACAATCCGACTCGCGTCAACAGCACTATCTGGGATCTTCTTCTGGACTTTTGTTCACAAAGCTGGTCGGGTTGGACAGTGAGATGCAATCCCCTGTAGAAACAGTGGCACTCAGCGGCATTGGGAAGTCACGCAGATTAGCACCGAGAATACCAACTGAGAAGTTGAAGTCAATTTACAAGAGTTTAAGCAAGGTTAGAAGGCGCTCCGGATTTATGTATTGGTTTCTTTCTCTTGCATCGGTCTAACATATCAACAGGAAATCCCTTCACCCGAAGAAGCTAGCACACTGCTAGGCGTATATTTTCGGGATATTCATATCGATCAACCGTTTTTACACCCAGCTTCATTAGTCAGCGCCTACCAGGCTTTATACACTTGTTCTGAAGAAGGTTATGACGAAACAGTTGATTTTAATGGATGGATCAATTCTGTTTCTCCATTTTCATACAATGGCAAGATTGATGTCGCTTCTGGGGGACCAATCACGCCCATCCCCATCACAACAGCTGTTTACCACGTCTTTATGGCATTTTCACTTGCAGCTACAGTTTTGATACGAAAGAAAAATTACGACTATTCGCCTTCGAAATTCTATCGCATGGCGATGTCCACGTCGTCGGAATGCTTCTCTCATATTTCCGTGCACTCACTTCAAGCTATGCTTCTGCTGGTGGTGCAAAGCTTGATTGAGCCTGCTGGTGTTGATGTGTGGACATTATACCATGTCGTGATGGCACATTGTATCGATCTTGGCCTTCAACGAGAGCCAGGAGGATCTTCCACGGAGAGCCCTGCGGTCGAAGCCACAGTCCGCAGATTCATCTTCTATACAGTCTACTCCCTTGATCGGTACGCAAATTGACATAAATCTTTGAAACAAGTTCTAATTTCAAGCAGATCCATAGCCACAATTCAGGGTCGCCCTTTGGGCATACGAGACGAGACTTTTGATATCAAACCACCAGACGAGTCAAACGTACATGATATGATCACAATACCAAATAGCGAGCTCCTAATTCGCCTACCTCCCCCTCAGCACCTCATCCTTTCAATTTGCCGGTTCAAAATGGACCGATACATCTCGGAAATCAAATTGCTGTTGTATCACCTCCCAAACCTCCCAACTGGCACTCGAACCTTCGTTTGGCCAACAAATATTCTGGAGATTCAACAACAAATCAAGGTAGATCTTGACAACTGGTTGACTGAAGTCTCTAATGTGTCTGCTTCCTATGACATGGAAGAGGAAGAGAAGCTGAAGCTTCATTATGAAAAGTTGCGCATGGAGCAGCTTTATCACAACACGGTGGCTCTTCTTTTTCAGCCTTCCCAAATCTTCCCTTCGCCAAGCCAGGACGCCTTGTTCCTGTGCTATCATAGCTGCAGTCGACGTTTGCAGGTATACGATGCGCTCGGTAACCAAGAGTTGCTGCTTTATAATTGGCGCAATATCCATGGGATCTTCTCCTCGGGCGCCACAATTGTTTATTGTATCTGGGCATCCCGTCAGCTTCAGAATACGACCCCCTTTGAGAAAATTCTTCGCGACCTCCGAACTTGCTCAAATCACCTCAGCATTGGCAGTCAATGGTGGCCATCTGTTCGAGCCGGAAAAGATAGCTTCGAAAAAATGATAGACTTGATGATCAAGTTCCTGAGTCAGGCACAAGAGCCTGCTCCACCGCCGATTTTACCCCCAGCGACGCGGAGAAGGAGGAACGAATCTTCCAACTCCGGCCATGGCGATATCCCTGATTCTGAAATACTTCAAATAGCCCCAGTGAGAGAGACCACCACTCAAGCCTCGGATGGCCCCCAAATTGCCTTTGATGACATGCAATTCTCCCCGGGAGCGTTTGATCCCCTCAATGCCTTTGACTCAGATGGAGTTTCGATCGAGGCTGCAATGGAAACGTTCATGGCAGAGTATTTGCACGATGACTGGGGCTGGGACCCCTTTTCAGGATCAATTGGTTTATCGGATAACCATCGGCCTCCTTTTTGAAGTCCGATAAATTCCATGATTTGTACAAAAACCTGGAATTTCAATTCACAAGCATATCCACATGCATTTTTCGCCACCCATTTCAACGAAAATTGCCATTCAAGGCTCGTCTGTACCTCCGGTGTACTACTAACTTGCGATAGAAGACTTTTTGAGCTGCAAAAATCAACAAAAACATACAACAGTGAGGATTCGCTGGTGGTCACCCACCCAACTACTAACTCACCGGCGTGTGGCTTAAGTACGGCTGAGCGGACGGGAAGCCCTGTTCTCCACACCCTGTGGTCGTATGTGCTTGGGTTCTTGTGAGCAGATATTATAATGATGATAAAAGGACACCCCTATTTGGCAGCACCAAGCAGTATGGGCTGGGATCTCTTACACTGTGGTGATTGGATGAGTTAGGTCATTCATGGATTAACCTGGAAAAAGAAAAGCATTTTACTTCCAAGGTTGTTATGACAGAAAATGAAACCGGTTCCAAGGTTGCCCATATGCTTCTCTTTTCCGTAGACGTACACCGGACGGTTTCCCAATGCGCTCTGGTGGTGTTTAGTCGAGGCCTTTCAGTGCGCAATGTTTAGGCAGATAATACAATAACATAATACGCACAGTTCGAGCCTCTCAAGTCATTGATTTATCTCAAAAATTTGTCAAGAGTATTCATGCTGTCGTACTCCGTCACGCTTGAGTTCGGGGTCTTTCGAAACTACATCCTCGAACCGAGGGCAGTCACTCTCACTATGAACATCCAAATAACGCACCCCGAGGTCTTCCAAGCTTTAATAGTGGTATGGCATCAAACCCATTCCATCCACTCCACAGTGAAAGAACGCCTGTAGAAAAATATCCTTCACTCTGGAGTGTGTTCCGAGAACGCGATAACCCGACCAGTGAAGCTTGCGGAAGGGAACCAGAAGCCGCGGTAAAAATTCACATCCTGTCGAGTCACTTCGCTGGTTTGGCGGAATGAGAGGTAAAGCGAAGGAAGGAAGTTGACAATCGATATTTGGGTTCTTTTCACTGTAATTCACAAAAGGATGGTTCTACGAAAGAAGCAAGGATTGCGAGAGCAGTACATTCAGGCTGTCAAGGCAAAAGCGAACGGGGGAAAGAAGAAAGAAGCGAGAGAGCGAGAGCAATATCAGGCCCGATCCCAGGTCACCTAACAAACCAAGTTCTGACACCATCCTTATAGGGCAGACTGTATTCCTTGAAATCCCTCCAAACCACCATTTTCGAGAATCAGACCCGCTTTCCTAATGTAACCTAGCCCACCTGTCTTGAGTAGTGTTCTTCTAGGGCTTCTTGCCCTTTTGGAACTTCCTCTTCTTGTTCGCTTTAGCGTCACCTGAATTTGCCGCGTTCGCTGTGCCCATGTTTTTCGCGTCTTCGGCGGCGATTTGAAGGCATTCGCAGAATTTGATGAACTTCTGTTCCGTGATTTCCTCGGGTTGCACATCCTTAAGCTCTTGCTGCATGAGCACAGCCATCGGAAGCTCGTCTTTCAGTTGTTGTAGCATTCTTTCAAGAGCAACTATCCAAGGGATAGGCACTTTCGAGTCATGAAAGATCTGCATCTCCGCGAGGAAATCGATGATGAAGTTGCTTACTGAAGGGTATTTTTTTCGATCGATGGACCATAATAGTTTAGTTTGACAAAGATATCTTCGACAGGGTTACCACCGACGACGATTTTCTCGATCTTCTCCATGACAACATCGGCAAACGTATCTCCCTTTGTGACCTTCCTGATGTCCAGACGACATTTGATGGCGTTTGACACCTGAAAATACAGCCAGAGCGCAACAGCTCTCGAGTGGTGTTCCCAGGTTTGATACCCTTTATCTTCCTGAGTAGGGCGGGGGAGGTCCGTACGGATGAGATTGTGGCATCGGTGAGAACGAAGCACCAAGCGAACGGTCAATTTCCATACCTCAAGACCAGCGGCATTCTCAAGTGTGCCAACATTTTGAATCTCGATATCCTTAAATTCGGTTGGTAGCAAGTGTAGCTGGGTCATTGGACCGTGCTCCTCTTGTTGAGAAGCCATGACACTGTCTTCTTGCCGAGGTGCCCAGGTGGTAAACGGAAGAGGGTTTTGTGATGAATGTGATTGGCCAAACTAGCGAAGTGCTCATGAACTGATAGAAGGATTATTCCATGAAAGAAGCAAGAATCGCGATGATAGTATATTCAGGCTGCCAAGGCAAACACGAAAAGAAGAAAGCAGAAAGGAGAGAGAGAGAGAGAGAAAGCGAGAGAGGGATATCAGGCCTGGTCAAGGTTGCCTGGCCTGGCAAACCCACTCCCGGCAGAAATGCACATTTCTAGGCCTTCAATCATTTACTCGCAGCACACAAAGCATATTGAGCTACAATTACCAGGGTTCCTGGCTTCAAGCACCCCGGAAATTGCTGGAACCCTCCTTGGGTCTTCTATCTGTTATTTGCTATTGCAACCGAGCATATTAACAACTCAACCTTTCTTTGTCTCTCAATATCTCTAGCTAGTCCACTCAACCACTGATTCGTATATTGTGAAGCTCAGAGCTCCAGACACCTGGTGTTGTCATGTTAGCTGTGCATCTCGGTTTGAATGGATTAAGGCAACACCAACACTTAGCCGAACAAGTCGAGGCGTTGTTCCGCGCCACAGGGCAGAAACACCCTCCTGAGAGATGACAGACCTCAAACAATGCAGCGAGCCCCTATACCTCTGATGTCCATCAACTGCCTGTAGCCTTGTCTTAATAGAATCAAACGGCATTGTTGCATAAACAGTCACAATGCCTGCCATCGCGCCAGCAACAACCGTATTGACTGACTTTTGCGACGACACCTTCTCCATCTGAATCAAGAGCATATTATAGCTTATGAACCTAACCATTGCATTGGCAGACTGTTTGAGAGTCACGGGAATCACTCCGCGGTATATACCCGCCAACCCATCCTGCTTCACAATATGAACAATCCCATGAACAGTTGACCTGTACAATCTTGGCCCCGCGCGATCATCGATCATTTTGGTCTTGATCGTCTCACCCGGCGTGACTACTGCCACTGCCTCTGCTATACCGGCCGTCAGACCTGCGCACATATTGCCCAGTGGCGTGGTCTTCCCGGATGTGTCCACGGGCATAAGTTTGCGGACGCTGTCGAAAGTGAAAAAGCGGATCGCGGACTTGGAGGCATTTGAGATACAGAAGGCACCGCTTCCAGTGTACAATGTTCGAACACCATACTCCTTGATGGTTGAAGTCAGAAGTCTGATCGGGGAGGGCCTTTGAACGCTGCCTTTGAAAAGTTGTTGGCGAGTTTTAAGATATTCGGTTGGATACTGGTGACAGAATGCCGTTATCAGTCTGCTGTCTTCAAAGTTGCCCACAGTAACTTGAGCTATTTAATTCTTTCATACCGTGATCATGCTCTCACATCCGCCTGCTGCACCACCTGCAAGGATTGACTGCCATGGTGATACTTGCTTCTTTGTTGCCATGGAGTGAAGAAGCTGTATATTACAAAGTGTAAGGAAGGCTATGAGAAGATTGTTTAATTAAATCGATTGTATTTCTTCGGTAGAAGTAGTATAGATGATCTTATCGTTTCCAGCCCGGTAACTTGGAAACTCCCGATTTCACAACCTCGAAACCTCCGGGGTCCGGGGTGCGGGCTGCGGTATACGGAGACCCGGAGTCAAGCGAGATCGGCGACTTTGAATAAATGCAGGTAAAATATTGCAAGTCTCCCAATTGCCGATATCGACCAATCGCGGGTTTACCAATTTGAAAGCAACTTCCAAGGTTCCGGGGGGATTGTCTCCACGTCGGAGCAACCCCTTCGCCTCTTTCTACACGCGCCCCCACACTTCGGAGCGCTCCAGCGTGGAGCCCTGAACGTCAGCCCAGCATGATTTGTTCCCGAGGTCATAGATTAAGGAGTTTGGCATTTCCCTTGACTCCTAATGTTGGATCAGACTTAATCAAAATAGATATTGGCCTATACACTGATACTCTCTATTTTAAACTTCTCGAATCCCGCAACTCGCAGCATTATATCGAATCGCCCGATTTTACCAACTTGATTCATCTGAGGAAGTCTCATTCTTATTTTGCTCGTATTACCTCGATAAGTCTTTCGCAATGATCACAGAAGGTAGAACCGCGGTTTTGCAGCTATTTCCCAATGGCGGATGGGACGTTCACCATCATATATTTGAGCGTAAGACATACCTGACCACGCAGAAGAGCATTGAGATTTGAACACCACTAATTCACCATCCCATTGTGTAGCTGAGCGATTCCCATATTCTCCAGACCGTCATCTCACACCACCTCCGGCAACGATCAGACGCTATAATGACTTCAAACGCCAGATCGGAATCACCAATTCCGTCCTAACTCATGGCCTTTCCTATGGCTCCGATTGCAGCTGCCTGACAACCTTCACCACAGATCTGGGCCCAGAAATCACCAGGGCGATCGGAGTCATTGATCCAGAGACTGTCACTCCATCCCAGCTCAAAGAGATGCACAACGCAGGCATTCGCGGCATCCGAGTAAACCTGTATCACTACCAAGCGATGCACGACCTAGAGCTACAAAAGGTAGCTCTACGGGCCCATGCAAATGCACTAGAAAGCCGCGCGGGCTGGAGCATGGCTTTCACGCATGTTCACCCGGAATTCTGGCCTGAACTCAAGCCTGTCATCGTGAACGATATCGTGACCAAAGGTGTTCAGCTCGTGACTGATCACTTCGCTTTGATGAAGGGAGCAAGTATGCTACCTGCTGAGTGCCAGGGCGATATTACCAAGCAGGAGGGCTTCCAAGCTCTGATTGAGCTGATTCGAGATGGCCATCTGTTTATTAAGATCAGCGCGCCGTATCGGGTGAGCAAGGAGGCCCCGGACTTTGCGGATTTGAAGCCTCTTGTTCGGGCACTCTTTGATGCCAACCCGCAGCAGGTTCTCTGGGGGAGTGATTGGTAAGTTTCATGTGGTCCCGAGGTCATGGTCTGTCGGTTTGAAGTGTTGAATGATCCAGCTGATTCGAGAAATCCCAGGCCCCATACACCTCTCATGAAGGTACGAACAAGAGAAGAGGCCCTTAAGGACACGCCGTATCTCGAGGTGGACGATGTTGCTTGGTTGAAGAGTTTGCGAACATGGTTGTCTGATGAGGAATGGCACTCTCTGATGGTGCTCAACCCCCGCCGCCTGTATGATTGGTAAAGAGTGAGATTTATAGTTAGTTTGTGATCTATCCTCGTCGGACTCTTGCCCCGAGTTCGACAAACCTCAAATGGCTCCAACTGCTGCCGCTGTACAAAATCCAACAATAATCACTAGGCCAAACGTAGGCAGGAAATCCATGGATCCAAATTTGGGAATTACCGGAGTCGTATAGAACATATACAAATCTAAACTCGTCTAAAAACACATATTTACGCACCTAGAAGCCCGACGAGTCAATCTAGGTCTCCTTGAACTCATACCGACCCTCGCGGTCCTGCACCTCAACTACAATTCGGCCTTCCTCGATCTCCTTTCCGTTAACCTCAATGGAGGCCCGCAGAATATCTCCAGCCTTGACCTGGCCAACTCCCTTGGGTGTACCAGTAAGGACGAGATCACCCTTCTCCAGAGTCATGACGCGGGAGATCTGAGCCAGCTGCTGGGGGATTCGGTGGAGCATGAGGCTAGTTGAGTCCGCCTGGCGCTCCGTCTGGCCAACACTCAGGCGCAGGAATGCATCGTGGGGGTTGGGGATGCGGGACTTGGCGATCTCCTGGGAGATGGGGAGGAATGTGTCGAAGCCCTTGGCGATGGACCAGGGAAGACCCTTGTTCTTAGCCTCGTCTTGCACGTTGCGGGCTGTCATATCAATGGCGAGGATATAGCCTATTGATCGCGGTGGGGTTATGGTTAGCGACTTGCTCGCTCGACTTCCGAGGCTCCTGGCCTCCGGGTCTGGGGTTTTGGATCACTCACTCTGAATGGCCTCCAGAGCACCCTTCTCATCATTAGGATCGAGGTCGCGCAGGGTCTTGCCAATCACAAGGCCCAATTCGACCTCATAGTGCAGGCTGACGCCCTTGGGGCGCAGGACTGGTCCAGAACCGGGGGTGAGGATTGAGGAAGGAGGCTTCAGGAAGAAGAAGGGCTGCTTGGGGGCTGTGTTGTTCAACTCGGTGATGTGATCGCTATGCGCACAGGGTCAGTCATTGTCGCCGAATTTCAGAGGGGCACAGCACGCGCCGCAGTCGGAGCTTCGATCGCGGAGAACCATGACTTACGCATAGTTGCGGCCGATACACATGACCTTGCGGCAGTTGGCGCGAATGGAAGCCATTATGAAGCTGTGCGATGGATTGTGAATGACAATTGAGGGAGTTGAGAAGGGAAGAGTCACAATTGGGGTTAATCGGAGTGTCGGGTGCTCTCCGATCGCAATGCGGAGAACTGCCAGCGCGGATGTCTACGCCGACCGCTTGTATATTTACCCATAGCCACCACTCTCTTGACACGTTATCGAGTCGGGGGAACAGAAATGGTTACTAGCAAAGAATAAGTGTGTGCGTATTACTAAAGTTTTATAGACGTGCGATGTACTCTGCACTGTATAGTGCAAGAACAACTGAAAAGCTCAGACTGACTAAATGTCAATATTTTATTGGCACAAACAACGATTTAGGTTCCTCTTGTGTATTGTGAAAGCCGTGGGCCATGCTGGTTGGTCTGTCTTGTTAGGTACAGCGTGTACGTTCACTATGCAGACCGTTCGAATATCGGCTCATTGGTCCGAAGCACGGAAGACCGCCCGAGCCAATGGGCCTCTCATCATGACATTCTTGAAACACCTGAAACATGAGACAGGCAGTGAGTTGTCTATGGTCACATTTAGACCTCGAAACTTGGTGTACCGCTTGGACACCCGTGGACGAGGTCAGTAGCGAAGTCTTTAAGGGATAGTACGCCAATGCAAAGACAACGGACTACACGGACATCGGGATGTGCCCTGAGACCATCGACTATCAGATTACAGGATCGCCTCCAAAGCACTCGATCTAATATAATCCAAGGACAACGCCCTGAGGAACAAGTCACATTTTGGCCCGGTCTATTGATTAAGTACGAGATAAGAGCAGCATCCCTAACCAAGAACCGCGAGCTAGATACAGACATTCGAGTAAACGGGAGGAAAATGCATGAAAAATAAGGAAAAAACGGCGGAGCAAGAGATAACGCAAACATATTTCTTCTCCGTTATTGCAAGACATAGAAACCATAGCAACAGACCGGTGAGCCCGAGCCAGGGCGTCGGCTGGTCGAATCAACGACTGGCCAACTCAACGTGCAGAGCACAACCCCGGCCCCCAGCTTTCAAACTGCTGCAGGCGGAAACGCAGAAAGCCACTTTTTATTGCAGATTCTGCCATCGTAACCGCATCAAGACGTCAAAAGGTTAGGAAATTTAAATGAGGTCAGCAACGTTCATGGGCATCTCCTCGACCTGGGTAGAGTAGAACTGCTCGATCTCACGGAGCATGCGGACGTCGTCAGCGGTGACGAAGTTGATGGCAACACCCTTGCGACCGAAACGACCACCACGACCGATACGGTGAATGTAGTTCTCGCGGTTGGCGGGGAGATCGTAGTTGATAACCAGGGAGACCTGCTGGACATCGATACCACGGGCAAGCAGATCGGTGGCGATCAGGACACGGGAAGAACCGGAACGGAACTCCTTCATGATAACATCACGCTGGCCCTGCTCCATGTCACCGTGCATGGCGGAGACGGTGAAGTCACGGGCAGTGAGCTTGTCGGTGAGCCAGTCGACCTTTCTGCGGGTGTTACAGAAGATAACGGCCTGGGTAATGGTGACGGTCTCGTAGAGATCGGAGAGGGTGTCGAGCTTCCACTCCTCCTTCTCAACAGCGATGTAGAACTGCTTGATACCCTCAAGGGTAAGCTCCTGCTTCTTGACGAGGATACGGACGGGGTCGCGCATGAACTTGGTGGTGACCTCGAGGACGTCCTGGGGCATGGTAGCGGAGAGCAGGGTGACCTGGGTAGCCTGGGGAAGGAGCTGGAAGATGTCGTAGATCTGCTCGGTGAAACCACGGGACAGCATCTCATCGGCCTCGTCGAGGATGAAGAGCTTCATGGAGGTGGTGGAGAGAACACGGCGCTGGATCATGTCGTGGACACGGCCGGGGGTACCGACAACGACCTGGGGACCGGCGCGAAGGGCGGTCATGTCCTCACGGACGTTGGTACCACCGATACAGGCGTGGCAGTCGAGGGACATGAAGTCACCAATGGCAACAACGACCTTCTGGATCTGCTGAGCCAGCTCACGGGTGGGGGCGAGGATGAGAGCCTGGCAAGCCTTGACCTCGGGGTCGATCTTCTGCAGAGCAGAGATGGAGAAGGTAGCGGTCTTACCGGTACCGGACTGGGCCTGAGCGATGACATCGTTACCTAACCAGGATGTTAGGCGAACTGTTTTTTTTTTTCTCTTTCAAAATTGGATTAAATGGCGAAACTCACCCTTGATGATGGGCATGATGGCACGCTGCTGAATGGCGGAGGGACGCTCGAAACCGTAAGCGTAGACACCTGATATCACTGTCAGTATTTTTTTTCCTTCTCCCACGAACCCCACCTGATAAGGCGAAAAGGTCACATACCGCGAAGCAGCTCGGGCTTCAGGTCCATAGAGTCGAAGGAGTCGGTGACCTCATCGTAGTTAGACTCGATCTGTCCTATTGGAGAAAAAAAAATGATGTTAGCGTCTGATGTTCCTGAGTTGGGTGTGATGTGCGGCAACGCCACTGCGACCAGAACAAAGATCACGGTCGCAGTGTCGCTGGGCGAGTGAATAGATAGATTGTGTGTCCAGAAACGAGAGCGATTCAGTACATACCCTCGGGGACTTCCTCGAGACCCTTGTCAGCCATGTTGGCGGTTGAAAAGAGAGATCACACGGAGGTGTGATCGAGGTGGGGTAGTGAGGGTGAGCGAACTGTGTGGAGTTCGCTGAATGGAAGAGTTGACTAGCACCACAAGACTCTGTATAAAGAGTCTTTTTCTGGATACTAGGAGAGGTGGCAGATGTGGATGTGAAAATTCACAGATAGGGTGGGAGAAGAAGAGGAGGAAAGGGAAAAAATCGAATGCCACACTGCGGCGCCATTTGCTACAGCGGGTTTTTTTTTTACGGGTCAGCTGCCTCACCGCCTGCCCCTTCGGTCTTGCGGCCCAAGCGAGTTTACAGTGAGTGAACTGTCTACCACCAGCCAATTCATTCTCGATTGGCTTACAGAAGTCGTGCAGCGAAGATAATTACGGCATTATACTATTCGCCGTCACTTCACTTGTTCTGTCACTTCAGATCTCGCAGTTCCCATTCACTTGGTGAACCACCTTCCCCGACTAGCCAAATCAGCCCACTAAAATTCTTTTTGAAGCCCTAAGGCCCAGATCATGCCTGATATCACAACTTTGCCAAGTCATCCTCAGGATGCAGATCCGACAAAAGAGGCAATTCCATCTCATCCACTAGGTGTCAAGCCGAGCGGGAACGCTTTGTTAGCCACCTGGAGCCTGCGCAACGCTACAGGCACCTTTCAGCATCTACCGGACGAAATGATCCTGGTATTGCTGGAATCTCTTGATGGGCCCAGTTTGCTAAGCTTTGGGCGAACGTGCAAGGCTTTCTATGCATTCACTCGCGCTGAAGAATTGTGGAAGGCGCTGTTTGTTCGGTAAGCCACGGCCCAGATCACAATATGTAGTTCCGATGGCACCCAGAGGTCACGTTATATAATGAAATGACATTTCAATAAATCTAAGAAGACTCGTACTAAATTTCCTTGCAGGAACCCAAGAGATGACTTCACCTGGCGTGGAACGTGGCGTTCCACATACTTGAACATTCCCGCCTCCAAAGCCCCGGTGGTGGATTGCTCTCAGCTGTTCTCTGACTCTCTATACCGACCATTCAACTGCGCACATATCTCATTGACACCTTATGTCTCCAAGATCCCCGCCAGAAATCAGATTCCTCGACTTCCAGACCTATCACCTGAGGAGTTCCAAGCCAAATGGACCGACAAACCGTTCATCTTGACTGAGCCCGTCAAAGCCTGGCCAGCATACAAGAACTGGTCAGTCGGCTCGTTGCTCGCACGGTATGGTCCGACCAAGTTCCGGGCCGAGGCCGTGGATTGGGCAATGCGCACCTATGGCGACTACATGGCGGACAACTCCGACGAGAGTCCGCTGTACCTCTTCGACCGTTCCTTCGTCTCGAAAATGGGACTATCAGTCGGATCTCCAGAAACAACACCAGATGCATCCTACTGGCCACCCTCTTGCTTCGCCGAGGACTTCTTTTCCGTGCTCGGAGATGACCGCCCAGATCACCAGTGGCTGATCATAGGACCCGAAAGATCTGGCAGCAAATTCCACAAGGACCCAAATGCTACCAGCGCCTGGAACGCTGTGCTTCGTGGGCCCAAGTATTGGATCATGTTTCCCTCTGGTAAAAAGCAACCACCACCCCCGGGTGTCTTTGTGTCGGATGATCAGAGCGAAGTGACCTCACCACTTAGTATCGCCGAATGGCTACTGGGATTCCACGCCGAGGCACGAAGGACTGCGGGCTGTGTTGAAGGTATCTGTGGCGAAGGCGAGATTCTACACGTCCCCTCTGGGTGGTGGCATTTGGTAGTCAATCTTGAGCTGTCAATCGCTATCACGCAGAATTTCATTCCTCGGGGCCATTTGGGTGCTGCTTTGGATTTCCTGTCCAACAAGCCAGATCAAGTATCTGGATTCAGAAAGAATGTGGCCAATCCGCTTGATCGATTCGTGGCTGGCATGCGTGAGTCTTACCCCGACCTTTTGGAAGAGGCCTGGCAGGAGCTACAACAAAAGAACGATAACAAAAAGCGCAAATGGGAGGACATCGTTCATGGAAAGACAGAGGACACACCGGATGGACCAGAAACGGAGGGTGGGTTCAGCTTTGGATTTGGAGACGACGGCAGTGATGTTGAAGTCCCGTGAGCTAGTTTTCAAAATGGTGTATCATCACGCTACTGAACTTGCAAGCTGGCGGTGTGCATGGCCTCAAAGGATTTCAATACCAACGACTAAATACCGACGATTACAATCAAAAGGAGGCTCCAATAGGAGATGAGTTCCCTTGTCCTTCTGGCCTGCATCCCTGCAGATGCGTCTTCATCCCTCAACACATCCCTCAGTGGCAGGCAATCGTCTTACTTGCCGGAGTTCCCTCGGAGAAAGCAAGATATCCGACAAATGCGCCCACTGCAACCGCAATCATGACAGGGCCGTTGTATGTCATGAAAAGAAGCCTAAAATAGCAAGTCAGCAAGCCAAAAACGCATTTGGATCGTCAATAAACACGCACATGATGAAGAAACTATAGAAGACCTGGATGGCATATAGAGCCGCCATGGTGACTTTCCCCTTGCGAGCCAATGCCGCTTTGTTGTCCCTTCCTACAAGCAGTGGTGAGCCTTCGTCGTGAGTGTGATGGATGGCGTTCGCCAGGCGGTTCGCAATGATAGGGTCGGCGATCTCATTGTCTGCAGTGAGCCGAGGCATCAATGAGAAGCTTGCTCGATCAGATAAAACACCTCCCCATCAAGTTCTTCACATCAAGCTCAATACTCTAGGAAGTACAGGAGATGCAGCATCCTTGATGCGTAACCAAGCCACGAAACGAGGATCACTTACCACCTGTATTGGCAGTGCCCACGAAGGTACTTAGCCGCTGTGCATGAGCAGCTTCGTACTTCCGGGTCACTGAACGAATTCCCTCGTAGCCCGCTGTGAGGATAACAATAGCCACGAGGGAAAAGAAGAAGGAGACAGGGCCGGTGATACGCCAGCTGCGAAAGATAATGCATAGGTTTTCTGAGGACCAGTTGAAAAGCATCTATATGGTAGCATATTATGATTAGTACTGGGTAAGCTACAGTAGGTGTGGGCATATAGACTATCTCACATTCATACTGCACTGCCCTCCCATGTCCATGTCGCCGTGGTCCATACCACCGTGCCCCATATCACCGTGGCCCATGGCCATATGCATCGAGTGATCCATATTGAATAGCAGGAACGAGTCAAATTTCAACGAGAAGAAGACGAGGCACTCTTAAACCTCGAAGTTCACCCAAGTAGTCTCCAGGGCTGTAAAGGGCGAAGTGATACGAAAGACAACAAACAGATGACGACAAAGAGGGGAATGCAAACATTGCAAACTCAGATAAGATCGGCCGGAACTCAACGCGGTCGTGGAATCTACAGCTTTCACGCCACTCGTCATTCGTCCCGTCTGTGTATGCGACCGACCACAAATTCCTGATTTCTGCCACCCACCTCCTCTGATACCTTCGCAATGGCCGAAACCGCACCGGCCCAACCAGCGCCACCCGCAAATGGAGCAGCGGCGCCCACACCCGGCACAGCAGCAGGGGCCCCGAATGCGCCTGCGGATCAGAATGCTGCCAGTCGCGGACTTCCATACTACGAGAAACTGCGCCGAGAACTGAGAGACACACTACAGAAAAAGCGTTTAATGGACAAGAGCATGGTGAGTCGCGTCACTGGTTTGGTCGCCAGAATTGGCTTGATTCTGCGCGCGAACACTAGAAGACCCTTCATGATCCTGCAATACATCCGATCTGCAGCTAACCACGCCTCCAGGGTCAACTCGAGGACCAAATATTCCGCTTCGAACAATCCTACCTTGAAGAAACCACCGCCGGCAACATCATCAAGGGCTTCGACAACTACATAAAGGGCTCATCGAGCGGGTCCAGTCTCGGTGCTTCGGGGCTAGGACTCGGCGGAGGTGCTGCAGGGTCAAGGCGAAAGGCTGCAGTTACAGAGTCAGACCGGGTTTTCTCGCGGAGCTCGGCAAGTTTCATGATTGTATGTGTGGAAACCACAAGACCGCTCGCACGACGCATGATTAAGCATGGTACTGACGAAATTTCAGGACTCTCCAGGACCCTCGTCTGTACAAACCACGCCCTCGCACGCTGCAACACCGGCATCCACACCTGGTGGAAATTTGTCAATGAAAAACGGTACGGATACCCCTTCCAGCCTACATCATACCCAATGGGAGGGAACCACTGGGTTGCTTGTCGAGCAGGAGAAAGCCAGACAGTGGCCCAGAGGACGTATTGGACAAGATCGCTAACTATTTCCAGACGATGACAAGCCTCCTGTCAAGCGATTGAAGATCAGCTACGGGAGAGATTGAATTTTGGCAGGTTTCTGGCTCATCGCCGTGCCACTGTGCATCTACTTTGCTATTGCGGAGTCTGGAGTTGGGCTTTTGTCTTTATATTTGGTTCATGGGAAGAACTACGGGCGTCGAAGGAAATGAAGCGGGAAGCTGAGGTTTCTCCTGATGAGATATCATGTACATCACGATTTTGAACAGACTACAGCAATTGGCGCATATAATATGTCTTGGTTCATTTGTGGAACGAAAGCTAGGTATTGATGCATAAGACTCACTCTGATCTTTGCTGATTCGACGCGAATCCGTGTGAAGAAAAGCTACAGTCGGATGGACTCGAAACCCGCTATTGATACCATGCATCGCCAGGATTCACAGTTGGAGTCGGAATGTAGCAACCTCGAACGCCCTCAACTCGATCTTGATGGACGAACCACCATCGGTGGTCTTGATCTCCAGACCAGGGTGCTCATCATCCTCAAGAATGTTACACTTGAAAGCTTTCTTGACTGGCAGCGTGGTGACGATGGATCCACGAGCCTTGCCACCCAGCGACTCATAGACCCGAAGAATCACGCTCTTGCCGGGACGAGTTGGAACCCCATCGTAGGATACATCGGCATCATCCTCGCCACGCTTGATAACATCGAGAATCAACGAAGGCGCACCATGAATAGCCACAGACTTAAAAATGGTATTAGCAGCCAGTACATTGGGACCGGCAGATTCAACGACGAGGGGGTTGTTGAAGTTGAATCCGGCGCGGACCGTCCGGTCATCGAGAGCGCCGACGTGAGGAAGAATGGCATAGCGAATCTTATGGCGGCCCATGTCGGCGTGAGCATCTGGAGCCTTCGGGGCTCGGAGCAACGAGAGACGCATCAGATTACCGCATGTAGCAAAGCCGTACTTGGAGTCGTTGAGAATTGAGACTCCGTATCCATTCTCTGAGAGATCCGCCCATTTATGGCAGCAGACTTCAAACTTGGCCATGTCCCAGCTATCAGTGTGTCAGTATTGTGTGCCAATGTCCACCTCGGAAGCACATACCTTGTGTTGTAGTGGGTTGGACGCTTGATGATGCCGTATTGTGTCTCGTAGGAGGCCTCGGTGTTGACGATATCGACAGGGAATTCCACCTTGAGGAACTTCATAGTCTCTTGCCATTCAACCTCGCTCTCCAGCTCGACGTAAGATGGTTCATCGGAAACAGCGGCGGATAGGCTGATTGTGGTTTTGACCCAGCTCTTGTCGCTGATCTTTGTCAATGTCTCAACACTTGCGCGGTGAGGATCATTTTCAACAATCGTCGTCTTGCTGCCGTGAAGCTCCTTTCGTGATTCGAGGTGGAATACCTCGACGTCCCATGCTTGCCAGTAAAGAGGCTTGTCGTCGAAGATGACTAGCTGTCCGGCCTTCCGGCCTTTCGCAACGACCTCTCTATCAGCATCGGCATCATACAGAGAGGTTATCACACCGTTCTCGACATCGAGCTTGAGCTTGCCATTGTCCAGACGGAAGACCCCAGGTTTCACCTCATTGACTGATACACTAGCTTGGCGTTGAGTCTTGAAGTCCATCCGACCCAAGGGCATCACACCAGTTGCTCCATTGACCAGGGCATACTTGCTTTCGCCTGATTTTGCGATTATTTCAGGGATACGAATGATCTCCGATCTGGACCATGGCAAGGTGTTGAGAGTGACCATGCCGCCGCCACCTCGGCCTGTGATCCCCAAAGCCTCGAGGGCGTCCTGTCGCAGCTTGGTGCCAATTTCGAAGATTTCGGCATACAGCTTGTCCGAATCGTCATAACACATTTCAATAGAGCTACCAGGCAGGCAATCATGGAACTGACAAAGCAGGGTCCCTTCCCACATTTGATCAATGTCCTTTTTGGGATATTTATATCCACCAGCAGTGGGATGAACGGTAGCCAAGGTGGCAAGCAGCTCAATTTCGCGCAAAAGGAATTCGGCCTTGCGATTGTTGCGCTTGTTATTTGCCTGGGTCGTGTATGTGCCTCGGTGCAGCTCGAAATAAAGCTCACCGTACCAGGTAGCAAACTCGGTACCGGAGGTCGCCTTAGCCTCGAGCTTTGCGAAAAAGTCGTCAACCGAGTCGCCCATTTTCACCCGGGGAAGTGAGCCAACTTGGTCACTCAGGCCACGGCAACGGCGGAGCTTCTCGAGATGTCCGAATGTTGGACCACCACCTCCATCTCCCTTACCAAAGACCAATAAGGACGACTTTTCCGTGTCTAAAGACTTGTGCTGAGTGACACTGCGCTTCACATCCCCGAAGTGAGCCTCGGCGGTATAAGTCTCTGAGGGAGCCATGTGGCACATTACTTGACTGCCGTCGAGTGCCACCCATTGGAAGGTAGTGTGCGGAAAGTTGTTGATGTTGTTCCAGCTGAGCTTTTGAGTAAAGAAGCGCGGCATGCCAGCGAGACGGCATATCTGTGGGATTTGGGTCGAATACCCGAAAGTGTCAGGCAACCAGAAAGTAGTGCAGCGCTTGCCGAAGTTGGCCTCGAAGAATCGCTGTCCGTACAAAAACTGCCTGACAAGTGACTCGCCACTGGGCATGTTTGTATCGTGTTCGACCCAGCTTCCACCGATTGGCTGGAAGTTGCCTTTCTTTACCCAACGCTTGACGCGATCGAATACCGATGGGTAGTATTGCTTCAGCCATTTAAACTGTTGAGCCTGGGAGCACGCAAACCGATGTTCAGGGTAGCGCTCCATCAAATCACATTGGTTGGACCAGGACCGTGCAACCTTTCGCTTCGTCTCAGCCCAAGGCCATAGCCAGCATGTATCAATGTGACAATGGCCGATGGCGTAGACAATGGGCTGTGTGTCTGTGTCATAGACATCTGCCGAATCTACCTTGTCTCCAAGATATTTCTTTCCGAGCTTTCGCGCCTCATTGATAGACTCGTTGCTTCCATTGCCAGCAATGAATGCGTCAATCATCGAATTCGCCACAACATTGGCTTCGTGCGCTTCCCACGACTCGCCCGGGAATTCTCGTGCAGCATCCCCAATGATCCAGAAATCATAGAAGAGCGCTCTAGCAGCGAGGTTCACCGCCGTGATTCGTGCAGTGCTAAGCGTGAAGTACTTGTCGGGGTTTGGCGGTTGAATAGAATCCCCACCAGGGGCATTGCCAAACATCCCATTGCAAGCCATTTCGATGTAAAATGTGTGTTCCTTGCCATCAATCCACTCTTTGGGAAGGATAAACTCCGTGCGTTCTCCACCGCCAGTCAGACCCTGAAGCGGACGGCCATCCTCTGACCAAACCAGGCCTTCATTGTTGGCATCCCAGTGGAATTCCAAATGTTCCCATTCCAGCATATCCCCAGGGACCGTGAGGTGAATACGGAACCAATGTGTAGACCAACTTGGGCCGAATGAAGCGCCGATGTGGGTTGGTTTGAACTCCTGGGAGGTCGCATCTTCGAAGGTCGGTCTCTCCAAGTTCGGAACGGAATACACAGAGAGCTTGACATGGTCTTCGTCCGAATTTGTAGCTTCGTAGTACTTGGAAATGAGGTTCTGGCCTTCGTACTGACCCTCCGATGTGAACTGCTTCAAGCGATCGGTGTAGAGTTTGTTAATGCGCTGGCCGACCGGGCGCTCCGCTAGCTGGGGTAAAGCTGGGGGAGCGGGGCGAAATGGAACCTCCCCACCCATAGTTGGAGAATGGTATCTGTGGGGGTGAAAGATAAGATTGGAAACAAGTGGTAGAGTTCTTCAAGCGAAATCAGTACGTGAGGTGCTATAGAAGTGTAAACGTGCAGAAGTGCAGAGATGAAACAATTCAGGGAAGTGCTGGAGAAGTGAGGAGCTGCGGAGGTGAAGGGGATTCCTGAATGTGGAGGCGGAATGCGGAGACTGATCGGTGCCCTGCGGATGCAACCTCTCGATCGCTCTCCCCTGCTCAAATTCTATATACATGATGAACTTGGATATTCTATCCAATGTACGTGGCATATTTTACAAAATATTCATCGGCCTTGACTCGGGCCCAGTCCTCATCCCTCAAACAAAGGGCGACGGGCAACTCACCCGCCGGCGATCGAGGCATCAGATAGCCCAGCCCTTCAAAAGGGGTGAAATGTGGCCTGCGAACAGCCTCAGGCTTTCCTAGCCCGAGACCGAAATCTTGTTCATAGCAATTAATCTTCGACCAAGAGCTCAGCATGAAATCCGATGAAACGTCCACCGAGGCAGTCACCGAGGCCTTGGTCTTATCCTTTGAACGATGGAGAAATGTAGCAAGGGCACGGGTATTTAATGCTAAGTCATTGGTTTTCGGGTCCAGCTGGGACCGAAGCTGGGCTGCGATGGTCCCCAAAGCCTCACCGGCTACCCTTTGAACCGTCTCGGTGTTGTACGTCATAGCCTGAACAAGGCCTGGGTATTCTTTTGGCAAGCCGAGGAGCCGTCGGACGTCAACAGCACGCGCAAGCATGGAGGGAGCAGTTTCCTTGAGGCGCGAGGCCCGAGCCCGGGCAATGCACTGCCAAACAAAGGCACTGACGGTGTCATCCGTGGAGACAAAGCTGGTGGAAGGCGGAAGTGACTTTGTCGCTAGCGATTTGAGAGCGGATAGCTGCGTCTCAGAAAACTCAATGTAAGCCCAAGTCGCTGGTGCTGCCGTAGGAGCCGAGGCAGCTTCGTCGACGCTCGGGGGTTTCACAGTCTGGTGGGCGAGTTCAGGGCCCGGGGTGTACGAAGGATCCAATAGTGGGATGGCACGACTCCGGTCCATGTTTCCAAGAGCGAGCTCCCGTGTGGTAAATGGTTCGTTGTTGCATGCCTTGGATAACAGATTCATCACAAATTCGTGGCCCGTCATGTCCATAACATTATGCTGGGTGACGGTAGTGAGCACCATACCGCCCTCGATGAAATTGGCCTGAACACAAAAGACCAAGGCTGACTCCGACGTAATCTCTGGGTGACTCGGTAGATTGAGTGTCGTACGGGGAGCAATGACCTTTTCGTCGAGCATGGTAAAAGGATACTTGGCCTGGCGAAGACTATTTATCGTCGGTACCGAGGGGTCAGATCGTAGATCTTTCACCACGAGCTGGATCTCGCGGAGGGGAGTTATTTTGAAGACACCCGTATCACTATCCCCTGCTCCCTCATTGACAACCTGACCGGCAAGCCATGGAAAGCTCTGTGCCAAGCGGTCAAGTCCGTTCGTCAAAGTGTTGATGATAGCATCGTGAGAAGACGCGTCAGCGACGGCATATATGGAGCATAGCTGTGTATACAACTTGTAGAGCCCAGGTGTTTGACCAAACACGTCGAGTGAGTCCGACATTCCAAGGTTGTGCTCACCGAATTCGAGATTGAACCTTGGAAGTCCCGGAGCCCAGCATATATATCGTGTGCTCGGTGGCGGACACAACCGCCACGGCCCCACTGTCACCGTGATTCACCGTGAGTCACTATGCTTCATTTTAGAGCGCATAAATGTCCATGGAAGTGGAATTGAGCTGGAATGATATGCATTTTTAGAAAAGATACACATTACCCATTCACCAGAGACTTCCAAGACTGCTGAAAGCTATACGAAATAGTCGTACAAGACTAGGCCCACATAGTATGGGGACTGACAGGCGTCACTCTGGGGACCTCGCAAGAGACCCTCTTACAATGATCGGCTCTGTCGCATTTTATCAGATTGTCATCTCTCAACTGATCGTCATCGAGAAATTTGGATTTTCTTCACATCACCTGAATCTCTCGACGGGCAGGTTCCGAAATGGTGCCTAACCACCGGAACTCAGAGGTCAAATTCCCCCAGTTCCACGGGGCTGAGCCGTCGATCATGTTTGTCGCAATGGCTCGGCATCTAAGCGCTACACGCGCAAAGTGCATTTGTTTGTATTTTGCGAACCACCGGGGTATTCAAGTGAGGTATCTAATTCGAGGCTCACAAGGAAGGCCCGATATCGGCCACGTAATTGTAGATCTCAAATATAATCTCCCATTTTGTCCCAAAGGGAGATGAAACGATTCGGGGCCAAATGCGCGGGCCAAATCGGATCGACACGCCACATTGTGAGCTTGTGCAGGGGTGATAATTGATCCAATAATTTGCCAGTGTAAACGAGATCGACATAAGCTTAAGGAAATGTGAGTGGGAAAAGTCCTCAAAAAAAAAAAAAAAAAACCGCGCGACTGCCGAACAAATGGGGTGATTGGGTATAACATTATGCTCAAAAACTAAATCTAATCTAAACTTTGCATCAGACACAATCTAGTGTCATCAACCACTCCCCCGGCGCGTACCTGGATCTACCATGTGGAGACTCAAACCGTCACTTTCATACTGACTGGAAGACGAGATCCTGGCTGGTCTTCCCTCGTAGCGGACCTCATAATCGATGGTCTGCACAATAGCATGGTCACGCAAGATCGCCTGGCTGTCCATCCGCTCCACGCCAATAGAATCCCTCCGGGGTCGCGAGCGGGGTGTGGTATTCGATGCGGATCTCTGCCCAATGCCACTGCCAGATTTCGATCCCGATTGGGATCCCGTATTGGTGTGACCGGAAATTGACTGCTCGAAGAAGTCCGACACTGCGCCCGCCATCATCCCTGTTTGCAGATCGGCGAGCACGCGTTTAAGTGTAGGAATGCATGTGCAGAGAATTGACGAGCTTATTATCAGCTGGAGCCAGATTGCCGGCATCACGGAATACCATGATCGGTCGGGGGGTCTTGATTTGAACATCGGTTGTAGGGATCGTAGTCCGGCGATAGTAAGGGCCATGACTCTGCGCTTGGTTAGACAAATTTGGTCACAGCGCTGGGCGATGCTTGACTCACAAAATGCGCATTGCAAACAGAGCCGAGATCTGGTGGCGCTTCCACTCGATAATTTGGACTTGATGAAGGAGGGCCACCGGCAACGCAATGATGCTCATATCTAGGAAAATATGCACAGCGCCCAGGCTTATGTACAGTGCGTGTTGATTCACGCATCTATCAGGACTGGAGAGCCATGGCTGGGGGTGTTTGCATTGCGTCCCAAGAGCAACGAGCGAAGCCAAGATCCAAGCCCCAATCATCCCCAAAATAGTTCTGCACGCAAGAGTAATCTTCTCGAAAGGCTGCAAGGAAAGTACCAGAAGCACGACGGCGGCTTTGGAACAACCCAAGACGAGGACGGCAAGAAGCTGGCTGGCAAAAACAGTCTCACAATTGTTAGGCAACGGATTCGCGATTGGAGAGGAGTGCATACCTTGCTATAGACCTCGAAAGAAGCATCACTCAATGCATGGCGGTGTTTCCCGATCCCATGAGAGCTGGCTATATTGATACACACAGTTTGAGCAATAAAGATAAACTGAGCTGTTAGTCAAGAGCACGCAAAGTTGAACACAACGTGCACGTACACAACTCAAAAACACGACCGAATCACTCCAGGAAAGCTTGCGCAAAACGCGGATGCGAGATATCAACGTCACAGTTGTTGCGAGGATGGTAATTATAAGTAGTATCGTGCTCACTACTATCACCCACGCACCATGATCATCTGGGGTGACGGGCAGCAGCGGCGGCAAGAGAACCTCTCGACTAGGCGGCATGACAGTCAAGGGGTTTCAGGAAGCTCCAAGGTGCATGGCTGGTTAATATATGTAAAGAATAATCGAGACAGATATATGCAGTGCCCAAGATCTCGCCTAAAAGGGTCGATCATTAGATCTCTCGCGTCATGGACACACGATCACTCACGGACACTGATCCCAGTTGATCTAAAGTTCCACAGCCGTGCACGCTCTGGTCCCGTCTCGAATGTAGACTAAACACTAGTGCTGCAGCATTTGCCGATCTCCTCGAGCGGAGCCAAGAGCATGCCACTGTCACACATGGATCCTGCATAATCCCTGTTGGGCTTTCTTACTAGAAGCCTTGTCGCTGTTTTTTGCTTTTTATTTTCTTCTCCGAGCTTTTGGGCCAATCTATCCACCCCTTCACTTCTCAACAACAATTGTTTGCTTGTGTTTCTTTTCACACAACCATGGAGCACCATGAGATGCACCGCTTGAAAGGCGGGAATGAAACCATCAGACAGACTACGCCGGGTGAAGCCGTGAATGTCTCTACGGCCTATGATAACCCAAGTAAGAGTGGTTCCACAGATCATACAAAGCCCAAGGTACGTGTCGAGGCCAACCTGGAGTGTAAAACTGACCAAATTCAGCGACTTTTCAATTTCACTCAAATCTTTTTCTTCTCGCTTACTTACCTGTCAAGCTGGGAAACCCAGGCACTGTATGTGATTCTTCTTACTTTTTCGACACGCATTCTCATAATTGCATAGCAACCTGAGCGCGGTGCTCACAAATGGCGGCCCCGAAGCTCTGGCCTGGGGCATTGTGATTGTGGTATGCGGCGCAATGGCTCAATCGGCCTCACTGGCCGAGATGGCCTCCATGCAGCCAATCGCTGGCGCCCAATATCATTGGACGCATTACTTGGCACCACATAACCAGAAGAAATTCATCACTTGGATGCAAGGTTCGTTATCACTGCGCTCTTCCTACGAATATCGCTAATGCCCAGCAAAGGGTGGATAACTTGGTTTGCATGGATCTCCACTCTTGCTGGCGTAGCCAACACTACTACGACTATGATCCAAGGGCTAGCGAGTGTGAATTATCCAGACTATGAGCCAAAGCAATGGCACCTCACCCTGATCATCTTTGGAATGCTTATCGTCGAAGCACTGATGAACATGTACACCTTCTGGCTTATTCCTTGGATCGAAATGCTGGCAGGGATACTTCACATATGCCTGCTGGTTGTCTTCCTAGTGGTCTTTGCATGCCTTGCACCTCGACATACACCAGAGTTTGTGTTTCTACACACGGAAAGTAACTCTGGCTGGACTACTTTCCCCGCATGGAACATTGGCCTACTGACCCCTGTCTGGGGATTTGTCGGTGCGCATGAGCTACTTATCATCGAAAAAACTTAGATTCGAGCTGACCAATTTCACACAGGTTTCGATGGCGCAGTACATATGAGCGAGGAAGTCCGACGAGCGAAGCAGGCCGTCCCACGATCGATTTTCTACACCGTCGTTACAAATGGCATCCTGGCATATGCGATGGTGGTCTGCATGCTCTTCACAATGGGCTCGGTAGAGGAAGCGCAGAAATCAAGCTTCCCTATCATCGAGATTTGCCGACAAGCCACTGGGTCTGTCAAAGCCGCGACAGCAATGGTGAGCGGCCTGCTTGTAGTGTCGCTGTCGGTCAATCTCGCGAGCATTGCGTCAGTCTCACGACTGACATGGGCATGGGCTCGCGATGGAGCCTTACCCCAGTGGTTTGCATATGTAAGTATCGTATGTGCTTTTCTCTGAGGATGGCCACTAATCGAGGCTGTAGATCGACCGAAAGCATAATGTCCCCATCCGTGCTGTCTGGCTTCCGGTACTTGTTGTCATGATTCTCGCATGCTTAAACATCGCAAGCTCGGCGGCATTCGGGGCCTTTGTTGCCCTCGGATCTATTGGTCTCTTTGTTTCTTACTTCATTGCCATTGCTTGCATGGTGCATAACCGCTTCCAAGCTGATACCGCACCCTTGGGAAATTGGAATATGGGACACTGGGGCCTTTCAGTCAATGCTTTTGCCTTGGTGTACACTGCTTGGGTCACTGTGTGGTTAGCATTCCCTTCTACATTGCCAGTCACTGGACCAACTATGAACTATGCAGCCCCTATCTTTGGTGCTACTACTTTGTTTGCTCTTGGATATTGGTTCGTCAAAGGACGCCTTCGTTGGGAGGGATTAAACAAGGAGGTCGTTCGGTTGGCAGTTGAAGGTGGGGAGCTTCAGTTGAAATGATTGTTCATTGCTTGTTTGCACATTATTCGTGATAATTTGATTAGAACGTCTAGACGGAGCAGCACATCATAATTCATGGAGGTCAAACTGTCAAATATACGGAGTAAAGCTTGCATGACTAGTCAGTCAATGAGAGGGTTGAAAGCTTTACAGCAGACAGCATGCCAGGATGCTAGGAAGAACCGAGACGGGATGGATGGATGGCGGGGTATGGTTGTAGGAGGGTGGAGGGAAACAAGGAAAAGAAAATGCCATCTTTTTCAATAACTCGAATCTATCGCGCTATCTTCTCCCCCCATATGTACCTCAACCAATGAGTGTCAGCATAAGAAGAGTTCTAAATTCAAATAATTCTCTCGGAGATGCTGCCAGTTTCAATTCCACCATAGAACCCCAGAACCTTTGTCAGGATTCTTATCTGTCACGTACTGGCACTCTTGAAACGTCGTCCACAATGACAAAAGAAAGCTTTCTTGCTTTCGCTCATGATATGCGTTACCGAGTAATGGCCTGATCGCCGCAGTTGCCTCTTCCGCATTGTAAAATGGAATCTTTGGAAAGAGATGATGAACCACATGGTGATCAATTATATCATGGAAGAAATGACGACCGATGAAGCCGAAACTGCGATCCACCGTGCCGAGGGCCCCTTTCTTGAATGACCAAGCGCTTGCGGTATAATGCGGGATCGCTTCATGGGTGTGATGAAGATATGTGATCGCAACTAGAGAGTACATGAGTCAGGGAATGTAGTCAGTTTGAATATCCCATGACTCACCTAACCAGTGGTGAACCCATAGATAGGGCATAAAATAAAGACCACACATGTTGAGAAATCCAATATTCTTTCCCACATAACATAGAATGATGGCAATGATCAAAATGCCGAGGTCAGAGAGCACAATCGCGAATCGCTGTTGCCGTGTGAATAGCGGACTATATGGGTCGAAATGGGAAGGCATCCTTTTACTGTCGCCAGTCTCTTGAAGAATCTTTCGTTCTCCACCAGTGGCGTAAGTGAAGAGATAAAGCTGCCACCCCACTAGTTGACGTCGAAGAAGAGTGGCCAGCGTTTTGAGTGGTGTATCCTGCATCAGATCTGCTAAGTCTGTGGCCTGCAAACCACCTGCCTCAGCGTATTCATTCTCCGTCAAAGGGACGAAGGCAGTATCCTTTTCCATATGCCCAGTGTATCGATGGTGACGTGCGTGGGTAATCTTCCAGGAAAAGTAAGGCACTAAAAGTGCTGAATGAAGGGTCCACCCAACTGCATCGTTAATCGTCGTCTTCGAAGAAAAGGCGCCGTGGCCACACTCGTGACCAAGTATCCATATCCCAGTAACAACAAGGCCTTGGAGAAATCCATATACTACCCAACCAAATGTTCGCAGAACGACATTTTGTATGGAGGGGATTTGCAATGCTCCGAACACTAGAGCAGAGACATATACGATATCACGGGCAAGATAACCGAAAGATATTATGTGTGATCTGCGGAAGCAATGGGCCGGAATGGCGCGTCTGATCTCACTCAAGGTGAGACCGTCGGAATCCTCAATTTTGTTCTTGGAAGAGTCAACAACCATGCCAAAAATTGATGGAGAATCGCTGGAAACTCACATCATGCATAATTTGGGCTTCCAATCTTGGAACACAATAAAGCAAAGAAGACTGAATTCCTTTATGGTCTTGTTCTAATATGACAACTCACTAAGATCTCGCCCATGCTCAGTCGGCTTACAGCCCCTATATATAGTTCTCTGATCAGATATAATCATGCAGAAATGCTTTTTACAACCTAAGCTAAAGCGTTCCAAGGTTCGAGAAGTAAATCGAAAACAATGTAACATGCCCTTTAGACTTACAACTCACTATGTCTCACATTCCAAGGTTGTAAAAGCCGCTTTATCTTGCATATTGCCAATGCATTCAAAATGAGTCTGGACCTGATTCAGTACATGATTTAGTACACGTTATGCCGATCGATGGGTCAAGCCCGGGAGGATCCATATCCAGTTTTGGCCAATCCATGTATGGATCTTGTGAATTGAAAATCAACCAATCTGCATTGGCGATATTGCCTACGGTGGCCAACCGCCTTACTTCTCATTACCACCGAATATTCTGTTGGCAAATCGGCTTTGATAGCATTAGAATCAATGAATACGCTACGTATGCACCCTTGACTTTCGTGCTTGCAAGGATCGTTCAAACCCCATCGATAAGCCAAAGATGTCCCTTCGTGGCTCTAATTAGCGAAAAATGCTTAAAATTCGCCTTATTTGTAATCCTGTTCTACTTTCCGAAGATGGTTACGGACAAAGCGTATTTTTCGTCCATCGTTGGCTCGTCAGACAAGTATGAGAAAAGTGGCACATACTCCCTTCTCGCATCCTCGATGAGATATCTTGATGTCCTCTATAATTTATGCTTGTGTGAAGTTTTAACCTTATAAGGAGTAATAAAGCTTTGAGATCACCTCTATCGGACGTTTCCCACTGACAGGTAGCGTCAGCCTGGGGGTGCTGAACGCCTTGAACACCAACCACAGGGCTGACAGGGCATTAGACAATAATCAACTCTAATGAATCAATATATAGAGCTTAATCCAAATTTCATGTGGTCAACGGGTTTGAGTTTTGGGAGAAAGGAAGGAGTGGAACAAAAGGTGACAAGGGATCGTCCAATAACAGTGCAGCCCTCGAGCCCTTCCAATCCTGAGAAGGGATAATCAGAGCCAAGTTGGCGAGAACATTATGTCTTGCTGCTATTCGCAAAGAGAAACGGCGAGGGGGTTAGTTCAAGTGACTAGCCTGGATAGAGATGTCGTACAAGGCCAAGGATGTGATAATTGGTTCAAGGTGAAGAGGTTACACAAAGGGCAAATACTATCCTCACATTAGGCATAGTGAAAGTTAATCGGGATTTGGAGTGTGATCAAGTTACACAAACCTTCTAAGGGCTTCTATCGTCGCATTTCGACTACTGTTAATATGTTGTGATACACATGTCAACGCCAACTGATCTCGAGAGCTGGTTCTCCGAATCAATAAGCTTGAATTTCATTTACTGCATATCCCTACATTAATGCACATAGATGGTCTGTAGATGGAGTTAGTATAAGAGGAATGGCGCTTATCCTCTTCGACTGGGTACTAGAACACCCATAGACGGATTACGAGTAATATCTTGATTGTTGAGGTCGGATTAACATCAAGGCCTTCAGAATGAGTTCATTTTCCACTTCAATTTTATTCTTGAAAGACCTTGCAACCAGCGCCCTTTACCATGCCGCCTCACTCTGGAACGGCTCCACGTCCAGCTCCCTTTACCCTAATGTCTCATTCTTGAAAGACTACACGCCTAGCTCCATTTACTCTAACGCCTCACTCTGGAACGACTACACGCCCAGCTCTCTTTACCCCAACGCCTCATTCCTGAAAGACTACACGCCCAGCTCCCTTTATCCTAACGCTTCACTCTTGAAAGTCCATACACCCAATTCCATTTACCCTGCCGTTTCATTCTTGAAAGCCCATGCGCACAGAGTATCGACTGCTCAAGCTGAACATATTCTGTTCATTGTTGGACTTTTTTCCATAATCCTCTGGCACACTCGACATCAAGTGCCTATCTATCATCAAAAATTTCATAAAAGGAAGATTTACCTCTACATTCATATCTTGACGGGTCTGTCAGAGGCATTCAAATACCGCGTGAAAGAAGCGCTCCAAGGTCACTCGGATACCCTCCCCGATATCGCCGATGTACTATCGTGTTTAGTCTGGTCTTGGACAAGCTTCCAACTTGTGAGAACGCTGCGCCGAGGTGATCCTCGAACCACTCGGCCTCCATATCAGGCTGCAGCCTGCTTACGTCCCGCGATCGCGGTGGTTTCTTATCTTTGGGAAATACCGAGCCTACACAGAGTCTCGATCAAGTCGTTGGACAGCTTCCTATGGGCTCGTTTGGTTATCTTCTTTTTCAGCTACACTCCATACATCAGCTCCTTTCGTCCAAGCACGATCTACGCTTTCTCTATTCCGCTAGCGTCAACCCTCAGCGTCCACGAAAGCAGAGTTCCTGGGGCATCTTTGGTTTTCGTCCTTGCAGTTGCCCTTGTCACCAAGCTCAACTCATGGGTAACCCAAGAATCACAATCATTGAGAAAGTGAGTTGGCAGAAGACTTTGGAAACGCTGTTTGTGTATGCACATTAACCCCTGCTAATAAATTTGATAGTTCACGAATCATGTCGGGGCATAGGAAAAATATGGTTGCCATATTAGTAAGACTTGGATTTGTTGAACTGGAGGAATTACGCAGGGTAGCACGATTCAAGGAATTGGATGAGGAGGTGAGAGATGAATACGTCCCAGTGTAATGGGGGAATATTAAGGGCCAAGAGACTGATGGGGTCAATGAACAACTTGATAACGAAGCTAAAGTGAAATGAGAAAGGTTAGACAGAATTCGATCCGAACAATGTTTCTAGAATATGTGAAAAGAAAGGTTACAAATAGTTCAAGACTGGAAGAAGGGGAAAGGGCGCTTGGACCATCTTGGCACCTGGGCACGTGCACATGCACATGTGCACCTGGGCACTTTTCCTTGCTGAGTAATCACGATCACAAACATTGAGCTCACCGCCTTTGGCTAGATCTGCCAGCCACGTGATGGGCCAGGCGCGTCTTGCATCTACGCGGTGTTCCCGCTATCGCGCCCCTCACACATCTTGCCCATACTTCAAATCTCCAAATAACCGGGTCCTTGAATCTCTCGGCGCGTTGCTCCCTCAGGGAAGCAGCTGTGAACATGGGAAAACTTATCCGATTGGAGCTTTTCAGTATGTTGCGGCCCGATGTGCACTGCGTGCATTCGCTAACTTCAAGCAGACTTCAAGTCCTACAAAGGCCACCACGTTCTACTCTTCGGAGATGCCTACTTTACCTCGATCATTGGGCCAAATGGCTCTGGCAAGTCGAACTCGTGAGTCCCCTACGTGTTCCGCGGTCAAAAAGTACATCAAGCTAACGCGCACCAGTATGGACGCGATCTCTTTCGTGCTAGGAATCAAGTCATCTCACCTGCGATCGACCAATCTTCGCGATCTCGTGTACCGTGGCCGAGTCTTGCGCACTTCAAAGGTGGACGGAGAGCCTGCAGCCGATGAGCCAGATGGCGAGCAAGAGGAGCTAGAGAACGCCAACGCATCCCAAGATGTTGCAGGAAACGATCCCAAATCCGCATGGGTGATGGCAGTCTACGAGGATGATGCCGGCGAGGAACAGCAATGGAGCCGATCGATCACCAGCCAAGGCGTCAGCGAGTACCGCATCAATAACCGCATTGTCACTGCCCACCAATACAATGAGGCTCTGGAGGAAGAGAACATCTTGATTAAAGCGCGAAACTTCCTTGTCTTTCAGGGTGACGTTGAGGCGATAGCGTCACAGTCGCCGAAAGACCTCACTCGCTTAATTGAGCAGATCTCTGGTAGTCTGGAACACAAAGCCGACTATGAGAAATTCAAGGCAGAGGCAGAGGAAGCAGCAGAGCAGCAGACAGTTCAGCTCAACCGTCGACGAGGCATCAATTCTGAAGTCAAGCAGTACCAGGAACAAAAACGCGAAGCCGAGAATTATGCGAAAAAGGCCGACGAACGCGATCAAGCTATCATCACACACATTCTCTGGAAACTGTTCCACTTCCAGCGCCTCATTGACGACTCCAGTGCAGATATTCAAAAATACCACGACGAGCTAAAAGAATACCGCCGGGGTGTTGATAAGTACGAAAAGAACGTCGAGGAGGCCAAGAAGGACCATGCCCGAGTTGGCAGAGACGTCGGAAAAGCCGAGAAGAACATCCACAGAAAGGAAAAGGAAATCGAGGAGCTCAACACCTCGCTCGTGCCTGTTGATGAAAAGGTCGATGTCAGTCACCGGGAGGTCGAGAGATTAACTTCGAGGATCAACCAAATCGAAGAAGAGCGCACCTCCCAATCCAGCAATGAAAAGAAACTACAAAAGGACCTGAAGCTCGTCGAGAAGGCCCAGGCCCAGTGGGAAGCCGAATGGCAAAAGCTCAAGAACAAAAAGGGAGGCCAGCTGAGCGAGGCTGATCAGCAAGAGTACCACAAGCTGCGAGAACAAGTGAATCTTCGTTCATCTGCTGACTCCCTGAACCTCGACAATCTCCGCCGGCAGAGGAAGACCGAGACTGAAGCAGTCAACAGCCTAAAGGGCAAGTTCGAAACCACCCAGCAGCAGCTTGAATCTGTGGAATCAGATGTCCAAAAGATGAGCGAGCGCAAATCATCGCTCAACGAGAAGACCAAGTCAACTTCCAAGGATATCGATACCAAGAAAAAGGAGCTGAACGCATTGACTTCGGAGCGGTTGAAGATCTCTCAAATGAGAACTGAGCTAGAGGAGAAGCTTCAGGTAGTGCTACGCAAACTTCTTGAAGCAGACGATGGCAAGAAGCAGACCGAACGCGAGGTTCGGGCCAAGGAACTGATCTCAACCCTCAAGCGCATTTTCCCGGGCGTGAAGGGTCGTGTCAGTGACCTTTGCCGTCCGAAGCAGAAGAAGTACTCTGATGCAGTAAGCACTGTACTTGGCCGGCACTTCGATGCTATCGTTGTTGACAACGAGAAGACCGCCAAGGAGTGTATCCAGCACCTCCGTGATCAACGAGCGGGTCAGGCGACCTTCATCCCCCTTGAAACCATCCAAGTGAAGGCGTTCAACTCAAACTTGAAAGGAATGCATAGGGGTATGCGCCCTGCCATCGAGACTGTAGATTACGATGACTCGGTTGCTCGCGCGATCAGCTATGCATGCGGAAACTCGATTGTTTGTGACGATCTTGCAACGGCCAAGTATCTCTGCTACGAACGTAATCTTGATGCAAAAGCGGTCACTCTCGATGGAACTGTCATCCACAAGGGTGGACTCATGACCGGTGGACGCGGTCCTCAACAGAACTCCAAGCGATGGGAGGATACCGAGGTCGAGAACCTGTACAAGCTCAAGGAAAAATTGATGAACGACCTGGCAAATCTGCCTAAAAGCCACCGTCGTGGCTCAGAGGAGGAGACTCTTCAGGGAGAACTTGTCGGCTTAGAACAGCAACTGCTTTATTCTCGCGACGAGCTAAAAGCCCTTGAAAGAAACCTCGAGAGCAAGCACAGCGAGTTGCAGTTTGTCAAGCAACAGGTGGAAGACTTGCGACCTAAGTACACTGAGCGCAAGGAGAACCTCGACGAGCTTGACGAAACGATTGAGACCTCGCAGGCTTCTGTCAGCTCTGTCGAGGATGAGATTTACCGCAAGTTCTGCAAGCGCTTAGGTTACGACAATATTCGAGAGTATGAAGCGCAACAAGGCTCTCTTCAAGAAGAAGCAGCCCAGAAAAAACTCGAGTTTACCACACAAAAGAGCCGCATTGAGAACCAACTGAGCTTTGAGAAGCAGCGCATCCAAACAACAGAGGAGCGAATCAACGTTATCAAAGTTCGGCTTGAGAAAGTTCACAGCCAGATTGAAGAGTATCAAAATCAGCAGGAAGAGATTCGCAACCAGCTTGATCAATTTGAAGCCGAACTTGAGCTGCTTCGCGAGGCCTTGGAAGAGCAGAAGAAATTCTACGCGCAATCAGCAGAAACCCTGGCCGAGCAACGCCGTGAGCTTCAGAAGCGCAGTAAGCATGTTGAAGGCGCTTTGAGGAATGTCAGCGCCCTGGAGGCGGAGATCCAAAAGAACACCTCCAGTCGTTATACTCTTCTGCGTCGTTGCAAGCTTGAAGATATCGACATCCCGTTGACTGATGCTTCGAATGGCCTTGACAAACTTCCCATTGATGATCTTATGCAAGGCGCAGACCCTGATGCCATGGACGTGGATGAGGGAGATGTGCTAGATGAGGCACCTGTGGTACACGATTATGGAATTGAGGTCGACTTTGATGCCCTTGGAGAAACGCTGAAGGAGGTTAGTACTCTGTCGAATAATCATAATGTTTGTCATACTAATGTTTTGCTTCTAGGAGGCCGATGACAAGCTTGAAGACGAACTCCTCGAGAAGGTCCGAGTGCTGAATAGTGATCTTGACAAGATGGCGCCTAACTCTCGCGCCATGGATCGCCTCGAGAGCGTTGAGAACAAACTTCGCAGTACCGAGAAAGACTTCGAAGATGCCCGCAAGTCTGCAAGAAAGGCCAAAGACGAGTTCGAGGCCGTGATGAAGACTCGGTCCGACCTTTTCAACAAAGCATTCACCCACATCTCTGAGCACATCGGCCCCATATATCGTGAACTTACACGTAGTGCCAATTACCCCCTGGGAGGGCAAGCGTAAGTTTCAGTCCGATTCACAAATAACACGACACTAACATTACCCAGATACTTGGACATCGAGGATTCGGACGAGCCGTACCTAGACGGTATCAAATACCACGCCATGCCTCCTCTCAAGCGTTTCCGAGACATGGAACACCTCTCCGGTGGTGAAAAGACCATGGCTGCCCTTGCCTTGCTGTTTGCCATCCACTCATATCAGCCATCACCGTTCTTCGTACTGGACGAGGTTGACGCAGCTCTTGACAACACCAACGTCGCTCGCATTGCAAACTATATCCATGACCACGCTGCACCTGGCATGCAATTCATTGTGATCAGTTTGAAGACCGGTCTGTTCCAGAACAGTGAAGCGCTGGTTGGTATCTACCGTGACCAGGTGGAGAACAGCAGTAAATCGTTGACCCTCGACGTGAGTTTTCTTTACCTTGACATCCACCACGACGAACATTCATACTGACCCTCGTCTACAGCTTCGAAAATACACTTAGTTCCCTTTGATGGAATTTATGCAGCAGACTTTATGATTACCGCTCTATTTTTTTCGTTTCCTATATTTTGCTTCTTCATATTTGTAGATTATCATGCCTGGCTGGATATTCTTCTCTATTTCCTTGGAAACCTTGGAAGTGAATAACCTTGGAAGGATATCAATTCTAGCTCGCACATTATCTTATTTCTATTGACGAGACTACCAATTCATTCCGATTGCCGTTTCTTGTATACAGTGCCCAGGTGGTGTTGCATAAGTATTTGACCTCCAACCTTGGAACACTTTGGAATCCATTTTTTAGTCTGAGCGATTACCAGGCTTGTATATAATAAACTTGGCTATCTTTTGTAGTCTTTTTTTTGGCGTCTTTTTTTTGGCGTTTTCCTAGATATTATATCGTCTAGAGTGGCTTGGATGATTAGACATTAAACGAGTTGGTCTGAGCCTCCGAGGTCAAAGTACTCAAGGCCAAATACTGTCGGAAGCCCTGTGGCTGCCCGTTTGTTCAGGCTCCCCGCGATGTAGATAACTAACTAACTAGCGTAGTTCGAGTGAGCTCTCTCTCTCTCCCTCTCTCTTCTCTCTCCCGGTCTCCACTAATATGATCTACTTTACCATACGTTTCTGCTTCTCCGTTCCCGTCAAATACTTATGCAACACCACTGTTATAACCTTGAACTGATCTACATTTATAAGAAGCGCGAGGAGAACGTTGGAACTGAAAATGGGGTTGCTGGATACTAGCTAAAGAATTGTTCAACGCGTGGAGGCCTCCTTCCATGCTGCCTCTTTGGACACGGTCGAGCGTGGTGGGGACACCAAGCAGGGTCTCCTCAGCATTCGCTAGACTTCGACTTATCCAAGTTTTTTTTTTTTTTTTTTTTGAGATTCTTTCCGTTTTCTCCGCCAGCCATCAGCATAGGGTGCACCGCAATCTTTGAATACTCGTTCCTTCAACCCTATGCCGACGCCAACTATACCATGGGAACAAACTTTTCAACGGGGGGAAATTGAACTGACCAGTATGAAGCGGATTTGAAAAATTTGAAGAAATTTCAAAAAGGGGAAAAGAGATGATGGGACATATGAGAACCACGCCGGCATCAACGTCCGACAAGACAGCAGCGCCTCGCCGAACAGCATCAGACGAGCACTGCGCCACTAGTCTTTGGTTTCAGTCTCCTTAGGAGTGCGAGAGGAGAGGCTAGCCTGAGCCTGGCCAGCCAACTTCCCCATGTGCAAGCCATTGGTGGTGATTTTGGCCCCAGCGGAAGGCTGCGTCTTGCTGGGCTGGGCTTGGTGCCCTTGTGTCCCGATTTTTTTCTGAGGAGCAGACTTTGATGAAGCCTTGATCTGATGATATTTCTCGCCCCTGTGCACTGCACGGTCGCTGGAGACAATCTTGGGCTTGGGTCCGCTGGTTGATGGATTCTTCTGGAAATTAGTGCTCTTCACTTCATGCTGTGCCACCTTTCCATGCTGGACCGAACTATTCTTGCGGTCAATCACAAGCCCTTGCAATTGAGTGGCTATCTTGTTGACCGAGGGCTGGTCAGGGTGTTTGACATTTTCGACCTTAGGCTCAGCCACAGACTGGGAAGCCATGATCTGAGAAGCTGATTTCTCGTCGTTTGAGGCAATGGTGACAGGCTCGGTGGCATTGCTGACGTTGGTGGGCTTGTTTGTGGAAATAATGACCTCACTGGCCTGACCGACCTCACTGGCCGTGGTGATAGGCGCTTCGGAGGGAGGATCATAACTTTCACCGGAGAGAGTGGTGTCATCAATATTGGCCTCGGCAGTTCTGGCCTGAGTGGCCATACGAATACGTTCAAGCTCGGTGAGCGGCTGTGGCCACTGGCTAGGCAGACGGTTAATGATGCAGTTGACTTGCAAAGGGTTGTTGCGAATGTGAACTGTCTCTCGAATCTGCCCATCGATCGTGAAGTCACAGGGAATCTCGCGCAGACCGGGCTCTTCATCACGGTGGTATTCAGTGAGTCTGACCTCAAGGCCACGGACGATGATAGCCCAGCAACGGTTGCCAAGCATCGGGGCAGTTTCCAGGTCGGGAATGGTATGGTCCCATCTTTTCGGGAAAGGGTCAGCGAGATTGAGAATGACCTTGATCACGGTGTGGACGGTTCTGACATTCTCGTCGGGCTTCTTGTCGACCTTCACAAGGAAAAAGTTGGTGTGGTTGTTTTTCTCATCGTGGTCGTACTTGAGATCCCAGCCGTGCTTTGGGTCAAAGGCCAAGGCCAGCAGACTTGAGACTAAGACACATAAGTTCCAGGCATTAGGGACTTTCTCATACTCATCGATAAGCTCCTCGATATGCGGAACCTTCAGATAAGATTCGTTAAAGCTGCTTGGCTCAATAAAATTGGGGTCGATGCTTGTCTCGGCCATTGTTGCGGTAAGAAACGAGACAGGATCGATCGAAAAGCGTTCTTTTGGCAGCCAGCCCGGTGAGACGTGACTAGAAGTGAAGGACGATCCGATTAGGTGACGCTGTATAAAAAGAGAAGATGAGGATGTAAGATGAGGATAGAAAGGTAGGGTGGAAAAGATGAGAGAAGATTCTTGAAGAGTATTCAACTTCAGATGACAACCAAACCATGGAGTAATGATCTGATAGTTGGAGCTTGATATTTGGTCAGACTAAGGCTGCAGCCCAACGCAGACCCACGGCGACAACCGAATCAAGAATACCGGGATCTTCGTTACTTTCGCCTCGCTCAACGAACACAGGCCCAATCAATCACGGGATACAGAGATGGCTTGCAGAATGCTCTCCTCACCCACTGTGATATTCACATATCAGAATGAGCGACCATTCCAAGGTAATCTACTCCCAGTTCACTCGTTGTAAGGAAGTGCTGAACAATGAAATCCCTTCAACCATCAAACCATGGAATGTAGATGCTATGACATAGGAAGGGTACTCACCTAGTACGTCTCACTGCTCTTGTAGGTCCAATGGGGCCAGGTACATGAAGGGATTTGAATGCGATTCAAAGCAATAGATACCTCATCACCTGGGCAAGGCCAAAGAGGCTATAGGAATTGTGTTGTACAACGCGGTCTATCTACGAATAGATAAAATACGAGGCCAAATTGGTGCCCGGAGCATTTTATGTCAAGTGAGGGGGCCCAATAAGGCTGTATACCCTATGTGGCTTGAAGTGAACCACGGTGTCGAACTTGCATTGCATCTCCGGAACGAATCAAATCGACCCTGGCGAGGTTCGATTGAACATAAAAACATGACATTGAAGTGTGATCATCGTGTCCCAGAAAAATCCTCAATAGCCGAGCCTTAACCCTTCCAGTGCATCGATCGGCTCTCCGCAATCCCAGTGTAACCCCCGCATTGAAAACCCGGAGATGTTCACGTCAAACAACGAGGATGCTAATTTCTTCTCCAATGAACTCCCCAAAATCAAGCAAGGTCCACCGCTCCAGGAAAAGTCACTGCGAGGCGGCAATTGAAATGTCAGGGCTCATTAGCCTGGGGATACTACCCAAGGCATGCTAAGGTGGGACCATAAATACCAAGCCTTTCCAGCACAGAGAACGGCACAACAGATCAACTCAAAAGCCTTTAATTAACAAAGTACCTCATCACATCAGGAATCTCAATTTCAAGCTTTGAAATGTTAATTTATCTCTTACTGGGGGTGGCTGTGGGCACCGCAGTCCCAGTGACTGCCAACTTGGATGCATCTGCCATCACAGTCGGTGAAAGCGTTCCCCAGGCAGCTGGCGCTGCAATTTTGACCCCTTTCGTCTCATTCTCAATTGAATTTTCCTCGTTTCCTGACTTTGCAGGTACACCGACTTCAACCCCCAGAAGACGTTGGGATAAGTTGACCAATCACTCTTACAGGAAATTTATCCCGCCCAAATACATTTTCGAGAAACCTGCTGGACAACCTTGGGGATCTTCAAGGCGTGAAACCTTACCTTCGAGTTGGAGGAAACACACAGTATGTATACAGTCCCCGCGACCACATCTTAGCACCTTCCTGATCCACATAGGGACCTTGCCTTATACGACCCGAGTCTTAAGACACAGATCAATGGCACAGTAGTGCCAGCCGTGTCTTCCGACTACCCCTCAATCATATTCATTGGGCCATCCTATTTTGAGTCATACTCGACCTTGCCTGGTGTCAAATTTAGCCATGGCTTCAATATGGGCAACAATGGGACAAGAGGAATGGAAACACTCCTTGCAACAGTTCCACTGGCTTGTAAAGCCCTGGGAGATGGAAAACTGGCATACTGGGAAATTGGGAATGAGCCAGACTTATTCAAGACAACCACGCCAAACAGTGTGCGACCTCCAACCTGGACGGAGAGTGACTATGTGACAGAGTGGCTTGAGAGAGAACGGGCCATCAGAAGTCAGCTGAAGAAAAGCTGTCCGGAGATGGCAACTGATTCTCGGTATAAATATATTGCTCCTTCATTTGCTGGATTGACGAACAGCTTAGATGCGGTGAGGACATGGCAGGGTGGTATCAACAAGGATAAGACCATTGCTTTGAATTCCATGCATAAGTATGACTTTCCGATGCTAAGGATGCCTATTTCTAACAGATCACCAGTTACATTGGCGGGGCAGATGTTCCCGGCGTCACTCTGCGACATACTTTGATGAATCACACCGCAACGAAACACAGTGTCGACCAACATGTTAACCTCTCTCAAGTCCTCAATCACGATGGCCTTACAAAAGATATTCCTTACATCCTCGGCGAGACAAACTCACTCTACCACCAAGGCAAACCTGGCCTCTCCAATTCCTTTGGTGCCGCTCTCTGGGGCGTAGACTTCAACCTCTACTGTGCATCACAGAGCATCCGCCGCACACACATGCACATGGGAACAGACTATCGATATGCATCTTGGCAGCCAATCCAAACCAACAAGACTACGGTTGGAACAAAAGCACCGTATTACGGGAATGTCATGGTCGCTGCGATGCTCAACAAGGAAAATGACAGCGACGAAGTTCAGGTTGTGAATCTACCGACTTCGGCAGAGACCGATGCAGCCTATGCAGCCTATGTAAACGGTCACCTTTCCCGCATTGCTGTTGTGAACATGCAGCAATTCAACTACACAGACGAAGAAACTGGTGTAACTTCACAATTGTCAGAGCGACGCTCTACCAAGTACTCTTTTCGGATTCCCCAAGGCTCCGCGAGCTCCCTTTCTGTGCAGCGGCTTATGGCAAATGGGAGTGATGCCATCACGGGTATCACCTGGGATGGGTGGTCATATAACTACGAACTGGACAATGGCAAGCCTGTGCGACAATTCAATGTCACAGTTGGCGAATCGGTGGCTGTTAAAAAGGGGGTCGTCGAGATTGAGCTCCCGTACTCAAGTGGCGCGGTTCTTAATCTCTGATTTTCAATGGTGGAAATCCTATTTCCCCCCAATCCGCACGCTAGTGGTAATGTTTCCCAGCGGGTCAAAGGGTAAAAGGCACGGTAGGGAGTAAGCTCGCGGGATTTGGGGCGAGTTGAGGGTCTCCTAGACCCACCCACTTATCTAGTGTTCACGAGTCAGTCCCATGGCTAATGGCGTTAGTTGAAAACAAAAACCCGTACTAGTGACCATTCGAGAATTGAATCTCCTATTTGGTTTGGTCTAGATAGCGCTTGGGGGTTATCAGCAAGAAAGCGGTCAACTGGACCTAGACCACCCTTTTTTTTTAAATCTTTGTGGTGGCGAGATTGCGGGACTTTGTGAGAAGCTGAACGGTGACCGAGAGAGAAAGCGAGGTAGAAGTACAAAAAATTTAAACAAAAGGACGAGAAAAGCCTCGATAGTCTAGCTCTTATCCATGGATCTCGGGAAAACCGTGGACATTCTCAATTGATTGCCATGTGCGGTGAGAAAGAACAACAAGGTCAACATGCGAGTACTGAACATGGTCACCGCCACCATCAAAGTACGAGTGTAGGATGCTCCGAATGATCCCGTGGCAATGAGCAATACCTATGTACAGATCCCCAGAGCTGAGCATCTGGTTCCAATAATGCAGGCATGCTGCATCTATATCCTGGTACCAGGAATTCGCCATCTGCCCCCAGCATACAACGGAATGTCAAAAAGCGGAAGCTGCGGAAGCACTCTCGACGGAAATGCACATAGATTTACATGCACATACTACATCCAGCAAGATCGCTGATTTTATGCCAGAGCGGCAGAGAACGAGCTTTGGAAGTCAAGGGATGTTTTCGAGTGTGCGATCTCTCACGTTGTGCAACAGCGGGAGTACATATAGGTACGGGTAGCAATGTTCCCGTGGTGATTCGTTCGTGTGTGTAATGCAGCCAAGACTGGGGGGGGGGGGGGGGAAGGTACCGTGGCCTCAAACAATACTGTATGTTGATTGTAATCCGTAGGTATCCCGCTGTTAATCGGTTCATCTGTTGCGCTGCTTTGCCCCGCGCACACAAACATACGCGCGCACACGCAAGGGATGCTTGTCTTTCCTAAGCCACTGACAGAGAAGGCTTTTTGAGTCTTTCCACCTATGTGGGGAATGCACTACTTGCGTGTTACAGAGTTTGGGGCCAGTGCACCTTGAGAAATAGCACTGTCAATATTACTTTGCTTTGCTTTGCTTCTTCGTGCATTGTACGGAGTACCTTCCAAGGTTCTGTTATCGATCGCGTGGAATTAGTGAGAGCCATGATCCTCTTTGCTGTTTCAATTGCTTTTTCCTATGTACATGGCCAAGATTATTGAGGCTGCCTAACTATTTGTGTTGATTTTGAGCCACTCTACTCCCGAGGTCCATAATGAATCCAGATGTTCAGGCCCGAAAAAGGCTCACAGAGCGAGAGCCATTCTGGCCGATCGCCAAAAAGAAATCCGCTTGTGTACCCAAGTAATACTCCAACAAAACCCCAATTTTTGCATATTTGTTTTTCAAGGTTCCCAATACTCCGCACTCACATAGATTGTGACCACTTTGCAGACTTCGGGAGTACTGTGATTCGAACTGAGTAAATGTCGATATATATCGCACAACAGGTGCGCCACTTGAGCGAGTCAGTCGAATGGCAACGTATAGCCAGCGCCGGTTGAATTTTCCGTGTTTGTTTGCTATGGGGCTTTGTGGCCCCAGTCCAGACGGCAATAATAGCACGGAGAAGCAAACCCTGGACCCATTTTCTAAAATCCGACAACTCGACTCGACTCGCCCGGGCGTGAACCTCCGAGCAAAAAGAAACCAAAGATACGGTGGAGAATCCTGGTTCAAATTAATAAATCGGGCCTTACTACATGCACAGCTGCAGTCGTCCACCATTGCGGTCCGAGTTTGGTGGCGGTGCCACTAAGTCATGATATTCTCTTTTCTTTTTAGTTATGCTACGCATCGATCACGCAAACTTTGGAAAGACTCGCTGGACCCTTATCTTGGGGTAGTATTTCGATATGGCGAGAATCATGAAATTCAACGTTTAAATGATTAATCAAAATCGCAATGATCAGCTCTCAGTTGACGGAACTGTACTTCCAAATTCCAACGTAGGATCATCGGCCCCCGCTCCTGGCACCACCTTGTCGATCCGGGAGCAGGGAGTTGATCCTAATGGTGGTCGAGGCCGGATAGCCATCCAAGCCACTCCTTATCGATTGTCCCGAGCGTTCGACAAATGCTTCAACTTTAAGTCCGGGTTGTCGCGTCCGTCAATGCAAGATACCGCAGAGGGGAGAAGGGGGCGGGGGGGGGGGAGAGATTTGGAATTTTCCTCTCGTGTATTCGTCCAGGGAAATCCGCGCTAGTGGGATATCGATACCTGAAGCTAGTGCCTGAAAAGCACACTAAACTATGGAATCCACAGAAAGAACATCGATCGAAAAGAGTCTATACAAATACCAAAGTGAAGCGAGCGCTGAGGCGTGGTAAGCCATGCCCCCTTAAAATCAATATTGGCATTAGTACTCGTACCTCCGGAACCACAGCCTTGTTCCCGCGAGCTTGGAAATAAGCTCAAGATTCGATGGTCGCTTGGGATGGATCCATGTCGGGAGTGTCTGCCTTCCAATGAGACTTCATCTGAGCCCTTGAGTCAGCTCTCTAAGACTAGACCAGGCTAGATAGATTCCATCTCCAGGTCCTTCAGGCCCCGTTTCAGATTAGGTTGGAAACTCCCGCACAGACGCGGGACCGAGCGCCTGGTGGGGATAAACCTACAAGTGTGTGCTCTTTTTTTATTATCTATCAACCCATTCACACGGTCTGTGCTTGAGCTAGGTAGGGACTTGGCCGAGGACGATCCGAAAAAGCGACCAGGAAAAAAAAGTACAGATAGCCCGGCAAACTGCGCAGAATAAGGAAGATACTCGAGATAACCACTGATTGGGGTGAGACTGTTGGTGATGAATCAAAGTGAGCGAAACTCGGCTGCACCGTGCATTAGTTAATGATTTCTTGGGATTCGGCCTCGGCTTGCATACGGTGATGTCAGTGACGCCAAGAATAAACCGCTCTTTTTTTTATAACCTGTGGTGGCTGATGTGGCCAAAAGGATCGCCGATCACGAAAAATGATTGGATAGCTTGGATATTCCAGTACGTACACTATTGGGATATCGAATAAGCACAAAGTCCATCTGCTGTCAAGCCAACTTACGCCTACTTCTTGGGAATCGGAAGATAGGGGGAGACGCTAAGAAGTAGGTGGATCTGGAGTTGAGGACCGAGATGAATCGATACACCGTATCACTGCATGAAGGCTAAGAGCGGATCTGGCGTAAGAGCCCCCAGCGTTGGGTGTTTGACAAACAACTTGCCATTGACGATCTATGTGGCTCAAGTCCCATGGAAAGTTGAGAGGTTCGGTTTGGGATCTCGGATCCCCCGACGGAACCATGGATCGGGCTTATGGGTCGACGCCCACCCATGGATCGCAGCCCTAAACAATGTCAGTGCGCAGACTGGACTCGGCCCAACCGACTTGCACATCGTAAAGGGGCAGTCGATGCAGTGACACGGAAGCTTTCATATTGCCACATCCGCTGCTTTACAGCTATTCCTTTTCCCTTGCATTAGCACTAAGACCAACTCGCACTTTCAGGGGACACCGATGTCATGTGGAGATCTGCTCCCGTACCAATACTCGGGGTTTGACGGCGGCTTTGGGAGATCATGGGTGCAGCCCCATAATTGTTGCTATATATCTATCTACTTTCTGTGATCCCATGTTCCCCCAGTCAAATGCATCCGGAATAGTTATCCTTCGGCAGCCTGCGTTCACCCTGGTCAATTGGATTCCCTTTTATATCTCTCCAAATACACCATATTTCCCGACTTGAACAGCAAAGACTCCTTTCGTACTATTTTGCGTCTCGAGTTTACTTCCAAACTACTAAGTGCGCGAAGGTCACTGCACCATCCGAGCCCGAACATCATCATATCTCAACCCATGGACACCACCCGTGGGCTTTCATTCCCGGGGGAGGGACTGGAACGAAGACACTCCGACACTTGTATCCCACAGCAACCAATGGCCATGGTACATGAATCCCCCCAACAAAAAAGAACAATGAAAAAGCATTAGACAACACATCGTATGAATTTGAGGACTGACACTAAATGTTGACAGTCGATTGCTCCCCAACATCAAAACACCGAATTTCAAACTCCACCTCCTCACTACTTCATGGTGTACACAGACCACAATGGTCAGGTGCACTATGATACCTCGGCTTCTTTTGCAGGCTGTGAGGAGACTATTTTCACACCGGATGTGACCAACAGATTTATGGAGCTGACTAGTCAAGGCGGCCAAGTTGGTTCCCAATTCTCAAGTGAGTCACCGTTGTATACCTCAACCTCTAGGAATATCCCATTGACCCAGTCTACCCCACAAAGGCCCTTCCACTCTAGAGAATCACCCTACTTGGAATGCACAGTCCTCATCCTGGGGCCATCCGGCCCAGAGACGAGCCGACATGATTCCATGCGAAATGACAACAAGCCAAAGTCGAAAAAAGGCGAAACGAACCGGAGGCATAATCAAGTCTCGACCAAAGTCTACATCTCCTCCACCAACTACGCCACCACCCGGACGGGCCGTTCTCCGCGTTGGAAACCGGGCGCTACTACGACGGTACTACGAGAAGGCCTTTGAGGAATTCCAACAGCTCAACTGCCGTGCCATTGCAAAGTCCTACATCAAGCTCGTCGAGCCAAGGAAGCAAGTTCATTACCCATATAACGGACGTCGAATGATCGGCGGTGTTACCCAGACCGACGACCCAGAACAAACCAAGCCGGGATGGTGGCCTGCAGGCGTTGTCCACAAGGAGCCCGATCATCTCCTGAAACCAGGTGAGAGCATTTGAAGATTTTATTCTTTACAAAAAAAAAAAAACAGCACTAACGGAGACCAGATCGTTTGCGACTCCTCGTTCACATCCTCTGTGAGCTTAAGGATAGCCATGGAGTCACAACAGAAAAATTGCGCGATGCCGGCCAAGACGTGAGACGCCAGATTACACCCGCCAGCCGACTGCGCGTTCTAGACGAGATCTACTACATAAGGCACATGGAAGAGAGGTATCTCGATGGTGAAATAGGTATGCACCATACATAGCATTCAAGAAAGCAAACCTCTGTCAGCAGTCAACTAATATAAGCCGCCTTCGACACAGATGCCAACACGATGATGCAAGTGACACAGGTCCCTTTCCCGGAAGCAATTTTGCAGGATCGACATGATCTTACTTCTCGTGCACACGCGGCACCGTTAACAGTATCATCACTTGAGACTGAGAATGGCAGGCGTGATACAAGCGATGATCCCACTATTCCCAAATTGGAGGAAGACTTCAAGCCACAGCGCTCGCACGGTCTACCACTCTCACCCACCACCAGCGAGTCTAGTGAGCCCCAGAGCCCGACCAGCGGATATGGATACGGTATGGTCATGGCACCGTCGGTGCAAGTGATCCCCCCTCAAGAGTCACCCAGTGTCCCCAAGCCCATGCAGCCGGACCCGGCATACATGAACGGGTACTATGCGCAACAACCCTTCCCCTCTGACAAAGGGCCTGCCTTCTGGCCCCATGCCAGTTCAGTGTCTCAGTATGGATACTGAGGCCTATGTGATTATAGTTGATTTTCGGAGTTTGTGAGCGTTAAGCGGGGAGGATGGAGCTATTTCAACACATTTGCATGCACAATGAAAAGCAAAGTGATATAAAAAACAGTCAATGGAAATTGTATCAAGTTTAGTGAAGTCAAGAGGAGGATGATCTACTGTAACTATAAAAGTGTATGCCTGAGGCCAACTATCCCACCTGGGCCCAGACACGTCGCTGATTGGATCCATCCGACGATCCTCCAGCGCATCTCGCCAACCAACCATCAGCCACATCACAAGCACACAGCAGTTCCCTGTTCTCTCGGTGGTTTTGACTCCTACACCCTAACCCGTTAATCAGTCAGAAGCAGGAACGTTGTTGGCCGCTTTCGCGTCATCTGCATTTGTTCACTCTTTGGGTCGCAAACCACAGCTCTCGATCTGGTGAGTTCCCCCCAAAGGCGTGACCTGCAAAGGCAGGCCGTCTGGTTCTTTTAAAATCTCCGTCTAGTTGAGACTGGAGTCTGCTGAGCATTTGCTCTAGACATTCATCTGTCACGGGCCTATCGAGTTCATTGCAAATATGGGAATGCTAACATTCAACCGTTTCCTTAGTCGACCATATCCCAATACGCGGGACGGTCCGACGATATTCTTCTTCCAAGAGCAGTTTTTGGCGGAAAACAGCGGCTCGCGACGAAGATCCGAAGTCATGTCAGCCGAGTCCGTGGCCTCCACGCCAGGCCTGGATGAGATCGATGCGCCCTTCCCTGCGGATGACTACGCCGATAACGATGGCTTCTACTCCCCTCCTGCATCGCCCGGTCGATTGTCGCGCAACGGCTCCTTCTCCAACAGCAGCTCATACCAGGAAGACTGGGAGACATTTCCGCCCCTGGACAAGCTCACCATCTTCGATCTCCTCGACAACTTCCAGCTCTCGCAGCGCCTGGAGAAGTGGCAGCAGACCATCGCGATGCAGAAGGACAAGGTGCGCAAGCAGAGGGAAAAGTTGAAGTCTTCGTCCCTGAACGCCAAGGAGCGTGTAGTGGGCGAGTGGAAGCGCCGGGCCCCGACCGCCGACGAGAAGCTGGAGAAATATCGCCAACGGATGAACCAGGGTGTGGAACGCCTCGGCAAGCAGTGGAGCAAGACAGCCACTGTCACTCTTCGAGAGAAGATGTCCTTCATTGCCGGTGTTCTCAATATATTCATCAGCGGCTACTTGATCGGTGCCTGTCCGGAGAACTTCCACATCTGGTTCAGTGTCCAACTGGCTTACTTTATGCCCATTCGCTACTTCACCTACCACGCCAAGGGATACCACTATTTCCTGGCCGATCTCTGCTACTTTGTGAACCTGCTCTGCATGCTGAGTATTTGGGTGTTCCCCAACTCGAAACGGCTCTTCATCAGTACCTTCTGTCTGACGTTCGGAAATAATGCAGCCGCTATTGCTATGTGGCGCAACTCGATGGTTTTCCATAGTATGGACAAGGTGGTCAGGTATGTGCAAACCCATTTGAGGCCCAACGAGGTTTTGCTAACCGATATCTTCACAGCCTCTTCATCCATATCATGCCGCCGGTCGCATTGCATTGTATCGTGCACCTGACATCGGTTGAGCAGCTCAAAGAGCGCTTCCCTGCAGTGTATAGTATCAAGTTCAGCCAGCCCTCGGACCCGGAGCATTATGGTCTCGGTGCTATGATCATTTGGTCGACCGCCCCATACGTGGTTTGGCAGCTCCTGTATCACTTCTTGATCACCGTGCGCCGTCGTGAACAGATTGCCGCTGGCCGGCCTACCAGCTTCACATGGCTGCGCAAATCATACTCCAAGGCTTGGATCGGGCGCTTTGTGCTTAGCCTCCCCGAAGCGTTGCAAGAGCCATGTTTCATGTTCATCCAGTATGGGTTTGCTCTGTCGACCATGATCCCCTGCCCGATCTGGTTCTGGTCCAAGTGGGGCAGTGGAATCTACATGGCAGCCCTGTTTGTTTGGAGCATTCACAACGGTGCAACTTATTATATCGACGTCTTTGGAAAGCGCTTCCAGAAAGAATTGGAGCAACTCAAGGCAGATGTCGCCCGTTGGCAGCAGTCTCCTGAAGGGACAACTAGCCCGCTACTCGTCGCTGAGCCTAGTCCCCTCAGTGAGGCAATCAATGCAGCTAGCGGCGAGAAGCGTAGCAGTGTTGACCGGATCCCGCTGCTCGATACTGCCGATGCCTCTTCAACTGCCGTTCCCGAGGTTGGTGCAGAGGAAAATTCCACTCTCCGAGCGCGAACTTGAATACTAGGGGATCCATGGATATTTCTTTCGCTTATTTGATTTTGATACCCCTTGCGAAGACACATGTATACAGCATGTGTCTTTACCTTCGTTTATGCCCGTCCTTCTCTCTATACCCAACTCGCTGAAATTTCTGCTTTTGGTCAATGTTACTGGATTTTGAGTCTTGCACGTAAATCTTGGATTTAATTATCTCGCAGCACTAGATGTTCAGACTGATACAATAACATGATAAGATGATCTTGAAATCTTAAGCCTTGGAATATATTACCATACAGTGTCAGATCCATACCTATTAATATCTTCCATTCAGTTCTAGACCCGGATGTCTGTTTAACCCCGAACAAACCCCGATACGGCAATCGGCAGTCACGTGCGAGATGACTCCGGCTGTACATCACAACATCTCATCGGAACCGGTTCCAGGACATTCCAACTTTTTGTAACCATCAATTTATTGCCGGAAATCATTGGATCCATCTGGTGAATATTCCCCTCGATTGTTAATTCCATTCGTTGTTGCGCATACGAAGACGCTCGCCGCCTCGAGCATCTACTTTTTTTTCCCTCAACATTTCCCCAAATGTCCGCCACGATGAGATCGACCGGGTTGGTCCGCGGAACTCCTGCTTTCCGGTCTGCACTTATTGGTAAGTCCTTGGGTGTGCCAGAAACATTAATGGGGATATTGGCTAACTCTTTCCCCTTTGTATAGCCCGTAATCGCTCCAGTGCTTTGAGCCCGGCCTCCGTGGCAGCCCGCAACCTCCTCCGCAATGGTCGCGACCTCCCATCTCAAATCTCAGCACTTGCCATTCTGATGCCTCAGCGCGGCTATGCTACCGAGCAGTCCACATCCAACTCTTCCCAAAACTACCCTCCCCCCGGTTTCAATGCCGAGCAAGCAAAGAAGCCACTTTCCCAGGAGCAGAGCGCGCAAGCGCAACAGGCCGTTGCAAAGAACCAGACCACCGACGCTCAGACCGAGACCAGCAAGTCACAGTCTAGTGGAACCGATTCGAAGGGCAACCCCGAGGACCAGAAACTGGTTGAGAAGAAAAGCACCAAAAAGTTGACGCTTGGACAGAAGGTCAAGAAGGAGTTGCAGCACTACTGGGATGGTACAAAGCTTCTTGCTACAGAAGTCAAGATCAGCTCCCGGTTGGCATTGAAGATGGCTGGTGGATATGAGCTGAGTCGCCGAGAGCACCGCCAGGTTAGTTTTCACAATACCGCAGAGACGTTTGGATGCCCGGCGCTTTACTGACTTTGCTGTGACTGCAGCTTCAACGCACAACTAAGGATCTGGGACGCCTGGTTCCTTTCTCGATGTTCCTTATCGTTCCTTTCGCCGAGCTGCTGCTCCCCGTCGCCCTCAAGCTCTTCCCCAACATGCTCCCCAGCACCTACGAAGGCCAGAAGGCTCGCGATGCGAAGGCTTTGAACCTCAGCTCGACCCGCAAGGAAGTTTCCGGCTTCTTGCGCAACACTCTGCGTGAGACCGGTCTGCCTCTGACCGCTGCCACTGTCAAGAACGACGAGTTTGCGGACTTCTTCCGCAAGATCCGTACCACTGGTGAATCTCCTTCTACCGAGGATGTCATCAAGGTCTGCAAGATCTTCAAGGATGACCTGACCCTCGACAACTTGTCCCGCCCCCAGCTGGTCGGTATCTGCCGCTACATGAACCTGAACACTTTCGGCACAGACGCCATGATCCGCTACACCATTCGTCACCGCATGCGCCAGATCAAGCGTGATGATCGTGCGATCTTCTACGAGGGTGTTGACTCGCTCTCCGTTCCCGAACTCCAGATGGCCAGCGCCTCCCGCGGAATCCGCACACACGGTGTGTCCCCCGCGCGTCTGCGTGAGGACCTTGGCATGTGGCTTGAGCTCCGTTTGAAGCAGGGAGTTCCCTCCACCCTGCTCGTCCTGAGCAACGCCTACCTGTACACACAAGGTGGCAAGGAGTCCGAGATGGCCTCCCAGATTGATGCTCTCAAGTCCGTGCTCTCCAGCATCCCCGAGGAACTGTTCCACGAGATCGAGCTCGAGGTGCACAACGCCGAGGGCGCCGCGACCAACAAGCAGCGTCTTGAGGTCATCAAGGAGCAGGAGGAGCTGATCGAGGAGGAGAACGAGCAGAACAGCGAGAACGAGGGCACTGGTGTTGCCGCGCCTAAGGATATCGAGGATATCGATGAGAAGGAGGAGGCCAAGCAGGTCCCTGCCTCAAGCGAGTCCAAGCAAGCCGACGAGGCCAGCGAGGCCGTTGCGGAAGGCGAACGCGCCGAGAAGACTCCCGAGTCCAAAGACGCTAAGAAGAGCGAGAGCTCTTAAGTTGATATGAATATGCTGGCGATATTGTTTATTATTCCCACCTGGGTTTCATGTGTTCTATAGATGGTTGCTTTTTTGCTTGTCCGGTTACCCTTCACTTTCTCCTCCTGTGTTAATTCTCTCCTCTATGTCGATAGACTATTCACTCCCCACCTCTACACTTATTATTTCCCTTTTTACTTGCCCAGTCTTGTCTGGTGGCTGCATTCCCTCTGGTTGGCTGATACTTAGCTTGTGGACCAGAGACATCAACTTTGGAAGTGACTAGTTGTTAAATGAGCACAAACAGTAAAACAACACACCCATGCTGTATACAAACCTTGGAAGAAGTCAAAGTAATCTCAAATCTCCAAAAAAAAACCTTGGAATACCCCAAAATATCCAGACGTTTGCCGGTTACATCATTAGTCACCGAGCTTACCTCGGCTACTTCTGCGGCACCACCCCGACCTTGGAAGTTTAGTATAACTGGACAAGGGATATATAGCACTCCGAACCCAACCATGAGGCAGCGACTTGTCCGAACAGTTCGTCAATTCAGCACCGCCTTACAGAAACAGAACCAGCACTCGGAGCCCAAACTGTTCAGCCTCAACACTAGGCAAGCCTCGCCCCGAACCTCCGAACTAATGGCGCCCCTAAATCACGCCTCCCAGGTATGTGTAACTTGTTATCTGCAGCTTTCCGACGAAACCGCGTGTCCCCAGGTTGCCAACGCAATCTGAAAATCTGCTGTGTCCAATTTGCCATGGATGCAGATTATCCCTACCGTTCCCCTGTCGATTTTCCTGCCCCTGGTGTCCCCCCCTACTTTAGCCACGCCCGGCACGGGTTGTCTTAAATTGCCATGTTTATCTTTGTTTTGCTTTTTGGGACGATGAAGATCCTTTCCCATCGAGTGATAGAACGGGGGGGGGCTATGAACCATTTGAGTTTCACCTTCAAGTCTTACATCTTACAGTCTTTGATGTGATACAATATGGAACATTCTTTTCGTTCCGGAAGACTCTGAGACCGAGACCTCCACGCTTCATGATCAAGCTCAAACTTTCGTCTTGGATGGAACCGAGACATCGCTCACCGTTTTTTTGTTACCTGTTGACTTGTCTCTCGTGCCCGTGGATGTCCATCCCGCCATGCAATGGCGGCGTTGAAACCCAACCCCCGATGTTTTCAGCCCCCAAACCACCTGTCATGAAAAGCAAATTACGGAGTAGATCACCCGTTAATCCTTACTAGGAGGCAATCACCAGACTCCGAAATTACATCCCCCCGCCAACAGCATATGACTCGGTGCCGCTGAGCAGGCGAGCGGCAGTGCTCATACTCCTGTATGCAGATGCCAAGGGCGACCTCAGGGTGGTAGTTACAATACGGGCTAAGACACTAAGTTCGTGTAAGTCTTTTACTTTGACGCGGTCCTGTTTCTAGCTACTGGACATGGGTATGTAGTTTGGGACAAGCTAACCCTGTCTAGACGCAGGAGATGCTGCTTTGCCTGGAGGTAAGAAAGCAAAACCCTATTCCCGAAGAGGCATTAGCATCAAGCAACCAAAATCCGAAGGAATGAGGAAAAGCAAAAAAAGCAGGGACTAGAATGAAGGATCCATGACCAAGTGACCACCAGGAAAAAGAAAATAAAAACAGGAGAGCAGGAAAAAAAAGCCCCCTCAATGAGATTATGGGATTTCATTCGACACGCATCACATTGGGTATTTGGGCACATTCTAACCGCCATCTAGGCCGAGCCGACACCGAGCAAGAGACAGCCTTCCAAACTGCGCGACGTGAAGCGAGCGAGGAAATCGGACTCCCCGATACGGACACGAATCTCCCACCCCCCTTCCGCGTGGAGCATCTCTGCGAGCTCCCGGCCAATCTTGCCAAAACGGAGCTGGTGGTGCGTCCCTGCGTCGCGCTCCTGCACGGTTATGATCCTCACTCCGGACTAAATGCCGATCCTGAGTCGCTCATTCCAACCCTGGACGCTAGAGAGGTTGCGGCCGTTTTTACCGCGCCGTTAATAGGATTTTTGAAGAGTCATCTTGGTCCGGATGAGTGGTATCGGGGGTCATGGAGTCTGTGGCATAATGAGAATTGGAAGAGTGAGTTGAATTCTATTTGTTCTATGTTTAGGTTTATGTCTATGTCTGTCTCTTTTGTGTTTGTGGTTTTCTATTTTGGTCTCTCTTTCCATATTGATTCTAGCCTTTCTCCCCGGTGGAGTACGGGGAAGTTTACACATGGGATTGTGGCAGATTTCAAGGTTCTTTGTGTTTATTTTCATTTTATTTTATTTTGTGAAGCTCCCAGTTCCAGGGTGGAGACTGACAACGCCACTAGTGCACCAGTTCTTTGTTCGCACCAATTCCCAAGTATATCGCATCTTCGGAATGACGGCGCGAATCATTGTCGATGCGGCCCGGGTCGCCTATGCACAGGAACCGGAGTTTGAGCATAACAGCCACTTTGGGGACGAAGAGATGATCGCCAAGCTTCGTCGATTAGGTCGATTGAGTGCCGTTCGTAAATCCTCGGATCAATTAACCCGACAAACGATGGAGAAGGCAGCCAAACTTAGTTAACTTAGTTGAGTTAGTTCAATTAGTACTGGTTAGTGGTTAGGTCAGAATTGCCCAAATCGCCCAAATAGACATGTCCAGATTTCTAGCCAATCGCAGACTCGTTTAAGCGGAGCAAGGGACAATCCGGCGTCCTACAGCCTAGTTCGTTTGCCAATCTGCTTAAAAGTCTCTAAACTTGTTGGACTTGTTATTTACGCGGTAATTTAATTCAGTTCCTCACCTTCTTTAGGTCCCCTTGCATGTCCGTGCTCTACTTCGTACTTGGACTTCCTATATTATTACTCCTCTTCCCTCTTTGTCTTCGTTCTTTTTGTCTTATACTTTCTTTGTCATGTTGTCCTTCACATATAGCATGGCACCGCCAGTCCGCCCTTCACGCTCACTCGACGGACTCGAGCGAGTTGTGCCACCTCACTCGCCCTCCTTCGTGCCCGACCTCTTCCTCAACAAGCCCCTCCCTGCCAGACCCGAAGAACCAGAGTCTTCGGCGATGTGGAGTGACTCTAGCGATAGTGAAAGTACCGTCGACAGCATTATTCCCAGTGAACCCCGCAACTCTGCGGACAGTTACCCCATCTTCGTCTCCGGCTCCGACGATTTCGACTTGGCTGATCAGGCTCCGTCCGCCGATCATCTTACTCTGCCCGTAACCCCACTGCCTCCACTTGACAAGTGCACGGACATAGATATCGTCATCGACGAATCAATCGATCCTCCAGTTGCCTCGTCACTATTCGAGCCTGGCCGTCAGCATTGGTCTCAGAATCGCTCCGGCGCAAACCATTATTTCCGCGAAAAGAAGTGGGACTATTTCCCCGAATTGGCCCCTTCCTCATTAAACGGCCAGGTGAGCCCCAATATGAGTGCGCAAAAGCCCCGTAAGAAGGGTTCCGCCTTGGATATCGCCAAGGGCAAGTACCGCTGGCATTATCTCGATCGCGGCGGTTTGGGTGGGGTGCGCGACTCCATTAAGACCTATGTTCATCGTACTCTTTCCCGCGATGGACCCGCCGAACACAAGTCCAAGGAAACCGCGCGCCCCGCCACAGCGCCAATGGATCACCACCTCAGCGACTCTTCCAGCATTCTCGGCCCGAAGGGCTGGGAGTCACAGCAGCAGAAATCTCTAGCGCTGGACACGGATGCGGCTATAAGAGCCATATCTGTCGCGACATCTCCGAGTATCGAATACGACTACACGAAGAAGATGTTCCATCTCCAAACCCCAGTCTCACCCACCTTCTCGACATACCAAACCTCCGAAGTCTCCTCGGTATCACCCACCACGCCTCGTCAAAAACAGCTCGCTGTCCCATTATCGCCATACCAAAAACACGGCCCCGCGATCTGGGACTCGGCGAAGAAATCCAAGCGAAATGTACAATCGCCTAAATTCCGATCGTCGCCCACTTCTGAACCGTCCTCATCCTCTGCCCCCGAGCTATCATTTGCCAAAACCTCCCCTCCGTCTCCACCACTCAAACAACTCCAACAAAATACCCGTGGTGTTTTCATGGGAGCCAAAAAGAAGATTGTGGAGTCGAAGGAAGATCGGAGACGAGAGCAATTGAAGGCCCAGATCAAGCTTGTGGGTCCTGTAAACCCTCATACCTATGCGCGATCTGGGTCTGATCCATGGGTTTGAAGCTTTGGTGGTCATCTACTTGTTTTTCTCTCTCTCTCTCCTCTCTCTCACATTGCGATTTTGCCTTACTTTGGTTCTGTTAACTTTGTCATTCCTCTTGTTTTTTCAGCACTCATCACAACTCTCACGACCTCTCATGACTCCATCATACCCTCTCTGTCGATTCAGTTTAGCTTTCTGTCCTTCTTCACTTCTGCGTGGCTATCTGTTCACTCTCTCCAGCCACTTGTCTTCATACCTGGATCTACAATGTCCATCAATCTCTCCTTTCCATCACTTTCATTCCATTTTCTTTTATTGTGAACTCGGTTGGGTTGGGCTTTTTTTTCATCATAGACTTGTGGCTGTTGTTTGGTTTTATTGAAATTGAGTCTCTGGCCACGCATCACCCTTGCAAGTTGAATATTGATTTATTAGTTAATCGTACTTCATCTTTAACCTTGAAAATCACACCCCATGACTTCGCCCTTGTATATCTAGCCCTTGACGTGACTCAATCACCTAAACAGCACTTTACCCAGCCCTGGGGGGATGTAAAGATCGTAATCTAAACCTTGAAATTCTGCAAGACAGACTTTATCATACCATACTATAGCTGCCAAAATGCATGCTCCCTGACCTACATATACATATGTGCAGCACAGACATCACCAACGCTGATCGTCGCCAGTCAATCACCCCAGTCCAATTTAATATTCGACTACCTTGTCTAATCTTAAGTCCACAGTCTACAACGGTAGCGTTTGATCACTAGCACACACATACCTAGTACATGCTTTGATTCACGAGTCAATAAACCCTGCTGGGCCTGGATCCCTCCCCCAAAAGCATGCATAATCAAGGAGGCCAGCACCCCCACGAAGAGGGACAAGTCCAACATTGGAACCTTCTTACCCAACCATAATACCCAACCCCAAAGTCAATCCCTGTGTGACCAATGCCTCGTGTCGATGCATCGCGCGAACTGGCGGTGTCGGCGCCCGTATGAGCTGTTCGTCGAATGCAAGACCAAGTTGCACAGAGCCCTAGAGTACATGAGACAGAATTGGGTACAAGAACAGTAAACAGGGACCCCCGCATTTGAGGTTTGAGCAGACAGTTGTCACCGACATTTGGCTGTACCTGTGGGTCAATGCGCGTTATGCGCCGCTAGTCAACTTTGATCTCGGCGATGGGTCATAATTCTACGAAGATCTAGATCTGGTATCTATCCATCTGTTTGCAGAATGTCGTACATGAGACTTGGCTGGTGTTGCGTCATAGCCTTTCGGCCCTTCGGACCCGATATTTACGTGGCTTCGCGATTCTTGACCATCGATTTTTTGGGCGTCGGTGATCTCCGGCTTGGGAAATTACTTGTGGACATGTTCGCTTTGCCTACCGCCCGCTCACTACCTTTGTGAATTTACCTATCTCGGTTAAAGATAACTAATCAATATTTCTTCTGTACGGAGTACTATTAGAGGGTGATCATCATATACATTGTACGATCGTTGTATAGGTAATCCCAGGGCAAGTTGTTTTTGTTTCGTGACACCCGCCATGTATTCAAGAAATATTGAAATCTATTTATCATTTTTATATATAATATTGATCCCGTTCTGCAACATGGTTAGAGGGCAAGTGATAGAACACGTAGTTCTGTGAGGAGATGTGTGATATGAAGGGAGAGAACATTGGAAGGAACTATCTACGGAGTAGGCTAAATGACATGTAGGCACTGGGCGCAGGATCACATGGTCTAAAAGCCACACCTACAAGTTTTTCTCATTTACAAGAACGTAGCGATAGCGCGCTTTCCCTTCCTCAACGTCCACAATTGCTTGGTTTGCCTCTGTGAGAGGGCGCTTTTCGATCCAGGGAACGACCTTTTTCTCAACTGCAAATTCGAGCATCTCCTTGATCTGACTCCGTTATCGGGCGCACTGAATAGGCAGTTAGACAGAGGTCTCCCACGAAATAATACGACAAACTGGGAACAGTACTTACCCAACCTGGACCAAGGTGCCGCCGGTTTTGAGGAGGGACAGGTAGTCGGTCATCGGCATGTTGCTGCTTGAGACAGTCGAAACGATCAAGTCCAGACTCCGCGCATGCTTCTTAGTCCAATCCAGGTCATCAGCAGTGGCGATGTAGTCATCGGCGCCCAGCTTCAGGACCTCGGCCCTCTTCTCATTTCTCCGAGAAATACCGACTACCTTGTCAGCACCAAGAGCCTTTGCAAACAAAACGCCGAAGTGACCGAGGCCGCCAACACCCACAATGCCGACTGATTTTCCGGGACCACAGCCATGGTTCTTGAGGGGCGAGTAGACGGTGATACCGGCACACAGCATTGGTGCGGCATACTCGGACTTGAGGCCGTCGGGAATCTTGAAAGTGAAGTGCTGGTGAGCACGGTGATAGTCGGCATAGCCGCCATACGACTTTCCCCCTTCAGGGAAGACAGAATTGTAGGTGCTGAAGCGACCGCGCTTGCAATAACTTTCCTGGCCGACAGAGCAGTCAGGGCATTCAGGCTGCATACAGCTGCGAGCCTGGGCCCCGACACCAACACGGTCACCAATCTTGTGCTGCGCGACGTTTTTGCCGACACGGACGACCGTACCCACAATCTCGTGGCCGACACAGCAAGCTAACCAAGAAGTATGTTAGCCGCGGGAGAGGAAGGACTATTCAACGTCGACAGGATAGGAACATACGATAGTTGGTCGGACCCCAACCGGAGCGCAGGGTGTGAACATCAGAACCGCAGATACCACAGTGAGTAACTTTGATATCGACATCGTCCTCAGTCCACTTCTTGGGCTCGAACTCGCCCCATTGCATTTGGCCTTGCGCGGACTCGGGCTTATCGCCCAGCCAGCCTTCAAACTTGTAGTCTGTCATGGTGAGGATTCTATCGAACGGAATAAGAATGTTTAACCAGTAGTGATATCTGATAGATTAAAGACGGAAACGCTTAGATTGGTTGAGGCAAATGGCTTTATATCGGCGCACCTTTTGCCATCACCGTTTCCTGTTATCCATCGTCGGCGTGGACGTAGCGTTAAGTCCGTAAGGGCTGACACGGCAAGCAATGAGGTAACGAATCCCGATAGCCACAATGGTAGATTCTGCTCGGGTCCAGCTCCGAAGTTGCCAACATTGTCGGTGCGACTTGCAAACAGCTCCTGTCTCATGCCCTAAGACGAAAACAGAAGACGAAGCGCTCTTGAACTCGAGAGTTATCTACGGGACCACATCTCATTGGCTTTGCCGTGGATTCATGGTACAAATTATTGGTCTAGGTTCCTCTGAGAAGTGGAGTTTTTCCTGGGTGATTTCAAATCAAGATATCTAGTCCAAATGTGTATTTTGATGATGACGATTAGTGGGTTTAGGTAGCCCCACATTCATATTATGAACGGAGACGAGGGACACGGCAGCCGATCGCGGCAGCCGATCTGCTCTTGAAGCTACATAGTCAACGATGATATTGATTGGTAATGTGGCCAGGGAAAGTTCAGGGGGAAAAAGTAATGTTCTATCAGCACAAAGGCGTCTGAGCGTAAAAGGCTTCGCGGCTCAATCAGATAGATGATTTGCTATTTTTACCCGAGCGGCTACAAATGAACTGGAATACCTGTAGTATTGGGAGATACAGAGATGTTGGAGTTCCTTATGCACTGATAGGTGGTATAATCAGTTATTTGCTGGTTTAAGTATTGATAGCGAAGCAGTATAAGAGGCAGAGATCCTTACTATTTCACCCTGCTTCTTCATTTCTGGTACGACTGCATGTCCGGTGTCCAGGTGTAGCATATTGTGGTAGAAGGTGATTCCCGAGGTCTCCCGAGGTCATTATTTTTTATCATTATATATGATTTAACATATTTTTAGGTACTCCCTCTAGGGCTATCTCCCTATGAGTAACTAGCTGTTAATTATAAGAGGCTGCCTGAAAGGGGCGGTTCGATTGCTGTACTTTTGATTGCCTACCAAGAAACCACATATATAAGCTTTTAGACTTTCTGTTAACCATGGGGGAATATCGATGACGCGCTCACTTTCTCTTTGTCCAGATTGCGGGGAAGCAACTTGGGTATATGGGCATTGTATTGGTTTCCAGTAAATGAGTATATGTGTTTATTATGACGACGTCTGGTTGTGGTTGCTAATTTAAAGACACTCATCGAACATCGGCTCCCAACGACGTGCAAAGCAACTTGGAATACGCATATCATATACCACCACTCCAATCGAAACTCAGAATGTCTGATCGTATGTTTGCAAATTAGCATACCTACAACAGCCCAACCTTGGAAGCTTATAATACTCACAGAGCCCAAGCACCGCAAGGGAAGCTTTGGAGGCTTCATGGACCGTGTCCTCCATCCTGGTAGTCATGATGAGAAGGAACATCTTACCGAGCACAAGGATACAGACGAGCCTCAGCACGAGAGTGAGCCAAAGAAAGAAAGTGAAATGAACAAGTTCAAAGACTACATCAAGAAGGATGAAGAGATGGAAGCAGAGGGCAGAACCTATGGAGACTTGATGTGAAAGGTGGGGGCCTACTTTGAGACCACGAATTGAGATGCTTCTAAATTGAAATGTTATATAATGAGACAATGAATTTTATTTGATGGAATATCTAAGTAGCTGTTGGACGTGGATAAGGAAGATCTAGTAGTAATTTGAAGGTTTGGACATGAAGCCAACCCCGCAGATTTAGAAAATGCCCCCGGATTGTGAGTAACCACTTTGCTTGGACTCCAACCACGCCAAAAACACACATGTGATAGACCGATCAAGAATCTCTGTTAATCAATCGAAAAGGTCCGAATTAACGCTTTGACACTCTTCATATTCCAGAGGATACGAAGGTGGCCCTCAATCCCCGCGCAGCTTGGCTCTCGGCGCAGGCGATAAGCCGTGCCCCTAGGCTTGGCTGACGGTGGCAGCGGGTGAAGGGACTGATATCGATAGAAAACTGGCCGTGAATGGCTCGGTAGATATCGTGCCCGTGCATAAGCTTCTTTTCCAAGCTCTTGTTTTCGCGAAGCTCCTCCTCGAAATGCGGGGAAGCGCCGCTTCTTCGATGATGATTTGCTGGAAATCGTGTCGATGGGAGAGAAAAGCATAGACCGCGGCCTTTTGTCCGCCCCTGACAAAAGTTCGCCTGGATGATATTCACGCAGAGGCCACTGAAGAGAAGTGACGACTGGCGGGTTCCCCTTCTGGGAATTCGATCGACGGGTATTGGGGAAGGTCGAGTATAAAGACAGTTTCCCATCATCTCGCATGAGCTAAATTAATTGATGAACCTACAATCACCATGAGAAATCATATGGCAGCCGGGTGGTTCTATTCACCCAGCCAAATCGTTCGATACTTTGCAACACGTGCATCGAGTCTGAAACCACCAAAGGTAGGTTCTTGCTATGTTGGAGAGACCAGAATCAAGAATTCTAACCAAATCCATTGATTAGAACGAGTTGCGGAACCCGATCGCGATTTTGCGCGAGCTGACTTCACACCAATGGCTCATGTTCGCAGCTGGATTTCTGGGATGGACATGGGATTCGTTCGACTTTTTCACCGTGTCTCTGACTATCACTGAAATTTCAGAGTCATTTGGTGTATCGTATTCTGATGTGTCTTGGGTATGTTGATTTCTGATGCTGGAAGGTTAGATAACTGACAGACAGAAGGGAATGACCGTCACGCTCATGCTGCGCTCAGTCGGTGCGATTATTTTTGGAGTCCTGGCAGACCGGTACGGGCGGAAATGGCCCATGATCATCAACCTGTTCTTGTTCATTATCCTTGAACTTTGCTCTGGATTCTGTCAGAATCTGCCTCAGTTCCTGGGTGTGCGCGCCCTGTACGGGATCGCAATGGGAGGTAGACGGCCAGTCCTTCGTCGCTTGATTTCCTATTTATTAACGATATACAGGTCTTTTTGGTCCAGCAGCTGCAACTGCTCTTGAGGATCTTCCATATGAAGCCCGTGGACTTCTCTCTGGTTTGTTCGAGATGGGATATGCCACTGGATATCTCCTTGCGGCTGCCTTCTACCGAGCTCTTGTCCCAACGACCAGCTATGGGTGGAGAAGTCTGTTCTGGTTCGGCGCGGGTCCTCCAGTATTAATCATCATCTTTCGATGGTACCTACCAGAAACCAATCAGTTCCAAGTGATGAAGGCAGAGCGCGAGGCACGCGCAAATGCAGGAGGCGATGATACCGCCCGCGCGATGGGCCTGAAGGTGTTTCTCCGCGATGCTGGGCGGGCTCTGCGGGAGAATTGGGTTCTTTTCATCTACCTCATCGTTCTCATGACTGGATTCAACTCCTGCTCTCACGGTAGTCAGGATTTCTACCCCACGTTCTTGAAAGACCAAGTCGGAATGGACGCGACCCAAACCACCATTGTGACTGTCGTTGGCCAGATCGGTGCATTGATTGGCGGCTGTACGATCGGGTACATTAGTACATTTTTTGGTCGACGTTTGACTATGCTGGTCTCTTGTGTCTTTGGGGGTGCCATCATCCCCGCGTATATCCTTCCGCGGAACATGTCCCTTGCTGCTTGCGCGTTTTTCGAACAATTCTTTGTCGGCGGTGTCTGGGGTCCCATGCCAATTCATCTGCTCGAGCTCTCGCCAAATGCACTACGATCTCTCATGGTCGGACTCACCTACCAGCTTGGTAATCTTGGGTCTTCTGCCTCGGCCACGATCCAGTCGATTATTGGTGAGCGCTTCCCACTGCCGCCTGGGCCAAGTGGAAAGGCACGGTTCAATTATGGCAAAGTAATTGCCATCTTTATGGGCGCCGTCTGGGCTTTTATCTTGTTCTTCCTGTTTTGGGGACCCGAGATGTCCCAAGAAGAGCGAGACGAAGAAGCCGAGGCTGCTTTGCAGTTGGAAACCCTTCGCAAGCAAGGTGTGAGTCTAGCTGAAATTGGGCAGCATCAAGTCAAGAAGGAGGCGAGCATTGAGAAGGAAGAGCAAGGCCATGTCGAGCACGTTGCGTGAATAGCGTAGATAAGACCGATAAGGCCGATAAGGAAATGCCAAGACAACCGGCCCCGCGATTCACCGGAGGGTCCCTTCGGGTATATCCTGCGAATGTTCATATCCTCCGAATTGACTCATTGCTTCCATTCGCTCCGTACTAGTCTTTCTGTACTTTGACTGCTCGCTGTTGATATTTGATCATGGCGCAAGAATCGCAAGCTGCACCCCGCTACCTGAGCGGCGATAAGCCCGCTCTCCGCGAGTTCTTGGACAAGTTTGATGTACACAGTACCTCGGCTTCCATTTGATTACAATCGCTGACCGTGTCGTCTACAGGTATTTTTATTTGACTGCGATGGTCGGTTACCTCTATTTCCCCGGTCCCGGAATTCCCCCCGCAATACACGCGAGCAACCGTCGCATCGCAACAACGGCTGAGACTGTGATCGTTTAGGAGTACTCTGGTCCGGTGATCACCTCTTCCCCGGAACCGTTGAGACATTGGAATTATTGCGCAAGAATGGTACGGTCCAGCAACTGAATTGAGTAATCAACAAGGTTAACAGTCCCCACAGGAAAGCAAGTGGTCTTTGTGACAAATAACAGCACCAAGTCGCGCGCCGACTACCGCAAGAAGCTTGAAGGATTAGGTATTCCCAGTACAGTGGTGAGTCGCTACCAAGATGCAGAATATGCGCATATGAAGATAAGTAGCTCACGGCCACATAGGAAGAAATCTTCTCCTCGTCATACAGCGCCTCAATCTACATTTCCCGCATTCTCCAGCTCCCCGAGAACAAGCGCAAGGTCTATGTGATTGGCGAGACTGGCATCGAGCAAGAGCTCGGCTCCGAGAACGTGAAGTTCATTGGCGGTACAGATCCCGCTTACCGCCGCGATATCACCCCAGAGGACTACAAGAGAATCGCCGCAGGTGATGAGTCCCTGCTGGACCCCGAAGTCGGTGTGGTGCTCGTCGGCCTCGACTTCCACTTTAACTACCTCAAGATGGCTCTTGCATACCACTACGTCAAGCGTGGAGCAGTTTTCCTCGCCACGAACATCGACTCCACGCTGCCCAACTCGGGAACTCTCTTCCCCGGCGCTGGCTCAATGAGCGCGCCCCTGATTATGATGCTTGGTCAGGAGCCTGTTGCCCTTGGCAAGCCCAGTCAGGCTATGATGGACTCCGTTGAGGGCAAATTCAAGTTCGATCGTAGCCGCACGTGCATGGTTGGTGACCGTGTCAACACGGATATCCGATTTGGTCTTGAGGGGAAGCTTGGTGGCACTCTGGGTGTGCTGACTGGTGTCTCGTCGAAAGAGGAGTTCGTGTCTGGGGAGATCAGGCCGCACGCTTATCTGGATAAGCTTTCTGACCTGCTAGACTCTGAGTAAATTATGTAGATATGTTTTACCTATAGATTTTGGCTTTGGATGCATATGCATACGCCCTTTCGATCAATATATGAATACCACCTGGACAGACCTCAAGAATCTATCCCCAGGCCCAGCAACAACAAATGATCCACCTGGCATTTTCAGTCAAAGGTTGTTTCACTATGTGCTCCAGGCCCCGGGGGCTGAATTGAAAATGTCGATACACAAATCATCCATCGGATGTCTACAACAAAAAAGGTTGGAACGAGACCAAAATTTCTACGCTACAAGAATGGCAGTTCAACGCCTGCGATTTTCAATCTCAATTGAGAACAACGGGCGCAGAACTACCACGCAAAATTGACTGCGAATTCCAAGGTTTAGGTTGCAATTTCCATTGGGCCCCGGGGCTGCCCAGGTGTTGGCAGCCATAGCCAAGGGTCAAGGCCTAGGTATCGTGTTTCGTTAGGGCCCATCCCAAGAGACCCATTCGTCATTGAATGAGCCTCTGGGGTCTAGAATGCCTCCATTTTCAATGATCAGATTCGAATATGACTCGGTCATAGCTTCTAATATAACCAAGGTTTTCACAGAGGTGGCGGCACTGTTATCCGCTGTTGCTTTCCGAGAAATACAGAGGTATGCGATACCCAATTCAGGCTCTTCCAAGATTGTTTGTAGCGCATGTGGATCATATAATTTCATTCGAATTGTCAGCCAACTGTTCCGATAAAACCCCAGGTGATAGCTATGAATTATATCTACCTTGTGCCAGGTAAATGAGGTTAGATTGTGAGCGGTGTTCACGGCCCGTTGATTTTACACGGGGTGGCAAACTATGCTATACCAAGGTTCAAGTCATGGCCGCATCTTGTATGATGAAATAAAACCATCTCTCAAATCGAAGATTCAACCATTCGGGTGGCATCTAGAGGCCTGTTTCGAATTGGCCAGGGATACCCGGACTCGTATTGTTCATCACCAGACTTATAGATCCTCCCGGGACGACCAAATGCAGAGTAGTTGGTAATCTAGACTTGGGTCGTCCTAGTCTATACCTGCTCTCAGGATCAACTACAGGACTGGCCTCAATCGAATGATCATGTCAATCCATGGATGTGGTGGTTCGGCTAGGTAGACTGATCTATGAGATGTAACCTTGGAAGCCAAGGAGCTTCAAATACAAGGGAGAAGAAGTATATAAGAGCCCTCAACTTCCTGGCTGTCTCATATGCAGTTCCCTTCGATACCAGATCAAATCCACTTCGATTTCCAAAAGATACTCTCTTATTTCACCACTTAAGTCAACCAAAATGAAGTTTGACATCCTGGCTCCCTTCCTGCTTGCCTGCCTTACCACAGCAACTCTTGCCGAGCCTGACAAGAGACATGTCGATGAAGTGACCGTTCAGCTTGCAAATGACCAGTCCGGTGCCAATGCAAACGTGGACGTTCCAGCAGATGGCAAAAAGCGATCCATTGACTCGCTGTGGGGACACACTGCTGTTGCGAGGAAAGGTGTGGTCTATGCGAGCAGCGCACAGCTTACCAAGTTCCAGCAAGATACTGCTTGCGAAATTACTGGAGAGCATCACCTTGATGCCAAGCTCAACTCTAGACAGACTTGGGTTTCCTTGCAAGGTGGCAAGGTGGTGAATTTGAAGGACGCTTTCATTGTCTGCGATGATGACTAGATCCTCCACCGTCAGCCTTGGTAAGTCTAGAGCATATCCAATGTCTACCTTCCTCTGGCTAATTATCTCCAAAGGGCACCTGTGGGATATTGCTCTGAGGAGAGAATGCCGCGGCATGTTTGCTCTGGAGAAACCAACCCATGACTGTAATTATTGTTGGCATGTGAGCAAATGGAGAGTTTGGAACTGGTTAGCTAGGTGTAGTTCTTGCATCAATGAATATTTTTCTGACAGACGAGCAAAGGCCCCAAAGAGCACTTTTCCTCCACTACGAAAAGGGCGACCGCTCTGAGAGGAGACCTAGAGGGAACAGGAACGTTGAGGGGAGGAGGGAGAGGGTGGAAGTGGAAGAGTAATAGAGAGAGTCCAAGAAGACAGAATAAACCAAATGGAAGGGTATCATTTTGATTCCATTTTGACCAAAAACTAATGCTGTAAATTGCATTCAACGCCGAGAAAATGTGGGCCATCCCAACCCTAAACGCCGTCTATTCATTCGACATAGTCTTCTGGGATGTGGAAGCAAGCCCTAGACATCTGTGTTGATTTGTCGATTCTTTCAGTTTCCACGTATGATACCTGCGATCCGTAGCGTCAGATCCAACATAGAAAGATGCTCATCAGATCCATCAACAAGGCGCTTGTCCATCTCGGAGAATAGCATGACAATCTTGTTTTTCTGGATGTCAGGTATAGTCTCGCTGAAAACAACAGATTGATATAGCTGGATCTCGTCAGTATATTTGCACCAGAGTAGTAATCGAGGGTACACACCTGTCCAAGAACCTGTGTGGCACTCCAGCCATCTGCCACAAGATCCGTGATCACCTTCGACACGGCCTCATATGCTGAAGCCCCGCTGGTAGGCTGCATGGCCTTCACGAGCGAATTGATAATACTATCAGGCACAACACCAGCAATCTCCTCAATACTCCTAATGGTAATGACACGGCTCGATCCCGCATCGGTCATCTCAGCATCATCGTCAGCATCCTTAGTCGGAGCATTCGCAGCACTGACAAGACGTGCCGCACTCTGCAGGTAAGTGATGGCGCGACGCAAATCACCCTCACCGCATCGAATCAAGGTATCGACGACCCCATCCTCGAGCTCCAAACCTTCCTGCTCGGCAATATGAGCCACACGCGAGCCCGCGGCGCTATTATCCAGCATCTTGAAGCGGAACTTGCTGCATCGACTTGCGAGCGGCTCGATAATGCGCGTGACATAGTTGCAAACTAAACAGAAACGTGTAATTCGACTGTATGTCTCCATTGTGCGACGCAGCGCGGACTGCGCGTCTTGTGTCATGCTGTCTGCCTCATCCAGAATGATAATCTTGAATGGTGGGCATGGGTACTGGGCGCGGTAGGCGGCGTCCAAGCCTGTTGGCTGTGAGAGCTGGGCGCGAGCAAAGTTCTTCACCTTGTCGCGGACGATGCCGATACCGCGCTCGTCGGAAGCGTTCAGTTCTAGGATGCGGGAGCGGTAGAGGGCGGGACCGAAGAGGGATTTGGCGAGTGCGAGGATGGTGGAGGTTTTACCTGTTCCAGGAGGTCCGTAGAAGAGCATATGGGGAAGCTTGAGGTGGGTTAATGCGTTGTTTCATTTGCTTGGAGTTGGGTGGTTCACGTTTGAAGCTTGAAGAGTGCGCTGAAGGACTTTGGTGGTGTGTTCTTGCGCGGCAACATCGTCCAGAGACTTGGGGCGACTGTGAAAGATCAGCAAGTTGCCCAATGTGTATTTGATCTGGCATTGACGTACTATTTTTCAACCCATGGCTGGAGTCGAGTTGAGTCTTCCTTGTTTTCGCCGGCCTTGGACTTGGAGCTGCTGGACGCCGCGACAGCTGCGGCACGGGCCTTGTTATTAAAGAATGATGCAGCCATGATCTTAATAGAGCTCTGGTCGAGTAGGGTGTGTGTTATCTCAGAGCTAGTTTGCGATGCGGTGAAGTTCTCGCTCCGACGCCCTCCACAAGACGCGTCTCCACGTGACACGCGCAGCACTTAAACACATCGTCCAATCAAAGGAAAGTACTTCGGTTTACAGCCCAGTCAATTCTGCAGTGGAAGTAAATTGCAATCGTGACTGCATCAGGTATCATTATTCTATGTATGGAATGCTATAGCTCATCTCGCACTGGCTCTTCGACCTCAGCCTCAAACATGCGTTTTTTCGGGTTTCGAGGGATTTCTGCCTGTCGCGCTCTTTCTTCGGGTGTGATATCGTCGATGTCCACTCCCTTATAATGTTCTTCCTCTACCATTTGTCCAATCTTGTCAATCACACGATCACTGTCGGTCGGTGCTGAGGGTTCATGTTCCCAAGCAGTGCTCCCAGATGTCATGGTCCCAGTCACAACTGCCGTAGCTGTGTCTTGGATGGCCGAAGTGAGACCACTAGAAAGCGACCCCGAAGCAGACTGGACAGCCGTGCTGGATAGGCCAACAGCACCCGTTGTCGCAAACACGACTCGGGCGACTAGTTTCAGAGGCTGCCATACCAACCACCAAAGTGGTCCGTAGAACACCCGCCGGAACAGAAGCCAGGTGATAGTCCCAATCAACAGATAAAATGCAGTCTCCAGATACCAAGTATCTGACTTTTGAGAGCGGAGGAGGGAATTAGCAAGACTGCGCGACGACGAGATAAGTGTGTCAAGGCTGCTATAAGACTCGGACAGTGATGAGATTGCAGCCGTTGATTGGTCTGTGAAGAACCGTTAGTTTCCATGCAAGTGAAAAGCAGAATGACGGGAACTCACCAAGAGTTTCTTGAGCAAATTGACTGCGGGAAAGCTCCGATTGCATCAGTTGATGAGTTCGGCGCAAAGCCGATGTAACATCATTAGAAGCGTTCAGAACAAGGTCATCTTGAGTGAGCTTCTCGGTAGGTTGTCTCTGCTCTGAAGTACTGGATCTAGACAGCAGAATGTCTTTCTCCTTTCGTTTTGCTAGCTCCGCATTACGCTTTGCTTGTAATTGAGCGTTTCGGAAGTCAGTTCGAGTCCTAGAAACGAACAAGTAAGCAAAATAGAACGGGTTTGCAAGGGGATTGAGCACAATCGTCTATATCCAAGCTCTTCTGGGTAGGGTTACCAACCTCGTCAGATCCTCAGCTAAACGCCCCGCCATTGCCACGATTCGTTCTCTTTCAGCCTCCTTTTCCCCACGGACGGCAGAAAGCTTCTTTCTTGTGTCATTTCCAATTCCCAAGGCTTCGAGTTCCACTCGCAATAGCTCCAACTCTTGTTCTGCATCTTTCAGTCGGGAGTGTATCTCGGCGCCCAGCTCTAAGCGCGCTTCGTCGCCCTGTCCAATAGATGCTGTGAAATCGTGCAGGCGGGTCACTAGGGGCCGGATATCCTCCTGGGCGGCCCAAAGCTCTTTTAGGCGGCCTTGGAGGGCTGTCGTGGGGGACATGTTGCGATAAGTGCCGGAGTGTGATGTCGCGCATCCAAAAACAAGAGAAACCGAGGGAGCGCGGGCGGAGTTCTTTCAAAAACAGCCAAATCTTATGCCCAGCTATTAGAAGTAAAAAGTTGTTTCATAAAGTGAAGTTGTCCAGCGAAGTTGCCATGTTGACGGGCGTCATTCGACCAATCGATGTTTGCATCTTAGACAAACATGCCCCATCCTCCTCAACCGCAACTCGCATCGGAGGCTCGAGTTTGAATAGAACCTCGAATTGATCGCGCGCCACCCTCTGCCGACCCCATCGCATTTATCCTGGGCTCTACTCAACTCCTCCCTTGTCGCAGCCAACCTCGGACCCCCGTCTGCCACCGCAACAGGATCCACAGCGAAATACACCACCTTTAAAAAACTTCCCGCAGATCCTCAACCCAGGTACGCAACAGACCTCGAGTTGATGCCCCAACTCCTAGCATATTTCGAATGGACTAACATGCATGTCAGTCTTTATCTATTCACCCGGCTCAGCCGCTCAATCCCGCCGCAACAATGTCTATCCCCGTCTCCACAATAGCCACTTTCCGAACGGCCTACAATCCCTTCTCGCGCGCCGCAAGGCCCTGCCGTCTCTTCCTCGGCATGCTTCGGACTCCTGATACGATTCCCACGAGCAGCCCAACCCACATTGATATCCAAGTGAAGCAATTGCCGCGCACCTCGACGGAATCGCCTACCATGACTATTGGATTCAAGGGCGGCAAGGAACTCGTGCTTGATGTTGGAAAGCGCGGGTTGAAGATTGGCGATATCATTGAAGAGGTTTCTCGCGTGGGCAGAGCTTTGCAGCGCGAGGCTAGTCTGAAGAACTAGTGGGTGGAAATGTTGTGTTTTTCAAGCTGTGCATTCGTGTATTATATTATATCTCATTGTATCTGATGATTCTGGCGCTGTTGGGCATGTATATTCGAACTATTCCGAATGGTGATTGACCTGATATACTGTGGTAATTTGTAGGATGTAGATAGCACCATCCGTGCCTGCTCCAAGCAAACCTTCAAACTTCCAAGGTTGAAATCCAACCCGATTATAGATATTTATACTAGGAATAAGCCATTTTTGGGCAAGTGTGTTCAACTTTTTGCCATCATCGTATCTGTATAGATATATGATCGCTGGTAATTATTTTTGATTGAAACAATAACTTTACACGGCGGCACCGGAGATGAAGAACCACTTGTCAATGCTGCCGTCAATGGGAGCGGGGGCAAGCTCCTCGTGGCGGGGAATGGCAGCGAGCTTGCTGGCGTCAGCACGGTCAGCGGAGCCCTCCAGGGAGGAGTTGGCACTGTGAATGGGTTAGTTTTGAAGACTTGAGTAACAGATATGGGCGCAACGTACAGGCTGATGCCACCAGGGGCGGTCTTGCCGGAGATGAGCTTCTCCCAGGCGTCGGAGCACTCGCGGATGACGTCCTCGGCGTACTTCTTGTTCTTGCACTCGCCGGAGAAGGCGAACTGGTTCTCGGGCTTTCCGTCGGGGATCTTGTAGATGCGGAACCACTCGTTGGTGGCACGCAGGAGGCCGGGAAGGTGACGCTCAACATCCTCAATGTCGTTGAGCTTGGGGGCAAGAGGGTCGTTGACGTCGATGACAATGATCTTCCAGTCGGTCTCCTCCTCGTCGATCAGAGCCATGACACCGAGGACCTTGACCTGCTTGACCTGACCGGGGTAGCCGACAAGCTCACCGATCTCGCAAACGTCGAGAGGGTCGTCATCACCCTTGGCCTTGGTCTCGGGGTGGATGGAGTTGGGGTCCTCCCAGGTCTGCGCAGGGAAGTTAGCATTGGGATGCCCCGCTATTGGCATTGGCCTGGGGGATTGAGTGGTCGCAACTTACGCGGGGGAAGGCACCGTAGTTCCAGAGGTAACCCTTGTGGGGGAAGCAGTTGCGGACGAAGCGGAGCTTGCCCTTCTTGGTGTCCTGCTTGATGGGGTTAAGGAAGTCATCCTTGGAGATCTGTATCTGGGATCAGCGAATGGCGGGGTTGATCAAGAGGTCGGTGGTCGTACCTCCTGCTTGGCGTTGGACCAGCGGGGGATCTCGACGACCATGTTCAGGATGGTCTCCTTCTCATCGGCGTAGAGAGGAATGTCGTGGAAGGGAGAGACGGGGACGCCATCCTTCTCAACGAACACACGGTGCTCGAGGGTGTAGGGGGAGCCGATCTTGCGGACGGAGTAAGTCATAGTGGGCGGAGTTGACGAAAAGTGTCTAGAAACTTGGGCCGCGCGGGATAAGGGAGAATTATAAGAAAAGGACGAGGGAGGGGCAGCAGAAGTGGGGGGAGCCAACGTTGCTGATGTGCGCCAAACACCGCGGGAGGCGGTGGAGGTCGCACTTCCCAGTCGGGCTAAGGGAGGACGAGTCATTGGCTGAATTGCAAATCTTGTCAGTTCTCATCGAACAATTAGACGCATTTTAAGGTATATTGTACCAAAACGTACCTGTGACGGAAGAGAGCAATGGGTGGGAGTTCCAAAGGTGCCCCTGTGCCTGGTGGAGGTTGTAATTTTCCAAAACGTGTTGGGCCCGAAAGTCGGCATCGACTGATCACCTCCCGGTCGACATCCCGACACCTTTTCATGCCGTGATGATCTTACTGTACTCCTATTCTATACGCACATTACAATGTACCTCCTTCTACTTACATTGACAGCTACATATGCTGCACATTACCGAGGACTGCAGATATAATACAAGGCTATTCCACTGCGTAGTGCCGGTACTGTTCAATACATGGCTCTGCTAATGCACGATCCAGTTGTTCCAAGTTGGTTCCAAGTTGGTTCCAAGTTCTTGCAGGTCGGTAATTTATTCCTTGCAAGGTGGTACGATGTCGTGATTCTTGGCAGAGAATGCAGTCCGCTGATTGGTTCTTCATGTCGGAAAAAGGCCAACTCAGCGGAAGAACAAAATTACCATGAAATTAGATGACAATACGGAGTACACAACCTTGAACAAAAATCAGGTCCGGCTTATCGCCACCGTATCTCCACGTGACCCCAAGATCTCCAGTCGGGGCCCTCCGAACGGCTAAAAAATAATCACTCCTCCCCGTCTGGACGTGCTATGTTGAAGACTCTCCGCAAGATGTCGACCACGATCGCAGACGCTGCGGCTGCAGTAACGCCCGCGCAAGCGGTGACGCGTGTGCCCATTCCCGCCAAAGGTGTCGACTACCGCAACAAAATCGTCCTAGCCCCGATGGTTCGCAGCGGCGAGCTGCCCTCCCGCCTGTTGGCCTTGAAATACGGCGCCGATCTCGTCTGGGGCCCCGAGACAATCGACCGCGCAATGATTGGCGCAACCCGCAAGATCAACCCCCGTACCGGCCTCATCGAATTCACCCGCCTGCCATCCAACGGCGGCCGTCCCAAAGTCGCAGATAAAGAATCCACCATTTACCGCATCGACCCGACTCGCGAGAAAGGAAAATTGATTTACCAAATTGGAACTGCGAACCCCGAATTAGCGGTGCAAGCCGCGCGAATGGTGGCGGGAGACGTGAGCGGAATCGACGTCAACTCCGGCTGCCCCAAGCCATTCTCTACGTCCGGCGGAATGGGCGCCGCCTTGCTCCGCACACCGGACCTCCTGTGTTCCATCCTCGAAGCTCTGGTCAAGGAGGTCGGCGAACCGTTCCAGATTGGAATCTCGGTTAAGATCCGCATTCTTTCCGATCCGGTAGACACAGAAGCTCTTGTCACCCGCCTTGTCAAGACAGGTATCACAGGACTGACAGTCCACTGCCGTACGACTCCGATGCGTCCTCGCGAGCGCGCAATCCGTGATCAACTGCCCATGGTAGCCCGTATTTGCCATGAAGCGGGTATTGCCTGTCTCATGAACGGAGATGTCACCTCGCGGGACCATGGACTTGAACTGATGTCCGAGTTTGGAGTTGATGGTGCGATGATCGCCACATCGGGCGAGGCAAACTCGTCCTGTTTCCGCTCCAAGGCCGATGGTGGTCTGGCTCCCTGGAGGGATGTCGTCTACGAATATATGGTCTTTTGCATAGACAGCGAGAACAGACTCGGCAACACCAAATACCTGCTCAACATGCTGATTCCCGGCAAGGCTAAGGAATTCAACCAGGCCAAGGTGGCTAAGTCATATCTTGATGTTTGTCGTTTCCTGAAGTTCGACGATCTTTATGACCGCGCTGCTGCCGTTGATGTGATTCTGGGCCTCGATGACAAATGGCTGAGCCCACCTGGCCAAGAGGCGCCGAGTCAGTCCGATACCAAGTCCGATTCTAAATCTGAGGCTGTCAAGAGTGCGATGGCTTCTGAATCTGCGCGTGCCGCTGGAGGGGGCGCCGCTCGGAAGAAGACTCCTTCTCCTGCTGTCCATGGCGGGGGTCCCGTCCGTCGCACTTCTGCCCCTAAGCCCAAGACTGCCGAGGCCAGTACTGACCAGCCTATCGCTGAGTCGTCTGCTCCCGCCTCGGAGACCCAGCCCCAGGTTCAGCCTCAGGCAGCTTGAATATTGCTCCCTCTCGTCTATCCTGTTTTCTTCCCGTATCCTGTCCTCGATTTCAATTGTCATGCATAGCCTTCGGTACCCTTTCTTTTTCTGGTCTTGTTTCCGCTGCATTCTGGGGTGTCTGCAATACCCTATTTCTATCTTGTCCATAATCCTTGTTGATTCCCCATACATACAATAGACACGTTCAACGATTACGAACTGCGTGCTGCACAATCAACTAGCCAATCGCATAATGTCTTAAAGGTTTTGTGTCGATTGCAATTCTTCAAAATCCCTGCTCAGGTGCGACTGAGCGGCCCTGGAGCCCAATAAGTCCCTCATCCATCTCTGGAACATGCCATGCGCCAGATCAGTGGAAGATAATCTGACATCAAGGTGGTCAGGAGGGAGATTCGAAAAACGAGGGGGGGCTTATACGAACTCTAATTCCAACGTGCCTTCCAAGAGGAGACATGAACAGGAGTGGAAACGACAACTACCTAACGCAGCACAATACCCATCATACTACCCTCAGCACGCCAACTCTCAAGAACCCGAAGCCAATCTTCAACACCCTTCCCCCAGAGACCTGATCGCGCCATGACCCCACGCTGCTCAGGAGTCGCACGATCAATATCACCCTCTAAATTGAAGTATCCCGGTGTGCATCCAATGCCAACTCCCATCGGGGCACAGTTCATCATCAGCTGTAGCGCCCAGTCCTCTGCTGCCTCTACCGACGGCGCCACAGCAAAATTGGCACCACCGGCCCTACGCTTCGCTTCAACCAATATGTATGAGATGTGCTTCGCATACTCGTCGAGAGTGAAACGATAATTCCCACTCGTAGAGCCCTGAAGAGGACCAGGTATAAACAAATTCGGGAACTTGGCATCGATGACACCGTGCAGAGTCGTAGGGCCGAAACGAGCCCATTCCTCGGTCATGGAGACGTCGTTCAGGCCTATGACTGTCATTTTTGCCTTCTCGGCTGGCGTGCCGGCAGGTGGTGCCAGGAAGCCTGTCGCAAAGATAACCACATCGGCCTGGTAGGTCTTTTCATTGATGACCACCGAGTCGACCGTCATCTTGTCGACCCCTTTACAGTTGGTATCAACAAGAGTTACATTCTCCTCGTTGAACGCCTTGAGGTAGTCATCGTGAAAGGCAGGGCGCTTGCACCACACAGGATACCAAGGCTTGAGTTTCTCTGCAAGGGTAGCATCTTTGACCTCTTTCTCCACGCGAGCATGAATGCGATTCTGACGGTCAGCGTCGACCTCAACCAATCTCGCTCTGTATGCTGGGATCTCCTCTGGAGACTTCGGTCCTTTTTCATACCCAGTTATACCAACTAGACCAGGCGCTCTGGTCCATCCATCGTCAACCAAGTTGACGGAGGGAGTCTCGTCCAGGGTGAAATGTTGATGGAAGTTGCGCATCCGCTCTCGCTGCCAACTTTTCGATGCTGCGACTTCATTGCGGAACCATTCTTCATCTGTCGCTCGCTGATCACGAACGTCCACTGAGCTCGGCGTCCTCTGCACAACGTATAGATGCTTGCACCATTTTGCAAGCTGCGGGACAATCTGTACCGCCGTTGCTCCAGTGCCGATAACCAGGACTCGCTTGTCCTTCAGCTTGATCAGCGATGGATCTGCAGGAGATCCACCAGTGACATCGTATGACCATCTCGCGGTATGGAACATATCACCCCGATAATCCAGAATTCCAGGGATATTTGGCAACTTCGGCGAATTGAGTATACCAGCAGCAAGACTGACAACCCGAGAACGAACACAGAGCGTCTCTGGAATCTGATCTTTTCGCCGCTGTGCCAGCTCAACAGACCACTCCTCAGCATCGTCATCCCAGACGATCTTCTCGGCCTGTGTTTGGAAAACACCACATTCCACTAATCCCCATTTTCGGGCCACAAGATTCACATACTCCCTGATCTCTTCGCCCTGCGAATACCTGTGTTTGGGAATATACCCCGTTTCTTCCAGATACGGAAGATACGTGTAGCTTTCAATGTCACACATGAGTCCCGGGTACCGGTTCCAGTACCAGGTACCGCCGAAGCCACCAGCGGGGTCGATAATGCGAATATCGGTAGCTGGTATACCGGCCTCGATCATACGGACGGCAATTTGTATGCCGCCCCATCCTGCACCGATGATGAGAATCTCACTTCGCTTGTTCGGAAATTTGGCTTGCAGAGGTTGTACGGCTGCTGGATCGACCCAGGGGTCGTTGGCGAAACGATCATACTGAGCTGAGCTGGCGAGTTCGATGAATTGCGCGTTTCCGTCGCTGCGGAGACGTTTTTGTCTTTCTTCTTCGTAGCGGGATTTCAGAGAGGCTAGCATGGGATCAGCCGCATTGGTGGATGTCTTTTCATCATTCTCTGGATGGTTCATGCTTGACATGGTCGGTAGATTATCGGTTGGTGGGCTCGATAGGTCCAACATGGCCCTGTGTAGATTCAAGTAGAACGAGGTCTTTCCAGGCAACTGTAAGCTTCGATTCTGAAATCTCGATATTGCGAACGACAGTGTTGGCTGGGTCTCTTTGGTGTTTACCCCGCCAGTGACCGGGGGCTGAACTTTTTCCTTACTGCTTGTTGTAATATCAATTGGGAATCTTGGGAATATGATTGGGAAAAGTTGAAAGTTACAGAACGCAAGAAAGTGGAATTAACTTCACATTTCAAGGTTCTCTGAGCAGTGCCCTAATAAAGAAACCCCAAATGCCTTGTTTCAAGGTTGTTTGACATGTACGATCACAAGTGAACTCTAAGACAAATTAAAGAGACTACCAAACACTACAAAGAAAGTACCGGAAGATAACAGGAATAAAGATAATTTTTGTACCCTGAGCTGAAGAAATAGCTATGCGAGACCATATCGCCATGATATCAAACCCCCGTGAACACCATGAAAACCTTAACTAATGCCATATCTTCAGCATCTCATTAAACGCAGCACCGTATCAGCGCCTGAAAAAAAGACGATGCTCATGTTCTTTTACAATTATTTCTTAGCCTCCTGCTCAACCTTCTTCATCGCCTCCTTGGCCTCAGCAGCCTCAGCAGCCTCATCACCCTCCTCAGCACCCTTCGACTGAAGATGCGCCAGCATCATAGTCTCAACAACCTTCATTCCCTGCTCCTCGCCCTTCTTTCCATCCGCTCCATCCTCACCAGCAACAGCCTGATCAAGAGCCAGCTTAGTCTGTCCGAGGGCATGGATCTGCTCCTCAATGGTTCCCTTGGTGACGAGGCGGTAGATCTCCACCTCACGAGTCTGGCCGACGCGGTGAGCGCGGTTCTCGGCCTGAACATCTTCCTGGGGATTGAAGGAAGAATCGAAAATGATGACGCGGTTGGCGCAGGCCAAGTTGATACCGGCGCCTCCGGCCTTGGTGGAGAGAAGGAAGACCGGGATCTCGGTACGGTCGTGGAAAGCGTCGAGAATGGACTGACGGTCCTCAACGTTGGTACGACCGTCCAGTCGGACGAACTCGATCTTGAGCGTCTCCAGGACGCACTCAAGAATGTCCATCACCATGGTGAACTGCGAGAAGATCAGGGTGCGGTCGCCGTTGGCGATGAATTTGGTGAGGAGTTTCTTCATTTCCTCGACTTTGCCGGAATCCATCCATTCGTCGTTGGTGAGCTTGAACTTGCCCAGAGAATCGGGGTTCTTCACACACATGTCGTGGCATTCGAAGTCGTTGTAGGGCATGAGTTCCTCAAGAATGATCCTCGGGTCCGAGGCGGACCACTTCTCCTCCTTGAGACAGGCCTTGGACATCTTCTGGAGGATCTCGTCCGTGTAGTGGCGACGGGCGAGAAGGGGGTGGATGGCGGCCTGGCGCAGCTTCATGAGAATGTTGGCAGACTTGGAGCCGGTCTTCTTTCCAGCGGCGCGATCCTCGAGGAGCTGGCGCACTTGGTCTTTCTCGTGATCGTAAATTTTGACCTGCGAGGGCTTCATAGTGCACCAGCCGACATGCGAGTGCTTGGCGGGGAGGTCAATGACCTGGTGCTTCTTGCGGCGAAGAATGAAAGGCTTCATCATCGACTTTGCCTTCTCAATGCGCTGGGCAGACAGGAGAGTGGCGTGGGACTCATCGGTAGTCTTGGCCTTGTTGGAGAAAACAGCCTGGAGGTTCTCCTTTTGCTGGTTGAAGACTCCAGGAAGAATGAAACCAAGAAGCGAAGCCAGCTCCTGAAGGTTGTTCTGGAGAGGAGTACCGGTCAGGAGGAGACGGAAGCGAGCGCGGATACGGATCAGCTTCTCGTAAAGTTGAGACTGGTGATTCTTCAACATGTGACCTTCGTCATAAACACAAACGGTGAAGTCCATATCACGCAAAAACTTGGCGTCAGTCTTGGCCTTCGCAATAGTGTAGGTGGTAATGACCACATTGATTTCGTCACGTCGTTCCTCGATATCATCACGAATGTTGGCGCGCTCAGCGAGGCCAGCGTAATAAGGCATGACATTCAGGACGGGGCAGAACTTCTGGAACTCGCGCAGCCAGTTCTCAATGGTTGAAGAAGGAACAACAATCAGATGCGGGCCCTTGTCACCCTTCTCGTACAAATGGGCGAGGAATGCAATGACCTGGCAGGTCTTTCCGAGACCCATGTCATCGGCCAGGATACAACTCAAGTTGTTCTCATACAGCAGTCGCAACCAGTTGATGCCGACAACCTGGTAATCTTTCATGACGAGATCATCAGCCATGATGGCAGGCTGGGAGATCAAACGGGACTTGCGGGTGGATGAGACAAGGTTCTCTTCATCGCTCTCGGGGGAAGGACGACCAGACGGTGTGGAAATTCCCGAGTCATGTTCGGTCTTCTTGGGTGTCTTCGGGTCCTTGGAGTCATTTGAGCCATTCGAGGCACCGGGGAGAGCAATGTTTGTGATTTCAAGCTCGCCCTCATTCTTGCCAAAGATGTCCACACCCCATCTCTTCATCTCATCGGCGACAGGCATACCCAGAGCTTCGACCTCGTCCAGAAGAGCATCAATGGCCCTGAATCCAGTCCACATATCGATACACTTGTCAACGATCTTGTCACCAATGGGCTTGGGGGCCTTGCCTCCTCGTTTGCCCTTGGTCTTCGTCTCAACAACTGGAGCAGACACAACACGGATTTCGTCAAGTGATTGGTAGGGACGGTTCTGCACAATAATTCCTGCAATTTCCTCCGAAACAGAGGCCAAATCCGCCAAATCCTTGACGGTCTTGGTGTTCATGAACTTGAGCACATCGGAATCCACACCGCCAGCGGCATCTTCCTTGACCGGTGCGTCCGAATCATCGGAGTCGCTCATGAGAGCTTCGGGGGACTCGGACCGATCGGGGCTTGGGTTGCGGCGGCCCTTTTGGAGCCGGCCAAGCTTCTTGGGCGCAGGGGAATCATTGATAACAATTGCCTGAGGAGGCGAGGCAGGGCGCGATCCAACCACGGAATTGGGTCCTCGAACAAGTCGGCGACGGGGCTTGCTCTCGTCGTCGGACTCGGCCTTGCTCGGCTTCAGTGCGGCCTGGGCCCACTTATCCTGGATCGTGCCGCGGGCCTTGACCTGCTGCTTGGCGACTGAGGCGGCCGCGCCGGTGGTGGGAGTGGTATCCAATTCATCTTCGGACGATTCAATGACCATGGGTTGGGCTGCGCCATTGCTGGACTGCGCCTTGGACAGGTTTTCAAGCGCCAGATCGTAGTTTCCTTTGGCTTGAACAATCGCATCCATGCAGGTGCGGAGAGATAGTCCAGGCATGACTTTGAGAATGCGCTCCACCTTGACTCGGACGCGGTAGTCTGGGATTTCATGCAGAATGATGTCGGGGGCTCCCACTGGCTGGGCACGGGACGGCACATCTTGGCGAGCCTTCTTCACGGCAACGCCCTTGACCGGAGGGCTCATCTCATCGGCGGATCGTTTTGCGGGAACATTCTGGGGGTCGTACATGGCATTGGCGGTGATCTCGCGGAATCGATCCATTGCGGGATCGGTGCGAACGGGTGACTCCATGACTTTTTCTTTCTCGGGGCTGCGAATTGCCTTCTCAAACATGGACGGTTTGATGTCGGGGTTCTGGAAATGCGAGTCTTCGTCCGAAGAACCGCCTCGGTATGTTGGACCGTCGTCAAGGTCAAATTTGGGAGTGCGCTTTGCAGGACCAGGGGCAGGCGGACGGAAATGAGTGCCCGAAGGGGCGATTAAGGACGAAAAGTGACCCTGGGATCTCCGAGGGGGAGACGAAACAGGGCCCGGAGGCGACGATGCCGCGACTTGGATTACAGTATTGCGGACTGGGTATGGCTGAGCAACGAGCTGGGTAGGTTGTAAGGGGGTAGAGACAGGAAGAGTTGCAACGGTCTCGTGTTCGGGGGGAGTGCTCGGTATATAGTCTCGAGCAGAGTCGTCCATTTCTCACAATGGACTATTCGCCATCTGATTGTTCCCAGGAACGCTTTTTTTTTTCTGCCAAGGCGGAAACGCGCCAATGGTACGCGCCATTGAGTTCAATGGACAATGGCTAGTATAGATTATATTGTATAAAGTATAGAGAATGAATAGGATGAATAGAATCGAGTCAATGGATAGTGTAGAGTGTAAAGTGTATAGATTGTATAGAACAAAGTGTATGTTTGAATAGGCAAACCCCCATTGATGGTGCAAATAGCGTATTGTGTATTGTCCGTATTCTACTCCAATGGTCCTACACCAATCAGACGACACTCTCTCTCCGCACTTCCCTGACGCCCGCGCTTTGGAGATACTTCCAAAGGCTTGATTCGACATTTTCTTCTTCTTCGATTGGTCCTCACTGTATCATGTCTGCCCGCCGTCCCCATATCCAGTCCGACGCCGACGTGGCGGCGAAGCCCGCGCCGCAACGGAAGTCCGACGTCACCCCAGCTGTCCCCGCGTAAGAACCCCCGGACTCACACCACAGTGCCCTCGAGAGCTCGTTCTTACTCGTTGTCCTTTCTAGAGATGTAATCTATAAGCTGCTTGGCTTTACCGCGGCCATGGTTGCCGGGCCCATTGGCATGTACTTCTTGACCGTGAACACGATCTTCAGCGGTAGGGCATTCCTCCTCCATTCTTGCTCGGCTCTCACTAATAATCTATTCACTCAGGAAGCTCAACACTTGCCGGTGCAACCGCAGCCGTTACCGCAAACGTGGTCTTGTTCGCCTACATCTACGTTGCCTGGCTCGAAGACCAAGAGGACCAACAAGCGCCCAAGGAAGACTCCAAGAAGGCGCAGTAAATTACAGCCACTGGAATTTCTTCACAAAACAACCCTTGGAACTCTACGGCGTTTTGGCATTATTCGGATTGGGGGCGTTTCTTTTGCAAAACCTTTGGCCATCCGCGTTGAGCCAAAACAGACTCTAGGTCGAGTCTGAGTATCTTATTGTGTGGAAATGAAAAGAATGCAAGATAATTCCAACGTAAGCTTTCGATTGTCGTCCAATCTCAGCCCAGCTCAACGGTGCGCTGTCCATGTTGAAAAGGACGCGCAAACGAAAAACCTCAAGGTCATGCCCTCGGTATAGACAAATACGCCAATATGCAGCCCAATAAATCCTGTTTCATCTTAACAACTCAAGTAGGTCTGCGCTTCACAAACTCCTCCAAATCTTCCTTGGTGGCCACGCCGAGCACGAACTTGCGCTGCTGATCAGTGACCACGGCAAACTGCTGCTTTTCGCCAGTGGGGTGAGTCTCGCCGTCGAAGAACTTCTGCAGGTCCTCGAGCGGTGTTTCCATCGTGATAGTCTGGTAGGTGCCGCGCTTGCGATTGAAGCGCTGCATTGCTGCGGAGACGGTGTCCGAGTCTTTGACAGCCCCGCTCTGCAGGAGTTCCTTGAGACGGGGGATGCTGAGGTAACCTAGCAATGAGCGCTTGCTAGATGAAATAACGGTAAGATGGGTGTAGTCGCGTTCGAACGCGGCCAAGAGGGCCGTGGAGATGGGGTCGTGGGAGGAGATTGAAAGCGCGGAGGGAGGGTCAAGATCTTCGATTGTGGCCTGAAAGGTGGTTAGCATGATGGTTGGTGGGGAGGTAGGCGATGGGAACGAACACCACGGAATTTGTTCGCGTAACTTGTGGGCGCTGAGTTGGCCTGGGCACCTTGCTTCTCGCGGGCGAAGGCCTCGCTGCCAGTCATGTATGATGCCATCTTGGAGGTCGCACGGGTCTGGTAGGGGGTTGGTGGATTGGAGGGACGGGGTCAATGGATTTGCAACAGAGGATGATATAAGAAGCAAGAAGTAGTGGAGGAGGGCTATGAGGGCGAATGGCGTATGGAAGCAAAGGCCGTTGCGGGATGACTTTTTGATTCCGAGCTTGGCGCCCTTTCCCCACTACTCCCGCACCCTTGCTGCGTTACTCTCCCCTCACAGTATGCGCTTTCCACCTTTATTGGGCTGCTTTGGATATTATTGATCTTTTGATGGTCTGCAGTCATGGTCCAACTCATTCAGACTCCCTGTATTTGGGCATACCTGGAAAATTCCCAAGGCATCGCTGTTCTTGACGGTACGTTCCCATGGCCTGTTGTTCAAATGTACAGGCCGACGAAGCCCGAAGCAGATGAAGATACAACATGCGATTCCCTGTTGCTTGATACTCAAGCCAGCCCATTCTACAATTCTCATCAATGAACCACGGCGTTTGGTCACACTGCCGTCAAATGCTTGATGCTGAGGTTCAATGCGAGCCTCCAGAGTGCTCATTCATGCTTCCTTGCCAACAGATGTCCAAGCATCACAGGAGGTCATTTCTGGCTACACTGCATCATCTAGTGTCCCTGGGCCTATTTCACTGATCTCGTTGGTACTCACATAGTCATTTTCTTCAGAGCCATGCCGCAATGACCACATACGTCATCCTTGGCCTGCAGTATCGTCTTTTCTGCTCCGCATTGCGAGTCCAGCTCTAAGCCAGAGTACTCAATGAGGATTGAACACACTTTGTCGCATCCACTTTGCGTTTGACAATATGCATCTCGTTCCATGCGGCACATGGTGCCTATGTGGAGACAAAGCCCGCAATCTGGAACTCCACTTCTAATCCACAGCAGATCGATCTCTTCATGGTCTATTTGTACACTCTGATGGCCCTGTATTTGGGGTAGATTTGGGGTCTATCGGAGATCAGAGCACTAACCTGTCCGTAGACAATGCCCCCAAAGCCTGGAATCAGTAATCAGGTAGATATCGTTTACAGCGCCGGTGTCAAGATCTGTTCCAATCGGTATTCCTTTTTACTATTCACACTTCACCTTTGTACCTCGAACAGTCTGTCTTATCACATGAGCCTCAAAAGTATCATGAGGTATAATGTACTCGGCGCCTACTATGGCATGCCCCGGTGGCTCCGACTAGCTTCTTTCCAGTGCTGTATGCTTCTCTCTCCAGAAGCACTGCTGCTAGAATCCACAAACCCTGGATGGCCCAATTTAATATCTCATGTTCATCCTCTCGGCCCCTTGAAGTGTTCTAAAGCGAGGCTCTACAGACTTCACAGGAGCAGAGTAGATAGACAACGCCAAGCTCCCGCTGTTATCGATCATTTGTCACGGCTGCACCAATCGCAGGCTGGTATCTTATCAGCGACGTCACGGAGTCGACAATTCGATGTTCAATGCGATTGACATCGAGGTATCTTCCCAAGTATACACTCCGTGCTACTCCGTACTACTCCGTGCTTCGTCGGGATAAGAACATTCGTGGGATCCTCAACCTCTATTCTCGCCAAGAACCCTAGTGATCGATACTTAAAGATCCCGATCCCCGTACAACCCGACCACTACTCCGTATAGATCGATATAGTCCAGGAAAATCCCCGAGCAGCGTACCTGCATATCTTATCGCCCACGTTTTCCCTGTCGATAAGCACCTTCCCCGCTCCCAGTAATCTTCCTCTTGCATCGACCGCAACAACCAACCACTCATCATGCCTGACAACGAAGCGCCTATGGTCTCCCACGGCCGTGGAGGTAGTGCACCGCGACACCATACTGGATCATAGCTAACATGACTAGGCCAGGGAAACATCGGCCATGACACCACCGAGTAAGAGCCCCGACCGGTGACCGCATCAGCGGCGCAATCTAACGAGCCCCAGATACGTCGACGGCGAGATCGTTCGCGAAGGCACCTACGGCGACCAAGGCGACGGCGCATACTCTGCAGGTGTAAGAGCAGCCCAGCGCACAGGTGCATGTACACCGGATCCAGACATCTGCTAACCACCCCCGCAGCGCGGCGGAGCAGGTAACATCGGATCGCCAATGGTGCGACCAACATCCAAGGTTCCCCACGACGTGGAGATGATCCCCGAGCTCGCGGTGCGCAACTCCACCGATGAAACATACCATGTCGGGGTAAGTGCAGGCGTATTTCATTTGCCTTTCTTGGATGTCCCTCGTGGTTTCGAGGAGTCACCACATTACCCTTTGTCCCTTGTTGTGTCACCTGGGTATTGCCAGCACGATGACACTGAATCCCTTGCGCTCAAGTGCCCAGACGTCACTACTTCTAAAGACCCACAAGCTGACTTATATGTGCTAGCGTGGCGGCCAAGGCAACGTCCACCTCGACGAGGCGACCCTCAAAGAGAAGGAGGAACAGAAGAAGAAGAAGAACCACGAGGGTCTCGCAGACAAGCTGAAGAACAAGCTGCTGGGACGGAAGTGAGGTGTCACGTCGTTTTAATTTTTGATTCCCCTTCTCGTTCCCGGAGGCTCGGAGGATTTTCCAATGGATAGTTCCAATTTGACTTTTCTTTTCTTTTCCTGCTTTCAACCCGGTTACATACACGGGTTCCTGCAGCGTACGGACGTCTGGAAGTATAAAAAGCAGAAAGGGGTGAACTCAAAATATTCCAGTAGATACAGATGTGATCTATTGAGTACATGCAAAACGTGCAGAGTATGTTCAAGTTGTGATGGCTACTATCAAAAACCGAGATAACGATAAACAGTCCAAAAACGGAGTGCCCGATGTGTGCATGTATCATAAACTCATTACAGCATGCATGATGAAGATGAAGAAAGGGAAACAAATGACAGAAAGAAAAAGAACACGCGCGATTCACCCATCGCATAGCACATATCGCATATCCAGACCCAAATACCCAAACAGATGAAAACCAAATCAACGCCAGCTTGTTCAGAACGCACGATGAGACCGGTCAAAATACACATAACACAGCTTTCCGACCATCATCAGAAGCTAGATTGCGAGATAGAGGCAGAGGCACAAGACAGACCCCGTTCAGTCCTTGCTGAACCGGCGCTTGAACCAACTCTTCCTCTTGTCACCCTTCGCAGACTGGTTCGTGTCCTGGCGGACAACGTTCGGCCTGGGAGCCTGGACAGGCTGTGGCTGAGCGGAGCCCGATGCAGCAGCGAAGGACGGTTCTTGCTGTGGGATCTTGTTGTTTGCGAAGCCACTGAAGCCATACTCGGTCTGGGCACGCTCATCCAGACGCTGTTGCTGCAGAGCCTGCTGCTGCAATTGGTCGTTTGAGCTGTTGAGGGAGCTGGGGTCTGTGGAGTGGCCGTAAGGGTCCGTGCCGGAGTTTGAGGCGCCGTTGTCGAAGTAGCCGTTTTGTTGGCCGTTGGCCTGCGGGTGGACGTTGTGGCCGATGTTGGGGTAGTCGTTTGGGGAGGTGGGCGAGGTCGGGTAGGATGGTCCGCGGGGGTAGCGTCTCCTTCCGTTGCCGTTCTGCTGGTTGTAGGGGTATGGGTTGGGGGTTTCGGGGGACTGAGGAGTGTTCTGGTAGGCGTTTATGATGCTATCCGGCCGGGATTGGGACTGGCTATAGTTCTGGTCATATCTTCCGTGGCCGTATCCGTTTCCATTTTGACCTGTAATTAGGATTAGAGGGGGGCTCTAACGTGGAATGTGGATATGAAACGTACCGCCGTGGTAGCTTGTTCGGCGACTGAAGTCTCCCATCTGTGAAGCGGCATCTTCTATCGTCAATCAGCGCTAGTCCTGGTTTTTCACCGCAGTGAGAAAAAAAAGTACCTGTCCTGGCATACGAACCACGATTGTTACTGTAGGCACCGTAGATGGCGGCCTCGAAAGAGCGAATAGTATCTAACGGACGTTCGAAACGTGGCCGGGTGGGGTTTGACAGGTCGGGATCGGCTGAGGCAAGGGTTAGCAACTTGAAGGCCCCAGAGCAAAGAATGCGAGTGGAGACGAACTGATGACATTCCCATATTGATCCTTATGCTCGATCTCGCGCAGGGAGCCTAGGTTCGACTTTTGCAGAGCGACCGTATCTAACAAGAAGCAAAAAAACATGTCAGTCTAACGAGTTCTCAACGGGATGCGACCGGGGGATTGTCAAGGCCCAACGTACTAGGCTGCAACTCATTCATAGCGATGAGAGGGTCTGCCTTTGTGTGTAGACTGCGACGGTGCTTCTCTTCCGAAGATTCAGAAGGGCCTCGCTGGTGGCCTTTGGAAGATTTGGATTTGGCAGAGGTTTGAGATTGCTCAGATTGAACGCTGAAACCACGACTCCGCGCGGGAGCCGGTTGGGGGGCGGCCATTTTATTAGGGCGAGTTCCACCGTCTTTTTTAGCGTCCGCGATTCAAGGCAGGTCTGAAACGGCTGGGATCTGCTGAGCTACGGCCGTTGTGGAGCGTGTGGGAACCGCCAAGAGGAGCACGATTGATTGCGCTTGGAGAATCAACAGCAAAGAGCCGTGGAAAGAGTGTTTGGAAGCGATTGAATCCGATCGGAATGACTCTGGAAAGAAGCGTTTGTAGCGAATGCAATATGGCGTGTTACTATGCTTTGCCGTTTGCCGTGCTGCTCTGCGTTGCTGTGCGCTGTTGCGCTAGTGTTCGCCTGAGTCAAGTGGAGTAAGTGATAGAGCGTAGCGATTGTAGAGTGAAAACGAGAGATATCGAGAGATATCGAGAGATATCGAGAGAAGAACTACGGAGTAAAGCAAAGACAAAGCCGGATGTACAATGGATTTTATTGCAATGGTTTACACTTTTTCTTTTTTGGGTGTACACGCAATGTGTATTTTAAGAGTATTTAATGTTGTTTTATGCTGTATTCTTTGAACACCTCGGTAATTTGGCCAAAAAAGCAGTTGAAAAAAGTAGTGTCGCTTCCATGGTACACACAGCCCCCGGCACTCCGGCCATTGGTGAGGTTCCTCCGAGTGGTCACAACGGGGCCTGAAATACCCGTGGACACACAATGCTTTATCTGCTGTATCGACTCGGTAAGCTCTCTTACCTTGATGCCTAAACAGAATCCAGACCCTGAGCTGTACGCGTACGAAGATCCAGCTTGCCATTCGTCTATTTCTTCTTCTATCCGCCAATTCGTCCATTCGACACCCGGTTGACGCATCTTCCCGGCAGCATCCAATTGGCTCACATCTGACTTGCTCTGAACTGTCCACATTATGCACATCGTGCACATCTTGCACATCTTGCACCTGCACTTGACTCTTGCACGGCTTTGTATTGTTCACCTGCATTGCGCCTGATGGGCGAATCGAGTCAAGGCGATCATGCTACCCAATCGATCCTCAGGTACTCAGACGTCGCCGATCGTACTCGTACCCTCGGTGTCTCCGGTACTCCGTATTTAGACTCACCTCGCACTCGTTCAGGCTAAGGCTTAGACCATGCGCTCCTGTCGAGTTCATCTTGCGCGTCCGATGTGCAGCGGAATTAGTGTTTGCCGAGTGGGTCACCGGCCGATGAAGTTTTTGCTAAAATCTATAAATAGATTCCAAGAACTGCTCCTCGGCATCGGCATCTAGACTAACCGCTGTTGGTCATGGCTCAAGGTATCCTGGAGAACACGCGGTACATGTGTGATGGTGGTGAGACATGCGACCGTCACAATCTCCATTACCAATACTCCGTACTCCCCAGCGCCTCTTCATCTTGGCCTGCGGGGTCCCGAGAGATCCCCAGCCTCCCCAGAAGTATTGTGCGTGTGCATTATTCAGGACACTTTAACAGTACTTAATTCCATGTGTATGAGGAAGGCACTTTTGGCCACCGGTCTGGCATTATTTACCAAAATCAGGAAGTTCAGTCTTTCTGGACAATCACAGAAGGACCAACATATTCCTTCCGCCCCTTGACAAAATACATCGCCACACTGATGATGAAAACCCCAACAAAAATAACAACGCTCCAGTTGAAGTTTTCTCGCGTCACCTCCACATCCCCGGGCCACAAAGCCCAAAAGAGCGCAAAACAGGAGTACAACATTCCAATGATGTTGACAGCCAGACCCCAGCGGCCCATATCCCACCGTCGCGGCGGCAGAGTCTCAGGGTGCCAGATCTTGCGATAAATCACACAGCTAATTGAGATGATGTAAGTATACATCAGCGCCGCGACGTTCAGAGAGATAATAGCGTTGAACGCCGTCTCGGAGCCAATGTTAATGAGAGAAAGCGCGCAACTAATTATGCAGGAGATACCGATGGCGTTAACAGGGATCTGACGGCGTGGGTCGACTTTGCCGATCCATTTCGAGAATGGCAGGCCTTTGTCGCGCGCAAAGGCAAAGGTTTGACGAGATGTGGATGCGTTGAAGAGGATGTTGCTGAACATCACGGTCAGGAGGGTGATAGCGGCGAGTCCATTCACGCCTGCTGTCGAAGTCGCATTCTTGAAAACGTAGAGGAACGGGAATCCAGTGGGGTCGTTCAGAGCGTCTTCGACGGACGGCATGGCGAATAGAAAAGTGATGATTAGTACGATGGCCATGATGCCGTTGCTGAAGTAGCCCCAAGCAATGGCAATGGGGACGTTCCGGGCTGCGTCTTTGACCTCCTCTGACATGTGTGCTGTCGCGTCGGAGCCTAGTTGATCATGAGCTCACTGCAGGGCCGAAGCTGTCTTTGATACATACTCAGGGAGCCGTAGATGGCTGATATTTGTCCGATCATGACACTCAGCCCCATGGAGGACCAGCCGCCGAGGTTTTTCCACTCTGACACAAATACAGCTTTGGCGGATTGGTGAGGTGCCATGGCCCAGAGGACGATCAATATGACCGCCCACGATAGCACGTGAAGAATCATTAACAAGTTGTTCAGAATGGGCATCAGGTCGCAGGCGTAGACATTGAAAATGTATATAAGCAGCACCATAGCGAACACGAACAGCGTGCCCTGCCAGTTTTGAGGCTCATAATCCGGGTTTCGGACACTGATCAACCCCTGGATGATGGTGCCAGTCAGGAATGAGCCCGATGCTGCTCCAGCTTGCCAGGCGAGAACTGACATCCAGCCTAAATGGCCATTTAGCCAACAATTTCTTTTCGGGGATGTGGCGGCTCACCTGTGATATAACTCAGGAACTTCTGATACCGAGGCGAAGACCACTCAGAGACCCAATGGTACTGTCCGCCCGATGTGGGTGCCATTGAGGCCATCTCGGAGATCGAAGCGATGATGAACCCGAATCCAACAAATGTCCATAAATACGAGTAAAAGAAACCCGGCATGCCGCCGTTGTACAGCCCCTCATAATTAGAGCTGCAACGGTTAGAAGACCGTCATATCTGCATTCTGACATACCCACATTAGAATAAACTCCCATGTCGCTTGCAATACCGATGCAAAACTTAAAGCAGCCACCGGGCGCAAGTTTCTCTGCTGATGTTAAATCGAAGTACTCTGAAGTTCTAGTCGTGACATACCTTTAGTTCTTGGGCCTTTCCCATCCGTTGCATGTCATGGTCGTCAATGACCGTTCCTAGCGTCGTTCCACCCTTCGGATCCGGGGAAGCCTCATCTCGATCCATATACTGGAGCTCCGTATTTTGCATTTCCAACCCTGATGCTTTGACGGAAGCCATGATGGTCGGATAGTGACTTGGACAGTGACTCGAAAGAGGTCACACCAAGTGAAGGGGGATAAGGAAACACCGTATGCAAGGGGGGTAAACGGGTGATCTCGCGTGTTCAAAGAAATAGATTAGACTTCCAAGAACGGAGTGCCCAGAAAACAATCCAAGGCCCGGGCCACTATGTAAGTGGGGGTTGCCGATCACTCGCGGAGGCTGCAACCGGCCCGACTAGGCTTACCTTCCCCGACATTTCACCTCTTTTTACTTGGATATAAAGTCAGTCTTGCACAATATCCCCCAGAAGTTCAGGAACCAAATGAAATATTTAGATAGGTCTCATGCTGGGCCACATGCCACCCACGAGGGGTCCAGAATAGAAGGATTGTGCGACCAAGTGGAGAATATGCATGCCACAACACATATCCATGTCTAGCTCAATTAAGCGCACTACAAATGGAAGATCTCGCTCGTGCTTACGCTCATTTCCCACGGGAAACGGCAGAACAACCCAGGAGCTGCCCAGTTGTTTGATGCGGCTTAGGGCTGGCACCCAGCCCCACCAAGAAATGTCGCAGCTACTCGTATCACAAGGTAGGTATAGCTGAACCCTTGATTTTCTCACATCATTATCGTCTCTTCCCGGCAGGGATGAACAAGGTACTACTCTTGGGCGCCTCATATGCAACGTGACCCCTCCCTTGGCTTGATTGTATGATGGAAGCACGCCCCTGCAATGAGAGCCCCCTACATAACAAGCACAACGGGCCGCATACCCCAGTCACACCTCATGCATCGTCATCCTTGGCGGCATTTACGTCGATCTGAGTGGGTGCAAAGATAGCTCATCATGCAGCGTTCACTAATTTTCCTGCAAAGCTCGTTCGCTGTCCCAACCCTTGTCGCCCCCAAAATCCGGTTAATAGCTCACTGCCCAGGTGTTTGACGGCGCGACCTGTGCAAACAAAAATAACGTTGCCCATAACAAATGAATTCAGCCCCTTATCTCAAATACTTCGCCCCCAACTCTTATATGTACTCAGGTATATCGTTTCGCAGGTAGTCGGTCGTCGATGGTTCCCATCCATCTTGGCCCGTCATGTCGGCCTCTTCGTCGCTGCCCGCGGGCGTGAGCCCTCCTCTCACAACGGATAATCCGAATAACCACAGCGGATTGATTGTGATTCTTGCGTCTTTTTATATTGTTTTGGTCCTTACAGCGCTGGGAGCCCGCACCTACGCTTCCGTTCAGAGGCGCATTATACAACAAGATGATCTACTATTCGGTGCGCTAGTGGTGGGTTTTGCCAAGATTTGAAATATGATTCGTTGCGCTTACTATAGAATAGATAGTCGCGATACTTCAAGCAGCGGTGGTTTTGCTACAAGTCCACTTCGGCTGGGGTGTTCGAGTAGAGGCTGGCGAACCGGTAGACGATCGAATGCTGAAGGTGCGTTTGTCAAACGTGAACGCTATGCGATGCATTTCAATCCCAGCTAATACATCCAAGGCCGGATATGCAGCCGAGATCATATCGATCCTTGTCTTAGGCCTCTCCAAGGTGTCGACGTGTCTATTCTATGAGGCGCTGTTCTCACAAACACAGCGCCATTTCGCGCGCGCAATTCTGGTCGCCGTCGTCATCTGGATGACCATGTCAATAGTATTAATAGCAGTACGCTGCACTCGAAGCCCGTGGGAGGATATCAGCAATGCTCAATGTGGCAGTTTGGTACGGACTCGTGTTAACGAACTGATAGCTGCTCGACTGAGCTAATGCGATTAACAGTTCCCACGATGGCAAGCCATCACAGCGCTCGACATCATCACTGAAGTATTCTTATTTCTATACTCCGGCCTGGCAGTGCACAGAGTCAGAATCACGATGCAAAAGAAGCTCATGGTCTTCCTTGCTCTTGAGAGCCGAGTCCTGTGAGTGCCAACCCATGCCAGGAGATTCAGTTTAGTTCTTCAACCTGACCATCATTCGAACCAGACTCATTCCACTCGCCGCTATCCGTCTACACTTCATGAACGCGCAGATCACCTCCCCAACCCCGATTCTCATCGGCGCCTTCGCAACCGTAACTACGGAGATGTACCTCGCGACCAGCGTACTCTGTCTCGTGAGTGCGTTTCTCAAATCGTTCATCGCAGCCTACGAAGACAGCAACGGTATCTCATACACAGACGGAATGTCGGGATCAAACAAATCACGCAAGGGAACCTCGAATACCGTCACGCAGAGGAGTCGGTCTCGGTCTCGATTTTCCGCGACGGTGGATCGTCTGCGGGGCTGGGAACGAGAGGAGGATCCTATCCTGGGGCCTCCCAGTGCATCGGGCGGGCTGCAAATCTTGAAATCTGTGGAAGTTGATGTGAGCGATGAGCCTATTGAGTTGACGGAAGCTGGGAGGGCGAGGCAATAATGCTGTTGGATCTGGATCTGGATCGGGTTAGACAATGATACGCAAAATAAATAGACTGATACCTTGTAATGACAGATACCTTGAAGAAATGACTAGTAACGACCGTTTTACGCCAGAGACTGAAGACGATTAGGTAGTGGGTCATGGGCATGAATTTCCAGGCTTGTGAAGGAGTCTAAAAATAGTCGGCACAGTGTGGTCTGTTGAAAGTGTGTACATTTTTAAACATGCTCGGCGTTGAGTGTGAGCGGGGGTATATAGTCTATAATACAATTATAAAACAAGTGGGCCTGGTGTAAAATCCAATAGCCATGCAATAAGTAAAAAGTGAAGAATCGAAGGTTGAATCGAAACGAGATCAAGCACTTGACTCGTCGGCCGGAGCCGTCTTCGTGTCCTCCACGGTGACCTGCACCTCGTGGCTGTGCTCCAGTTCAGAGAGCACAATCCAAGTGGGGATGACGGCAAGAAGTGTAATACCGAAGTTCATGCCAATGCTGACGAAGTGGTTGGCGCCACCTTCGCTCTGCATGGCCCATGCGACGGTCTGGCCCAGAGCCTCGAATCCACGCAGGATACCGCAGTGGTAGGATAAAGCCGAGATATCGGTGCTGTATTGACCAATGAGCCAGTACAGGAATTGCTGGAAGGCTTGGCCTCCGAACTGCCAGAAGAAGATGAGAGCGTAGCTCTTGCCGAAACCACCCTTGAACCAATCGAAGGAGGGGGTCTCAGCGGCGTTGTAGAACTGGTTCTGCAGAATGCTTGCCCAGATCCAGGTTCCGGTGAGGATGACGACAATGGAGGCGAAGGCGATCTTGGCACGGGTCTTGATGAAGATGCTTTGACGGTCGAGCAAAGCGGCGAGCATGAAGGAGGAGGCGATTCCGGAGAAGTTGGTGAAGAATGAGGAGAAAGCACGGGACCGGACGGTGAAGTAGTCGGTCAACCAAGTGCTCATAAAGCCGTTGTAAAAGTAGCTGATGAAGAAGGCCGGCAGCAGGAGAAGAACGCGGCGGGTCTTGAAGAGAGAGAGCACGGCTTTGAATTCCTTGCCCCAAGTTTCCTGCTTCTGCACGATGACCAGGGACTTGTCCTTGCGCTGGACCTTCTCCGCGGGGCTGAGGCAAAGCGCGATAGGGAGACCCAGACACATAATGACGATGAAGACGATGTAAGTAGCGGCGCTGACAGTGCCCTTGCCAGAGGTCTCGGCGTTAAGACCCAAGCTGATAGCACCACCAACGATGGGACCAGCAGCCTTGGCGGTCTGCCAGATGGCGAGGTAGAAAGCACGCTCGCTAGGGCTGGGATATCCAATGATGATAGCTGCCTCGGCAGCCCAGAAGAAGCCTGCGGAGATACCGCACAGGGCGGCGCCGAAAAGCATGAACCACGTGGTGGGGTGGTAGCTGTTAGTGTACAGACCGGCTCCGTAGATCGGGTAACCGATCGCACCAATAACGAGACCGTAGCGAAGACCAATGCGGTTGTTGATGGCACCAGCGGCGACACACACCACGGCGAACAATCCGTAAACAAGAGCATTAGCGGCGGAGACAGCGTAGGGCTCGGCGGAGCCACCCGCGCCAAGGTTGTTCAGCGCATCCCACATTCCGGGTGCGGTGAATGACACACCACTGGCAATGGCAATCTGGAAAGGAATGGACCGAACGAATGACCACCGGGACCGGGTAAGGTGGTGGGTTTCATTGGTATGCTCAGAGGTAACCTCTGCTTCGGCGGTTGGAGGGGCCATGATGAGTTTCCTCCTTTGGACACGAGGGTCCTATATATACAAATGAATGATATATGCAAGAAGAGATGAGAGGAAGAAAAAGAAAAGAGTCACTGCTGTTGAAGAATATATCGATTGATAAAAAAAAAGGCATTGTGGGTCTGCAGGATGTCGTGCTCAGTGCCAAGCCTTGCAAAAGCGGCAAAAATGCAAAGTTTGACACATCGCCACGTTGTGCTCGCGTGCCTTCCTTTCTAGGCTCCGTCGCGAACAACCCTAAAATGACATGCTCGGAATGCCTGGATGTTCCTTGATACTCGAACCGCGAGAAACATTGGAGGTTTCAGCATGTCAGCAATATATCTCATGCACGGTCTATGCAGGTCATCCTAGTTTTCATGCAGAAATGGCCCCACTTGAGCTTGCTTTTCGTCGGTCGCGGCTCACGAGGAATGCAATTAGCCCAATGCTGAGGAACTGTCCAACGGTAGTGACCAAGTTCGAGATAAATCCAGCTTGGAAGTACGGTGCAGCAGTAGCTGGGTACTGGAAAATCTGAGTCCAGGCCGCCATTGCTTGTCCAATGGCGTTCATGCTGGCCGTGACGATGGCTCGCTCCTCGGCATCGTTGGCCATAGTAATGGTCGCCCAGCTCATGGTGAGTGGACTGATCGCTAGGGCCAAAAGTTAAATCACCGCTTCGGCTATAATTACCGAGAGATAATCAAGGGCCCAATTTTCACTCACCTCCTTCGAAGCCAGTAATGATGAACCCCACCAGCCGTCCCGTCTCGCCCACATTATAAGCAACCAACAAAATCACACCTACCAAGACGGGGATACTGGTCACCACAGATGGAATCCAGAAATTGTGTAAACGATCCGCCGTAACACCCGCGAGTAGTGCAGCGACGACAGATATTGCCGTCGCGATCGTGGGCAGCGTGTTCACCCGCGAGACCGAGTAGATCTCCGGCTTTGCCTTGAGATAGAGACTGAATGGCGTCGAGTACGGGGTGAAGTTCTGGTCCATGAGAATCCAGTGTACGACAAAGACATACCAATGCCAGCGCCCGAAGACACGCTTGAAGATTGCCCGTGAAACCTTCAGTTCACTCGGAGCCGTTAATCCTTTCAGGCGGCTGTTGGCAATTTCATGTTCCGCCGCGGTCAAAAACCGCGGCTTAGAGCGATGCGGAACATCAGGAAAGACAAAGTAACCACTGATCCAAGTCAATCAAAGAACCAAAAAAAGGAAACAGAAAGGGAAGAGCCTGTTAGCGTCAAACTCACAGAAGGCAAATCGGAATCGTAATAACCGTGCAAATAACAAACAACCACCTTCGTCACATCAGTAACCATCCGGATCTATAAATAGTCGCACATACCTCCACCCGGCCAAACCATGTGTCCCTTCAAGATTCGTATAGGCAGCAGCCTGCAGATATCCAGCAAACATAGTCCCAAGTGGCGAAGCAATGAAGAAGAGCGCAACGCGCCGCGTCACCTCACCAGGCTTGTACCACGAGCCGATAACATAGATGACGCCAGTGAATGAACAAGACTCGCAGATCCCAATGAAAAAGCGCATTGCATATATGGTCTCCAAATTGCGCGCCCACGCACATCCGAACGTAAATAGTCCCCAGCCGACCTCGAGGCTCGGAAGCGCAATGTTGATTCGCGTGCGTGTGAGCCAGTAGCAGGCTGGTATCATCGATGTGCAGTACGAGGCCCAGAATACGGCGGTTATGTAGTTTAGTGTATTACCTGTAAGGTTGAGGTCTTCTTTCATGCCTCTAGTTTGGGTTAGTGTTGTTTGGTGGAATTCGGGGTAGGTGGACTTGCGATACGTAGGCGTTGGTTATGGCTTGTTGGTCGAGGTACTTGGTGAAGAACGAGAGACAGCCGAAGATGAGGATCATGAGGTCGAGTTTGAGGATGAGCTTCTTCTCTGCGTGTGGCATGTCTGTTGGGTACCATTTGACTTTTGTGAGGAATCGTAGCCATAGTCCGTCTTTGGTTGACGGAGATTGGAATGTGAGTTCATGATTCGATATATCGTGGTCGGTCTTTGCATCTACTGCAATTGGGCTCTGCATGGTTTTGTGGAGGCCGTTTCGGTGGATAGCTGGAGGCGAGAGTGACTATCCAGTCTTTTCTAGTCCAGAAAAACTCCATTGCAGAGGTGCTGGTTTTATTCAAGTGCTTGTGCGAAGGTTGGGGTATAATGAAAGATGCGATGATTATCACGCGCGATGGTGTCATCTATACAGACAGTATTCTTATTGCGGAGAAATCACAGATCCCGGAGAGTGACCGAGTCTGACGGCCACGCTAACACCCGGGCAGCTCATCTCGGCAATTGAGATACACATTTTTAGAGAGAAGATAATCATTGGTAGTCCGCAAGCCCTTGAGCCGTCAGAGATGCAAGCCATGGGTCCGAGCCCAAACAAATTACTGAAAAAAAACCGAAGTGAAATGGATTAACATAATGTACCGCTAATGTGTATGTAAAAAAAAGAAACAATGCGTGTCATCACATAATATACATCCTCACTTGACCTCAATCTTGTACTGGGGAACTGAGAAGGTGACATGATCTTCAACGCTGTAAGCCTCAGTTCCGAAGCTCAGACTGCCAAGGTAATCATCGCTAGAGGGGTAGTCATCACCCTCCATGTTGTAGAGGTCGCTGATCAAAGGATAGATATCACCAGTGAACGTTTCGGTAGGGTCTGACATGTACGGGTTGGCGAGCCACGACAACACCATCGTTCCATCGGAATTCGGGTCCTGGAAGAGCGTGCTGGAGAAAGCAAGTTAGCGGGATAGCCTTACTATGTCCCCAAGTCCAACTTACAATTGAGTTCCGTTGATAGTCCTGTTCACTCCGGGCTTGCCCCATCCGTGAGGCTGAGCAGTCACAGAGGACATCCAGAACCACACCATGACCTCGAACTTGGCATTTGATCCGTTCAGGGCCTTTTCTTTATCGGAGTCCAAGAACATATCGATGGCGACGTTGGTAGCAAGGTTAATGTCAGAGAGCGCAGAAACGTCGGTGGTTGCAGCGGTCTTGTTCTTGCCCACTCCATATGTCCAGTTTACATCCACGTTGAGCTCCGTGATATCACTCATCTTCTTAGGCAAGACGTCATCCACCCGGATGTTGGAATAAGCATGCACGGGCGCGTCGTTGGGACCTTGATCGAATTGCCAGGTGACTGAGAACTCGGGAGCAGTGTTGGTAGGGTATGTTTCGTTGTTCCAGTATGTGACCTAGATTGGAGTCCCGTTAGCTTATGAAATCTTCGACAAGTTGGAGAGAAGAGAGATTTTGGCATACATCCATACATAAGTCGCCCTTGGTTGAGTCGGTCACACCCCACTGGTTGGGGTTCACTATCTCAGTCAGTACTCTGTATTCAGTGGTTTGTCGCAGAGAGGGTCGACTCACGGGTGTATTGCTCCGTCTTCGAGGGAGGAATGATTCCGTATGAAAGGTCACATTTACTGTGAACGGTGATGCCATTGTCGTGAGGCGTTGAGCCGCTGCCGCCGCCAGTGCCAGAGCCAACGCCCGAGCCACTGCCGTCGTCGGTGCCTCCGGTGAAAAGAGGCTTCTGTCCTGTGGCCGCACGGTGGGCATCAATGCCCATGAGGGCTCCTACGCTGCCCCCGACGGGGATGGCCACCAGGACCGCGTTCACCAGAAAACCGATTCCAACAACCATGGCCAAAAAAAGCAACAGCAAAAATTCCGTGGGATATGGAGAAGGAGGATAGCAAGAATTCTGTAGCAAAGCAGAGAAGATCCCAGAGCGAGGCGAATGGAAAAAAGGAAGCGAACCAAGATTCACATGGGAGATCAGCAAATGGGATCAAAGAATCGAGGCGACAAAACTCGGGTGGCTATCACAGCGGATAGCGATAAGTGGCAGGGACCGACCGGGGTGGGTGCGATTGATGCATCTGGTTAGAAGTGTTTAAGACGATCGGGACTAAGAGTGGCCCAAGGAAGGGTAAGAGTGGAGTGAGCAGACAAGCCTGGCTAAGCCCCCGGTGCATGCATGCATATTGTATTGTAACAAAGACCGAGAGGGCCGAGAGGTGGTAAAAAAGGTACCAGCTCAGGTACCGAAATGTAACCCTATCATTCGTCATTCAAGTGGGGAGGGGGTATTTGTTTGGTTGGTTTGGTTGGTTTGGAGTGTTTGGAGTGTTTGGACTAGGAAATGATTGGTCACCAGCCACTCTGGCCGGACCTGACTCAGATTGCTGACTCACTAGCGTGACATTTTAGATGAACTCCCCTGGTCCCTCCAGGGCTTGTCCGGGAAGAGATGAATAGCGATGGAAATATTACGGTAAATACCAAACACAAAAATTCCAACATAAAATTCCATAAAATTCAGATGATACCGTAAATTACCAGGTACCGCAAGCGGAGGGAACAGGCTGTACAGAGTGTAAACCTCGGGGAAACCAGCAGAGCAAAAATCCGGAAAATCAGAGACATCCAGCCGTTGGACCCAGACCCCGACATTGGCAAATCCTGCCTAGCTCCAATGAAAAAAATTAAGAAAGCCAGTGAAAAATGGCTAATTAATGCTATTTTTGTTAGTGCATCACAGCGCCACCTAATGCGGCCAACCTCTTGGCGCACTAGTCTCAGGGCTTAATCATTTTTCTATAGGATCGTCGTATGCCCCATTTACCATACGCAGTACTGCGATAAGAATATTCCATGTCCGTTTCGCTCATTCTTCCTTTTTAACCTTCACATACCAGCTCGCCGAGCTGATCACCTTCGTTTTGGCTTCCATTCCCCTCGAACATTCCGATTATCTTCGAGATGGATCGACGTCAGCCTCACGATGAGGACGAGAAGGTCGAGTTGAACACTTATCGCTACCAGTCCAACAACGTCAGCTTCGATCAAGAGCCCTTCGCACCCTCACCCATCTCCCCGAGAGCCCTCACCCCCGTCAGACCTGGCCATTTCCCTACCGATGAATATGGTCAGCCGGTGTGGCTGCAGCCCACAGCGCGGATGTCCGGCCACTCCGACTCCATTAATGGCTCTCCGTGGAATACCCAAACGCCCTACGATTCCCGATCGGGTTCACCAACTCTGGTAAATCACGTCCTCTCCAACTCCAATTTTCTTCTTTGTGTTCGTGTGGCTGTGCAGATCCTAACCATTTCGAACAGTACCAGGGTGGTGTGCAAGAAAGTCACCAGAGTCTCGCCCCGTTGGTAACGGCGCCGCCATCGCCCGGATTTGCCAAGGACTGGGTCAAGTCTGGATCTATTGCCCGAATCCACGACCGAGACGATGTGGAAATTTGGAAAGGATGGAAGCGTTGGGTCTTCTTCCTCGTGCCCTTCCTGACTCTGGCAAACACGGGTATCTACTTGTTCTACCTGGGCCTGCGCATTGCGTGCATCATTATGGCGCAAAATGTGGCCGGGGTATCCTACGCCGGAGCGTGGGTGTTTGTCGCTATCGAAATCACCGTCGCTATCCCCTCTCTCATGCACAACTGCTGGACCATGATGGCCCTGAAGAAGCGCGGCCGAGCCAAGCTGCGACTCACCGGAAACGAATGCCCAACCGTGGATGTCTTCATCACCTGTTGCGGAGAAGAAGACGAGGTTGTGATGGACACTGTTCGCGGTGCCTGCGACCAGGACTACCCGCGCGACTCTATGCGAGTGATCATCCTGGACGACGCCAGGTCCAAGACACTCGAAGACGCCTGCAACCAGCTCGCTGCGGTTCACCCCAACATCATCTACATGGCCCGTGAAAAGATCCCTGGCAAGCCCCACCACTTCAAGGCGGGTAACCTGAACTACGGTCTGGAACAGACGACCCTCCTTCCCGGAGGCGCCGGTCAGTTCATGGCTGCGCTGGACGCTGATATGGTAAATAATACGCAGCTCATATTAAAATTTTACACCCGACTGACACCCTGCAGATTCCCGAGCAAGACTGGCTCCGTGCGATCCTTCCCCACTTGTTGGTGGATCCCAAGATGGCCCTTGCATGCCCGCCTCAGCTGTTTTACAACACCCCTGCATCCGACCCCCTCGCCCAAAGTTTAGATTTCTTCGTGCATGTTATTGAGCCGATCAAGGACGCCCTCGGCGTCGCCTGGTGTACCGGTTCTGGATACGTTGTCCGCCGCGAGGCCCTCGAAGAGATCGGCAACTTCCCGCTTGGCTCTTTGGCGGAAGATGTCGCTACCTCCACTCTCATGCTTGGCAGAGGATGGAGGACTGCATACGTCCACGAACCTCTTCAATTCGGTACCGTCCCGGAGGACTTCGGTGGACATCTCAAACAACGTACACGATGGGCCATTGGAACCGTCGATACCGCCGCCAAGCTCAAGTTCTGTCTCTACGGAGATGCCGTTCGAAAGATGACCTTTGCCCAGCGATTCTCCGGTTTCCTCTATGCTACTCTTAGTGTGTACACTCTGTTGCTCACTGCGTCCCTCTTCGCCATTCCTATCATTCTGCTGTGGGGCAAGCGCCTCGTCGCCTTCGCTACCGAGGAGCAACTCCGCTGGTTGATCTGGTCTTGTTTCGCTGCGACTGTTTCCAACCGTCTCTGTGAGATGGCCCTGTTCATTCCTGCCGGCTACCACACCGGTCAGCGAGGCTCGCGCTACCAGCTCTGGATGTCGCCCTACATTGCGCTCTGCATTGTGCGCTCGTTCCTCCTCCCCACCTGGCTGGGTGGCCAAACCCAGGCCTTCAAGCCCACTGGATCCCTCGGCTCTACCCTGAACGAGCGTGACCCCAAAAAGTCTAAGAACATGTTTGTTCGTCTCCGCGTCATTCTATTCAACTACATGGCCAGTTTCCACCTTGCTTTCGTCTACGTTACACTCATCGCGGTCGTTATCTCATCTTACCGCTGCTTTGCCCAGAACTCTGGCTTCAGAGACATTATCCTGTGTCTGATCACCCACGCGTTCTGGCCTCCACTTACCTTCCTCTTCATCTGCTCCTCGTTGTGGACCCCAGTCTCCTACGCGATCCACCCTCCCTCCATGCCGGATCGCGAGGATCTGCTCACGCGTGACCCCAAAACCGGCGTCGCGCATCCCACCAACAAAAGCAAGAAGATCGCCTTTGGTGGCCAGGCCGCCTGGTTCGAGATCCAGTACATGGTTGCGACTGTGGCAACCATTTTGGTCTTCATTTACTCCTTCATGTTCTGATTTTTGCCCACTAATTCGGCCTGGCTTTTTCGAAATCCATGTATAGCTCACGTGCCACATGCTCACAATCTACACTTTTTTAGGCTCGGTCCTTACCTTGTTTCTTCATATATTGCTCCATGTATTTAGCTAACTACACTCATCGGGCGTCGGCTTTTGTCCTTGTTTCTCGGAGTTACCCTATATTATGCATCTGATACAAATATATCCAAAGTTCGGTATACATTGATTCTACTACACATACTTCACAGAGAACGGAGATTAGCAAACTCTACTTTGAAGGGTTATATGACCTGTCATTGAGGCAGTGTAACTCGTACGCGTCTGTAATATCCCGGTATCCTCTCCAACCCATCTGGACCAATCACCTGCTCCGTGCGTGATCGGCATTGAATCTCCAGGCCGCGTTGCCCGGGTTATGACCTGTATGGCGTGAGGTGCATGTCGGATGTTTATTCAAAACTCATTTACGATTCATTACCAAGGGTTAGTTTGGTTATTTTTGTATGCGAGCTCATATACCCCATCGGGTCAAGGGATTGCCGTGGCTGAGATGATCTCTTGTTTATTTTCATCTATTGTCCCGCCTAGCGACTTGATCGTCCCTGCGTTCACAACAACTAGTTTATGTACCTGCCACTTGTTCCTTATCGCCAACCCGTCTTTCCCATTGTCACCGCTGTTTTGATGACGACTCTCGAGTCTCATGTCACAAAGCTTGCGCGAACAAAGCTTCTTGGCGTTCACCGCTGGAGCGGACGAGGATCACTCGGTGTCAGAGCGTCGGCGAGGGTGTCGTTGAGATTATGGGAAAGTATAAGATATGCGCGCAGTCAGATGGCTGTGTTTCTAAAAATGGTCGGGCTGGCGATTAGGCATGGACGCCGATATTGCCGATGCCAAACTAATAATTGGCAGATAACGGCTTCTTCTCTGCGCGGTTATCCTGACACAACCTTGGCCGAGATAAGGATATGACGAGCCAAGGAAAAGTCTGACTGAAAATGTTGTGATCCTAAGCTCTCTACTCCCTCCTTAACTGCTATATATTCTGCGATCCATCACCTGGACACAGAAAGCACTTCCCCCCTCACATGTTTGGGATACCACGAAAGTATACGTAGTTTGGGTAATGAGCCGCGGCAAAACACTCACAGGCGTCAGCAAGCTTGGAAGACGAGGACAGGGCTTGGGCAATTCTGGAGGTAGCCATCATAGTTCAGGAGTTTTCAGGTCTTTAAATGGCAACTTGGTATTTCCTGGTATCTTTGTTTACAAATTTTCGAACCTTTGGAATCGATAACCTTGAAACAGCCCTGGAGTAGATTTGGGAGTAAGCTAAGTAGAATGCCATCAACTGATCCATCCACGACAACGATAAAGATGCTCCAACCTTGGAAGTTTCCAAGTTTGGTGCTATACTGTTAATCTTGAGATAAAGTAGCCATGCAAAAGTTGCAAATTTTCACCATAGAGGGTGATATTTTGCGAGATAAAAATAAAGAACGACCCGAAAAACGGCTGCAATCAAAGTGGAAAGTGGGCCCTAGACCGTTGTCACGAGAAACGAACTGCGGCTTCGAAAATGATGAAATGCATCTTCCCTCGAATGTGTTCTGCTAACCGATCAATCACATCGCGTTGAACGAACACCCACCGAGTGGCCTTTCTCCCAGACAGCAATCGCATAACGTTGTCCTCAGTGATATGACTTTGGATGTTTTCTCTGCGGATGCGGACTAGCTGTGTGCTGAGGGTAGAACAGATGGGGCCCCTGACAATATCAGCTTGCCCAGATCGCCAGAGGTGGTCGAATTTCGGGTGAGGGGTAGCCTGTCTCCTGCAGGTCCAGATGTACTCTTTCCAGTTGGGAGAATACCATAGATCCTCCATTCGGAGGCTGTTGATGAATGGTCGCGGAACCTGAATGTGAATAATGCAGGTATCGGCTGCAGGGCTTCTCCTTTCTGCAAATTTGCGGTACTCTTCAGCCGTTTCAATTTCGGGGGTCCAGTATTGCGCATTAAAATCGAAATTGAAGTCTCCGCCCGGGTATGTGCTGAGTGGTCTTAGGTTGACTGTTCCATCACTCTCAATGATATCACCCGCTGGCCGTAATTCATCATATGCCTTGCCCTTGTATAAAGAAACGTGATCGGCGAGGATATTGGCATCAGGCTGAACCATCACATATGTGTCTGGGAAATGGAAATCTTGGGGTGTCATGTTGATCGTTGCGGTCACTGGTTGCTGCTCAGATGGGTCTTGATCTTCTCGGCTCGGCTCATGCCTGGGCCGCTTATGTTTCTTTTTATGAGCTATGCGCTTGTTTGCATGACTTTGTAGCAGTTGCTGTTGACGAAGAAGAGCGGCATAGTTGGTTTCAACGGTATCTTGTGCCCAGTAAGTGAGGGTCTGGGTACCGAAGATGTGTGAGAATCTCGGGTCCGTGATTGCTTCTTGAATTTGGCGAGTAAGACCAACATCAGCGAGCGCCTCCTGATGGCTCATGTTATCGTATTGTCGTCGGCTAAGAGAGGCGAGATGTGCAGTGACATATGCCATTAGGTCATCAGGATTTTGGCTTGGACTTGGGCGGCCGCAATATCGGTCATAGATCAGTCTGGCAACATCCGGTACGAACCCAATATACTCAAGCACCTCGACACTTTCTTCTGCCATTGGGATGTCGAAGGATCGGATGACATTGGGCTGGAAACCATGGGTGGCAAGAGACGCAGAAGACGACGACGACGAGGTGGATGAGCTTGACACAGATCTTGGTGCACTGAATGCAGCGGAAACTTTTCTTTTACCACTGGCGTTTGTGGATGCATTCGGCTGAGGCTCGGGAAGGAGGATTGCAACCTCTTCAAGGCATCGTATCTGTTCTAGTGTGAAAACACCAGGACCGGATGGGAGATCTGGATGATGTTCGGGAATGGCTTGGAGGGACATGGTAGGTAAGTTTGAAGAAGATAAATCGAATATAATGAGATTCAAAGACGTGAGACTGAAACTTGGAATGAATGAAGAAGAAGAATAGGATGTAATGTTCAATGCTATCCTTTAAATATAGTGTCGGAACTGCAACCTTGGAACACCACTAACCAATAACATGAATATTAAGAACTCTGTTCTGTCATTGTGTATCTTCGCTGGTAATTTATATGATAAAATACATGACTAAGCCACACAGCCGTGGACATCTCAGGATGTGGGTCGTACGTGATACCAAATTGTTACCAACATATAGAATGTAGTGCTAGGAGGCATGCAGAGGTCTGCAGCTATTGCCTCGGGCTGCAAAGGAGGGGCAGTTGTTTGACAGATTGCTTTGCTGTGTTTACTGTTTGTCTTGAGGAAGCAGATCTATAAAGAAGCTCAGTAGTAAGAGCTTCTTCTTCTTCCTCTCTCTCTCTCCAATGAATAGTATTTCTGTGTTTTGGACCTTGGTTTTCTCAAGTCTTGCCATCGATTACATAGAAATAAAGTTGCAGAAAATTCCTGATTAGGCTTAGTAGGTAAAAAAACACTTTGAGAAGACCAACTGGAAAAATTACTGAAAATACTGCCGGCCGACTAGTATTCTTGTTTTTTTGCTACATCTACAGGGTATAAATACCCTACTATTTCATAGATTATTCATCTCTCTCTCCTTCTAAGTTAGTGCATAATTAATTTCGACGATGCAACTTGGGTCCTAATTTGCACGAACCTCAAATCAAAACAGTGTAATCCAACAGCATCGACCTGGCAAACATAGGAAATATAACAAGATAACTAGCGGGTGTCTTGTCAGTTCTAGAGACTTTTATCCAGGTCTGCAATATGAAGCCGGAACACTGAGGGGCAGCGAATAGAATACGGCCTTTTGGTTTTCTCATCAAGTCTGAATAGGTCAACAAACCGGGATGCCACGTCTTCGCTTCAATAGATTAGCTCTTCTGATTTTATCGATTACTATAACTCGATTGAAGGCTTTTAAGTCCTGCAACAGGAAGAAGCATAGTCGGACAAGCTAGGGCCAGGGGGCAAAATGATGCCTATAAGTCAGAGTGGAATGACACAGACTGAAAACTGGTACGCGAGGTTCTCGATTATCGTGGCATGACGGATAATATATAGTCACATTAGCCACAGGCCCCCCTGCAAATTCTCGCGCTCCCACTGGTAAAATTGCGAGAGTCACTTACATATTTCCATTTAGGCCTCGGCCATATATAATAAACTCAGAGCTTAGGATTATGCAGGAAACGGTCCTGCAACTCCCGTCGAATAGGGGATCTTGAATATCGACCAGGTTGTCGGTTTTCTTTGTGGCATCAGACAATCCGCATAATAGTTAGGCCTTTGCTCTTGCTGAGGGGCTGAGAAGAGACAGACCCAGGATACTGAAGGCTGCTGAACTTATGAGCAGAATTCATGAGACCTTGAGTAGAAATGCTTGAAACTTGGATATATTCACTCTAGGAGGGATCAGTGTTTCTTTTATATACTTTGACTCTCAGCGTTAGCACTCACGGCTCTCGCGAGTGGGTACCGGCACTTAAGCCCCTAGGATCTATATCATCTCACCAATCACATCGTGGTGGCACGAAATGTCTGAGAGCTCCTAGGAAGTCCTATCAGACTTTAGCTAGAATGAGGTATTTTCTGATTGCTAGTTAAAATATGTTAGGCAAATGAGGGGCCGCAAATTTCGTCATAGGCGGCTAGATCATACAGTAGGCATGATCGATGGGTCTAGAATATTTTTGCGGATGTCCATCGCTAGAGCTGAAGTCGTATTCCTAGGAGCAAGCGGCAGGGAGCAAGAGCGATAGTCCGTTAAAAAATCAACCAAAAAAAAATCAGAATAAAACACTGAAGTGGATTTACAAACCATCCAACTGGGGTTTTCTGAGATATTCCTAGATATTGTAGAACCAAAAATGGAGGGTTGGGTATTTTCCGCAACTATGTAGAGCTCGGCGAGGTTGAATAGTGGCATAGGCGCAGAATAGTAAAGCCAATAATGTGACCCCACTGTGCATTTGCCTTCCAGGTGGAGGCGTAACAACCAGGATCGACCGCCAAATTGATGACACCAGCCTTTCGTTGAGGGGACAACGGTCAAGAGTGCCGAGTGAACGACTGCATTTGGATGGGGCTAGCGTGGTGCATTTTATTGAGGTGAGCTGCTGACTTAGCTGCTCCCTGTGCTTTCCAAGGTTGCTCCGGTGAGCAAGTGGGAATTGTTACAGACACCACACGCTTTACTAACCTATGTGGTGCGGCTAGTAAACCGTGTGGTGTCTGTAACAATTCCCTGAGCAAGTCTTGAGCTTCTGTAATAATCAGGCGATGCTCAGTTCTACTCAGTGAGCAAAAAGCGGCAAAGCCTGAGCACTAAAACGGAAAGGGATAGCCAAGAAGTGGCAGAGGAAATCAAGTATGTAGGTGCCAAGTAATATTTCCAAGGAGGTAGGTGGGCTCCAATGGTTAATTGCAAGAAAAGTACCTAGATATCGCCATTCAATGGCTTCAGGTCCCCATCTATTAGAGTGGGCGTCTAGGAGGCCACCTCGATAGCGGTAACAAGGTATTTCCCACGTTGGCGCTCGAGTTTGATAGATCATCGAGACAAAGAACTCATTTTTGTGATGATTGGTTGAATTGTATACTGATGATTCCCCAGGTGTTCTGTTGAATAGAATATGTTTTCGGGGTTCAATCTGCGGATCGTAGTGGTCTACAAACTTTTGATCTGGGAGACAGCAGTCACATTTCCAGTTCTTTTAATCCCCTGAGATGTTGAACTTATAAGGTGACATTCCAGAATCTATATGAGCATCCGAATGGCGATTCTAGCGCTACCTATACATCGCCGATATCTCCCGCTTTCTCCGCAATTCGGCCTTTGAGACTAAGCTTGCGAAAATGATATAATGTGCTTTTACTTCCATATCCAGTACCAATGCTTCTTATAGAGTGCTCTGTCACGTCTGGGCCGTTATACATCGGAATCCACAACTGCAGTCCCTCAATGTCTCCTCAGAAATCTAACAAAACCCTGGTGGCTAGATAGTTACTACTATATATTCTAAGGTTTTCAGATGAGAGTTTCAAGTATAGATGAATTCAAACTTAAACAATTGTGATATCAAATAATGTTATCATGGAGTGCTCATAGGTCAGAATTATCACTTGGGCAGCATCAAACAAAGAGCATCCATGCATCAGGCGATCAACCAAACCAAAGAGATCAACAATCGCCCTTTGATTAGATTCCTGGAATCCTCTACGAATTGGGAGATAGATAACCAAAGAGATAAGCATGTGAAATTGGAATACAGACTTGCAGCTTGCAGTGGTAACCTTCCAACCGTGTTCCAGTCAATGCCAAGACTCGCTAGCTTGCATTGGGAATGCATCTCCATGATGCGAACGCCCAGGACGGTGACATTTGCAACATCTCTCCCCTGATCACCCCCATGACTCCGGAAGGGACAGGGGTCGCCAAAAATTGACTGTCGTCATTGGAGGCTACTACCGAGCACTAAGTCTTGTTCGGAGGACTATGATGCAGTGCACTCCACCCACCCCGGATTATAACCGCCGACAGGCTGGGGAATGATAAGGATTTCCCTTTACGGTATCTCTAAACAGCGTGGGCCGGAGCAGCCGAACCGGGGACCGAACTACATCTCGGCGCTCTGGATCGTGATGGAACCTGGGGAGAGCCAATCGTGGAGGGGCACCGGATTCGTTCCGCTGCCCGCCTTGCCACACCTCGAGCTCGGGCTGAATATCTTTTGTTTCACGGCAGTGCGGATGTGCTGGACTTTAAGCCATCCGGTCCGGTTGGGAATCTACCGGTCACCTGATCGGTTGCTTGATATACCTCCCGCCACGAATTGGCCAGGAATTGGCCACCTGATAGCCATGAGCTTCCAAACATGTCATTCGTCTCGGATCTGACTCGTCGTGGACCGAAACGTTCTTCGGATTGGGTTTGGCCCACCGAAAGCCGTGTCGAAGAGGGTGGTGAGGCTGGTATCGTCATGCCTATATAGATGGCCAGATATCTGCATCTTCAAAGGTATCCATCAGCATCTCCACAGATCAAACAAAGATCAGCTTCAATCTTCTCTACTCCGAATTACGAAGACTTGTCTTTGAATCCATCACAATGTCCTTCTTGAGGAATTACTTCGGCACCACTGCCCCGGCCCCAGAGCCTACCCCAGCAAAGGAGGGCAAGACTCCCGTCCGAGCTCTTCCTGCTTCCTGGTACACTTCTCAGGCCATGTACGAGCTGGAGCAGCGTTCTATCTTCGGACGCAAGTGGCTTCTTACTACCCACAAGGCCCGCGTCCCCAACCCCGGCGACTGTGTCAAGTATGACGCTGCCGGCTATGAATTCCTCGTCGCCCGCGATATGCAAGGAAACGTCAGTGCCTTCCATGCTAGTGACCTCCTCCCCGCCCATACCCACATCGACCTCAATGGATTTGTGTGGGTCAACATGGACGCTGGCGAAACACCAGAGGTCGCCTGGAAGGACGACTTCGAAGGTGTCGACGAGCAGCCCCGATTCCAGTTCTACAACTTCGATGAGTACAACTTCGACCACACCTGGGATATGGAGGGAGACTTCAACTGGAAGATTCTCGCCGACAACTACAACGAATGCTACCACTGCCTTGTTGCCCACCCCGACATCCCCACAATCGCCGATCTCAACTCCTATTACGTCAAGACCAAGGACGGCCACATCCAGCACTACGGTGCCGCCCGTCAGGACCAGATCGACAAGGGATTTCGCATCGCAACCACCTACTTCTGGCCCAACGCTTCCTTCAACGTCTCGTGAGTACACCATCCCCCAGCCACACATGAGCACAGCTAACATTCTCCAGCCCCAACTTCTTCTTCATGCAGCGCTTCACACCCGTCAGCCCCACGAAATCCGTGATGCGCTACGAAGTCTACCGCCACAAGGATGCCACAGACGAAGCCTTCAACCTCATCAGCGACATGTACAAGCGCATCATGTCCGAGGACAAGGTGCTCTGCATGCTCTCTCAGAAGAACCTCAACGGCGGCGTCTTCGTCAACGGCCAGCTCCACCCCGAGATGGAGTCCGGTCCTCTTCACTTCCAGAAGACCGTCCGAGATGTTGTCGTCGAGCACCACGGGAAGGAAGAGAACATCGGCCACAAGATCTGGCCTGCCCACCGCCGCGTAATCGAAGCGCCTGCTCTCGACGAGAAGGCGACTTCGACCGTTGAGGAAGTCGCTGTGGATGACTTCTCATTCCGCACTGGGGCGGACACATACGCCGAGGCGGATTACTCTATGAACAGCGGGTTCACATCAGCTATCGCTGTCTAGAGCCTCCGGGAGGACTTTATTTCATGACTAATGTGTTACTCTATATGACTTTGCCAGCGACTTTTGCGATTTTGATTTTCTTAGACATTGATTTATTACAGAATGAACATTTACATATTTCTCAATTTTTCACAAATCTCCACCTTAAAATGCGTCTAAAATTGCACTCATAATGATGAAACCTGAGCAAGGTACGCATAGCTTAAAAGCTTTCTCGGAAATCTGTTACTCTTACCTACTGGATTGATTCTCAAGTTCTCAAGTTCAAAGATGGTTGGGGTATCGGAATGATTGGAATGTTGATCACCTGCTACTATCGAAACTGGCAGCGCATTCCATGGCAAACCCAAAGCATCGAGCATACCAACCTTGGGACCAATGACTCAGTTCCACACAGTGAGGCGCACCTCTCATCAAGCTCCCGTCAACACGGGTACTGTTTGTGAACGCCTTGACGCATGAATCAACCTCCTCTTCTGTTGCCACGAAAAATGGGTCATCTTCGACAAGAGCAAACATCACGGGCGCTGAGATATGCGATGCCCACTTCTGTTTCCAAGTAGGAAGCCAAAGAGCCGCAAAATTGGCTACTTCCGAAATGGGATAGACCGCGTTAAGTCGTGCACTCTGCTGTAAAATTTCGGGATCGAAAGTCCCAGGCTTGAACATAACTCGATCTTTTGCGTCCAATGGAAACAGCGCATGATCCTCATCGACAAGTGTGAAAGAAGGTGTACTGTCTTTCATAGCTGAAGATTGCTTGTCGCCCATGCCACTTGCGATCAACCCGCCGAAAGGATATAGTGGTTTTCCATCTTCTGCGTGCAAAGCTGCGGTACCAATTCCCGGAATCACTCCCAGGCTGTGACAGAGCAAGATGATACAATTGCAATCGTTTGGCGAACCGATTTTGCGCCAAAGTTCCGGAAGGATTTGTTGATGAAGCTGGAGCGCACTAAGTTCAAAGAAGTCGGTGCCTTCGGGAATAGGTAGAATGGAGCTTGTCCCACCATAAGAAGGACGGTCGATTGATACAAAAGGAACTCCGAAGGCATCACTTGCGACAGAAGCGGAAGTTCTCGGAGTTGCGTCGAAATATTGATGATCATAGCAACCTCCATGCATAGCGACGATCAAGGGGCGCTTGGCAAGAAGAGGCCCTTGGGATCGTGGTATATGCTTGATACCAGCCACAGTGCCATGGTCGGGGAGCGAATACTGAAATGACTCCATTTTAAGGTTGTGATTTAGATTTTTTTGATCAATATGGTCTCCAAAACAAACTAACAGAAAGCTATAATATTTCACTTATATTCTAAATTTTAGAGATCGTCTTTGAACAGTAAATCCGGTGGTCGGCCTTAAGCTTATCACCGGTCATCATGGCCTCGGGAGAAGGAAAAGATAGAAGCTCCACAATTCTTGAGGTGGATGTGATTTATGAATAAGTGGATCGATGATTTCATCCTTGACAGAGAAAAACCCCTGTCTTTAAAAAACCCTGTTGATAACTCCGAGGGCCCTTTCAAATCACCTGGGCAGCGTCGAGGTTGCGCGATCACTCACGCACAATGGAAGTAGGAACCCGATGATCCATCCGTGGATCTATGGAAGATAACACCGGGCCTCTACTTGCTCAAGATACTATTACTGAGAGCGTCGGATTTGGCAACATTATAGATCTCTCTAACCTTGGAATAAGTATAAGAATGACCCCTACTTGAATCCTGAATCATATTCGGCTTACAGCTCATAGCAAAATCCTAAAGAGTGTAAATGAAATCATCGTTCTCTCGATCTGTGAGATCAAGCCACCTAGAATTGTTAGTAGGTTTCTCGAAAGTCCATATCCTTATTAGAAAGAAACTCACTCTTGTCCTTCAATGTGAACGTAGTCTGCTCGCGAGACAATCTCAGCCTTGCGGCGATTCTCCTTGTTATACCACCACCAAATTACCAGTAGCAAAAAGACACAGATCCCCCAGCACACGATGATGACGATCTCAGCTGAAACATAGCGAGGTGCATCTTGGGGACGGAAGGTCAGCGGGCCTAGGACAGTCAGTATATACGCGTGCCAGATGGTGATGATCGTGAATACCAATGATGTTGCCGGCACAGTATCCAATCAGGTATAACGCAGCAACGGTGGTCTTCTTGGTGTATCCGGCGACATTGGAAGAGATCAATGAGAGGAGGGCCACGAATGCAGTTGGGAATGCTTGTGTCATATAGTACCCAATCAGACGACCAATGTTGTTGTCGAGTGGCAGTGCGACCATGAGAATGACGCCTACTGTGGCCGCAACCAGACCTCCGATACTGGTCAAAATACGTTGCCCAGTCTTGTCACCAATAATGCCATTCAACACGAGAGCGATGACTTCAACCGCACCGGCAGGTGTTCCATATAGGAGACTTTGCTCTGAGGTGTAGCCGAAACTTTTGATCTAATAAATCAATTAGCATATGATCCACTGGCTCAATAATTTCGCTTACAAGTTGACTGAAGAAGTTGGTAATTCCGCCATTGGGTATATTTGCAAGCACGGCGAAGAAGAAGAAAGCCCACGTCATTGGATCGGTGAGAGCTTCCTTAGCTTGGTACAATTTGAAGTGCTTGTTTCCGATACCCTGCTGGTTGACACGGACGCGGGCAATGGCAAGGATTCGGTCTTCCTTCTTCAGCCAGCGTGCATTAAGCTGACTATCCGGGACAACCCATAGGAAGATGAATCCCAGAAGAATTGTCAACAAGCCTGTGAACAGGAAAACAATTTTCCAGGGCGCGATGAGTGACCCATGCTTTTTGGTGCCGACAGCGATGCCGTAGGCAACAAGACCGCCAATGATCTGACCCCAGCCATTGAAACTATACCAGATATTGACGCGCTTGCCTTGTTCATTTCTTGTATACCACTTTGAAATCCCAGTTAGTAAAAAACCCAGACACAAAGGGTCCGAAAAGAACTATTCTCGTACCTGTGAGGTCAATAGAGCAAACCCTGGTGTCACGGCAGCTTCGAAAACTCCCAAGAAAAAGCGAATTGCGATGGCCCCGGAGTAATCTTTGGTGGCGGCAAAACAGCAAAGAATGAGACCCCAAATGAGAATACAGGCGGCAGAGTATTTTCCCAAGGGTAAACGCTGCAGCAGTCGGTTGGTCGGGTACTCCCACGCAAGGTATCCTGAGCGGCATGAGTTAACGATGGAATCTTAAAAGAATCTGGGAAAACCTACCAAAATAGAACAGACTACCAAGCCATTGGTACTGGTCATCAACCAAATTTAGATCTTCCTTGAGACCCATGATACTAGCATAAGATAAGGTAGTTTCTGAGTGTGGTCAGCGTTGAGAAACAATTTCTTGCCTGCATCGCATACTGTCGAGGAAGTTCATCGCGTAGACAAGACACATGATTGGCATGATGTGACAGTCGATAGTCCGTACAAGACGACGGTTGGTCGCTTCATCAAGCTCGATGGCTTCGCCTTGCAGTTCTTCAAAGGCTTTCATCGCTTCATCTGCATCGGGCGTGTGCTTGGCCCCCTTGTAATCGGCCGGCAAAGTCATCTCGATGTCCTGAGCAGTGGAGTTGCCCCGGGCCTCTTCGCTTTGTGCCATGATTGTGCACGAAATAGTGTGTGAGGACTTCAATGGTATGTTCGTAAGGAAACAGAAGACTGAATGATATCATATATATAGTGGGGCGAGTAGTCTGTTATATAGATTTCATACCCTGGACTAGGGGCATTTTTGGGCTTGATAGATAGCGGCTGACTTTGATGATTCCATCAGTAATAGTCTGGGGTAAGAATATGCGTGGAACCGAGGGGATCCGAGTGAATGGGCAGATCGGCAAAGGTTCAAAGGGCTCCCCCCACAACGTGCTTTACTGACCTATAGAAGCTTATCTTATTAGACTTTTTGATGACCAAATTAACTTACGGTCAACCATATTTGAGCCCTTCACTATGCTTCTCTACCAGTCTTATCTGATATTCCCTGCAGTGCGAGTGTGTGAATTTGTGCGTTCCGCTTTTTCTTTCGCCCCTTGCTGGCATCTTGCTCCCACCCCTCCACCGCACATCCGAGGAGGCAATTGTCTCTGAACAGCCAAGTAATTTCCAGGTGCTAAGCATTCCGGGGAATTTTCGAGCCATGTCACCAAATATTACTGGCAAACGTGGCCATCAACTCAAACTAACAGGCTGCAGCGGAGAGAGTCCGCATTAGCCTTGCCTGCCCTATGATCCGATTGGAGACTACGCCCGACTACCCGCATGCGGGATCGGATTCACGTTGGACTGCGTAGCCGAGAGTTCGAAGGAATGCGGGGTGAAGTTGGCTTTCCACGTTCCACGGTGCCAAGCGGCGGTCCATGCGCCCGCTCCGAAGCTTGGCTTTCAGGTCTCCCTCCCTCTACACACGGCCGTCTCTACTCCTGACTTCCCTGGTGGCTGTCAGTTCGCCGCGGGAAATTCATATTTGGTAAAGAGGGGTCTGGTGACTCTCCAATTCTTTACGGATTGAGTAGTGGAGGTCCCGTATCTACATCTCCACACCCATACCCACATGGTCAATGTGTTAGTGTCTCCGCAACCTACCCTTCGCATGAATTCAAGGTCTGTGATAGTCTAGAAGAACCCTGTAAAAGGTTTGAATATATCAGATGTAGAAGATTGCATATATTCAGCAGAAGCAATTCTCGGTAGATTTCAGCATTTGCGAATTTCAAAAAGAGAATTCGCATAGACATGGTTGATTACTTCGTGCCGCACGGATTTATAGATCGGCACGAGAACCTGCCATTTTGGGACCAGCCACCACGTCTCCGGCCCTTCGGAATGTCTCGGAGTTGCCACTAGCTTTCGGCGTTCAACCGGAATTCGAACCCTATCAGCCATAGTGAAGCCGATCTCTTCGGAGTTCGATCGCTATAACGATACCAGATATCGTCTGCAGTCGCACTAAACAAATCTCAACGGTCTCCCAAAATTAAACAAAAACCATCTTCTCTCTTGATCTATTCTAAAACAGACCAACTCACATATAACACCGAATCAGTGCACGCAATGCTGAACCTCCCATCGCCAACATCGCCCACGCTAGAAACACAATGGCCCTGCCCGCTGCCGAACCCCGCGAACTCCGTGAGCTCTAATACAATCCCACCAACCTCCCCGCAACCGAAACAAACACCGGCACCGCAGCCAGTACGTCAAGCTACAACACCAGAGCCTCCAGCCCCTCCATTCCGCAACGTCTCCGCATGCAACAGGTGTCGACTTCGCAAACATCGGTGCGATCAACGCTTGCCGCGCTGTGAATCGTGCGAAAAGGCACAAGTGCGATGCGTTGGATACGACCCCCTCACAAAGCAAGAAGTCCCGCGCAGCTATGTGTCTTTCCTCGAGAACAGAGTCAGCTACCTGACCGAGGTCCTGCTTGACCACGGAATCGATTTCAAGCCTGCTATCGCGTACGACGAGGAAGAGACCCTCCGCATGGAGGCTGCGCGCTCAGGGACCGAGTCGGGAGGAATGAGGGACAACGTCGCGGCCTCGAGACTATCTCTCGTTGAGCAAGCAGAAAGCATCTCTCGCAAGAGAAAGTTGAACCAATTTTCCCAAGACAAGATTCCTGCCAGACAGGTGAAGCGCCTGTCACAGCTGAATGTACTACTCAAAGAGCTGTTTAACGATGGCTGTGCGCATGAATGCTCGCAACGAGAGCGGAAGCCCAGACAAAACCCACCCAGGGTGACTAGACAGCGCCAAGAAGCACCCTTACCCCGGGGTCTCAGATCATCCTGGTCTCCACAAAGCTTCCAATCTATGGATCACAGTGATGGTCGTACCAGCCCTGAGACATCGTCCCCGAGCTCATCCCATGATCAATACCCATACTCCTATCACGATACAAGCCCAAGGCGTGGAATGTCTCTCTTCGGCGCAGCTTCTATTCTCGACTCCGATAATGCGTCTCGGGTATACGAGCCTAGACATCCACCAGATGATGATATCGACTTGGGGGATTTCCAGTTCAATGGCTCGGAGGCGAGGTCATTTAGCGGAGCTGGCTTTTTGGAGTCTGGAAATGCTCCCAAAGCTTTCCGTATTCCAAGCTATCTACCACACAAGACCCAAGAACGTCCTCCACCAGAACCCAAATTTGATATTGCCGCTGATCTTCTTCGCGGACGGAGAGAGAGAAGCCAGAGGATTGAGAAGGAGCGAGGCAATTTTGATTTGCTTGATGAATTTCTTGTTGATTGGGCTGAATGATAATAGCAGTTCATATCGCGGTTAATGTATATAGCTCAATGTAAATATTACTGTTCACTACTTTTGTTTCTCGCCAGTCTATACCCGTGGACCTTGCATGTCAGACACCCATAATGAATTCATTTCCAATACATACAAGCCTTTGGCTTGTCCCGGCTCTCTAGGGCTGATTGTTTGCTTAAAACGTCACATAGCTTGCTGTTGTTGTTTCCATATTACATCAAAACGACCGATATCATGCAGATGAGGAATCTTTAACCACCTGGGCACTCAACTTGGAAATCACCAAAACAACCCGGAACAACGATACCAGCAACAACCTTGGAACCGAAAATTTCGAAAACGAACCCGAGATACCACCAGAGAGCAAGTAGCAAGTGTACCTCGAAATTACTATCTGACTACAAACTGCAGCTATCCCTTTCCAATCAAGCCGTCCAACTATCTCTCCTTGCGCCCGCCACCGCGGCGCAGCCGGTTCCATATCGTCTTTTTCTTCTTTGGAGCTTATTGAAGTAAGTTTCTGAATCGTAAATAGATGAAATGGATAGGCTCACCTGGATTCAGCTTCGGGTCGTACTTGTCCTCGGCCCCTGGAGCCGAGATATGAGGTCTATGTGGTGGGCGTTGGAGTCTGCTTGGTCGCTGCGAGCTCACTGTCTGCGACCCCAGTATGTGCAAATCTATCGGTGGTCCTTTAAGTGTATCTCCTTCCAGTCCAATGAACCTGCCGAATAGTTCGCGCTTCATCAGAAGATCAGGGCTTTTTCCAAACAAGGAACGGTTGTGTAAAGGGTATTTGGATGTCAATTCGTTTTTTTCATCCTGGTCAAAACTCTTGGCGAGCTCATCGAGGGATTGTGAGTCGAGCGCATAAAATTCTTCGAGGTTGCGTGGGAATTTGGCGGGTATATTGCCATCCTGAAGAGACTTGAACGGGTATAGGCGAGTATTAGGGGAACATGTGCCGTCGGACATATTCAGATGTGTATCATGAGCTTTCTCATTTTCGGCTTCTATCTCTTCAATCGGGGTTTGTCGAAGGCTCCGAAGCGCTCCAGTGGCATGAGCCGGATGTAAAGAAGAGCTCGAAGCCATAGCTGTATTCAAGAAAGTTGTTCCAGACAGCAACACGACCTGGGAGGGCTCAAGATGAGTTGCAAACTTTCATATAATGCGGCATAAATCACTGGAAAGATGTTCAAAAAGGGCATCATCCATGGATGGAGTGAACAGGTTCCCATTTATATAATAGTTTCTGCGTTAATACTTCCATAATCAAATTATGCCATAGAATGAGGCGAAAAATCTCCATTACCTGATTCCCAGTACCTGATGCCCATGACCGCTAGCCTCACCTCTCTTGCAACCACTCGTTTCCAAAGTTTTTGTCCCAACATTCCGGGCCACGGCGACTAATTGGATTAACGTACTAGAAACATAGTTGGCAAAACAGCCTGACCTTCCTATACCAGGAGATAATAAGATGTGTTGGCCACGGCCCTTGGAAACCATTGTTGGTGGCTCAGAAGCAGCTCATTTGTATGATCGAATAAGCGCTTTCCAAGGTTTCTTGATGGCCTTTGCACGAAAGCAGATTTGTGACCGCTTCAGACAAGAATACCAGACTGACATATCCTCTAGAGTCTCAAGTTCAAGTAAATCTGAAATCGGGAAGAGCTCGTCTCATTTTTTACTAATCCTGAGGTGTGTCTTAACGAAACAGCTTCCTCAAAGTAAGCTGTGGCTGCTGTGCCCGGGTGAATCCATCGATTCAAGTTGGAATCAAGAGATATTTGGTGATTTAGATCATCTGGGGATACTAATTATTTGATTGTAATCTTTCTATGCAAATTTCCCCTCATTCCACTTCGTAGACCGAGCGATAGTTCTTTGTGCTCAACTCCGTTAGTCCCCTATCGAAAGGACTATCTGAAGCCAACTCCTTGACCCGAGGACTCAAACACCTCGAAGCAGGCTGGGACCAATGATCCCATTCTGAGCCTCCTTGGTTTGAACCCGCTTGATTGAAAGTAGTCAACGCTTCTTCTTTTCTGCGACGTCTTCGTCGACGCCAGCATAAGCAGCCCAATAGACATCCCAATCCGAGCACTCCTGCACCCGCCCCGGCACCTGCACCAATAGCAACTGTCTGAGAATGTGAGAGACCGGTATCTTTATTGGGGGGTTCAGTTTCGGTTGGAGGGCTAGTGGCTGTTGGCTGCGTGGCCTTTTCTCCTGTGGTTGTCGTGGCGGATGTTGTTGTTGGTTTTGTTGATGCGGTTGGTACAGGGGATGTCGATGGTACCGTTGTGGTGGTACCATTTATCGACGTTACGACTGGCGCTACGCCAGCGGTTGCAGTGATCTCAGGATCGGCCATGGAGAACAGATTGGATGAAGCCTTGCTGCAGCAGTCATCTGCTGAACAGCAGTACTTGCTCGAGTTCTTGCCGCATCGCATCACCCATTCACCGCCATCAACACTCTCTGTTTATTATCACGGTCAGATTCGAACTTTGAGATTGTATTTCTGTTTGTTTCGGACTCTTCCTCGTGACTCACCAGCAACGCAATTCTCTGGGCATGCAGGCGATGACCAAGTTTTGTCCGTGCAAGTTCCCCGAATGAACTGCAATTCATTTCCTGTAGAGCCATCCCACCACCCGGCTGGCATACAAACAGAGTTCGAGGTGCAAAGGAACCCGGCTGTACAACATACACTAGCTTCGGCGGTACCATTGCAGGGTACATCGTTTGAGATCGTGCCGTCCGGGGTATAGCACAGTGTAGAGGATGCCAACTCAACATGTTGGATTATAATCAAACATATTGAAAGGAAAATGATGCGACACTGAAAGGAGGACCAGACAGAGACTAGTCCCATCTCATCACATCGAAGTCGATGCTGGAATATAGTATTGGTCAATATTGTAGGTTGGAGACTGGAAACAGGAGACTCAAAACAATAGGCGGCGGGCTATCTTCTTATGTGAGAAGAACTAATGAGGAGAGTAGCCGCGAGGGGCTTGGAGGATGTTTGGGCTGGAAATAGGTGACTAGGGTACGGATGACAGTGGGCTCAACAGCAGGGTGCGAAAAGAGGCGAGTGGACCAGCCTCTAACAGAGAGTCTCCACATGTACTCTAGGACCCATGGTAAATGCTCATCCAGCCGCGGGAAGAAATCCCTACTGGTTAGCATAGAGCGCTAGAGAGTTTTGGGGGCATTTGCTCATTAAACCCGTGTTGTGGCTGTTTTGCCAGTGGGGGAAACAAGAAGTCTATTAATAGGAAGCCCTTAAGCCAAGGAAAGGGGACTTGATTCTTTTCGACACGTATCTTAGCACATGAAGTACGAATATTTCACGGATTGCAAACAGAGCCTCCTCGGGCTGTGTTGTCCTGCGGTATCATCGAAGCGAAGCAAATCCCTCGCTTACCAGAGAGCCCTTGACCATCATTTGATTCTACCTCTAAGCACAATACACTTGGATAAAACATTGAGGCTCGAAAAATAATAACGAACATGGTGGGCGCTGCCTGCAGACCTATTGGTCCACGCTAAGCGCCGCTAAGACAACCTAAATGAAGCTAATGCGCCTTTCTAAGCGCCCCTAATGCACAGCTACAGCCCTCATCACTTCAGCGGCCAATCGTATACTCGACCCTCACCAAGATTAAGGCATGGATCAAAGAACCCTGCATGCGGGCAGATTTGTATTATTAATTCTGAGTAAAAACTAGCACGAATATCAGGTTTCAGCGCCCCGCCGCCGTCGCAGGTCCAGGTACTTAGCCGCATAATCATTAGCCAAGACCGAATCACCTGTGAGATGCATAACGGTCGCCTTCTTGGCCATCATCTCCGTCTGCCCCTTGATGTCCTCGATCTCCTCATAGTGATCATACGCCGAGTCAATATAGCCGAGCGCGCGATTGATGTACTCCTTGCGAGAAGAGCTAGACTTGTTTCCCTGCAAACTCCACAATTCACCCGCCATGCCCATGTTGGCATCCACAAGAAGGGAATATGCCTGCGCAATGAGAGCGTAGTCTTCAGTCTCAAGGGTCTGGGGCATGATACTTTCAACTAGTTCGCCCGTAGCTTCAAACTCCCGTAGACTTAAAAGCACCATTGCCAATGCGCAGACAGCTTCCCAGAGATCTGCAAGTACCTTGGAGCGGTGCGCGATGTTGGCGGCACGCATGGCAAGAGAGAAGCCGCGCTGGGGTTGACCGGATTTGCCGAGAATCTGCGCTTTCAGGCAAAGGAGCTTGATTTGTGAATGGACATCGAAGTTCTCTGGTTGCATGGAATGGGCGGCTTGCTCGACCATTTTCAAAGCGCGACCGTAGTCACCCTGGCGGATTGTGAATTCAATTGTGTTGAATGCAAGCAGGAGACGCATGTCAAAGTCGAGGAGCTGCACTGCTTGCAGTTGGGATAGGATGTGTTCCACAGCAACTTTATCATCTCTGCATATTGTTTAGGGGTGAACGCGCTGGTCACAGTTGGGGGAAGTCTTACCGACAGATCTGTCGCCGTAACTGTAGTATTCCGGAGTAATAGGTCCAGGCATTGTTGTACTTGAAGGCTCGAAGCTTCTCGGGCTCGATTTTGTTCAGCCGTAAGAACGCCTCCTTGTAATTGCCTTTTTGTGCCAGCTGTGATAAGGTGTTAATACATTTTTGCAGATCAGAGCTCAGGCCAGCTAACGTACTATTTGACAATTTTTGAATGTGATTTTGACAAAGTCGTCGTGGGGCTGGCCTTCGGAATAGCATTCGCGGAAGACTTCAGTATTCAGCCATGAAAGATGAGTAGCGCCTGTGACCCCTCAATTAGTATCGCTAAATCAAAGTGGCGTGGAAAGCATACCTATGCGAGCGTACATGGCAGCTTGGAGAAGCATGTATGCACCCGTGGGAGTAGCGAGGCCTTTAGTCACGTTGACATGGGATGCTCGTACGAATGACTCGACGATAGTTGCTAGGCTTTCTCCCTGCTTATTGTTAGTAAAGAGATTGAAAGAGCCAAACAAAAGCTGCATACCTGTTGCATCTCCAATTTAGCTTCGCTCAGTAGCGTTGTACTCATTAGTGACCACATGTCAGTCTCCTTGGACTTGGCTTTGAGGAAAGCGAGACCCTCCTTCTCGTTCCCGAGCATACCACTATTTTGTACTTCCCGCATCTGCTCGGGGAATGCTTTGCCAAAGTGGTACAGCCAGCTCATACAGAAATTCAGACAGTTCATATCGTGAGACTCGCGGGCAATAGCAACAGCCTCTTGGACTGCCGAGATGGCTTCATCAAAGCATTCGAAATCGGCTTGTATGATGGCCAGGTTCAGGAGCGCAAACTGGTAGGCACTCCGGTCGAGATTAGTGTGTATGGTGTAATCAAAGTAGCGGTGGAGATTGTCAAATGCTGAAGTGTAATCCCCGGCCCTCCAAGCATCAAGATATCTGGTACGTTGTTAGTGGTGCGACGTTTCAATAACACCCATCTCGCAACTTACTCTAGGTAGTACATGAGCACTGGAACAGAGGCCTCTGAATTCATGATGTGCCTCAGCTGCTCTCGCATCTCGTCTGGCACTCTGCCGCCCATTCCTGCAAACATTAGTGTGCGATCATGACATAATTGCAGAAATGAAGCTTACTTTGCAGTTCTCCGACTTGAAACTCGATCAGACGCTCCGAGTCCCTGAAGCTCACCTCTTGTTTTCCATCCTCGTCCCCTTCCATACTACCATAAACCACACGTGCCAGGTGACTGTTCGCATCTAGCCCGAGGTCGCCTAGATTGGCATCAATGGCGAATCCATCTGCACCGCGGTGTCTGCGACTCCAGTAAGTGTATGTTGGGAGACGGTACTTGACAAAGCCAGTCCAAAGATTCACGGAATCATGAAATTGCAGCTTCATGTATTCCATGTGAGCTCTCCGCACGAACGCGCCCAGGGGCGAACTCCTAGATAAGCGCATGCGATCCTCTGGCTCTGGGGCAATTCCATGGTCCCTTTCATGAATCAATTCCTCGCGCGACTTGGCCAGGAGCGACGGGATCGTTTCTCCGCAGAATGTCTCTAGCGCATCAAGCGAGTCGATGGCCCAGAGTTTGTCCAAAAATAGATCCCAGAGCGTGCGTCCCGGGCGCGCAGAATCATGACCAGACAAACACTCCTCGAGCTCTGTAATGGTTGGCATGTAATGCTCCTCCCATTGCTTATCGGCCGCATCTAGAGGGAAGATACCCGCCGTCAGGAAAGAAAGGACGTGGATGGCAGAAGAATTCGGCACGACCTCATCAGAGTAGAGCGTCACCAGACACAGGAGGGAGATCCTCCACGGAGTCAAATAACGCGTCATTTTGGGTTCGTTAAGGCTGCCCCATCTTGTTGTGGCGGTCTATCAACAATTCAAGGGCGCGTTGAAGTGATGAATGGTCGACACCTGAGGCTCCCAGGCCCCAAGGCGGCAATGCGGGACCCCCCGCCAACAAAAAAAAGTGACGATGACGCATAGTTGCTTTCTTCAACTCAATTGCATATACAATGGCTCAAGCTTTGACCACTACAGACTTGCAGGGCGCCTTGCCTCTGATTGCCCGAGGCAAGGTCCGCGATCTCTACGAGATCGACGCCAAGACCCTCCTCTTCGTCGCCAGTGATCGCATTTCCGCCTACGATGTGATCATGGAGAATGTGAGACATTCAAGCCAACGCTGTAGCGCGAGCCCAATTCTTTGAACATATAGCTAACCACTATCTAATTACTCTAGGGTATCCCTAACAAGGGAGTCCTTCTCACTCTCTGCACACAAACATGGTTCAAGGCCCTGACTGAAGCCAACCCCGCGCTGCGCACCCACTTCATCACCCTCGATCTCCCTCCCCAGATCCCCGAGTCCCTGCGCCCGGTGCTGCAGAACCGCAGCATGCAAGTGCGCAAGCTGCGCATTCTCCCCATCGAGGCAATCGTTCGCGGATACATCACCGGTTCCGCCTGGAACGAATACAAGAAGGCCGGCACCGTTCACGGCATCCAGGTCCCCGCCGGTTTGCAGGAGAGCGAGGCCTTCCCCGGCGGCCCTATCTACACCCCCAGCACCAAGGCCGAGCAGGGTGAACACGATGAGAACATTCATCCCGACCAGGGTATGTAGTTTTGCCGCATCTGCAGTGCCACCATCCGTGCAAACAAGCTAACATTAGTTCCCAGCCGTCGCTATTCTCGGTGAGAAGTACGCCGCGATCGTCGCCGAGATGGCCGTTGAGCTCTACAAGACTGCTCACACTTACGCCCTTGAGCGTGGCGTGATCATCGCCGATACCAAGTTCGAGTTCGGAGTTGATGAGGAGACGGGCGAGGTTGTCCTTGCCGATGAGGTTCTGACCCCCGACTCCTCTCGCTTCTGGCCTAAGGACACCTACGCCATTGGTCGCGGTCAGTCTAGCTTTGACAAGCAGTTCCTGCGTGACTGGCTGGTGAGTGAGGGTCTCAAGGGCAAGGAGGGTGTGCGCATGCCCGATGATATTGCCTTGAAGACGGCAGAGAAGTACCAGGAGGCCTGGGAGAAGATCACCGGCGGCAACTCTAACTAGACGATTGGTCCTCTGTAATTCTTTATGATTCAGTGATTCCGGATGAAATGAAAATGACGCCGATGTTTATATTTCTTTACACTTAACAATCTCTCGGAGTGTCCATGCTTTACTTGCGTTCTGGCTCCAGTAGAATCTGACAGTTGCTGCTCGAAAGGCATCCGATGTCATTCTTTTGTACAACTAACCAGATATTATACGCATATACGGTACTCTTCACTCCTCCCATTTCAAGCCCTTCAGACCCTTCTCCTTAGAGTCCTCGTTTTGCTGCTGGGGCTTGCGCTCAGTGGGCTTTTGCTCGATATGCTCGGTCCAGCCAGAGCGAACACCCTCATCAAGAGGAAGTGCATTGTCACCACAGATTCTTCGCTCCTCTTCAATATCCGCCTCACCCATTCCATTTGTCGCCCAGATCTTGTGGATGCGCAGGTCGAACGGCCCATCAACACGATCCGTCAACCCGATGCCAATGCTCTGGACCCGCTGGCGAGTCAGGGAAGTCTGAGGCTCAACGACGAATCCGTAGTTTGTGCGCACGAATGAGCTGAACGGCAGCAAAACAGTCTCCCACCCGTCGGTACCAGATGTTGTGGTGCTAGTGGATGTGGAAATGATCGTCGACTCGGGAGGGAAGTCTGAGAGGGCCGCGGGAAGACCACCGGGATGCGATTCATCCCCTGCGTCGAGAGATTCGACATCGCTGTCAAATGCCTCTGAGGATTCTTGGCGCACGCGATGATGGCGCGTGTATAATCTGTGCTGGTGGATATCGGTCTCGACAACGGCATCGGTCTGCACGTTTACAGTGTACCTCCTGCCATCGGACTTGATGCGCAGTGCGAGGTATGCATAAGGGTCGACATCCCAGTATAGCCGACCGAGAAGCCAAAAGCCTCGGTCTTGATTACGAAACGCGGCATAGCCTGGAAGCACGAAAGTCAGAATTACTATGCTGTAAGGCATCGTGGCGCAGCCAAGCGCTGCTACAGGTCACCCACCAGTTCTTTCAACGCGCCAATTGTCCGGCAGCTTTGTAGAGATGCTACCGTGGAAGCGAGCATGTGAAGGAGTGTTGGAAGACGGGTCCGCGGGCTGGTGGTCAAGGCTGGCAGTACTGAAACCCCCTACTGCACGGTCGGCCATGGTTTTACATCCATTGGTGGTTCCCTCATCTTCAAAGTTAAGGAGGGTGTAAGGCTTGGTCGGAGTGTGGAGGGCCTCGGTGTTCCAAGCTATGACAGTTAGTGTTAAGCTCCCGCAAAGTGTGACGCGTATATCGTACCAATTCTGGACAGTCGACCGAGCTCGTCGGCACTGCGCTTGAAAAAGCCCTGAGAAGCTAGCCGTCGTGTGGGAAACATGTTGTGAAGTGAAGAAAGCAGAGATCTCAGGAGCTTTGAAGCTAGGGAAGGTCGGCCTTCCGAGGTGGCGTGAATTGGGCGATAAGCGATAAGCACTTCATCTTCTCCTGAGCCCTACTTCAACCTCACCTTCGACCCCCAAGAGGTCTTTGCTTCCAAGTACTTGGGCAATATTGCGTCTACCGTGAGCTGTCTGTAGGGCTAGATACTGGCTATTTCAAGGTCTGTACTCGAGTATTTTTTGAATGCGTAGCATGGTGTTCATTATATACGTCATCAGCCCGTGGTATAGTGTCCCAAGGATTGCATCTTGACTCTACATTTTGATATTGGATCTCATTTATAGAACTTCCAAGCCTACTGATATGTCTTACTGATTCAACTTACCCCCCTTGTTTCCCTATTGCCGGTGATTCTCAATATGTCCTGACTCAACCTGTCCTGACGACATGGTGACCACTAGTCCCTTCATACCAAGCGAATACCTAATTTGGAAAATAAACACCGCCTTAACAGGAAAAATCACATTTCAAATGGCTCATCTAGAGCCCGGCTCCGAGAACTCTATCCCTGTGTCAGTCCTATAAATTACATCTGCCCCAAGGCTCAGCGCAGTCCCAACTATACGACTGTATTCAACATGGTTGGGGAAACAGTTCAATGATTGGTTCCAAGGTTCTCCATGGCTTCCAGTAAATCAACTTCCATTTCAATCTACAATGAGTCAAAGCCTGTGGTTTTTTTTGCTTTCTGTTGGATCCCTCTTCCACGGTTCGTGCGTAGAATTCTCTGGTTCCTCGGCCAAGATGCCGGAATGAAGTATAGGATATAACCTCCTAATATCCCCCCCCCACACGGCATCGGCCGCTAGCTTGATGCAATTATAATAACTTGCATCATGGAGACTTTCCACCTTCACTCGCTCATACTCATTCGCTCAGTCGCGCTGGTCAATACATTCCTACCTATACTACACTCGTTGATACTGCTTCGCCAACCGTCCCCAACAGTACAAAGAAACCTTTGAAATCCACAATAGCTAGTTGCAGCCCGCCGTGGTTATATACCAGCAAAATGAACGGCCAAGCTCCACAGAATGGCTCAGCTGCTGCGACTGCAGCAGCTGCTACAAACGAAACGGACAATAACACCCCACAGGACACGACCAGCGAGAATCCCACCGCTGGCAACGGCTCTCACCAGCCGGACGCTGGGGCCTCTGTCACAACCCTCCTAACCCAGATCGCTGGATCTGCTAGTATTCCTAGGCCCCGACCTCAAATGAGGGGCCAACGGATAACGGAGGAGAATGCCCAAAGTTTTTTCGTATCGGATGCTCTTGTTTTTGCTGGAAAGTGCGTACTTCCACCCCCAGGCTCCGATGTATACTGACCAAATAGTCTCGACCGAAACATGGAAGCCCATGAGTTGGCAACCGGCGCCCATCACGCGGTGGACAGGTTTGGGACCTGTCACATTCAGGTCAAATTCTCAAGTCATGATAATATGCCGTTTGGGTTTATCCAGTTTGAGGTGAGTGTGGAAGTGTGGAGGTGTGGGAGGACCATCTCAGCGCTAACAAACACAGACGGCCGAAACAGCCAGAGCCGCGTTGGAGTTCCCAGGAGATATCTACATCTGCGGCCGGAAAGCACGACTGGAGAAGGGTGGTGGCTCCAGTGAGTGACCTCTTTCCCTCTTTTCCTCCTTTCCTTCTTTCCTTTCTAACCTCCTCAGGTATTGCCCACATCCGTTACCACAACGATAATCCCATCACTATCCCAGAAATCGAAGAACTGCTGCACGACCTCGGTCACCTCAGAGAGATTCACATAGTCAAAGACATCGCTGCCACGCACGGTTATATCAACTACGGTAGTGTCAACTTTACGTTCTACGGTGACTTCGCAAACGCAGTCGCAGTAAGTAAATTCCCCAGCTTCTCCACTCTCTACTGACCAAAGATAGGCCCTTCGAACGCACAATAGCGTCTACCTCACCAAAGCACCCAAGAAGGAAAAGAAGAAACCCAAGGGGAAATCGGAGGAATCCATGGACAACAATCGTCCACAACAGTCCCATGGCTGGGGCGCCCCCCCAAACGTCCCCCCAAACGCCCAACTTCGAGGGGGCTATAGGGGAAGGGGAAGAGGCCACTGGGGTGGCAATGGCAATGGCCATGGTAACGGCAACGGCAACGGCAACGGCAACGGCAACGGCAACGGCAACGGCAGCAGCAGCAGCTTCAACGGTGGCAACGGAGTAAACAGAGGCAGAGGTGGTTACCGCAATAGCACCAGCCACAGAAGCTCCTTCTCGAGCCAACACACCAACCAAAGTTACAACGGGCAGAGCTTCCCATCTCCCAACTCCCCCCCTCAACATTACAACGGAAGCAGTCAATACGGCTCCGGCTTCCATGGTGGAAACAACCTCAACCAAGGCTACAATCCCACCCTCTCTCCGCCATTCGGGAACTTCCCTCAGGGTCATGTTGTCAACAGTCCCCCTCAAGGTTTCCCGCAGGGATATCCGCCTGTCGGTGTCTTCCCCAGTGCACCTGTGTTCTTTAACCAAGCAGCTGAAGGCCCCCCCGTCCTTGATTATGCTGGTATGGCAGCTCCTGGGCTTCCTGTGTTTGTGCCAGGTCCATACCCTGCAGGTTCCCTTCCTCCAATGATGGCGCAGCCCCAGGCCACTGTCATGACCACGATGCCTCCGTATACCGTTGGGCTGGATCCATACCGAGCACCACCTCGTCTCAACGAGCCTTTCGTCGTCTCCAGCCAGCCCCAGTATGACACCGACCGCCACAAGGAAATCTACTACTTCCCCGCTAATGACACATCTAGTGGAGCCCCCCAGGTCTGGATCGATCCTACAACTGGTTGCTATGTACACCAGGACTACGGTCCCCATCCTACTCCCCCGGACTATCAACACGGCCAGATGGCAGGGGACCCATCTTACCCAGCAGTGTTCCCTGATGGATCACCATACAATTCCCCTTTCGCTCAGTCTCGATTGCAGTCGGTTGAATCTGAAGATACCGAGAGAGGACGCCGTTATCAGGGTCATCATTCCATGGGCGATGGAGGCTCCGACACCCCTCCAGCCATTCCAACTCGACCGCCAAGTGAGGATAATGTGGCGGACGACGTTACGCAGAGGGCAGGCAGCCCGGGCACTGTGAATCAGCCTACCGAAACCCATGTCGAGCCGACTGAATCACAGAATGAGCCCAATGAGCCTGAGAATGACCCAAAGAATCCTGAGTCAGAGCAGGCTGAGTCTACAGCTCCTGGGTCTACAGCTCCTGAGTCTACCGAAGATTCTAGTTGCACCCAGACGCAGGAGGAGCCCCGAGAGGAGACATTGGTTGAGACCCAGGGTGGTGACACTGAGCACGAAGGGCCCGAGTTTAGTGAGCAGGAGCAGGAGAACTTGAAGCTTGATACCAAGAGCTTGGCAAGCAATGAAACATCCGACGAAACACCTGAGCCCAAGACACCATCAAGCGACAGTGAGCAGCCAGAGGACTCCGCAACTGTCGACACTGCACCTCGGGATATTTTGCCGTCAACAATGGTTGCACAGCCAGCAGCCGAGGCGCAATCTTCGAGCGACCCCGAGACTTCCGAGGAAGCCACTCCTACCAAGCGGGACAAAGGAAAATCTCCTGCCAAGTCCATCGCTATAGCTGACCCTTCCAAGCCCGGGGTTATAGAGACTAGATCCTCGCTCCCCCGACGCAACAAGCCAAAGCACCGCAAGCTCAAGCCTCAGCCAAAGCGCTATCCTAAAACCATTTGTGGCAAGACCATGGAGCAGTATACTCGCGAAGCTTACGCCGAGCGACTGAAGTGGGACCCTGATTTCAAGTTTGAAGACGAAAGCAAGGTGGAAGAAGCAATCGATGAGCTTGAAGAAGAGTATCACCTCAAAGGCAAAGGGCGCCAAGAGACAGACCACAGCTCCCAAGGCGAAGGTGTCGATGATTCCAAGAAATAGGCGAAGTTCAGTTCCAACGACTCTTCCCAGGGCGAGAAGAGAGTGGAGCTTCAGTTTGAGGGCGAAGACGGCGGAGGTGGAAAGGCAGTTATTGAGGAGGAAATGAACACTATGCGCAATCTGTTACGAGGGGAGATCCCCGCATTATCTTTATCTTTTTGCTTTGATCAAATACTTCTATGGCTCGACTTTGCGATTGCTCTTATTCTCTATTTGCAACTGGCCACGAAGACACGGAGGACCAGGAAAAGGACAGTTTTACTTATCGAACAGCTCGAGGGAATTGAAATATCTCCTTTATTTGACTTGTGCATTTCACTTTCATTCCAGCGTAGTGTAATCAACCCTCCACAGGGTGGTGAATACTGAGCTGGTGCTCTGTGTAACTGATCTCATGGATCGAGCTCGGCTTTCTGGCTCTCAGAATGATATTTAACAACCTTGGAACTATTGAGCATGCCCGCATGCCCCGAAGCAATGTGGCATGCAAAAAGGCCTCTCCGCTTTATAGATCTCGATGGGCCCCACCAGCCCTTGATTGGCCGCCTTACCCGATTTACGCCGCATCTCACCAACCTCCCCTCTACAACGCCATGGTCGGCACTGGAGGTCGGAGCAAAGGATGTCGGACCTGCCGACGTCGCAAGGTGAAATGCGGTACGCATGATTCCCACATGACAGGATGTAAGATTCTGACCCCCGCCACTAGATGAAGGAAGACCACTTTGTCATCGTTGTCATAAAGCCGGCTTTGTATGCGACGGTTATGTCGAATTCCTACACTTCATTGATGAGACCAGCCGTCTCAAAAAGAAGGCAGAGCAAAGATTGCCCCCATCAAATTACGGCTCCACGGCATTAGACAATCTCCAGCCAGGGATAGATCAAGCTCCCGATTTCAATTGCAACTTCAACTCCAGTTTCCCATTAACCACCAATCCAGCGTGGGACGAGAATGACATCTTGACCACCTACCTTTTCCGAGGCATCTTTGACTGGAATGAAGATTCTGCATCTGGAAATGCACCAAAATGGGACTCGATACTTCGTCAAGACTCACAGCCGGAACTATCAACAGCCTCGGTGCGTGCACTGAGCATGGTATATTTCGCCAAGATCAACAAGCAATACCAACTCATGCGTAGGGGTGCGAAGCTTTACACCCAAGCGCTCGGAATTTTGCAAACCAAATTACAGTGTCCAGAACAAGCTATTGGAGACGACGTGCTTGTGGCTATCATTTTGCTCGCTACGTATGAGCTGCTATGTCTGACGCACCCTGAAGCTTGGCTATCACATTATAAGGGACTAGCTAAACTGGTGTGTTTGCGAGTGCTTCCGATCTGGTGTTATTCTACGTTGCTGATTCCAAGCAGATGGCTCTGAGAGGGCCATATCGTCACCAGTCTGGCATTGGACTCGCACTAATGCCAACCATCAGGTCATGTATTGTAAGTGAACTCTTTCCTTGATGTTTCTAATAGTATACTAACCCCTACAAAGGCAGTCGGATATATTGTGGAACGGAAGCGATGTTTCCTCGAGGAGCCCTCGTGGAAAACCATCCCCTGGGCCAAACGAGGTCTCGAATCAAAAACGCCATCTGACCTGTTGGATGATATTCTTTGCGATATACCCGGCATCCTCGAGGACCTGAGCACAGCACTGTCATGGAACCCCAATGTTCCTGGTAATACAGAGTTTACAGAATGGTTCATCCCACGAGTTCTATCAACGCTAGAATCCCTATACTCCTGGCGATGGACCTGGGAACTGGAGTTTCCAAACTCAACATTCATCACCACACCCATCGAATTCGACACCCCTACAAAATCCCTTCCCCCAAGTCCCTTCAAATCAATCATATGGTTCAGCAACCCCCATCGCGCAACGGAGCTAATCGTCTACAATGCCATGCGCCTCATCCTCACCCGGTCGCTGGAAATAGCTGGCCTTAGACAAGATCAAAGTCCACCCCAGGCCGTCAACGATCCGCTTCTCCCAATGGAGGGAACTCGAAACGATATAGCGACCGAAATATGTCGAATGGCGGATTACCATCTAAGTTGCTTCCGTCGGAACTCCGGTGCATTCATGCTCGTGTTTCCGTTGAATGTCGCTTATCTACATCTAGATCCCGGGTCTACGGAGATTAGGTCTTGGCTGCAGAGTGTTATGGCGGTCATTGCAGACTTCCATGGACTCGAGATTGGGAGGTTTGAGAATACGCCGAGGAAGATTGATGATGTGCATGGTGGTCTGCAATGAGGCATTTACACACTTATACGCGATGTGCATGCAACGCGGCAGTGTGTCTCCGGGTGCGAATTTCTCAAGTTTGGAAATGACTTGCAAGGTTTAAGCAAGTGATGGATCCATGGACTATCGAAACTCTGGCCCTGGTGGCAAAATGTGAATACAACGTCACGAACATGGTCGTGATCCGTAGCATTCGTTACATCCATGCCTTTCGTGCCATGCCCAGTCATGATGCTTTAGTAACCTTGGGATTACAGGGCAAGACTTGAGTCACAATAGATTCCAAGTGTCCTGGACGATCCATTTTCCGAAGGCCTGTCATAGAAACTCCGAGGTCACCACGATGGACAAAACCTACGTCTTTCCTATTTTAGTTCAGTACTTGCCGCTCCATCCGATCCACATCCACGGATCTTATTGAGCAGAAGAATCCATGGATATGGGTCGGGTGAGAGATCCCGAGTTCCCGAAGTCTTGGGCTGGTCCAGTCTTCAAAGGTTATTGCCGTGGCTAGCACTTGAGATACCTGTGCAGGTCAAGGAGTCATCTTTCATCGCGTATCTCCGGGGCTGCAGACTCTAGAGCGAGGCATTTTTGCAAAACTGAAACCTGGAGTTGAGTCCATTCCACGGGTCTGCGTCAAGAAATAATACCTGATAATTAAAAATGTGATATGTATTCTCGTGACCTCACCTTGTCGCACACACCTGTGCATCTCAATTAATTTTTAAAAAAATGGATCCACTCACCTGGACAAGAACCATGGAAGATAGGTAATAATAAACACGAGTCGAGATCAATACTCTGATATATAATGTGAGTTCATTGGCATCGCAAACCAAAGCATGCAGGGTGCGTGGCTCCATATACGCCGAAAACGAAGTCGAAGCTGGATATATGTACAAAAAGCTTCTTCATGCAAAATTGCTTGCCAAAGAGACCGAGATCAAATAAGAATGCCATAGGGGGATAGTGATGCACGCCAACATAATGAACCCATGAGAAAAAAAAAAAAAATAGACGAAATGAGATGCAAAGTGAAGTAAAGTGAATTCCAAGGACAAAAGCAAAGATAATTCCCCATATGCAATCGCTGGTAGGTAGGAGATGTGGGTCGTGAGATGATGGGATGGCTTGTGAAAATAGAGATGGGATATAGTAGCGCATACTGGACGAAAGCAGAGGGTATTAAGAAGCAAAAAGAGGATGGAAAGGACGAAAGGGGGATATCGGAAAGGTGATCGTCTAGGTCGACGGGCATAAGGGATGAATCACGCTCTCACTCGCCTAGCGTCAAAGTAGCCCAAGTTGACGGCTGTGTCGTTAGCGCCCAGGAAGGGTGCGGCATCCTCCAGCAGTTCCCACGGACGAACGGGATAGGGGCCCAGGACGCGACCGCGATGTTGAAGGCGGAGTCGGTTGGCCATGTTGGTCGAGCCTTCCATGCCATTGGACAAGCCGGAGGCTGCTGCAACAGACTGCTGCGCTGGGGATGGTCCCGGTGCGGAGACTGAAGCGGGCGTTGGAGTCGGGGTTGACCCTGAAGCTGCAGGTGACGGTGCTGAGAGTTGCTGTGGGTTGGTGGAGTATTGGTCTGCCATGGGACCGAGGAGGTAGAGGAAGCGGGTATCATTCTGGATGGGAACGAAGGAAGGGCACTTTTCTCTCAAAAACCGAGCGCATTGATGGCGAACTTCGTCTGGGAAAATATCGATCAGAGAAGCGGCGACATCGAGGGCATGAGTTTGCAAAAGCACTCCCGGACAAGGACGGAAATCTTCAGTCGCATTGAGTCGGGGGAAGTAGTCCGCTGCGGGGTATAGACGCAGTAGATCGCCTGGGAGACGCGAGAGGGCGATGCAGAGGATAGATGTTAAGAGCCTGAGCTGATCGTGTGGGGGATTTATCTTCAGGGCCGTCGGCAGTGGAACGAATGCGGACCGGTGGAGAACGATCATTCTCAACATGGCAGAGAACCAGAAGGCAAGACCACGTTCAAAATCTGATCGCCCCTGGTTGGCGGCGCCTTTGTGTGCAGTTGAAATGTTGTTGTGCATGGAAATGACTTTGTGGAGAAGGAAATCCATCTTTTCAACAAGCACGGATGCAACAGCCGGAGCACCCGAGTCGGGAATGCTGGTCCCAAGCTCCTCGATGATAGTAAGATACAGCCTGGCAGTCTCCAGTGAGCGCAACTTGCCAGGGGTACTGGAGACGTCGCCCATTGATTCTTCGAGTATGGGAATGGAGAAGAACTCTTTCTCAGCACGCTCGCGGATTTGTCGTACGGCATCCGGGCTCATCAGCGCAACGAGGTCAACCCAATGAAGCCTCTGAGAACGGCTGTCTGACACAGCAGTCTTGAACATGGCATCAACAATCTTGGCTCGATCCTCGGTTGCCGAGTCTGCCCCAAAGAGGACTTGAAGCTTCAACTGACAGAATGGCAGCGAGAAATCATCAGTCATGCTGGCGAGTTTTTCTACCTCCGTGAGAACCGATCCGCTGCTCGAATGAGATTCTACACCAAGCAAAATATCAAGGGCCTTTTGGACAATGCCCAAAGCAGCCGGGTGCTTGCCAACTAGCTTTTGCAGACTGTTCTGGGCCGCACACCCGGGATTCCTCACAAGGAGATCGCACAACAGCCTCACCATGGAACCCTCAAGATCAGTCGCAGAGTCATTGGTTTTGCACGATGCAGCATTGCAGACTATTCCCAGCGCTTCATCTGAATTCTTCGTGAGGAACTCGTGCTGTGCCAACTGGAAACGATAAGACACAAGATCGTAATACTTGGTTTCGCCGTCACCGGGCACCAGAAGCTGGACGAGCTCAGCAGGCAAATTTGCTGCGTTGGGAATAGTCGCCGAAGTGCTTAGCCGCTTTGCCAGCGCCAAAAAAGCTCTGATGGTGACACATCCAACGCCGATAAGCGGGGGGAGGATTCGCAACAACGTCGAGCGATCAGACGATCGCAAATGACCGGACACCCAACGCGCAAGAATGCCGTCAAAATGCTTCGGGCTAAATGATCTAAGCTGCGCAAGGTAACGGCAGGTGTCGTTCGCAGACAAGTTGACTTTCGCGCCAGCGGCTTCCAAATGCTTTGCCAGGGCGTTGAAAATGGTATCAAGTGTCGGTTCGTCCATAACATTCCCTGAAAGCAAAAGTTGATCGAGTTTCTCTCGGAAAAGAGGATCAATATCGCCAAAGCTGTCGGGGATATGGTCGGAAACCGGTGAGCATGCAGCCACAATAGATTTGTTTTCCATGCGAGAGAGGTCTTGACGAAGAATCGAGACGGAATTGAGTTCATTCGGAATGCGCAGTCCAAGTTCGATCAATGAGAAGATCAAGTCGAGACTGGAAGTTCCGAGCCTCTTGGCAACAGAATAGGCGTCGATGAGTCTCCGAAACAGATCATTCGTGGCTCCTATCACGCACAGCGAATCAAAATGAGAGTTGGTCGTGTCAGCGACTGAAGCAAGGACTGTGCTATCCTTGCAGCTAGAAGCAAACTTCAAAACATCTGCCAGCATCGATATGTCACCGAAGTTTTCCAGCACCTCGCGGACAATGTAGAATTCAGTTGGGGTAAGCGCAGAGACTGGGAACGTAGCGTCGTTGGTGAAAGCCCTTGTAAGCTGCCTGTCAAAAAGTTAGCAAACATTTTTGAGGAAAAAAACAGTGTTGAATGCTCACTTTGCGGGGCCGTTGTTGTGTTGCGCAACTGCGCGACGAAGCCACTGCCCAACCTCGGCTTTCACAGCCCATGGCAAATTCGAGGGTAGCGAATCGACCTCCAATGTATCATATTTTTCGATGCCAAATATCTCTGGCAACCTATGACTGATGATCGTCTTTGCATTTTGAATGGCTTCTACTTCCTCCGAAGCACGTAGACCTGTACGTGCCAACAGAGTGCTGCGCAAGTTTCCAACATGCTCTGGGAGACGGCCCACAGGAAGCTGCGCTATCAAACCAATATCAATCGGCAAGTCCTCGATCTAACATTTGTCAGCGATGGTTATAATTAGGGTTCTCTGAGTGTTCTCACCTTAAGCTCCTGAGATGGAGATCCATTGGTAACGCCTCTTGCCATAAGCCATTGAAGATACCGCCCAACCGAGAAAGTCTGTGACCTGACGAGCTCGGAAATAACGTGATAAATGGGTTCCATGTCGAGAGCTTGGTTATTCCGCGCCCGCGAGAGAAATGAGAGTATGTGACCATCTGTATCTACACCAACAGATTTCCACTTGCGTAGAAGGCGAGCCGCAATGTAGACCCGTCGGAGACCGTAGCGGAAGTGTGTTGAGAGCCATTCAAGCAGTTTGGAGACTAGCACGCCCTTGTCATCGAATGCATCAAGGTAGGTAAAGATAGATGAGAAATCATGAGTGGGGCGGATGGAGTCGAGAAGTCGGATGATGCGCTGATGTGGAGAGCGTTGGGTGGTTTTGGTGGAGTGTTTTGGTCGTTGCACTCGGGCATTTCGCTCCGAAAGAGTCTGGAACAATGCCTTGTCTGATTCGTTTGTTAAGTCAAGGGAAGATGAAACATGCTGGCTGTATGTCTCCCAAGTCTGAGGCAAGATCATGGAGGATGTGTGGTCGCGAACGAGTTTCCTGATGAATCGAGTAAGGCGGTCGATGAGAGGTTGAAGCTGGGTTAGCTTTGCTTCTGTTGCCTGTTGAATTGTCAGTACGAATTTGACGGGGGATTTGGTGAGAGAATCACGCACCAGTCGAAGCTTCTGGAGTAAGAGCTCGGCTAGTCGACGACCTCTTCGCCTGTAACGCATTATGCTGTTCCAGTAGATTCCAAGCATCAACAGCCAGACCGGGACAGTGCCAATCGAAGCAGCTTCGAAAGACGATAAGAACCACTCAAGGAAATGATCATGATCCAGGAGGTTCTCAAAAAAGAGACGAGCAGTCAACCCAACACTAGAAGCTATGTTAGTATCTCCACGCCCACTTGGGAAGCATCACAAATTCCAAATACATACGCATATGTCATCTTTGCTTTCCAATCGGAGGACTTGGGTGAGCTGAAGACGCCCTCAATAAACTGCTGAACATTTGTTGTCCAATCTCGAACCCACTTCGCCTCCAAGCCGACAGCCAAGGCACCGCTCGTTCCTTTTCGCTTGAAGGCGCGGATCTCATTCGCACCCACGCATTTTCCCAACCATACCGCGCGTGCAACGGGTATCCATTTGCCGAGGCACTGATCCAAAAGAACCTTGCCGCGAATACCGTGGGGAATGGTTCGGCTTAAACGCCGTAACGGGACGGATGGATTGGCGAGGTCTCGAAGCCAAGCCTCGCGCTTATTATCGGTGAGTGTAACTCGGGGTGGTGGTTTAAAGGTGGATGGGGCGTGGACGGTGTTATGCGTTTGGCGCTTCTCTAATGCCGCGGCAAAGACCGACGAGAGCAATTGTAACCCTGTTCGGTGCTTGAGCTGCGCATACAACGCGGGGCGCGCGGTGTTGGATTCATTCTGTGACACCTGCGTGCGGTCGTAGTATCCTTGTTTCGCGGTTTGTTCGTTGAGGACGTCCTCGGGGTGGTTGCCGGACCACGGGGCGAAGTCGGCGGGTTCTGTAACGCGTTAGCTCATACACCTAGATATCTCCCAATAAGCACATACTATTCCCCTTGTACACTGGAGCGACAGCTGGTGTCTCAATGCGGTATGGAGTTGTCTGGACCGCCCCCACTGGCGAGCTCTCCCTCGACTTGATGCGGCCGGGCGGCGCCTCGACCACCACGGGAGTCTTCCATGGCTGGGCGGGAAGCGGCGGCGGGGAAGGAGGTCTCGAGCCGGTCGCGCTGTCGTTCCGATTGTCATTGCCCGGAATATCCGCTACGACCGCCTGAAAGGACCAGAGTGGCCGGCCGCGCCACGAGATAGCCGGCCGCGAGCTTGCGCTGGACGGGGTGGGAGTCGCCTGCGCGGTCTCGGTGCTTGTGGGGAGGATCGGGGTGTTTGCAGAAGGATCCAATCTTGGGCGTTTGGGTGGCGGTTCTCGGTCTTGCGACTCTGGGCCGGCGGTTAGGTCGACGACGGTAGGTGGTCGGGTCGGCTGTTGGGCCATCGTATTCTCCAGCCGTCCGGGGACGCCATTGAAGGTGCGCAGAGGATGACCCCAGGGTTGGCCACCGGCAGAATGGTTCATTTTAGGGTCATGTTGTTGCAAAGAGAGTGAAAGACGAAGTGAGGTGGGTAAAGTTGCACGAAAGAAGCAAGTACACGAGCATGAGATAACGTAAGGGGATCGGCGATCTGGGAGAATATACGGTGTATCCGAACACTCTAATCATATGATAGTGGGCTAATAAACTGGACATTGACTTGTTCTAATACCGGACTGCTTCCCGCAAGTATTTGCCCCTTTTACATCCGAATATCCGATTGCTCTATTTCATTTCATCCGTCGGCTCCCGCATGTCGCGATAACGGACGTCTACAACACAATCTTGGTGACACAGCCTACATGCCCAGACCTCATCACTCGGGTTTGAGCTGTCAGGTAACAATATCGCGATCTGAGCACATTGAGAGAATCCAAGTCCACTACCTTAAAGGTTCTGTGTATTCCACATACACCGTACTGGATAACCGGCCACACATGCGTCTTGGCAGGCAAGTCATAAGTCGCAGCGCATCCAAGTACACCGTTCAGCTGGTGTCTTTCAGGGGTTAGAGGTTGTTGCCCGGGAGAAGAGGTGGATTAGGGTACGAGTAGGGAGTACTTGAACTAGACAGTACCGGCTTTTGCCACAAGAATGTAAATCGCAAAGTACGCATCACCGGACAAGCCGCCTCGAGATTGGTGTAGACTGTGTGACTGTAGCATTCCTATTCCTCCATACCAACCGTTCAGCCGCTCATAAACTACGGACTCCGTACATCGGGGATCATCGACACTGCAGTCAACCAGCCAGCCATGAATAGCGGTCAGCCCCGTGGACAGATTTCAGACGGGTCCCATAGATTCAACGTTAGGCGCTGAAAGACGCTGAGCCGGCATGTTCTGGGTCTGGATCCGGGGCCCGATCATGCTTACTCACCTTCATTACCCGACAGATAGTCACCTTCTGCCCTATATGTCTGCATCTTCACCTTGCTCTCTAGGGTCCCTTCAATGGCGTGAAGGATTAGTGAGGTACCTCGTAAGTATTTCTTATCCAGCCGGTGGGATTGTCCGCGGTGTGAATATGCGAGTCCGGGGATTATATGAGCCGAGGCGAGTCATGAACCTGTATAAGAGGTGGGTCTCTTCACTGATCAACCTTGGAATGCATCGAGTGTGACAGATTACCGTCGCGCTGGCAATCAGGAAGATCTACAAGCTACGAGAATTACGGACTCCATGGGCGTTGTATACTTCCGGTTCTTCATGAAAGCCACTGGCCAACCTGGGATTCTGGATTCTGGATTCTTTGTAGCGGTCTTTGCGTAGTCCTTCGAAGAAGAGCCGGATATTCCGAATGTACACCGGGGTAAGACTGCTCTAGAAGTGACTTGAATCATTCAAAACGAAGCTCGACTCGTCACGGCGCCTATCTAGTTGAGAGGGTCATTGCATAATGAGTCAGCTAAGGCTCAAAGATCGGCTTACATGCGTCATGTCCAGATGATCAAAGCCTGCTAGGACTCAGTATTCGAATATCCGAATTGAATCACCCAAGTCGGGAGATATAACAAAGGACAAATGGGGTAGTACGGAGTGACCAAAAGCGAACTCGGAGGGTTCGTTCGGAGATATTCAATCCGGGGATCTCGACCCGGCCTAGCCTAGACTGGCACCGCCTTAGCGCTGCGGCCACCTTCAGTCTTTCCGCTACAACACCCCCTCACAACAACCATGGCTTCAAAGAAAGATATGCGCAGGGCCGATTTGGGTAAATTGACCTCAGCTTCCTCATTTGGCCAAAAACTAATTCGGAACTCCCCAGCGATCCCCTATGTCGATCCCCCCAAGAGCAGCGGCGATGCCGACATCTCCAGTACGCGAATCCTCAATGGATGGACCAGAACACGAAAGAATACAATGGCTGATTGAGTTCCAACAGGCACAATGTCGAGCACTATGCCCATGGCGGCTGTAAGTTGTGACCTGGCCCAACCCAACACCAACGGCGCTAACCTCTCCACTTAGATGTTCACTCGTAACCGGTGAGTGAAGCCCACATCGCACGCGATTGGACACACTGGTCTATGGCTTTGGAATTGAATTAACGAATGCTCTCTTGCAGCATGATCGGATGGTATGTGCATGGTCGGTGGTCGATGGCATGACTCGTGAGCTGACTCGGGAACAGGGTTTCTTTCGTCTTCTCCCTTCAGTCTTGGTTGGGTGAATCCCCGGATCAGAAGAAGAATGCTTCCACCCCGGCATACATGTCGGTTCTGATGTCCTGTTGGTGTCCCTCTGCCTCGCTATTTGTTTCGGTCCACTAACCTCATTTCGCGGCATAGTGATGGCACTGATTGTTGTATGTATCGGCACCAAAGCCCGGTCAACGTCAACTAACCATAACAGACATACTTCCCTCTCTTCCTACCCCCGACGGCTCCTGGTGGCGTTGCCGCTGGCGCCCCGACACCTTCTCCTTAAACACCTGCTCCTTAAACACCTGTTCGCTCCAACGGCGCCTCTTCTCTATCCGCATACCATAATATCTACGGCCTCAAAATAATCTAAAAAGGATTACTTGTTCGCAAGATCTGGTGCTATATGGTTCTAAGACTCTTCCGTTGCCTATGTTGTACTGAGGTGTACTGAGGTGACGCTGTATCAATATCCAACGCAAAGGTCATTTTGCACCGACTGACAAGGAGCTCTGATTGCTACTGTCTCCCCGCGGCTGTGTACCAACTAGTCTAAATCAGAATTCACTTTCTAAGTACTCGCCACCTAAAGAAGAAGTAGAAGAACATTGGAACATTGAAGTGACAGTCGCTTAGTCACTTAGTCACACACCGCCTTCCCCCACAACGTGACTCTTGTCCTCAAAAGGCTCTGCCGCTGCCGCTCTCTATTTCTTCTACAACCACAGCCTCCACTCCCCTCACAACTCACGCTTCGATCTTTCTACAGAGATATTGAATCTCGCCCTTCGCTCACTTTACCAATACCCATTTTAAACCCCCTTTACTTCGAAAAGGCCGAGTTTATGTCCATCGAAAACCTCAAGTCCTTCGGTGAGTCGCCACTTCCCCTCCTGGGCGCGTTTTGGGCACCCCACATACACGCATATCCACGGCTTCCACCTTTGACGCGGATGAGATTCATATTGGGCGGTTGGAGGGGTTGGATATGTGGAAAACAGTGTTCCCCCGCCTCTGTCTCACCGAGTCTCATCGCGGCGGGGTAGAAATTTGGTACCGGACTGAGGCTGACCCAATACCTCACAGACCCCTTCGCCGAAGCCGACGAAGATACCGGCGAGACCAAACAGGCTCAGAGCTACATTCACATTCGAATTCAGCGTACGTCTTTCTCTTTCTCTATTGTTGTCCGTCGCTTGCCTTGCGGCTCGCCGGCCCTAATAGGGGGGCACATGCTAACCGATATGTTTCACAACAGAGCGCAATGGCCGTAAGACTCTGACTACTGTTCAGGGTCTGCCCAAGAAGTTTGACCAGAAGAAGATTCTGAAGGTCATCAAGAAGCAATTCGGTACGCCTTTTATTCTGTCGATGCGTCTTTGTCCACACAGCTAATTTGTTTCAGCTTGCAATGGCACCATCGTCCCTGACTCTGAGATGGGTGAGGTGATTCAGTTGCAGGGTGACCAGAGAAAGGATCTCCAGGAGTTCCTGACCTCCAAGGACGGTCTCGAGCTCAAGGCCGATACCATCAAGGTGGGTTTCTTTCAGCACCGTATTATCGTCCTTATCTAACTTGTCACAGGTCCACGGTTTCTAAGCCCATCACCAACTTCTTGCCTTGTTCCGGTCCCCTCTTCCCAGTTCACTTTGCCCTGTGAGCGGTGGAGTAGGAAGCTTGCCCATGCAGTGCTCATCAGCCGGCCGTACGCTGTACTGGCGTCCTCGTCGACCAGGTGTCTTGCTTTCTCCACCTACCCCTCAGTGCCTGGCGTGTTAGACCTGGGCCCTTGTCGAAACCCATTGCTACCCCTATGTGCCCCCTGCCGACCGTTCCCGCGTGGTAAGCTAGGTGGGCGGGATTCGACCGATATCTTTCGAGTACGGGATTATGATGGAACGAGGCGTTGGTAGATACCCAATTTCTGCATAGACAGATAACTCTATTTTTTTTTCCTTTTCACGATTGCGTTTTCTATTCTTATCCTTATTCATGAACGTCAATGTTTCTGCCTGCCTTGCTGATTGCTATCGCATTCCCATGGTCATTTCATCAACTTGGCTTCTCGGGGAGAACCAGGTTGATCTGAGGGTGTGCTTTGCTGAACTGTGTTTTCGGTCTCTACCGTCTTGCATTTTTCCTCGTGCTGCCTTATTCATTTGCTATCCCCTGGACTTTGTCTGTTCCTTGGAAACAAGAAATTGAATCGTCTTATCCTACAATATTGATGCATTATTAAAGCCTAAACCATCAGGCGTAGTCTAAGTCACTACAATGGAGACCTGAAAACCAATTTGAACAATATGAAGATAAGATCTATCAAAGATCGCTCCGTAGGGAAACAACAAACAAGAAAAACATCCCTAGACGAGGGGTATAAGTGCTTGAGCCAAGGGAAGAGCCGTCCCAAACCAATTCCAAAAATGCGCAACGATGATGGATCAAAAACGCTTGCCTAGCTTGTCCAGACCATGAAATAATACGATGTTTCCAAGACACCCCGAAAGAAGAATCATCAAAAGCAACAGTGAAGAATAAACACCTCACCCGTCAACTACAGCTCCCCATGCCCGGCACGCTCGTCTGCAATTCGCATGCGCAGGAAAATAGTCGTAGCCCAGTCCCACAACTTGCGAGAGAAGACAAAAACAGGCACTTCTGATTCGTTCTCTCTAGTCAAGTGCAGTTGCAGTAATAGCAATGACATGGTGAGGAAACTGGCAATCAGGACGACTAGTAGAGATGCTGCTGTTTCACGCTTAATCTTGGCGTGGTTTTGAGTGGCATAGTAGAAAAATGTCAACAACTGCAAATGTTAGAATCATGCAATGTGAGCAGTACTTGGAACAACATACAGTCGTTATTGAGATCCAGGCCGGTAAAAGGTGTCGAGGATCAACAGATGCACCGGACAAGTAGAGCACCCAAGATGTGCTGTAAGCAATCAGGCCGTTGGTTGTCATCAGTCGGATCACAACGGCTGGCGGGGTGTAATTTAGAAGCCTGGACATGTTAGTATAGTAGATAACAGGTATTCTGGCACACAACGAACCATCGTGACATCAAGCAATCAGCAAAGAAATAAGAAAGATATCCGGATGCACAGCACTGCAAAATGGTCAGTATCAGTCATAGGGCTGAGCAGGATATCAGGATTTCGATATCTTGGATGCTCAACATACCCACATAATAGCCAATGCCACCTCCGTGACACGGAACCTCCTCTCGACATCCCATTCCTGTCCCACGCTACCAATAATCGCCGCCGCCCACCCTTCCCGTCCCATCCCCGGTCGAATATGCAGCAACTCAGCCAAGAAGGTGAATGCGCATCGCAGCCCCCACCACGCAGAGGGTAGAGTGCTCAGAGCTCGACATACGAGGAGGGGGATATACCACTTCCGATCAACCCCTAAGATCACAGCGACCCGCGGATGCAGGGCTGATGTAGCAGTGTGGCCTGCATCGCTGCTGGGTGGGGCACGGGGCGTGGGAGTCGGGGACGGGACAGCGGCCAAAGGAGTTGGAGAAGCCACCTCTTTACGCTCCGCAGAGACAGGGGTAGTAGTAGGATTAGGATAGCCTGGAGGAGATCGAGGAGATCGTGTGATGTTCACGTCTGGGCGGTGTTGATCGTGGGGAGTGTATGGCGGAGGAGATGCATTACGAGAAGGAGGAGCCAGCCTTTATTGTGAATCGCGGCATATGCGGCCGCCGCGCAAGGAAGAGAAGGTGGTATGGGTAAAAAAAAAAGGTCGAGACTACCCTTGAATTCGGGGGTGTTGTCAAGCTGTTTCTGGGTCTCCTAATTGGCAGATATCGGGTTGGCTGTGGGCGGTGTCCGTTTTTTCGATGGGTTCCGCGGATTTCGTTAACCACTACTTTCTCACCATCCCACCCTTCTCGCCATGGCGTCTACCCTGCGATTGCCGATGGCTGTGCCACGCAATATCTCTCAATCAACTCTGGGCTCCTCTCAATGCCGGGCCTTCTCGCAGAGTTCCCAGCAATGGGCCGGTGGCAGAGCTGTCAACTTCCGCCCTCCGAGCGTCGCGCAACCCTCGTTCAAGACTAGAACGAAGGATATGAGGCCCTCGGATCTGCCAAATGATATTGGATTGCTGCCTGGTACCTTTGTTCGTCCTCTGTGGAGGGATATGCCCTCCATCTTCCAGCAACCGCGCGAGAGGCTGCACTTTGAATGGACATGGATGAAGTCGGTCTTCAGCAACTACACCAGGTCAGTCGTCTCATGTACTGTAAAGAAACATGAACTAATTCCATTACAGTCTTCTCCAATACTGCAAGCGCGAAAACGACCTCCCACTCCTCCTCAAGGAGCGTCGAAAGTACGCTGGCAGGTTGCAGGAAATCATGTACACAGCTTTCGCCGAGTAAGCATGCGCCCATACACCTCGGTTTTTTTCTACCTGGCGCTAACCAACCCTCAACAGAGGCAACATTCCCGAAATCAAGCGCATTACCTGCGACAACCTCGGCCGGAAACTGGTGCGACAGATCGAGGGTCGCCCTAGGAACGAACAAGTGAGCTGGAAGCTCGTGAAATACCTCCGCAAGCCAAGCACCAATTTCCTCGGCCTCCGCGTCGTCTCAGACCGCGCAACCTCCATTCCCGAGATTCCGAAATCCGGTGTCCGCCAGACGATCGTGCGCGTCACCAGCCGCCAGTCTACCACAACGACTCAGACAAAGACCAACGGATCCAACACCGAGGTCATCCCTATCTCCTCCAAGGAAAAGGACGTCACCGAATACATTGTCATTCAGAACCTGCGCTGGAACAACAAGGATCACGGCTGGAGGGTTTGGGGCACTACCAACCCGACCACCTTGGAGGCCACCCAGACAGATCCCTACTTCATGTCCGGCCTGTCCGCCATGGAGCGTATGGAAATGATTAAGGAGTCGATGAACAAGAAATAGACTCGCCTCTGGTGATTTATCTTCTGGGGTTCTATTTACTCCGCCCCTCTACACGCTCGGCATCCTGGGGCTCCCTCAATGCCTTGCTTCTGTGACACCAAATACCCTCATTCGTGGTCTCGGCACAACAGTCTGCTATATCCGCCTGTATTCTCTATTTACCACCTTCAAGCCATGCACTTAGACGCTCAAGCCTTTGTTCAGTTCCTTTTTTTTGGCAGGAATTTCTGTGTCGAATTACTCACACCTCCATGTATCATAGCCAATTGTTTTGACCAAATGTCACCTTCCATTCAGCCGTCAGTTGTATAAATGAAACTGGATATCCTCAAGATCATACTAGCCTACATCTGGTCAGGGACTACAAGCTAGCAACACATTCGACGGAATGATACGTTTGTTTCATCGCGAACCTTGGAAGCCAAACAAAATAGCATGAGTTATATGTACAAGAAGGCAAAAAAGGCACATTGGCACGGTATCAGAGAGTCATATAGGTATCATCAAAACACTGAGCACAGGAATGAGAGGTACATATGGATGCCGGGAAAAGACGCGCTTAAGAATAATGGAGATTAGAACCTTGGAAGCACCAGATGCAAGAGGCCAGTATGCGCCGCCGACCGACGCCCCTAACCCAAACCAGAAGGAGATACACTGGGAGCACCACAGCAGGACCGGAGACGATTGATTCAATCATCATCGAAGATCTGGAATGTGTTATTCAAGATCGTCTCGATGACCCGGACCTGCCACCCGGCGTCGGCGATGTTGCCACCTGAATTGGCGCCCATGAGGGTTGGTCTAGATGTTGTTAGTGAGATATTCTGCACGGGTCTGGGAGTCAGCTTACCCAAAGCAGATTGCCAGATTGCCCGCATTCATGCGGTTCTCGGTGTAGTGTTCTTGAATCTTGTTCAAATGCTACAAAATGTCAGTTAGTGGCTGCTTTCTGATGTAAAAAATTCAAGAACATACCAAGATAATGGCACGGAGAGTGGCATAGTGCGCATCGGGCAAGCTGTTGATGAGAGCGTGCAGCGAGTCTCGGCGTTGGATATCATCATCAAAACCTACATTATTGTCAGTATCACGATTTTCAAAAGTATGCGATATACTCACGAGCAGCATCGATGAACTGGTGATAGAATTGAGAAGTGAATAAGGGGTCAGGTAGATCGCGGAAGAATTGCTTTGCAAGTCCCGCAACACTGTTGACGTCGTGGTAAAAGTTCTCCGGGTTCGTGAAATCAACCTGAGATGAGTCTGGTGGTAAACGAAGGTCAGCGATTATGTTTAACGTGCTGGTCTCTCTCACTAACCATTATCGAACACAGCCTTCATGTGGCTAATGTGAGAAGCGCTGCCTGACAATCTGTAAATACCCTCCATGTTCAAACCGAAGAGTTCAACGGCCTGGAAACATTGATACACGATGAACGGAACGGCTGTACCATCCCGGGCGTATAAGTCGTTCAGCGAGAGGCCAAATACCGGCTTCAAAGGAGGTAGATTGGCCTGGAAGTTCCTGTCGCTTGCATTGGGTCCAGCCATTGGTACACTAACCTTGGGCGGGGCTTCTGGGGCAGGAGGGTTCGAGACTGGATAGGGAGGTGTTGTGCCTGCAGGGGGAGGAGTGAATGTCTTCTCAGGTGGATAAGGCGACGATTGCGGCAAGCGATCTGCGGGCTGTGGTTGTTGAGGCGCAGGCGCAGGCGAAGCAAGGTTATGCTGCGACGAGAAAGCCTGGGGTAATATGGACATACGCTTGTTCTGTGAATTTGGTTGCGCGGCGGCTGCGGGGGTCGCGGCAGCAGATGGGGCAGGTCCAGTTCCTCCAAGGGTCTGATCAACGTGTAAGTAGAGGGATCTGAGCGGGTTGAGGATGCGACGACATACCGGGTGGCGTTCATATTGGATCTGCTCTGAGGCCACGGCTCCGGGGTTTCCTTCGTGGCTGAGAATGAACTCGTGGAGATCCTTTTGGTTATCGACCTGTCGCACGACGTGGGCTAGGCTCTTGGGTCCAAGCGAGCCATCTTCCGTCTTCATGGGGCTGACGCAGAGACCTTGGCCTAGAAGAAGCTTCTCGCTGAAAGTAGCTGCAAAGGGTTAGTCCACGTACACAACGATTCGACAAACAAATCATACCGAACTTCTGCTGCTGAAGAGTCAATCCTGAGTCGCACTCGGCGATCAGTTGCTGGAGATTCAGCACGGCCTGAGGTCTGTTGGTTGAGATCAGCTCCTGGCGCGCGGCCTGAGCAGCCTGTACCTTGGAGGAGTAATCCCCATCAGCAGTTTGGACCTTGCGCAACAGCTCCTCCTCATGCTGCGCAGCAGACTTGTGGCCCTTGAGGCCAAACTTTCCACCCTGCTTGTCACCTGTGCGAACGCGGTCATACTGCTCCGCCAGCGACTCGTATTTCGCCTTCGCCTTCTCTGCCGAGGACTCAGCATCGACAGCCTTCTTCTCTGCAGCGAGGCCCGTCTGTTTCCATTGTTTACGGCCGCGCTCGATGTTTCCGGCTAGCTCGTGCAGGTCGTCGGCCATCTGCTGGAGCGATACGGCGAATTGGAGGCCATGGTCGACCATGCGTTCCTGGATGCGGTGGATATCCTTGTAGCTGGAGCCGTATGTTCCTTGTCGGTTCTCGGTCCGTTGCGACGCATCGCTGATCACGCGAGACAGCTTTCGGAGCCCCTGAGCATGTTCCTCCTCGAGAGATCCTCGCTTTTTCAGAAACGTCGAGAAATCCTAGTACAATTCATCCCTGTCAGCGGTCCTGGGCGGCGTCGCGTCGGATTTGCGCGATTACGTACCCTTGCGGAGGCCACGCTTTGCTTGAGTCGGGTCAAGAGAGTGGTGACACCAATCTGCTTGCGACACAGTCATTAGTCTCTTGTCGCTTTGTTTTTCGGCCGGTGTTAACTCCATTGACGGGGGATACTGACATCAGAATAGATGACCTTGTCCAGACGAGCCTGCAGCTCGTTTGAGATGGGCTCGGGGGCCTGGGTCTGCTCACCCCCGTGGGGAGATGCGCGAGCGACTGGAGGCGCATCGTGCGCGGGATCTAGAGAGTCCGCCATTGTGGTCTCAGGAGTGTCGGAAAGTTAGGGGGACACGAGGGGATAAAGAGCGAGGTCCACCTCTATTAATATCCGGTGGGGGTGTTGTCGGAGGTTAGGGGCGGATCCGAACGTTGCAGCCTGTGTGCTGCGACTTCCAACGACGTAATTGTCCACCTCCGCCACAGTGGGTCACGTAAGGCGATTAGGTCTTCAGGGACTGTTCCAAGTTGGGCTCATCAAATTCAGGTACGGTCAGTTTGAAAGGCCTGTCAGACTGGCAGCGTTACAGGATACTGCTGTGCGTCCAATGAGTTTAGACTACACCGCTCGACTCGTCCAACAATTGCAGCAACTATACAACTGCACTATGGCATACAATGCGGTATACGCTTCAGATGACGATATTTCAAGTCTCTATGCGAACAAGGGATAGATACAAAATAGCACGAGCGCCTTCCAAAGTTGGATCGTGGCAAGTCTCTTACATCCACATTTGATTCCCGACTGATGGACTCCCAACAATCCATAAGATGGAATGGAAAGTCCACAGGTACCATCTCATCCCGAGGCACAAGCAACACAAAACAGGCGCCTCACACCGTTGTGGGTCGAAATGATGCTCAGAAGCTTGGCTTTGGCCACCCGGGGACATCCGCAAACCAACGAGAGCGATATACATCCCAACGTTTGAAGAGCGGGATGTATACTCCATTATGGTAGACGTTGATCTGGTTTCCAAGTGCACTTGCACTTTTCCACGGCGCTTGGACATAGATAAAACTATCGTTCAAGCCCAGACTGACACTTTTGATGTCCGATCTCGGTATGCACTCCTCGCGACCTTGACTGTTGACCCCTCTGCGAGAGCCTAGGGAACGGAATCCCTTCAGATAATCGCTTTGGGCGCATTCACCACGCTCGAAGGTTCCCTTGTTTATGTCAAACACATAAACATCCAAGTCTGTGGTAAGAAGCAGCTTTCTCTCATTGGGGACAGGTGCCAGATCGTGCGGACCATCCCACCAAGAGGCGTATGCTCCACCGCCCCATTCAGTATGGAGATCAGAGGCACAGGGGAACTGAAACTTGGTTGTCCGGCTTTCCTCGAAGAGCTCGGTCGAATGGTTGTAATGGTATCCCTGCAACACGGCTTGCGCGGGATGAGTGGCACCTCCATCAGGCGCTTCGTTCAGTCCGTTTGCCCACAGCATCTGCGCGTGTTCGTCCCAAATCAGGCCATGCACAGCACGGAGCCCTTTGATCTGTTGAAGCGGCTCGGGAGAGTCAGACAAGGGTGAGCTCATGTTGAAAACCAAGATCCCGTCATCTGAGGTTTTTCCAGAGGTGGCGACGGCGAGCTTGTTGCCGGGCAAGACTTCAACGGTGTGGGCATTCCCCAACAAGTCGTTTGTACAAGCTGCGAAAAGAACCTTCTTGTCCATTGTTTTGTCACCGGGCTCACGGTGAATAACCACCGCTGCATTAGCGTATATTGCCGCAATCAGGGTGCCATTCCGAGCAAATTTGACCTCTGTAGCGGACCAATGTTTTGTGCCATTGAGACAGGAAGTGAGATTAGTTAGGGTTTTGAGGTGCTGGTTCACACCAGAAGCCCCTTCCCATTTCCACTCCCATCCAACATTTGTGTTGATATCGTGGATCTGGATTGCTGGTGTATGGTTCTGGTAGCCATATAGACCAGTGATAATCTGGTTGTTTGGGCTGTCTTTGAACGCGGTATGGCCTATGTCAAAAAGCGGTTCCTGAATGACTGTGGGGGTGTGGGCGTTAATGCCAACGAGGAGGCAGACATTGACGAAGAGCAAAAGTTGATAAGGATACATTGTGTGCCTAGTACTGGGATTATATCAGTGCATGGACTTTGCTAATCCGAAGAACAGTGGCGTACTGACTGTTCACTTGTCTCAATGATGTGTTGGTAACTCTGAAGCTACCCGGACTAAAAGACTGAGGGGTCCTTCTCCAACGTCTTTATAACCCCAAAGCTAACCAGGTGGCAGGCAAACAGGAAGCGTCTCCGCACAGAATCCCCTGCATCTCCTACATAATGTGCCACCAGCTGAGAGAATTTCACACAAATTGATCTAGATCAGTGGCTGATCTAATCGACCTTTCAAGCGACTCGCAGGAATCCATAAATTGATTTCTCTACTATTGTTTTAGATCAAAGCGAATAGAAATTTGATATGTAGACCCGCTATGTAGAGCAAACCTGATCCATCATTGCCTTTGCATTTGCATGACAGTATAGGAAAACCATATGGGGGCGAAAACCCGTACCAAGGACAAGATCACAGATTACTGGGTCACTAGGACATGCGAAACATTCAATCATTGCCGAGAGTCAGAGCTCGACGAGAGGAACAATTGCCTCTAGAAGCATTCTAAGGATAATCATCAGTATGTGCCTTCAGAGGTTTCTGCCACTTCAAACATACGAGAGCACCTATCATTGTCACCATGCTCTCCTGTCTCGATGCAGCCACAGTCGCAACCTTTATCGGTGCTGACTTCAAGACCGTCTGGAGAGCATTTGAAAAGGACCTCATCATAGGTATAACCGTGATTGATGGTAGTACTGTGCTGGATATGATTGTTAAGGACGTCCTCGTCCCAGCCTGCTGAAGATTAGAATATACTACTTCATGTCATGTTTCCAACTCAGGTGGAATGTGCTCACTTCTAACTCTCACGAGATAATCTCCGCAGTACAGCTCGTTCGCGGTACATGTTGCAGCCAAGGTAGTAGGAATCAGAGCAAAGAGGCCCATGAGAACGGTTGAAGACTTCATCTTTGAGATTGGATAAAGGACGAGTTGGGCGATTGAGATGATTCGTGATGATGGAGTTTGAATTTCTCGCAGTTGTTAAACTCAGAGCTCTATGCAAAAACAGCGGCTATTTATCTCATTCTATCTTGTGGATTTTCTTTTTCCAACCCTTTTGGGGCTTCTCAAGGACAGAGTACGTCGAATGTCTCGCCCGAACAACACCGAGGACTATGACATCGTCCTCGTAGTGTTGCAGAACAAGCAAAAGTCATTACTGGTCCTTCGCTGTGAGGTGATGTTTTGTTTTTTCCCTTGCCTTTGCTGTCAGGCTATGCACAGGCTGGCAGGACAGGTGGATGCATATTTTACGTACAACTGAGCAAGCCAGTATTGTCGGAGATCTCTGACGGGCTGAGAACAGCCTGCATATGTGACAAGAACTGGTCAATCTACACGGAGTACTCCGCACAGGCAGTGGCTGGCTGCGTGTGGGGTCTGTACAGATTTCCCCATCAGTCTTTGTTTCATCAGTCCAAAATGATCAGCAAGTCTCGTTGTGGAAAGTGTCAATGAACATGGTAGGCATGAGTGAACTCACTGATGTGCAACGGCTAGAAGGGTACGTAGCCCCGTCACCCCTTCTTGAGTCGAGTCAAATTTACATCGTCTTAATCCACATATGATTTCCCCCAAATGTTTCAAATATCGCAACCGCTTCTGTAACGGCCCATGGTCTACATGGTCTACCCAACAGGCAGGGGACACTTGAGCTTGAGGCTGTTCAGCTGTCTTGGCATGTCATATCTCCCGAGACCAATAAACAGGTCTAGCGACTCAGCTCGACGATCCCGCGAAGAAAAAGTACATCCACTACGTGAGTCCACGGGTCACTGCGCGAACCATTTCCCTAGCTGCATTCCCCGCGTGCAGGCATCTGATCCTGTTTTGCCCATTTCTCGTACAATGGAATCCTCGACCCACCAAACATTCCATTGATTTATTCTCCCATATGTATGCGTGTCGATCGTGGTGACGGAGACGTGCATAAGCGCGAGGCACCTAAACCTCGGAGGCTAGCGGGGTTCGATCTGGTAGATCACAAATACGAGGCTGGATTGTGAGCGCAATTATATTCTCATTAGAACCAGTGAACCTTCGGAGCAGCTCGGTCAATAAGCCTACCTGACTCCGTACGATGTCCGAGGTTGCTTCTCAGGTCCTTCGGCAAGAGATATTTGCGACCTGATAGATCTGCTTGTTCATGTACGTCGCCAGGCTTGCCGATAGTTTTGTCGACCTAGCATTGATCGGCTGTCGGTTGTTGGTCCTGCAGATCTCTGTCACATCGGCGAGGTGAATTCGTGGCGTTAATGCTACCGGAACTACACGTACTCTTGCTCTCTGGTCCTTCGCCAGTATCAGAGTCAGGCATGCATTACCTGGGTATTTGCTTTTGTAGAATCGTAAATCACTCAATGATTCTAGTAGATCAACCACCCGCAATGTGGACATGAGAGGATTGGTTACACACATATCGCGCTCGATTTCTCTGGTATATTCTTCATACCTCCATGGGTGAGATCATTCCATTTACTACTGGACTGCTAGGCTTACCACGCTATCCAATAAAGTGATACCTAGGCACAACTCTGTAGAATGCATGATTCTGGGGTGGAAATCGCGGTTCACTAGCATGGTTTTCATCGACAGGAGGGTCCACAGGATCAAGGCAAAAGAAACAAGGCATAATATTGTGGACACATATATCCTCAGTGAAAACTACACTGTTTGATGCTCTTCCATTGATTCTTTGGACCAACCATTTCCGCTACAGTGCGAGTAGCAAGAACACGGTCCATGCCATTATCGGCTATATCGCCACTAGCGGTGTTCACGGCGTCCACGGCGTTGACAGCTTTCACGGCACACGCGGCATCTACGGCATTCGCGGCCGCCCGAGGGACTTCTTCCCTTAGGTAGTGTCAGAGATACTGAAAGACACATCCAATTGTGATTTGTGATGCAAGGCAGACCTCCCTCTGAATTTACTCATTTTCAGGCTTCCATCTTGAATTGTATGCTGACTTCGATGGTGTGCGGAGGAAATCCCGGTGCACTACCCGACCGAGTGCCTGTGCTTATCGCAAATGCGGAGCAACGAAACATCTCGGGAAGCCTTGCCGATGAAGCGGCTAGAGCTCGAAGGCTGTTCTGCTGCTGGAATTTCTCGGTGTAATTTCCTCTCCTCGCTGTGTGTTAACAAAATACCCTTTAGAGCCAAATCAACCGCTTCACCCATTTCCTCCATTTGGATCGTGACCACATCATGACTGAGACCTCTGCCGTGCAATTCCTGGATAACACTGTCATTCACGACATATTAATCAATCTATCCCAAAATGAGGCAATCAACCTCCGACATATCATGGAGCGAACATTTGAAGATTTCTCTGTTGGAGGCGAGCGTCAGTATCAACCGCAGCCAAGCTTCACCAACCGGCCAAACGGCCAAAGCACTCTATTCAGACCTTTCACGTCTAACGACAGCGTGGGAACCAAGATCAGCGTCGAGCCCACGCCCGAGCCCAACGGCAAGAAGGGTGCCCTTCACGGTGTCATAGTTCTCTGCGACGGCAATGGCATTCCGACGGGTCTGCTCAGCTCCGAGGAAGTCACTGGCTATCGTACCTCGATGAACGCTATGGTCCCGTTCTCTTGGAGGAAACATGTGGACGAGATTGTCATCTTCGGAAGTGGATTGCAGGCTCTATGGCACACACGACTCATACTCACACTCCGAGGTGAAGAAGTGAAGCGGATCACCTATGTCGGCTCTGCGAAAAGCCGAATTGATGATCTGATTAACAAAATTGCGGGGGAAAACGAGACGCGCTGGAAATCTGCCTGCGTTTTTGACTTTATCGGAAACACCACTTCTGACTTCCAGGAGAAGCTTGAATCTCGCTTGCAAGTCGCTGATTGTGTATTTTGCACCACGCCGTCCAAGAAGCCTCTTTTCCCGGCCTGTTATCTTGGAGAAAGGGATAGCCGACGCCCCTTTATCTCTGCTGTTGGATCTTGGCAGTCTGATATGATCGAGGTGGACCCTGCGCTTTTGCATCTCGCTGTAGCCCCAAATGCAGGATATAATCCCATTACCCGGGAGGATCATGGGGTTATCCTTGTTGACGATCGGGAGTTTGGCCTGACAAATTCCGGGGAGCTAGTTCAGGCTGAAATAGCGGCGAGAAATGTTGTTGAGCTTGGTGAGATCATCTCCATAACGGGGGAGGAAGAATCTGAATCCATGGGCGCGCACATCGGAAAGACCAACGGCTTCGTTTCGGAGGGGTTTGTCATTTATAAAAGTGTCGGCGTGAGTCTGACAGACTTGACAATGAGCAATGCCATTCTTCAGCTAGCAAGGGAAAAGTGAGAAAAACCCGGTCGTCCATGAGAGGTGGAAATACTGCCTTTGGTTTTGATAGGGTCTAGTAAATAAGTCCGACACATTGGGGTACTAAGTTCATCAGCGAGTTCAACAAGAATTATTATGTATTATAACAGCAGCCTCTATGGCTGTCGCTTATGTAGGTGTAGATGTTAAAGTAAATAAAATATAGTGACAAGAACATGTTATGCTGCTGATGACGCTCTCCATCCGAGACACTGGAGTCGCAAGCCGAGCCGAGCCGTATGGGAATTGGGTGATCAAGGTTGAGGTGGCAGTGTTTCTGGGCCCGTTGTCGCAGGCGATTGGCACTGGTTTGCTTGCTCCGGGGGGAAATACTGACGCTGTCGCGTGGGCAGTTCCCTACGGGCAGCGATGTCGCAGAAAATGTCGTTGGAGTGTACGTGAACAACAACGGCACCGCCATACACCCATGTACGCCTGGGACACGCACCCAGTGAAGGGATTGGTCTCGGCCGTGTCAACTTCAGAACGCGCCTGTATGATCGACTTCGTACTTGCCCGCGCCACTGTGCCATATAATATGCCGTGGCTTACACAGAGGTGGTGAGCGGGGTTTGGTAGAAGCAGTTTGAGGGCTTGTGAACCATCAAACAACAGGTTTCTGGGGGATGACAGACTTTCGATGATCGTCCGCAGCCGGAAGATGCACATTGGCTATCAGACATATCGACTTGCGAAGATCGAAACAGGGCATGGAGAACACGGTGCGACTGTCACGAGGCGAGTTGATGATGAGGAGCTCGTTTCTGGGTGCAGGTAGCTCTGCGGTACGGTCTTGGAACTCATCACGCAGCGTGAAGCCAGCAAACTGCTGACGGACGCCGTTGAGCGTCAAGACAATACGCGGTGGCAGACCATCCTGTTCGGCGATGGCGTCCACCACTCTGGCAATGTCGGTCTCGAAGACATGGGGCTTCTCTTCATGAATCCAGCTGTAACGGGCGAGCTTTGCGTTCCAATCCCATTCAACGCGAACGCCCGAGGGCACAGCAGACGCACCGCCAATCTGGACCAGCGCATCAGGTGCAAAGGGACTCAGCCAGCGCAGAGCGACTTGCGGGTTAACAAAGGGTGCACTGAGATACGGACCGGTACCCGCGGGCGGGTCGGCGACCTCCGTACCGGAGGTTGGGGTGTCCTCGCCCGCACTGGAGGCCGCGGGGTGGCCAGAGAGGTCAGGAACTGATTCCGGATCCACGGGTCTTGGCGCGGCAACAACCAACGCGATGGCCGCCACGGTCTTATAAGCTTGTGTCCAGTACCAGCCGGCCCATTTCTGGCGATAATAATCTTCAAGGGCCGTCAATGCCGGTTCGGTGAGGGCGGCACCGCCAAAGACAACTCCGTGCAGCGGGCGCTCGAAAATCAACAGGACACGATTGGATCCACCGGGGTGTCGGTAGCGCGTGCAGGCTGGCATGCACGCGACGCGTGGGTCATCCGTGCCGAAGCGCCAATCATAAGCGCCTGCGCCGCCGGACACGAACAGCGACGCGAGGGCGAGCGCAGGCTCCAATGGCATGTCATTTGGAATGTAAACGGGGATGTGCGAGGGGTACTGCCTGATGGCGCCAGCTGTATTCTCCAAACCAGTGTACTGGATATCCCAGTCCGGGGCCTCGGGCGCGGCAGAAGCGGTGGCCCCCGCTCTCACGCTGAACAAGGCCTGGACGATGCGCGTGGCGAGACCCATGAGAGGGGCGCGCGAGGCCGAGATCTCATTGATGCCAACAACGTGCAAGATGCTGGAGGCGAAGGAGGCTTCGCGTCTGGCATCCTGGTCGGCTCTGTTGGTGGATTCGGCAACATCGTTCTCGGAATAGTCCACCAGACCGCGGTCCTGGTTCACTTTGGTGTTGTGATCCAGGGGGATCAAGGGCTTCGTCTCGGCGATGGACACGATGTCGACGTGCTCGGCTACCAGTGGCTGGGGCTTGGGAATGGGCTTGATATTAACATTCTTGGGACCTTTCAGCGGCTTCTCCTCCACAATGGGCACGGTATCGACCTGCAGCTCAGTCATACTGGAACCGGTGCTAGATGCAATTGGCTCGGAGCGCACAGCTTCAGAAACGAGAGTCATGGTGAACACGAGGAAAGAGGAGCTGTGACGAGGTCAAGATCCTCAGGGGCATCTCCGTCACAGCCAGAATTTCATTCTTACTCAATGAGGAAGTTGGTGGAGCTCACATTAGCGAGGTCAGAGTCTCATTGGTTGACTGAATCTTGGTACGGGGATGTGGTCCCACGGTTTGCTCTCGGGGAGATTAAAAGATTAAATTGGCTGTGGGGTCCGAAAGAAAACTCATTTACATCGGCGCTAGTGAGAAGCCATGACCAGTTGCAGCGGTTTAGAATGTTGAACATTCTGCAGTAGTTTCTTAATTCATCGATTGGATCAATACGGGTATCCGATCCTGAGGCACACATTATTGCCTGGATCTTGGCGGATATTGGGTGCGGGCAGTCTGTATGATGTCTTGGAACAGGGGAGACAAAACAGAAGAGAGATAATTGAAATTCCACGACCATCTCGACATGCTAGTACCTCCAAAATGCGACTTGGACATTCTTGTCAAACAGCCCGACTCCATCATCTAAGCCTTGGATTGACTCCATGATAGTCCGCCCTCGAGACTTTTCTCGATTGATTGCTTGCCATAACTGCGAACCATCATTGTTTTCCGACTCCTTGTCAACCTCGCCCCGTCGCTCGTTGTGTTCGACCCCGGCGATTTTGCTCTCGGGCCGTGGCAATAAATCACCGGTTTGGAAAAAACGAGCAGGAGGAATTGTCTTCCGGCCTTCCTTGAACACCACCTTGGATACCATGACTGCGTGTATAATGGAGTCATCGCATTGGTTGATATCTTCGTCATCCGACCATTGAGAATTCGCTGCTGGGTGTGCCGTCGAGTCACTGTATGACCTCGGCTTCACGCAGCCTTCTTTGACAAAATGGGAGATCAAGTAAACCCACTTTTCATCCCAGTAGCACACCCGAGTCCATATCTCGTAACGTTGGAAGAGTGCAAGTGGCCTTTTAAACACAGAGCTGACGCCTCCAATGGCGTAGTTGAATCTACCCGCGGAAGCAGTGTTAGACTCGTTGAAGCGGGATTCATAGTATCGGGCACATTGGCGAAAGAGGCCATAAATATGGTGACTACGCGCGAAGTCTAAATCAAGCACGTATGTGCTGTTTGATTTGTGGCCAAAATAGTCCATCTCCCCAAGAGTGACCTGAGAACCAAACACAGTAGGATGGAAGATAGTAAGGCTTTCGCATGTAGTTGGTACACCAGGGCGATGGTTCAGCTTGTATCGGAAGAAGTAGGTGTAAAATACCCTGATCTATCACAGGAAAATTGTGGTTAAGACGATTCCAAGAGCACTCGATGATGAGTTTTGCGAGAAGAACATACATGCCATGAGAATGGAAACACTTTCAGGCTAAGCACACAAAGAATGATACGACACAAAGAAGATATCAGATTCAAAAGGGCTCTGACCGGCGTCTTGGCCCAGTTTAATGGTGCCTCGGAATGCATAGAGGTGGAAGGATCTCGCAGCGATCGAGGATTGATTGATCTGAAAAACGAGAGAACTATTCTTGTAATGTATCAGGGAAGAAGAGGTTGTTGCCAAACTGTTAGCTGTTTACTTCTATTTGCCAAACTTGCTGCCTTCGAATGTCCTTATATCAGGAAACTCTAATTATCAATGCATAAATTCCCTACCGGGGCACCTGCACATGTGGATGCCGAAAGCGACGTCATCATGTCTCTATCCACTTCGATACATATTTGGTACTACACCGCAAGAGAATCACCTGGCAGTTACGTATCTTTGATCCTTCTGATAATTCCCTAATTGCCCAGGTGAACCTGGAAGTTCATGCAGGGAGGGCTGGAAGAAAATATGTAAGGAGCTATCAGTGTCACACAACTGCGAATGTCTTGTGATGACCAACGCACTATGACGGTCTGATCCAAACAACTCCATCGAGCAATCCACATGCACATGCACGTGCAAACAGTCCTTGAGAGGAAGAACTGGTACCCAGGATACGAAGGTGTGCAGTGCCAAATAGACACTGTCGCTCACATACATGGCTGTACCGGTCTACCTGTTCAAGGACTATCAAGTTCCTAATTATATCTGATCAACTATGGCCGCCAAGGCAGTGCGTTGACTTCGTGGCTTGAGCCAACTTAGCTCTATAAGTGACAACGTATCAGCCTTTTCACTATCTATACAGGCAGATTAGAATATATAAGCCATATTAGGGACCATCACCTGCATATGTGAGGCAATGCCTGACCGTTTTTTCTATGATTGAAAGTTCCCAAGTAGTACTATTAATCACGCCGGAGCTTGCTTCTACTTGGTCTAGAAAGGAGGGTATAATGGGTGGTAAAAATGATGCGGGCTCAACACAGCCTTTTGTAAACTGGTTTGTATTGAATTCACTTTCACTTTCACCATTCCAACTCAAGGCCTAAAAAGGTGCAATCCATTGTATGCAAACTTTTCATCACATCTCAAGTGCTCAGTTTTAGGTATTCAGGATTGGTATGACTAAAAATATGTAGGGTTTTCCTGGTCAATCAGTGCTGAGATGGCAATAGATGATCAGTTGAAACAAAACCTTGAAACTAACCAAGGAAATAAAAATTACATAGTGATATTTATGTCCGAGGTCGTTGAAGAATTTTGTGGGATGATCATTAATAACACCAAACAAGTAGATAGGCAGGTGTGTAACGATGGGGCCTCAGGGTGCATTCTGAGGTCCAAACTGCCCAGGTGCGCCAGGAGCAAAAGACCAGGATTCTTAGTCGGCGCTTGGAACTGCACCCGGTATATATAGGACATGGCTCACTACGGCTTTCTCTAACCTTGGAAATCAGGGCTCTCGCTGCAGTACTAAGCTCATGACGGGACCTCGGGATACTTTTATAGAAATAAGGCTTGATGGTGGCGCACTAGGCTACTTTGGGACGTAATTTAGGACTCTCTTCGTCTCACTTAGACCTCTTCGCCGGTCCACGAAGCCCACAGGCCTGTCCGCCAAGTCTACCTGGCCATCCATATCCCAACAAAGCAACTTCGGGTAGAGGAGGTATCGGAAGAGAAGAAACAAAAATGTACGGTATGGCAGTATGTGATTGTCACAGACAAGGAGAAGAAGGAGAGAGAACTCTCTCAATCTACGCTATCCGCCAGCTGGGAGCCTGATCAACCAGGCAGCCTATAGGGCTCCCGACAACAGGAAATTGATAGTACCCGTGGACATTAGGTATTACGACAGGTACAATAGGAAATTGAAGTATCACAATGCTATGTTAAACATCAGCATTCTCGGGCATGATCAGGTATCCAAAAGATTTCTGATCCATTGGACGTCATGGATGCCACCTATGCCCCCTCGTTGACATCAACAAGATGCCTCGTCTCATCATTGCCAAACTAGCGGATCGATCTGCTAATTTATCAACTCATTCGTGTAACATGCTATTCATTTTGCGCCTCGAGTTCGTAAATATCAGGCCCTGGGCGAGAAGCCCTTGCTTGGAAGGGCCAAATGTACTACACACATCGCTATTCCTTGTGAAACCACTCTTCCCCACACGGCAGAACCTTGGAAGTAGCACATACCCATGGGGACCTGACGCTCATTTTGCAAATCTACTGATTATACACAGACCTTTAGGATTTCCAAGATTCCTGTGTCGAGTTACCTAAGCATCTATTTAAGCGCGAGCAAGAGCGGGTTTCAAATAGTATACCCTATCCGCATCCTTTGACTTCCTGCTTATAGTGTGACATACATTACTGAGCCCATCCTAGTGTGCAGTCCAAAATGGGAAACGAAATCATCGAAGACTCAGATACTGAAGTAGATCTGGGTGCTCAATACCTACGAGGATGGAGATTGTACACCATGGCAGTCTGGTAAGACGACCCATGCTCTGTACTTGATTTGTTCAAATCATACTAACCCACTTTATCAGTCTATTGACCAGCTTATATCTTGTCAATTTAGAAAGCACAGTAATTACCACGTCGTTATTTACCATCACAAGTGACCTGCAAAGCTTTGATCAAACCAGTTGGATTGTGACTGCATATTTGGTTACCTATACAGGTAAGTAGAATGGGAAGCCAGTTCGCCCCATAGAGACTGACTTGCGAAGGATTTATCATCTTATGGACCAGGTTCTGTGATATCTTTGGGTGGAGAAATACATATCTGACAGCTTTGACGATCTTTCTCCTGTTTTCACTGGGATGTGCAGTATCTCAGACAGGTCTCCAATTGTGAATTTGCCAGGGGTTTATGTGCAACCTTGGAATAATATGCTAACTCATCTCTAGGATAATATGTCGAGCGTTTCAAGGACTTGGAGGTGGAGGTACATATTCATTGATCATGCTCTGTCTCTATCAACATGTCCCAAGGAATACGTTTGCAACATTCAGTGGTTTGGTGACAGTAACGATTGCGCTGGCAAACATAACTGGGCCCATAATAGGTGGTGCTTTAGGTCATGATAATACTTGGAGATGGCTCTTTTACCTCAAGTATGTTTCTAGCTCTGGGCCAGGGAGAAAGCGTACTGACAACTTGTCTAGTCTTCCTCCAGGAGCTATCGTCCTGCTTTCAGTTCTGGTTTCAATGCCGCCTGAATTTTCAAAAACACAGTCTGGGCCAATCTTTTCTTCAGCTAGATCTTGGAAGCATATCTTGCGGCGCTTCGACATACCGGGTATCTTCCTTTTGCTAGGCGGTTCTCTCCTGCTGATCACTGTGTTGGATGAGACCAACAGTCAATTCTCATGGTCATCAGCCAGAGCCATCGTTTTGATAATCCTTGCAGCAGCTTTCTGGATTGGGTTCATTGTCTGGGAAATTATTGCCTCAAACGAAAACTACCAAACCAAGCCCGTGTTTCCAAAACATTTCTATTCCAACTGGCCTCTCATTGGAATCTTCCTGTCAGTCTTTCTACCAGCATGGGCCCCGTTCTTTTCTCGTTTAGAGTAGCTAACTCTCTCCTAGAACAAGTTTCATAGTCGGGGTACCTTATAACTCCATGATCGTCTACTTACCTCAACGTTTTCAGGTACTTCTCAATGATTCTGCTTTAATGGCTGGCGTTCGACTACTCGGGTACTCTGGAGTTACAGGATTCGCGTCGATATTTGCTATCACGTTCAGCACAAGGTTGCATGTTCCATTTTTACCCATCTTGATTTTCAGCGCCATGGCCAACATTATTGGCTGTGCACTTCTCTCAACTCTGCCTGTATCAAACGAGTGGCCTGTCTCTGGCTATGGTTACGAGATCCTGGCAGGCTGTGGTATGGGAATTGCGTATGCAATATCCATATTTGCACTCCCGTATATGCTAGACCCCAAAGACGTCCGTAAGTGCCTACTCGAATCACCCTTGGAAACAGTGTCTAACTCTAAACTTTCATCGTCGTGCAGAGGAAGCCTCTGGTGTTATTGTCCAAATGCGCTACTTGGGAAGCTCCGTGGGTGTATCCATTTCATCAAACATCCTGAATGGAAGGTTGAAAAGTACATCGCACTTTCTTTCAACAGACGCTTACGATAAACTGTTTCATAACGTCGCGTACCTCAGCAAACTTGCACCAGAAGCTCAGCATCAAGTGCAGCAGAATCTTGGGGAGAGCTATCGAATCCAATTCCAAGTATTGATCGGCTTCGCAATAGCCCAGCTAGCACTATCGCTTTTGCTGATTCGAAAGGGACCGCAGATCAGACCATCTGTGGCCTAAACCTCTTGGAAAAGCTCCAGTTCTTGCTATCGATGCCTCGAGAAGTCGACATAGAACACTTCAAGCTCTAAGACTTTTCTGACTGGGTATCTACACTATAAAACCTTACTCACCGTCAATTCGAGGGCAATTGCTTCGATATGACTAACTGAGCCGTGTGATTGTTGGAAATGACACATTCTCTATTCTTACTATTTATCTCGCTTTCGATGAAGGGTGCTATTGGAAGAAGAGAGCAAAAGCGTACTGTAAAGTAGTGTATTATTGTAGGAGACGAAGAGAAGAAGGACGGGGAGAGAGAGCTCTCGATGTACGCTAACTAGACCGCGGGCCCTGACTGTCAGGATCACTGTTGGATGCCTGTTTTCTCAGGCTGCCAGGCCCGTGGGTAGACTTAGTCGAGAGAGAGAGCTTCTCTCTCTTCTCTCTCCTTTCTTTCTCCGTCTCCGCAATTCAAGTGCCATTACATGCCCCTTTTCTTTTCCCGATACTAACCAATCAGGCAGTTCAGGCAGCCCACAGGGCTTCCGACAAAAAGCTACTGCTTCTTGCCTATAGATCACTGCAGACTTTCCCTCAACCTCTTTTATTGATAACAGTTTGTCATCTTTTGTTTGCTCAGATAGAGAAGTGTCGGGAGCCCTGTGGCTGCCCGTTTGGCCAGGCCCGCCAGGCGTAGGTAGAAGTAGTCGTGGGGAGAGCTTCTCTCCCCCCTCTCTCCTTTCTTCTCTTCGTCTCTCGCAATACATGCCATACCGTCATACCTTGCTCTGTTATTCTGATAAGGAGCCTCATATGCCGGTGTCCCTATTGCTGATTGATAAATAAACATTTGTGTACGTACTTATTGAAGAGTTCTGCAAGCAAAAGACTATACAAACTGATTGTAGCAATTACTTGTCGTAGCAGGATGTTCATGTTTCCCATTTTTATGATGGATGATTTTTCAGATCTAGTCATGTTTTTTTTTTTTTTTTGCAATTTCGCTTGTTTTCTCATAGTACAGCACGATCTATATCAGATTAAAAACCACAGTTAATAGCTAAGAATTGTCTCATAAGCTTTCCAATGTATCCTTCCATTCCTTGCTCATGGCCTCTACCCAAAATGTATTCAGCTCGCCGAGGAAGTCATGGCTGGCATTGCCCGAGTCTTGGAAAGGGCACTCTGGAGCGGGCGGTTCCTGATTCGATGATAACGTCAGGCCTTCTGATCTCTTCTCGTTGCCTTTGCCTCTTCCCTCCAGGGGATTGACACAGCCTGCCGTTGCCCAATGCTGGAAGTTCAAATCTAGCGGTCCCGGATGACACGTTTCGCTGCTGCTATTTATTTCACCCTCCAAGCCTCTGTCTTGAAAATCATCCTCCTTATCATGATAATATTTCGGTGAGCGACCACGAACGACGATAGGCTCCGAGGGTCGGCGGGCGACCAAAATCCAACAAGGACGCTGTGTTGTTATGTCCAAGGCTTCGGCATAAAGATCTAGCACCAGATGATGGTTGTTCTGATGGTGTCGACCCTTTCCCTTCACGATTGTGGCTTTCCGAAACTGAATGCGCTCAAAAACATGAGGAATCATAGGCGGAAGGCTAACTGGTCTTGGCGTTTTTTTACACTTGTCGTTTCTTGTGGAGTCGTATTGAACCAGTACCTGTGAATCATCGGATCCATCACTCGCAGTGGCCGAAAGGGTCATAGCAAATCCCTGGATCGAGAGGCGCTCATGATTGTTTCGACAGATATAGAGAGGAATCTCGGAGATTAATGATGGGCAGAGGCCAAAGCTGCAAGCGACAGAGAAGTAGTTCCTTCGGTAGCATGTCCACTGATCATCACAGACCATGAAGCCACGCTCAATGTTTGCTTGAATTTCCGTATTCACCATCATCTCATTTCCTTCAAAGTCCGCCACAATTGACTCGAGAAGAATCGTCTCTTTGAAGAATGAATTGTTCGGATTGGAAACACCCTTTGGCTGATTATGAAACCATGTGCTCAAGTCACCAAGGAATGGATTATGGTTACCAGCTTGGTCATCGGTTTGAGCTGTGTTAAGAGTTTGATCTTCAACAAATGGTGTTTCGCAAACTCCATTTTGAGTGAACGGAGGCAGGAAGCCTTGAGTTTGTGGTGACGAAGAGAATACCGAGTTTATAGGTTCTGGCGTCCATCCGGGTGCCTCATTCAAAAAACTCTGATCTTGCCTACATAAGCCAAAGAGAAAAATGACATTTCATTAGTCAACGAGCAAGGCTGGTGTCCATGGACGGAAATAAACTCTTACATTGATGGGCATTGTAAAAGGCTCGTCGTATCTTCCCACTGGGATCGATCATTCATAAAAGGTTCAAGCCATGGGGCTTCAAAATATTAGTCAATTTGGGCATTTCTTTTAGACCATGCACTTCAGAAATTGGAAGATGGGATTTACCGCTCAAGGGATCAGACTCAGTCGAGGCGATCGCCGATAGTTGATCATAACTATTCAAAATTGCAATTTAGCTGATGCCCAAGAGTCGATATTTCAATATAGGGGATCGTCTGAGAGCGTCATTATAACACAAAAAATGATGGTGGGGATGATAAACCAAGTAGACAGACACATGAGAGAGTCTCAACGCCACTCCAGGGCTTTCTACCCAATTCAAACATCAGGACATAGAAGTAATCATTCCAAATTGCTTACACGGGTGCAGAATATAGCGAGAACTCGGTAGGGATGATAACTCACTATGAGCTGAATGTCGGACATTGATATCCATAGTCGGGTATACTATTTGAACCCGACATCGAAGAATACCCATCGTCCGACGGACTCTTATTTTCTTCTTCATTGTAAGGTCGAGCCGTATGCGAAAAAATCAGCCGTGTTTCCATCATGATGAAGTTGTCAATGGAAGCTTTGGAGAGCAGAAATGTTGACCCAATGGAGTCTCGACGCCCGAAAAGAAAGATGGAATCAATCACGCAACAATACAAATCTGACGAGGAATTTTCTCAGGAGATGGCTTGATCTTCAAGACACAGGTTGGTGAGAATATTGCGCAGTTTGGAATGTATCGATCCACCGCGGTTTTATAGAAACTATCGACTGCCTAATTCTCTGATTTCGTCATTGCAAATTTAGACACATTGCAGGTAAAAACTGGAATTGGAGGCTCAGAACTAGCCTTAAAACACTGCGAATGGTCAATATCAATCTTAAATGAGTCGAGAATCCCGCCGGACTCCAAACGTGCATTTTCTAAAGCTCTATTCGCGAGAACGGTAACACAGAAATAGGTCTGTGGTGGCAGGAGCAAGGTAAAGTTGGGTTTCACAGCAGCACCAATAGCTAAATCTGGAGTTGATCGACCAAAATTTCGATGTGAGGCCGCTTGGATTTGGTATTTTGGGTGATAATACTCGCGATATCTTCGGCTTTTTGGAATAGATATCCAATCAGACTACCCAAAGGCCTTGTAAAGGTGTATGGGCTACGTAGATGGAAAAAACAAAATTAGAAAAATCGTTGAAGAAGTGACTGTGGTTCTGCGGACTTCCCTTTTCGGCATACATACGTGACCTGGTTGATGGCGAGGGGCTGTTTGTCGATCTCCCTCACAGAAGAGGTTACTCAGGTAGATAGGGTAAACACATCACTCCGTCATTCCGAAGCTTACGTCGTCTGGTGATGGGAAGATTAAAACGCCACATACAGCCATATAAAATTGTGAGTGATGGAAAGAGTTCCAATGTCACACACGAGAACAACTCTATAGCAAATAACACAGTTTGATAAAAGCCATCGATCTATTTACTCTAGCCAATAATATTAATACAAGCCATCAAATCCATTGATTCGATACGGTGCATCTATGCACAACATTCGCTTTTCGGTAATTGCGTAACAATTATCGCAGAAACTATCTGCAGCGCCACAGATTTTGAGGTCAAGGCCTGATAATCCCGAAACGGTTCTGTATGAATACTATCTTCGTCATTTCTTTAATGCTGTTAAGGCCCAATATGTTGGATTATCTTCATGACGAGTACGGTCCATACTTCACCTGCAGTTTAGTTACATCTTTCTTGCCTAAATAGGATGTTAGCATTCTCCAGTGGAGCAGACATGTACAAAAGTCTACATAACTGTCTCAGGCCGATATCAATACATTCAATCCCTTTTTTTTGCATGACGACACTAATGTCATTTGTAACCCGATTCAGGTTAATGATATCAGCCAAATCTTCATGATTCAAGGTTCCACCAATGAAGAAAGTGGGGTATACTTTGAAGAATAACCTCAGCAACTTTCTACGTCTCATACGCTCTGGGCAAACTGCGCTCCTTTGGCTTTGTTGTTAAACTCGCGATACAAGGATTCCATCGAGTAAAAAACACTTGGTGAAATGAACGCCAGAACCCCAAATACATTCACACTCTCAGCCGAGATCTCATTCTTGGAATTTCAAGTGCTTACGCATCGTTCCATGTATTAATGCATGGCAGTTCTTTTAACAGTGAGACCATGCAGGAGTAAAATCCAATCTTTTGGTAGGCCCGATCACCCACATAATCTGGCTGATGAATGGCCAGGGAGTACTGCATACAGCCATGCAGTTAGAACTTCCGGGACCCTGGGAATATTCGACATCATACAAGGGATATCCTGGGATAACCGCCTCGAAGAACACGCTTAATCGCATAATTGCAGGCTGCCGATCGAATTCCCCAACTTTTGGAAATCCTTACACTTACATCACACTAGAAGCCGAGATTCGGTCTGTCGTTTAGTCAGAGATTCTTCGAGACACCCATGGATACCAATAGAGATGGCTCAGCTTCGGGCTATCGAGGGGGTCCTTATGCTTGAACGAGCTATACTAAACATCACTCTCAAAAGCCGGTCGAACCAAAAGCTGTGAGCATATTTGTCACCTAACGACTTGAACGGGGTTCGGCGGAGATATACATCTACTGCTTGTACATAATCTGGCTGAAGTTCTCATGTGAGATTTCTTCAAGCCTTAGAAGCGACACGTATTTCTAAACAGTCCTGTCAAAATCGAAATCGAAATTCATTGACCGCTAGCAGCCCGTGTCGAGGGATCGTCTCCTCTCGCAGGGCTGGTGCGGCCTGAATATTCGCATTTATTAAATCATTTTCTTCAGCAAGTTGGGCACCACATTAGCTAGAAAACCAGTGCTACGTCCCATGATCAAATGCAGTATGCCAGAAGAAATAAAGGCAACCGCATCACTTTACATGTGGTTCTTTATCACCGCAATATTTGTCAAGTGACGCAATCATGTTGAACAATTTGTACGTATAAAACTGCTGCATGAAAAGGAGGCGGTGGCAACACCTTACCTCCCCCTAAATACGTAAGTCGCCTAGTTAATGAATTTAGCCCCAAGTACTGAGCGCGGCCCGGCTCCATTAAGCCAAGTCACGCCATGGGAAGGCTCCAGGACTGTACAATCATGAAATATCATTTGATCAGTTTATCGGGGGAACATAAAATAGTCTTCCGAAATTATTCGATGAAATCAAGCAGCTCGACTCCGTTATTATGTCCGAGTCCCTGTCACACGGTGCACCGTGCATGAGGTTTCCTCCTAGGCTATGTAATATCAAGGCCGACAGATGTGTCCTAACGACAGTTGAAAGGCTAGCTGCCAGTCCCGGTGTTTTCCAAAGTGAGGGGGATAGGGTTCAAGAGGCCATATGATATACCCTATACGCCACAACCACTAGCCTGCCAAGTCTACGGAGTAATTAACGGAGAATTACCGTCATGGTGTTGAGGCTCTGTCCGCATCTCCCAGTACTTCTCTACACTCCCTGTCTTTCCTCTCACTCTGTCTCACTACACATCCCGAGGCTATTCCTTGCCTTGAGGTTTTGAGATTGGCACAAAATGATGAATTCTCTCTCAATCCATATTCAAAAATTACTAAACTATTCCTGATATGTGGATATCCTTTCAACAAATTGCCAGTGGCCAAGTCGATGATAGGATAGCCAGCTTATACTTCTCCGCCATGCATCGGATCCATGGATCCTCAGGCATACGCCACCAAGGTTTATCTAGTATGAATTCTGCCTAATATGTCAGGTTCCACAACATTTTGTTAGTCGTAGATCTCAAGAGCTTCTTTCTCTCTCTCCTTCCTCTCTTCGTTTCCCAATACATTACAACATCTTTAATTTCTGCTCCTGTGATATATCTCGATATCAGTTATATATGCAGGATCTTCATGCAAAAATTCTACCCAAGGCCGTGATTTCCAGGTTGCAAAATTAGCGTGGCTATAGAGATACCGTCATCATGGATCCTTTGGCTTATTTTCTCCAACTGCGCTCTTGCCTATTACTAGTTTTCGACAAAGGCCGTGTACAATCTTGCATACTTATCGGCAAAGCTTACGTTCAAATTATGGAGAATCCATGTGAGCTGGGCTTGTTCCCTCCGACGAGAGGATTGTGAGAATACCATCTCGGGGTCTGCATGTAACTCTACTGCAGGAAACTGCTGATTCTGACTGTTAGAATGCAAACTTCTCAGTGGTAAAGTGGCTTCCAGTGCATTGCATGACATGTACGTTCGGGATTTGATAGGAACGTGAATTCTAGACTCCAAAAGAGTGGCATGGCTTCACTTGGTTATTATTGAAAAGGAAAGGACCCGCGTTGGAATTTTGGTCCGACCACTATTATTCTAGCTTAGATACCCACTTATGAACTCTAAAAATGTACTGTGCAGCAAATACTGAGATGTGGCGCGCAAGGCGCTATGAATATCCAAGGACGAAACGCAGGGTCTCCTATGAAAACAAGTTTTTTTTATTCTAATTACAATGCAGTCGAATCTGTTCGCCCCCGACATAGCTTGCAAGATCATACACTTTTTGTCAGGACTCATCCCCAGACCCAGGTTTGAATGCCTGTTATCGTGCTGAATCGGTGGAACGCCTGCACGATTCACGCTTTGACCCCGAAACACACATGCATGCTTTAGTTTCATTCACTCAAGAATGAATATCTAAGATCGAGACAACTTTGAAACTCAAATTCTCGATCTTGGAGCAATGAGTTGGCGGTGTGCACTGAACTTGTTGCCCAAGATTCCCTTGCCATATTATCCTAAGATCTACCATATTTAATACTGTGATGTTAGTTCGTAGAACAGTTAGTTTTACTAAGCTCCACTTTCATCCTTTCGAATAATATCTACTCTATCGGATTCAAGCTATATATGTAGCGTGGTCCAAAGGAAACGGCCTTCCAAGGGTTTGGCAAGGTTGTATAGAATTCCCTGGTGAGATTTGGAAAGAAACAGAAGCACTTTAGATATACTCAAAGCAAAAAAGACGAAAACAGGACGAAGGACCAGAGTACATTGCTTCCAAGGTTTGTGAACTTCAAGCCTTGGAAAAATATATCCATATCACGCTTTGAAAAACAAAACTCCATTTTCACACGGTATGAATCGAAAGTTTCACTCTAATCTAGTAGATAGATTGCTTAGAGCAGGATAACAGCTCTACCGGCTTTCTACCTTGAGAGGTAGGATAAATAATATAAATCCAGATAAAACAGGTTAGTTGGTGATAATGAAATCCAACTATAACCTGTGTGACTTTGTGTGACTTTATAAACAGGACAGGTCACTCTTTTATCAACTAAATATGCAAAATGTACGTTGATTAGTGAGTGGTGTGAACATTGGAAGATCTTGGGGGGAGCGGCTCGAGCCATGTAGAGCCACCCGGAATGAGACTATCTGTGCAACATGATGTGGAGACTGCCGTAACCCTTTGCATGATCTGCGCGGCGGCCATATACCCAAACAAGTGAAAGACAGGCAAAAAAACCTTGGAAGTAAGCCGGTCGAGCAACGGTGTGCACATCGGGCAGATTGCGTAAATCTACGGTCTGATCTCTGCAGCCCTGGTATTCCAAGGTTGCACCTATTATTACGTATCCGATACGCCAGCGGCACACCCGTGGACCCGCGGACCTGGGCAATGTCACGATCCCGCCTCTCAGGGCGCATTCCGAGAGCTGTCTGCTGGGCCAGGAGAAGACCAGTATCTATCCCAAGCCACGCCCTTGAAACTGCGCTTGCTATAGGTGTAAAGACAAATCTAGGTAGACTTTTACGGCCATTTAACACCAATTAGTAAAATTGTGTTTATTTATATTGACGTGGGTAGATACCGCCCGCACTAAATACCCGGTACACAGCATCACATTTGTATATGTAAGGGACAAAACAGGGAATTTTACCTGGGTTTATCTCTCTGCTCAACGGTTTCTAGTGCAAAGACTATCTTCGTTCTCCTTTTTGGCTGCCTCTTGTAGCTTATTGCCTATACCACAATACATTTGTCAGATATGAATGGCTTCGTTCTGAGGTTGGTCATAGAAATGACCATAGAGAATAACAGTTGAAACTTACCAGAGAAAGATGCGTGTACACACCTGAACAGCTTGAATTTGGAAGATATACGTAATGTTTCAAGGTTAATTTGGGTGTCTTGCCACTTTGCTCTTCCAAAACCGGACATACAAGCATTGAAAAATGTTGACATTGGGCCTTTATGCCTTCTGTCACATTTAAATCAAGTTGCCGACGTACGAGACGTGTTAGTTGACCAAGTATTCCAGATCTACTATCGCGGTTACCTGAGGCTCTTGAATATATTTACCCTTGGACACTGGATCCATGGATATAGAGTTCCTTTCGATTCCTTTCTCCGCAATTTAACAATAGAGCCTATGTCCCATTGCCTTGAACGGGTCTAGCCTCCTGCCTGCGATCCATATATGTGTCGAAAATGTGCTCTTATCTAAGTTTCTTCCCGCCTGAGGTCTTTCTATCCCCACCCTCTTTTATTGATATTTTGTGCTAATCTCGAGGTCAGCTATGGGACTCTACACTTCGTCACTTGACACGAAAAGACATGGTTGGATTCTCTCGTACTTCACGCCGCTGCTCTCAGATGGTTGAATCCCACGTCAAACGTCGGATTAATTATTATCTGTCATCGAAGACACCATCAAAGCTAATCATGACAATGTCTGATCCGGCAATGATGGAACAACCCGAAACGTTGAGGTTATCACTCTCTCGGAATCCAGTCAAACACCACTTCTTGGATACCATAGCAAAGACACCAGAAATTATATCCCCACGAGATCAGTACATAAGCCTCAAGCTCTCCCGCGATCAACTCTCAAATCGGCGGGGCGAGGGATTAAGCAGTTCTGGTGATACCAAGCAAGCGTCACCTCACGCGAACTATAGCAAGACAATCAAGCTTGACAGTCTTGACATTCTTTACCAAATCTGCTTTGCTATCCACAAGTACAGGTCCGAGTCATCGGTATCGGCTGCTAATCTCTGTGGATGGAGAACCAAATGGATCAGACTTTACCCTCATTGGTTTCCGGGTCGCAAAGACCAATCTCAAACTGGAGGCATCGCTTCATGTGGTAAACTGTTTACCAGGCTCCTCTGGACTGATGCAACGCACGACATCGGATTTGTGATATCGGCCAAACAATCGACCCAGCGGGACGAAAGTCATCGTCCACATCCGGCACTCTCACCAAGTCCCATGTGGGACCCTGTGTTCTATCAAATAGAGGTCGAGGAAGTTTTGATCAAAGATGTGTCGATATTGGGTCTGTTTGAGGATTTTAGTACTTGATCCGACACTCAATTGTGGATTTTTTGATTCATTTTACCGTACAAATGGACAAGGATCTTGCGATATTATTGGATAATCAAGATCGTCAATCGTTAGCACACACTAGACATTCAATTACACCCGCTAAGATAATGATTGGTGGTGAGATGAACCAGATGCCCGGTTTTATCATAAGCACAAACGCCTCCAGGCGAAGGACTCATCTGCTATAGGATCTAGCCCGGTCAAAAGTAGGTGGACAATTATGCAGTGCGTCATAGACAAACGCCGAGAAAGCGAACCAACGACAAACGGTGGAATGCAAGTCTGTCAACAGGAAAGGTGGTGATGAGAGGAAATCGAAAAACGAGGGGGGGGTTTATACAAACTTTAAGTCCAGCGCGCCTTCCAAGATAGGACTCGACAAATGGTCACTTCTCAAAGAGCATACCCAGTGCCATGCCAAGAGATGTAAGAGAGGATGGAACTACAGAAGTAATAACATTAATAATATGCGACAGCCCTGGGGTAGAGACAGACAACGGAATCGGACGAAAGAGTGTGAAGAGAGCGGGAGCGGGAGTGGGAGCGAGAGATCAGACCGGCCCGCAGATCATATACGCAAGGGTCTGGATTTTAAGAGAAAGAGAAAAAGGTGGCGTAAGTAGTGATACAATTGCTCCGCTGTTTAATGTAAAAGGCCAAAATGATGTACAAAAATGACGCAATACCGTTAAGATGCTGCTCATTTAATCGGTGAGTGGCATCTTCATGTTCACCATACGCCCAAAGTGCAAGAGATCATTCGACACATAGCCGTTGGAGTCCAAACGGAACTGAGACTTGCGCCCTTCAACCTTGACGATGATGAAGTCTTCGTTTGTGAAGACTTGGCGCATAGCCTGGAATGTTCTCCAAAGCTGATAGCTCATAGCGCTGACAGGAGACTTGAAGAAGCGCGGGGTTTCCTGCAAGCCACGGCCGAGTCTCTTGCTGTCCAATTCGTATCGCTTAGCAGTTTCCGGAGACACGGTCAGCTTGCGCTTGAAGGATATCTCGCCAGGGGCCACGTCGACTTGGTAGGGCTTCTTGAATGGCATCAAACTTCTGACGGAGAAGATTACGCGCATACGCCCATCAGATTTCACGGCCTTGATATTCCTCACCAGAGATCCAGTGCGGGTGATGAACAGCGTGCCCATGACACTCATCACAATACAAATACCACCGAAGAGGGATTTCTGCCACATTGGGAGGGGGACGATGGGATCTCGGAAAGTTGCGTTGGAGTTGTAGAGAGAGTAGGCAAAACAGAACCCGGATAACCCAAACGCGGTTAAGACATATGCGCGATGAGAGGGGGCCTCGAACAACAGTACTTCTCCGCTCTGTAGTACGGTTGCTTGGAGCTTTGCCAACGCGCGAGGATTCCTGTTGCCCTGTGGACCTGAGGACTGCCAAGCGGAATCGATGGTTCGGGGTACACCCTTGGCCTTGCTGTGAGGCGCACTAGAGTTGAAGCACCGCCATGAAAATTTTATATTTGTCTGAAAGCCAGAGCGTGCAGGGGTTCCTAGGCATTGACGCCAAAATATCCGAAGGGTAGGTAGTCTGGCGGACATTGTTGCGCTGGTCCTGTTCACACTCAAGTTAGTAAAATGACCAATGAGACGAAACACAGCCGATTGGGCCCCGTCAATCGAAAGTAAAGATTAACGGTAGCCCCATAGACTGTAATCTCCAAGGACTTACCAGAAGGAGAATCAATTGACGGTGTTCTCCTCGGAAAGCGCCGCCAGGTCGAAAGCAAGCAATGCGGCAGAAAAATGTTCCCGTCCCGGCCGCCGGTGAAAGCTCCCAACGCCCTCAACACCTCCGACAGTTACCTCGAAGCTCCTCCAAAAACGCCCCTCAACACGCATTGAACTTGTATATTCGCGCGCCTCGACGTGGTGTGGTGGGTTCTTCGTTGATCCCGCTCGTTTCTCCCGAATCCCAGCTTCCGCGGCGAGTTGCGACACCGGCCGAAGATCTCCATCGGCAGCGCACCTCCATATAAAATCTCCAGATTCACATTACAATGGCAGCCAAGATTTCCGTCGGCCAGGTCCCGGCCATGTTTGCCCGACGACAGCAGCAGGTGTTCGGTGTTGGCAGACGTGAGTCCAGCCCATCATCGTGGCAAACAACTCTCCGCAAGAGAAAGCCGCTCCGTTGAGCCCGGCTTCTAGCGGAGATGCTTGGCCATATAATTGGCATACCCAAGATATTCTAACATGATTACTTCCTATAGGCCTGCAGTCCACCTCTTCTCAGACCCAGAACCCCGCCTACCCGCTCTACCCCTCGGTCGCCCAGCTCCTCCGTGAGCAGGGCATTCCCAAGTCCGATGTCTCCAAGATCCCAGCCTCTGGACCCAAGGGCCGTCTCCTGAAGGGTGACGTGCTCGCATACATCGGCCAGATCGCCTCCGACTACCCGGCAACCCAGGCCGCCACCCTGGCCAAGCTCGCCCATCTGGACCTGAGCAACATCAAGATCGCACCGGCCCCCACCCCGGCCGCGCCGGCCGCGGTCGAGGAGCCCGTCGCAGCTCCTCCCGTCATGACCTCTGTCGCCATCTCCGTCTCCCTGTCCGCCGTTCTGTCCGCCCAGAAGAAGCTCCAGGACAACCTTGGCGTGACAGTGCCGCTGTCTCGCTTCTTGGCCAGCGCCACGGACATCGCCAATGACGACCTCCCCCGTCTGGCCAGCTTCAAGCCCTCTGCTGACGAGCTCTTCGATGAGGTTCTCGGTGCTGAGCCCGTCAACTCTTCTCGTGGTGACTACTTGCCTGAGCTCAACGCTTTCGAGGCCCCTCAGACTGTGCGCTCCAAGCCTGCCACTGAGGATCTCATCGATTTCCTCAGCACCAAGTCTTCCAAGAAGGCTGCTCCTGCTAGTTACGTTGAGGCCGCATCTGGTGCGGCTTCCAATGTCTTTAGCTTGACCGTCCCTGTTGATGAGCAGGTTCGTGCCAAGGAGTTCCTTGAGCGCATCAAGACTCTGCTCTCTGTTGAGCCGGCTCGTTTGGTGCTTTAGATTTGTTTTGCCATACGTACACTCCCCTTGTTCAACTTTTTTTTTGTTTTTTCCAACTCATCTGGGCTAGAAACATCGCAAGTCGAAGCTCAGTTCATGAATGTATTCAATGTAGCATAGTTAATCGGGAATTGCCTTGAAATGGATTACTTCACTCATACATCAACGAACAACAAACTTACTACATACATCATGGCAATCATGTCACACAAGGTACTCCATACTCCGTAGAGTGCACAGCTTTGCCCCCATGCGATCCGACATACATCACAGTCAATTGAGTCCGTTTCGATTTCTGACATGGCATGTGCCCCATGAAAGCTGATGTGGTTAAATTCTATGAAATAGACAAGGCAAAGGCATGAATCTGTGCCGCAAAGGAGAAAAGGGGTCATCTCATCATGAAAAGCAAAAGCAAAGCCCGGCAACACAAATTGCAATGAGAAGCCCTGCCGCACAACGCCAAACCAAGGAAAGACTGAAAACACCGAGCGCCGCTGCTGAAAGACTCCAGGTAATGTGCCCGTTCCGATCCAATAAGCGCCGAACGTCCAGCCGAAAGAAATGCTTTGTGCCCTCAGAGCAGATATGCAATAGATCCCCAACGCACGAGATTGTAAAAAAATGAAATGAAATTCCCCCTCAAGCCATGCAATGTTGTGTGCTCCAGTGAGCAGGTAAACCGAGAACCGCTGAACTCCGAGTCGAATGCAGATTAAGAGAAGTGTTGAAGTAGGGTAAAACGAGACAAACTAACGGATGGTGCCCCATTCAGATAGCTTACTACCTTCACGGCGGTTGTCTCTTGTGGCCCGTCTGTCAAAGATCTTCCAGAACCGAAGTGTTTCGTCGCCTGCTCCTGTCACGACAGTCTGGCCGTCGGGACTCATGGCAAGGTAGAGCACGCGGAAGGTGTGGCCAGTCAATGAGACAATCTGCTCCATACGTGGGTACTTCCAAATGACAATTTGGTTCTGGCTGTAGCCGTGTGTGCTGATAATCTCGTCTGAGTTCTTCGACCAAGAGAGATTACAAACCTGGCTGCCTGTATCGACCTCTTTGATTAATGATCCGGTTGATGTGTTCCAGAATTTGATCGTGCGATCTGCCGTTCCTCCGCCTGAAGCGAGAAGATGACGCTGGTGGGGGGACCAGGCAATGGCCTTGACTGCAGCATTGTGATCCGAGAAGCGGTAGAGTGGGGTTTCGTTTAGTTTATCCCAAACCATCAACTTGTTGTCGTTTCCGCCGGATGCCAATTGGCCATCTTCGGTGTTCCACTTCAAGCCACAAACTTCTTGTTTATGTCCAGATAGCTTTCGAATGTACTGATCAGGGGAGCGAACATCGCGATGGTAGATGAGACGGTCTCTGGATCCAGAGGTAAGAATATGATCGTTCCAAGCCAAAGCACCAACTCGGTTAGTGTGTCCGATCATGGTTCGTAGTCGACGACAGTGCTCAGCATCCCAAATCTGCACCAGACCTTTTCCTGTGCCAATTGCAAGGTGGGTTCCCTATGTTCCTCATTGTCAGTGTGAAGTCTTCAGCAGTGGGATCGGGACAAGTTGCTCACCCTTTGGATCCAGTTCACACTAGTGACTGTGTCATCTTTAAGGTCGCATAACTTCGTGACTCGCCCAGTATGTGAGTTCCACATGTACACAGAATTGGCCAACCCAACGCCAAGGACATTGCTACTGCCCCAGTCAACCAGGTTCAAGTAGAAGTCATCTTGTAGATCCGGCGCATCCAAAACCTTATATGGAACCTTGTTCACATAACGGGCCGATTTGCGAGACGTTTCGAGTATGCGTTGGCTGTCATATCTGATAGGTGAGAGGCTGTACAGTTCCGAGCGAACGTCCAAATTGGGTCCGTGGAGACTTCGAGGGGTTTTTGAGGGCGTTGGATGACCAGATCCTGGCCTGGAGGATCCGTAGTTAAACAGATTCTTGTGAGGGGTAGATGGGGTGATGCTCGCGGGAGGAAGGTTTGCAGAGATATGTGCAGGAGGGGTATGGGATCTGGTCTTGTCATTTATCCCGTTGCCGAAGCCAAGTAATGGGTCGGCTGGTGTTGCGCTCAAGTCAGGCTGAGGAACGGTGTTTCCGAACAACTCACTGCGCAAAACGCGGGAGAATGTGCGGTTTGCTTCGTCGGCTATAACAGAGGGTCAGTCGGCCGTATAATCCAAGCTCTCGGAGATCGGACATACTTTTCTGGAAGTGTAATTCAGAATGAGGGCCGCGTTTCTTGGCCTTGGAAGGGGTGGAGGGGCAGCCATCTTCGTGCAGCAAGCTGTACGTAGCTTGGAGGTCCTGTCCGTCGCGATTGGGGATGAAGCTGGTTCGGTGTTAGTTGCAAATCCGGAAACGCCTGTTCGCATTCTGTTTGAATGCTGTTCGACTGCTGCTTTGAAGCCTGGCCAGCCAAGTGTTACGTACCGATCCCCATAGACCCGCTGCCGCTTACGACATGGACTAGACACCGGGGTTCGCTCTCGCCGCGCTCCTACCGCCTCATAATCCTTCAAAGCCTTTGCTAGCGCTTGCGGGTCAACCGGTTCCGCGCCTTCTGGCTGCTGGCGATTCCTAGAATTGTCTGGGAAATACATCGTTCGCTTGCTCGGCATGGTCGGCGGTGTCTTGGAGCCCGGTGGGGAGACGATGCTAGAGATATGGGATTGTGGTGCTTTAGCCGCCGTCTCGGCAGTCTTGCCTGATTTCTGAGGTTTGTCCGCCATTGCGATTGTCCACAGCTCAGAGACAGGGTGCAGCCGATAAAGCACGAGCTGAGAGTTGCATAAGAGTGATGTGAGCTGTTTGCCAATGGAAACGTGGATATCGTGTCTGGGGGTGTGTGTATTTGAAGGGCGGGTTCACAGCTCTGTTGTTGTTTCGGTGGAGTCGGAATGCGGGCCTCAACTGATGATGCTCGGGATGGAGAGACAAAGGATCAAACGCCAACAGACCCTGATTCACCAAGCAGATCAACAAAGAAGTTTTTGAAGACCTGCGGCATATGAATGAATGGGTGTCTCTTCCAAGGGAGTGACGGAGTTGCGCAGGGCGACTCTCTGGGTCACGCGTCGGGTACGCTAAGCCCGATTGGGACAGAATCAGCATCAACACTCTCCGCGTCAAACTGACTACTGCTTCCAACATCTTCATCATCAGTTGGCTCATCTGACTCTGCAGGTGAGACGCTTATTCTTTATATCTGTATCAAGGCAGTCTCATATGCCTCTTGCCGAGAAGTTGGGGCATTTGCAAGACATTTCCATGTCAGCATGCCTTTGTTTAGATTGAGACCAACTGGAAAGAAACGCGCTTAACTCTGATTGCCCGGATGACTTCGAAGTGGGGGATGTGACCTTTGGGCGCGAGATCCGATTACACTTGACCCCTTCGGTGCTCCTTCGCGGTGCCATACGCGCCCGGGACGCGACGCGGCGAAGCTTGGGCCATGGCAACGAGATTCTGTTTCCGCGCATTCTACGGAGTAGCAGTCCCACCAGACATCTAAAGTGGAGACTATCTCAAAGCAATCAAGCTCATTGTAAAATCATATTAGTGCTCCGTCCCGCGAACCCCATTGTGCTCTAAAACCTAATGAAACACGGTAAATTTGTCTCCAAATCTCAACGCTCCACTCCGATCTAGATCTCCATATTGCCATACCTTGGAGTATAGCCACTAAACCGACCTTGATTTCATGAAAAGGGTTTATTTTATTTTACTTTGAATGACTATGTTTTTGGTGCAAGCTTTTTCAGTGTGGGTAATCAAGAGTGCTATATCCTCTGATTTCGGTGCAGGGAGATTCAAGGTTGTAAACCAATTTGCCTACAACCATTATCTCACCAGATGTAGAATTTTAGAAAATGGACGCTTCTGTACTTAGGTAGAGGTGACATCTTAGATGTAGTACGATAGCACATACCCTTGGTAAGTCTAGAGGTTCGCCCTAGTATACCCAAACATCGATGGCCTGCCCCATGAAGCCGTGACTATACTTTACTTCCAAGGTTAGACAATCTAGTATACCTAGGCTAGGTGGCACCTAATTTCGAGAATGGTTGGACAAACTTGGTCCCAGCTGGAGATATCAATGTTAGAAATCCAAACGTCAGAAGGTTTGGCTGAGTTCCAAGTTGTGTTGAGCTTTCCCACCTGCTGCACCATAGTTTGACAGTCTGACGCAGCCACCTAGTGGCGATGCCACTTCTTGGCAGATGCCTCAGGTAAATGGCGGTGAAGCTCTCTTCAATTGAAGAAGCATATTTATGCATGCATATGTAACTGCCTGTCAGGCTTTTGTAGAATCACCAAGTTATCTGCTTCTATGAAACGGCCTGGTATGACAATAGGAGATTGCTATTGTATATCTAGGTAGACAACCAAGAAGCCAAAGGCTTCTAGGGATTTCTAGGGATTTCTATAGACATGTCAACAGCATAAATAGCAAGTTCTTAGCATCAATAGAAGAATACAGTTTTTATTCATACTCATTTGAAGCCTATACTTCTGTCATCTCTCTCTCTCTCTCTCTTAGTAAGAAGCTATACCTAGGTACATGCTGTTCTGTGGATTCCCATAGTTCAACAAGTTCCAAGGTTGTACTTGCACAAAAGGTCGTCGGGATATGTATCCGCAACTATACAACCCACGAAGCAGAATCTCAACCCTGGAGGTTTGATGGCAATTTTGGGGGCAGGGTTGGATACGACTCCCCTCACGTTTAATATTTCTATTCTCATTATATTTATGATATTGGTAAACCTAGGAAATTGATATTGTTCCACCAGAGCTAGTTGCGATATTTGCGGAGTTCCGCAGGCCACCGTCACCGCCCAATCTTCCGCCAATTTTCTCTTTATACACCTATTGCTATGGTCTTCAGACGCCTGGGTCCTAATCTTCTTGGCCTTTCTCGATACTCCACAATGGCTTCCAAGCAATCTGCCCTGGACTTCCTGTCCTTTGTGAATGCTGCTCCTACCCGTATGTAGATCGCATGACGTGGGACCTCGTTTCCAAGGTGACTGATCGGTTTTGCCTCTAGCTTTCCACGCCGTCCATGAAGCCAAAGAGCTTCTGGCCAAGGCTGGGTTCCAGGAAATTAAGGTTGGTTCTAGTCATTTGGCACATCTGCAGTAATCCGTCTAACGCATGCCAATAGGAGAAAGACTCCTGGGCGTCAACCTGCAAGCCGGGAGGCAAGTACTACTTGACCCGCAATACCACTACCCTTGTAGCTTTTGCGATCGGCAAGCAGTGGCAGGTATGTACAAAGCTGGTGAAATTGAATAAAATTTGTGTTAATCATGGAAATAGCCTGGTAACTCCATCTCTATGATTGGAGCCCACACTGATTCCCCAGTTCTGAGGGTCAAGCCCGTGAGCAAGAAGAGCGGGGAAGGCTTTGTGCAGGTCGGTGTTGAGACCTACGGTGGAGGCATCTGGCACACATGTATGTGCAACTCGGTCTTCTCCAATAACTTTCTCGCTAACATTCTGTAGGGTTTGATCGCGATCTCGGTGTGGCCGGCCGGGTGATGACTCGCGCAAGCGACGGGTCCATTGTCCAGAAGCTCGTCAAGATTGACCGTCCTAGTATGTTCAATTTGCAAAACTGATACATGTCATTTGCTGATAACCCAGTCCTTCGCATTCCGACTTTGGCCATCCATCTGGATCGCCAGGAGACCTTCTCTTTCAACAAGGAAACCCAGCTGTTTCCCATTGCGGGCCTGATTGCTGCTGAGCTCAACCGCACCGGAGAGGCCAAGGTCCCAGAGGCAGATAAGGATGCCGAATTCTCGCCCCTGAAGTCAGTGACTGAGCGTCACCACCCTTACTTTGTCGAGCTGATTGCCGCTGAGGCCGGAGTCAAGCCCGCCGACATTTTGGACTTCGAGATGATCCTCTTTGACACTCACAAGTCCTGCCTCGGCGGTATGCTGGAGGAATTCATCTTCTCCCCTCGCTTGGATAACCTTAACAGCACTTTCTGTGCCACTGTCGGTCTCATTGATTCCGTCGCTGAGGCTTCGGCCCTGGAGAATGAGGATGCGATTCGCCTGATTGCTCTGTTCGATCACGAGGAAATCGGTAGTCGCACAGCACAGGGTGCCGACTCGAACATTCTGCCCTCGATCATCCGCCGCCTGTCGGTTCTTCCCTCCTCCTCTGCCAAGGATGCGGATCTGTCCACCGCTTATGAGCAGACTTTGTCCACCTCCTTCCTTGTTTCTGCTGACATGGCCCACTCAATCAACCCCAACTACGCCGGCAAGTACGAGCCAGACCACAAGCCGGAGATTAACAAGGGCCCCGTTATCAAGATCAACGCCAATGCTCGCTATGCGACCAACTCACCCGGTATTGTCTTGTTGGAAGAGATCGCACGCAAGACAACCAAGGAGACTGGCCAGCACGTTCCTCTGCAGCTGTTCGTTGTCCGCAACGACTCCAGCTGCGGCAGCACCATTGGTCCCATGCTCTCTGCTGCATTGGGTGCCCGAACCCTGGACCTGGGTAACCCCCAGCTAAGCATGCACAGTATCCGTGAGACTGGAGGTACTCACGATGTTGCTCATGCCATTCGTCTCTTCACTGGCTTCTTCAAGCACTACTCGGAGTTGTCGAAGACTATCCTTGTGGATTAAGCCGTCACCAATATGTAGCCTGAGATAACATAAACCATGCATACGATTTCAATAAATCCAGTATAAAACAACAAGAACAACGGCTCATCTAAAATATTTAAGATGATCAAAGGGTACCTTGATAGAGAAAGCACGTGGTTCGGACCGAGGAAAGTCCGCCTTGTCTCCAACAGTGGCAGCGCTGATCGACAACCTGCCACCACGGGGAGTCCGCACCTCGACTCCTTCTCCGCTGCTTTTGGATGTCCTCCAAGCCCTCATGACCCTCTATGACAGACGCCGATGCCTTTCGGGATGCGGAATACATCGCTGACGTGTCCGGCATATCCTATGACGATGAGGAACCTCCCAGGCCAACAGGCACGCTTAGTAGCCAGAACGCCTGCGTGAAGAAAGTCAACTCGGCGGCCAAAGTAGCCTTCATCGATAGAATGCTGCGCGATCTTGACATATTTGTTTATTGTCAACTCTCCGCCCTTTATTACATGGAGTAAGCTCTACCCCGGATTGGCGGTGCATGGTCCATCACATCTCCTCTTTCCATTGTGACAGATTTCTGACATGTAATTCATCTAGCTGCTCACTACCATTATTTGCAGTACGTGCAGCTGTTCAATCAGTCCTCTTCACCCCGAAAGCGCCCCCTTTTGAACCCAGGCGCAACCAACCCTTCCTCAACGGCATCATCCTCAGTAACCTCATATGCATGTTGCTACATGCCTTCCTCATCAACCCCGAGGCTGGCGAAAGTACTCGTGGCTATCTTCATGGAGGATTATTCATCGATCTTATCGGGCAGCGCCCCGTCTCCGTCCTCCGACTCCTCTTATTCGATCTCCTGATCTTCGTCGTCGATATTATTTTGCTCGCTTTGACCATCGAACGGGTGAAGACCCTCGCTTCTACACCCTCAGCCCCCACAGAACCCACCTCGACTTCAAATACAAATACAGAGACAGAGACCGCGACCCAGTCGCAAGACCATGATGCCGAAGAGCGCGGAGTTTTGAGGCAAGAAGACGGCGATGAAGCTATACCGCACGAAAGTGCAGCATCTTCTCCCAATAGTAGTGTCGATGATGAAGTTGATGAAGAGCGCGCAAATCTCCTAGCGGACCCGACCGATATCGAGTCTCCAATCCTCGCTCGAGGAGGTCACCCAATGGACACATTTGCGGCAGGCGAGCATGTCGTCGTCAACGCGAGCTTCCCCGGAACGCTAGTAGACCAATGGCGTTACTCGAGGGATCTTGTGCGACAGACGCCGGCCTTCCCGCCCGCGGAGACGGCGACGTTCATACGTCAACGGTTCGGTCTCCAGGTTGGGGCCAATGGCCGCTTTGAACGTGTTGATGATACCTAACATCTACCACTTATACCCATACAACTCTGCATTCTAGCGCCGGTAACCATTCAAATGCTCATATCACAGCCATTGTGGCAAATGTAAATATCTTAACATGTTTTCTTGATTTCAAGGTTTTGTCTTTAGTGTCACTAGTTAGCGACAAATGTTAAAAGTAATTCTGGAGATAGCCAGTCATATTAACATGTAATCCTACAAGATCTCTCCAACAGGTAGAATACGTAAGTCACAGCACCGGAATTGAGTTTGCAAAAATCCCAGCTTGACCACGATTCTACGCCGTAGGAGGCTTAGACTCCTCCCCGGAATCTTTTTGAACGCGACGGTCCAGGATCTCATCAATGACTCCAAGATCCAAAGCCTCCTTCGCACCCATAAAGTAATCTCTTTCCATGATCTTCTCGATCTCATCCAGAGACAACTGTTGCTTGCCAGTGAGATGTCGCTGGTAGATCTGGTTGAGCTGAGTGCGCACACGCAAGATTTCTTTCGCGTGAATGGCAATGTCGCTCGCCTGCCCGAAGTAGCCACCGGAGGGCTGGTGGACCATGATAGAGGAATGCGGGAGACAGTAGCGCTTGCCGGGGTGACCACCGGCGAGAAGAAGGGAGCCCATTGAAGCAGCTTGGCCCACGCAGATCGTGCTCACAGGTGCGGAGATGTATGTCATGGTATCGTAAATTGCAAGGCCTAAGAGTGTTAGCCCGATTTGGGATCTGTTATGGTTGGAGGCGAGTAGAGCCGAAGAGCGGGTTCGGAGGTCGTACCTGCTGTCACAGAACCTCCTGGAGAATTGATATAGAGATGAATAGGCTTTGCGGGGTTGTCGGCTTCGAGGAAGAGGAGCTGGGCAACGATCGAGGCGGAGAGGGTGTCGTCGACTTCGCCGTTCAGACAAATGATGCGTTCCTGGTAGTGCGTGAGTTGACGGTCTTGTTTTTCGATGAATCCATAGGTATATCATACCTTCATCAATCGAGAGAAGATATCATCTGCGATGCGCGCCACATGTCAGACGGCTAAACTTGCATTGGGTGTACAAGCTTCATTGGTATATCCCATTGAGCAACTTACAAGTGTGCCAGCCACCTCCCTATGGAATATCATTAGCACATTTGTTTCCGGCTATATGCTCCAAGGAATCGAGTCAACCATACCACAGTCTCTGTAACGAACGGCGTCGGTGTCCAGCTCCGCGGAGGCTGTGCAGGCGAGGGGCCTCGGCTCGAGAAGCATCGTGTCACGCCGGCGGCAGTTCTAGTAATCGGTACGGGTGTCTGCTGGATAGAGCGCCCCAGTTGGCGAAGGGAGACTCTTGGAGGCATGATCAATGTGTTGTTGCAAGTGGTCTGAACCGTCTGAACTGAGCCGGGAGACGATGAACCGAGCCGATAAGGATTCGCGCTAAGATAAGGAAGCTCTTCAGGGCTAGCATGTCACGCCATGAGCCTCGTCAGACTTCCTCGCTGTATATCCGTGGACAGCAACTAATGACGAACTTGGTTTAGCGATAAGAGTCTGTTTATATTGGCCAAATACTCTCTATATTCACAACATCCCGAGGTACGGTTCAGCCAAATCTACGTCTCCGCAAATCAGGGCCTCTGATTGGCTCTTGCACACACCTCCGTGAGCATCTCTTCCGTTTGGTGTCCCCGTGAGACTTACCATCGTCAACTGCCGCATCCTCTAGCCCAACAATGGAGTGCATTAGCTCACGAGTGCCGTATACGAAATGGCGCCTCCATGCATTCCGACAATTGCTGGCTACCTCTCAACCCTTGACCGCGCGAACACTCAGGCGAAGCAGCTCGACTTTGCCTCGAGATCAGCCCGATAATGCTTTATCTTCTTCTGACGAGAAGTCGATACCCCCGTCTCAGCGACTTCCTCAATCCCCTGTGATCGCATCCTCGCGCCGTGCGCGCGAAAAAATCCGCAAGAGGCCCGCGACGTCCCAGGAGAGATCATTATTGAATAAGAATCCGTGGGCAGTTGCGCTAGCATCCCCCATACGTATGTGCGCGGTCACTGGGGCAAGACTTCCGGTGGATATCATGGGCACTTGGGGCCTTGTACGACATGCCAACACACCCAAATCTTACATGTTGCCCATTGGCTTAATGCAAGACTCCCTGGCGAAAAACCAAGCGCCAAATACCGACTCGCCAAAGCCGGGCGCACCAGACCAAGATACAAATCAAACTGAACAAGTGGAGGAGCAAGCCCAAAGCAACGACGATGAACCCGTTGCTGCATTCACCCCGCCGGCTATTCGAAGCAGACAGCCCGCACGCCAGCTCATCCTTCGCATAACCGAGTTGCTTCCCCTTATCCAAGCCATATCAGTTCCTTTGTCACGCAGTGGTGCGAAGAGATCACCGGTCATGCGATTGTTACCGTTCCGATGGAAGCATCCCAACGGACCTGTGAAGATGACCGACGAGGCTAATATCCTCTGGCTTAAGCACACACCAGATATCTTACTGCGCAGTATGCAAAATGATGTCTGCAAAAAATTGGATGCAGTGCTCGGGAAATACAAACGCGTTGGTACCCCGAACGGAGTCTGGAAGCCTCTTGATATGCCAGAGTACTCGGATGCTGCCCTCGAGGAATCCGTAGGCAAACTGGAACCCTTTGATCGCATGGGATGGGGTGGCATCCTATTGCTTGGCCCGAAGAATCCCAAAAGTATTGCAGGTGGTGCCCAGGCAGAGAGCACCATGGATTCAGTCGCTCTCCCACAGACTGGCTCCAACGTTCCGGTGTTCAACCTGCCCAAACTTCTTACAGAGACCGACCTCGATATCCTCCGCGGCTCCCATGCCCAATTTGAACACAGCGCCTTATTTTTTAGACCCGAAGAGAAGATGGGAGTCACTGCGCTGCTCTCCCTCTGGAAGATCAAACGTCTTCTTGGTAAGATTGACATATAAGGGTATCGCCAACTTCATAAAACAATAATACATCAACTCCATAACAATCTCGCATTCCAGAAAGTCATTCTATGTCCTGGCTGTGATTACTCGAAAACGCAGGAGTTAATTCTATCAAAAATTCCACTGGTCAAGCCAGTCTCTCATCCGCTCCTCTTTAATCGCACCAATCCCTTTCAGACAAGGTAACCTTTCTTCGCTCAAAGTGGTATCAAGAACGAGCGGGCTATTACCGACAGACGCTGACATGCCCTGGAAGAAACCAAGAAGACGAGCACCAGAGCCAGATTCATGCGCGCTTCCATCCTTCCGTGACTGCTCCGCCAAACGGTCCACCCATTTTTGCAATGACACAACCTCGAGTGGCTCCACAGAACCAAGCCTTTTTGCCAAAAAAGGCACAAAGTCCTCGTATGAGGTATGGTTCGGGTTGACGATATGATAGTATCTTGATTGACGAATGTCATCATCCCCCTGCATAGGACCATCCGGCCTACATACGAGCTCAGCCAGAGCTTCTGCAGCGACATCAACCGGTGTCCAGTCGATCAAGCCTGTCGGACCAAGACTATCTGGAATACAACCAAGCTCTATGGAGCTGGCTAGGAGTGTTGGGAACCAGTCCCGCCGTGGCCATGGGTGCTCTGAAGTACCTGTCTGTTGCTTGGCTGGCCCAGTAATTTGTCCAAGGCGGCAGATTGTAGTCGGAATATTGGCCAATTCATTTGCGCGATCAAGAATCAAGCTTGCGACGAGTTTGCTCTGTCCGTAGCCCAGCTGAACAAGTTCAGGCGAGGTTAGCTTGGTCTCAGGAACAGGCCCACTTTCTTGCCAATTCTTAACAGTCGCCACCGAAGAAAGGAAGACAATCTGCGCTTGGTGCTTGGTATTAAAAGCGAAGCTGACCAAGTTGCTGACGCCTTGAATGTTGGGCTCGAAGGACTGGAGTGGGAGGTTGAAGTTCACTTCCCATTGGCAATGAAGAATGTCCGTGACCCCTTCCAAGAGAGCGTCATACGAAGAATCCGTGAGCCCAAAGTGAGTATCTGTTAAGTCCGCTTGTAACTGTTCACACACAACAGAACTGTCCTCTGCTGGCAATGTTCGAGGCGTCGACTTTGCAGGTTTTCGATTGATGCACGTTATCCTGCTCACATTCTTCTGGCGCATTAGGGCCTCCAAAGCGTGTGATCCGATGAACCCACTTGTTCCAGTGACCAGCACGTGTCTTTGAGTCACTTCTTCCCCGTTTCTGGTGACAGAGGGGGCTGTAGTAGGTATGTCGTTTGAGTATCTTGAGCCAAAGGTCAGAATCTTCGTGTTTTGATACTTGGGGTACTTACCTCTGCAACATTATATCAAAAGCTTCTCTGTTATGCGAGTCTTGGTCTTGTGGCGAGCTGCTGTGAAGAATAGAGTGTGCCAACATTCTGGGCTTTGGATTGGCATATATGGTGCGAACATCGACTCTATGCTCATCTGAGTCATTCTCTTTTCTGTGACGCGTAAGCGCATGTTCAACTGTGCTCGCGATAATTTGAGCTTGTCCAGAGTCAGCCCCGGCAACGAAAATATCATCATCAGCATCCAAGGAAGACACATTTGAGAGGATCTTTGCCGTCAGATCGGTCAGGTCGGATGCCAGTGACTTTTCTGAGGCCAAATCGAGGCGAAAACCATCAAAACCGGCTAGGCCTGAGCTCTCAGATGATCGATACAGCTCATCGATCTCGCTCTTGTAGTTGTCAAGAGTTATGTTGCGATTGATGGTTCCTTTTGGTGTTCGAGTAAATGGTTTTTCCTTTCCAGCAACAAGAATCATGCTTTCCCGAATATGACCATCACGGGTACTTTTGGAGTTTTCAATCGCCAAAGCTTCTTTAACAAGATCTTTCAATTTGGTAGGCAGGGCGGAAAATTCCCCCTTCGCCTCATCCGCATCTTCCACCTCCAGCAAAATCCCTGGAAAGCGTCGTCTGTTACCGATCGCCAGAGCCGCTTTGACGCCAGGAATGCCGTGAAGTCGATTCTCAACAGGGATTGGATTCATCTTCTCACCGGTAGAGAAGACAACGACGTCGTCAATCCTATGATCATATGACCACAAGTGTTCAATAGTCGGATGCTTTTTGAAGACGTCTTTGGTGTGCCACTCGTCCAGGTCGGGAAAGTTGTGGAACACACTCTGGTACAATACAAGGGAAGGGTCACGACGAATGACCAGTTCAAACTCAGTTCCATCTTCATGTTTCTTGGGGTCTATTGGCTGCCAGTCGATACCATTGGAGGGATGGAAATGGAAGTAGTTCCAATGTGACGGGTCCGTGGGATATTGAATGAAGGCACTGCACTCGGTGCTACCCAGTCCATTAAAAAGCCGGGTTTTGGTGACAATTGCATCACCATATGTTCGACCTATAGGGCCTATCAAACCAAAGGTTAGATGTTTGCAATGCTACATTGTCAGTAGCGGCTCACCTCCTCCGGTGAATATGAATCCAAGCTTGGATATTGAGTCCATCAGCCCAGAGTTACCTGCGACTTCTTCGACAATTGCGGGCGGGAGAAGGGCACCATCAAGCTGAGGGAACTTGAGCGCTATCTGAAGCATCAACACACTGGGCGGTCTGCGTGGGTATCCGAACATCAGTGTAGCACCCGAAAGTATGAGATAGAAACTCAAAGCGAAGCCTGCAACATGGAACAAAGGGAAAGCCGCATAGACGGTTCTGGCGTGTGAGATAATCTCGTACTGGCACGCTTTGCCCTTTGGATCTTTCTGGGATATCAGCCGTTGAGCATCAGACGCAGCCAACGTGGAATGGGTTATTGGCACAAGCTTGGGTTTACCAGTAGAACCCGACGTATGCATTATCTTGCTAGAGTCAGATCATTGATTTCCACAGAAATTGTGACATTTCACTAGTCTTACCACTGCTGGAGCTGAGCGAAGTGTATTCCAAGATCCATCATAAGGGAATTTCTTGGCTTGCTCAGGCTGTCGAATGATATCAATAAGATCTGGGAGCTCGAATGTCTCAACATTGATAGCTTCAGACATCTCATTTGCCACAGAGGCAAATGTAGAGTCAAATATCAGAGCCGAGGCGTTGGACTGCTCTAGTAGATCTTGGACCATTGTGGGGCTACCTCTTGGGGAAATCATAAGGGCCTGATTGGAAACATAAGCCAGGGATATTAATATGAGCATGCAAAGTGCTACGAACCTGATGACCCATTTTTGTGGCAGCGAGAGCTATCAAAATATGCCTCATATCGCTGGGACCCAAATAACTGAGGCTGTTGTCAGCATTTGAACACTAAATATAAATTTATGTCAAGTTTAATCCGTACGCAAAGACATTCGAGCTTTTTGGCTCAACATCAATACTTTTAAGTAGCCAGCAAATCTTGTTGATCAAGTTAACCAAATCACGGTAGGAGACGATGATGTTCTGTGATTGATCATGGTCCGAGTTTTTGGACTCGACAAGCTGGCAAAAGACTGGTTTGTCAGGACTATGCGAAGCTACGTCTTCGATGTAGTTGAGCACAATTCGGTTCCCAACTTGGCAGCTCTCGTTCGAGTGAGCATGAGAGTTTTCTTTACCCTCAATCATGTTGGCAGTGGTAGAGTAAGTTTGATGGGTGAATATAGAAACCTTGGAATTCTTCCATTTATAGCTCTTGTTCAAAACAAACGAGAACGGGCAAGGAAGATGCATCTGCTGCAACGCGTGTGTCACTAGGGAAAGCACCTTTGAACTATCAGCCAACTACGTCAGCTTGCATTTCTTGAAATATGCACAATGTCTGAGTCTGGAATAAACCCCCTTTATCACCCCGGAGAACTTGTTAACCATGAAATACACAGTGATTTCCACTGAGAGGCCACATGTACGCAAATCACCCTGGCGGTATGGTATGCAATGTAACCCTTGAGATTTAGAGCTTAAGAAGCTGCAGATCAAGTTACACAGACCCGTTCAGGGTTGAAAAAAAACCATCCAACTGTCGTCATAAGGCAATTCTCGGGCCTATCAATTGATGGACATTTGCCACTATAAGAGGATGCAGGTTTCTCAGCATTCTATAGATATCACCTCATCTTTCATTATAACTGGGAGCTCTAAAAATGCCATTTTTTAGTGGTCTTACCAAGTCTATCTTTAAGATGGACCATTCACTGGATATCTTTCGCGGATCTGAAACTGGCGAGATCACTCGGGAGCAAATCAGACGACCACTCAATCCTAACGATGTTCTTCTTGAAATGACGCATGCAAGTATTTGCGGCACCGATGAGCTTTACTTGGGCTCTTTCCAAGTGCTGGGTCATGAGGGCGTGGGAATTGTCAGAGAGAAAGGCATCAATGTGACCTCGGTGAAGGTGGGAGAACGTGTTGGTGTGGGTTACATTCAAAGAGTGTGCAAGACATGCAACAATTGCACTTCAGGTACTGTGTCGTGTACTTTTTGATACTTGATGAGCCCACCAGCTAACGCTACTATACAGGCTGGAATCAATATTGCCCCCACAGACAACGTTATGGCTTCGATAAGTCTGAGCAAGGTTGCCTTGGAACGCATACGATCTGGGATTCAAGTGGTCTCGTTTCCATACCGGATAGCTATGACTCTGCCAATGCAGCTGCTCTAATGTGCGGTGGAGCCACCGCTTGGACAGTCTTGACCCGATACAATATCCAAGTCGGGCAACGTGTTGGGATTATCGGGATTGGGGGTATGGGCCACCTTGCAGTCAAGTTATCTGCAGCTCTGGGATACTATACAGTTGTATTCTCTCGCTCAAACTCTAAGCGAGAAGAGTGCATGGGATTCGGTGCAAAGGAGTTCCACGTTCTTTCCAGCAATTCTCAGGCGCAGGATCGATCTGCAAAGAACACCCCAGAAGACTACTGTGAAGATTGCAAGCCAGTAGATCATCTGCTTTTGTGCAGCAGTGCATCTGAGAATTTTTGCATGCTCATGAGATTGGTAGCCACCCACGGCACTATTTACCCCTTGACAGTGAGCCTTGAATCTGTTCCCGTGCCGTTGATGGCCATGATCGACAATGGAATTCGCATACAGGGCTCTCTCACAGCGTCATCACAAAGCATCTCCAATTTGTTGGAATTTTGTGCCACCAAAAATGTCTGTCCGACAATTCAAACTCGATCGATGGATCAAGCAGGGGTCAAAGATGCTTTCCAGGCATTGGAGAAAGGAGAACTACGATACAAAGCTGTTCTGAAGAGAGAGGCAACATGATAGGCACATGAGCGGTATCTAGGCTGCTCCCTTCAAGTATGCTTTCCATATGTCATTGAATTCTGAATTGCAAGCAAATATTTCAATTTCTCTTGCGTTGAGCCCAACCTGCACATAAGCGTAGAAAGCTTACACACTGAATCTCATGTTAGTTTGAGAACAAGCCCTCAAAATACTTATCAACCGAGGTCGGCGTGATTTCGGGAAACAAATCGTTATTTAGCATCCCAGGAGGCCTCCAAAATGTGCCTTGGCTCTGCACATATCGCAACAGCACCCAGAAATCAACTGGGAAGGTACTGCCCCCTTGGAGCCTTTCCGGCGCGGAGGAAGGATCTTTGAGTATTCTTTTGGCTTGGTCAATTGAGATCAGGTTGATTCGAACCTCCTTCTTCGAATGCTTGCGCAGAAGCTGAGCTATCTCATTGTAGGAGATATGATCACTCCGAAATCCCAAGACTTTGTTCTCCGATCTCTCCGGGTGCTGAAGGGTTGCCACGAGATATTTGGCGACATCTGCGCACGAAGAGTAGTCCATCTTTGCATCTGGATTTTCTACACACTGGACCTCGTATCCATTTTGCGCGGTAGACTCGGAGTTGTCCAACCAGGGACAGAGGATAGGCTCATTCTGGACATCATAAAGCTCTGCACATCCAATGACAGTGTATGTCATCTGGCCACTCTTGATTGCCGGATGTTTCATTGCATCATCAAGACATTTCATTTTCGCGGCCCATGTCTCGTCGGGAGTTAACAGCCAGACGAGGGAGTAAGGGGGCCTAGACCACTTACTGGATGTAGATATGGCCCCTCTTCCGCAAACCATGGTATCTGGTGCATTCCATATTCACTCGGGTAGAATCTTCTGACTCCTGCCTTTGCAGCTGCATCTTGCACAACCCCTTGCTTGTTGAGCACTTCACCACCAAGTGTGCTAATGGCCACATCAACGTGCTCATGCATCATGATCTCCGCGAGATCCTCGCATGTAGCATTGTTGAGGTCTAGCCTGTATTCAATAACAGTTGCTTTGCCGAACTCGTTGGCATTAAAGTCGGAATTCGGAGAAACAAAGGCAATCGCTTTGAATTGGTGCTTTTTATCCACCAAGGCAGTCAACACATGTCTTCCAATTTGACCGTTTGCCCCGAACAAAGCAATGGTGTGAGGGTGAGTTGTCATTTTGGGGACACAAGAAAGTTAGATAAAGTTTGTCTCATTTCACTTGACGAGCAAAGGGAAACTTGACGAAATATATTTTTCAGTAGGTGCTACGAATGTGCTTTTGAGCCCTTTTAAATCCAATCAAGCATTCTTAGACAGCTGGAATAGTTACACCGCACTAAACACCATCGGATATAGACTTTGGGCGACGAAATCCCTTTGCATACACTTGCATCGAAGATCAACCTCATCTTTTGAAGAACCCTCTTCCAAGGTTATAGGTGGCGATATACACATAGGGGTCTTTTAATAAATAAAAGAATATCTAGGTATGTGCTGCAAGATGACACTGGTAGTACAAGAGACGTCATATAACATAATTATCCTATAGAATCTTGCATGAAATGTGGCTTGTAACTAGGCACAGTTGGGCAGGACCTCGGGATGTGCCCAGGTGGCGGCAGCAGTGAACCTTGGATTGCGGCGTGAGATTCTATATCCCCTCCCACTTCCAAGGTTATAAAACGTATTGTCTAGAATAAAATTGTCATTGGTATAAACAGACTTCACGATAGAACTATGATGCCAGTGTTCTGTGGTAAACCATGAGCTTTAGTATAGCCTCTGGTGAGTATATCTCGGCACTACAGCTAGGTTTGGGCAAAATGTGATTTATGATTTATTCATTGACTATTGAAGGAAGTTATGAATGATGAAACAGTGAGAAAATCACGAGACAATTTGTGAGCTATTATAAATCCAATCAACGGTTGATTTGAAAGCATATGCTTTAGTGGGACTCAATGCGCACACAAGTAGACACCTCCAAGCTATCCTGCGAAAGTCAGCAAATCAACCTTTCAATAGAAGATATCCCACTCACTGGCTCTCCCGTGGGCTCGAAGCTGTCCAACAGCGAGTTCTCGTACACCAGATACGGATTTCCAAATGAATTGTCTGTTCCCGCTGGAATAGATGACTTTCTCTTCTCTTGGGTCATAATAACTTTATCGTTTGTCGACGATTCAACGTACTTCAAGTAGTCTGGAGCACCCGGCGAAATCACGTTGTCCGCAATAACAGTAGTGCCCACTCCAACGAGGCCAAGCTCTTCACAAAGCTTCAAGTCATTCACGTATTCCAGCTTGGCGTGGTCGATGAAGAACAAGTCAACAGCACCAGTCGGATACTCATTTCTGAGCTTTCGAAGAGAGTCCCGGCAAGGACCAACACGAATTTCGACGACATCATCCAAGCCGGCAAGCTCAACAAGAGTACCCGAGATAGCTGCAAATTTAGGGCTTGCCTCGAGGCTCAGATACTTGCGACCATTGTTTCTCTTTAGAGCAGCCCCAAAAAGCAGAGTTGAGTATCCCACGTAGCCTCCTAGCTCGACCATAAGATCGGGCTCGAATTTCGGGATCAGATCCTCAGCCACAATTCTGCCCTTTTCGGTTCCAACGTTCATGAGGAAATCGGTTGTACGCCCATACTCGTCGATTGCTGCTAGGATCCTCTCTGGGTTTCCTTGCATTTCGCTGTAGTTTGGATGGGTGCGAATAAACTCCAACAGTCGTTCTTCACGGCCATCATTGTGCTGTCTCATTGTTAGGGGATCACGTATGATGATTTGAAGAAAAGCATGCAAACATACAAAGATAGCCTCCTCGGGCTTGTAGAAGTTATTTTGACCGCGAGTCATGGTGCTTTGGTAAAATATTCAGTTTGAGAACAATTTTAGAGATGTGATAAATGTGGACGGCCGCACTCACTCTATAAGGCTATAACTAGTCTACCCAACAGGCTGAATCCAACTCCTTACTCACAAGTTGAACAAACCCAGATTACTGGTAAGTTTCTATCTAAGCATTGGTGATTGAAAACCTGGAATGAATTACCAGACTGTCATTGCTCTGCATAAACCTAAGTGATCATCATCTCGCATGCAGCAAAAACAACCTTGGAAGGTATAAAAATTGTGTGGACTCTCTTTGAAATTAGAGTTCAATCCCTATATTATCAGCTGCACACTTGGTTGAAGGAATTTTCATCCGGTATCAAAGCGTGGTGTAAGATATATTATAGGGATATCTCACAAGATGCCCAATGACGACCTCGGGAGGTATCTTGGAAGTAGACAGTCAGACGTCAAACTTCAAAATTAAGGGAGTGAGCTCGCAATTATCCCTGCTTAGGGCGCATGTAGAGAGGTATGAATCCAACCTTGGAATTTGATAAAGAAACAAGAGTATGTAGTACACAGGGTGATGAAACTGGTGCATTGCCACCTGTGGAGGAGGTGAAGCCTGCATGTACTGGAGATAATATCATCTACTAAGGCATTGGGGGTTGGGCACACCGACTAAGTGAGATGCATGGTTTGTAACGGTACATCATTGGAAGGCTATGTTTCCCGGAGCTAGAGACAAGTCTGCAGCCCTAGAAACATCATTCCTGCAGGTTTTAAGCTTCGTCGTGTAGTACAAGACACATGTCCATTCTGACTTGTTGGGAATTTTAAGCATGCTGAAGAATTGGTTCCTTGCTCTGCATCCCTTGTTCTGCAACCTCGGAAAAAAGATATGTCCTGATACTGCTGCTTTGAACCCTTGCGGTGAGATCTTGGGGCAATGCTTGTTGCGCGCTGATAGTATCAAAGCGCAGGCTGTGCGGTGACAATCCTTAATATTTACTCAAATAAAACGAACCAAAGAGACTTTAGAACAGAAGATCGAAACACGAAATTCATATATTTGAAAGCTAGAAGAATGACTGGATTGCCTTATTGAGCGGTATAGTAACGTCCCCATCGCGAATAGCCGTGTAAATCTTAGTGATATTCGCACCAATGGTCTCCTTCACTCTGCCAACGTCATCATCACAATCCACTTCTGAGCAACTAGGGTGGTCGACCAAACCCCGATGGAATGGAACCTGCAGGTCGTTGCGTATCCACAAGTACATTTCCCTCGTTGCCGGTGCCAAGTATTTCGGGGTAGTTTGCTGGACCAAGAACTGCTTGCGTTTTTCGTGGCTGATTTCAGCCATCACTGACGTAACAGATGCAGACCATTTTGGAATCGCGTCGTATGAATGCACATTCATATCAGATCGAGTAATCATATCGAAAACCAAATGCGCGGAGTCATGCGCGACATTCTTGCATCGATTTTCAACGCTGTCTCCATTATGCGTATGCCAAGAGGTTGTGACATCTGCCCAGAGATCGCTGAATGGGATTCCTTGTTCGTTCTGGCTCCACATATCCTTGTGCAGTGACTGCAGGCGTGGCTCTGCTTCGCTGAAGAAATCTTGATCCAAGGATCGCAGATCAAGTGCTTGGCAGAGAGTATAGAGATGCGCTGCACACATCATTGTCAAAAGATCAACCGATTCAGCCGTATATCGAGATGCGATAAGAGCTAGTGAGTTGACCGATTGGTTGTTCATTTCGGCAACCTGCACATGACTGACGACAGAGTTTCCGAGGAACGCCAGTTCAGAAATGTAAGCCGACATATTGATGTCAATGCCTTTGCAAGTAAAGGAACAACTGGGATCGTCGAAGCAAAGATTGGGTGGCAAACCCTTGTTGAGGCCTGGGTTGATGATCTCCTGACATTGAGATGCTACTAGTCGGCCGAGCATGACGATCGCGGTTTTGGTCTTTTCCATGGCAAGGGCGACAGATGCAGCCTGAAAGTTGCCACCATGATGGAAGCAGTCACCCGCTACATCGATCAAGGGATTGTCGGTGGTCGAACTTAGTTCGGTGGTTACCTGCTTGGTTGCAAGCAAGAGATCTTCAAGAAGAGGTCCAATCCATTGGGGTGCCGTGCGTAGCGCATACCGATCTTGGACGAGCCCTTGCTGCTTGACGCTCAGCTTTTGGCTTAATCGAGATCCATTCAAAAGATATCGAATATTGTCAGCCACCTCAATCTGCCCTGGGTGGGGTCGACTTTGGGAGATGAAGTCATGGTAGTTGTCAACCGACCCATTAAGAGCTTCAGTGGCCATGGCTGTCAGCACCTGTGTGAGAGTTGCAAGAGTGTTGGCATCATATAGCACTAGTGCGGCGGCGGAGGCACTCGGAGCAGTCCCATTCATTATTCCAAGTCCTTCTTTAGCTTCCAACGTAACAGGTACAATCCCTGCTTGGCTCAGTGCATCCGCAGCAGACATAACCTTCTCACAATCGGCGTGTTTGCTGGATCCCACTTGAACGAATGTGCCAGGACTACCCTCAAGCAACCCACCAAGATATGCAAGGGGCGATAAGTCACCAGATGCCGAGATGCTACCTCGTAGAGGAATAATCGGTGTGATTTCTTTGTTGATGGCTTGAACCAACAGTTCGATCTTGTCCAGGCCCACAGCCGAATGGCCGCGGATGAGCGAGTTACAGCGCAACAAGATTGCACCCCGAGTCACATCGTTTGGCAACGCATGGGCCTTGTTGTAATTATTTGGCAGCCCTGGCAGGATTCCTGCTTGGTGATGTTGCAAAAATGCTTTTTGGAGCAATTTGAGCTTTTTTGTCCGCATGTGAGCATTGCCACCACATCCTGTATTGACGCCTGTATATCCGAATGGTTAGTACGTATGGAGGCAGTTGGAAACATTGATTCACCATAGATATCTTCGCCATTTTCCAAATGGAGTTTCAATGTGTTCACACTATTCTGCATACGCTGCTTGATGGGGGCAGAGTCAGATAGAAAGACTTTCACTGAAAATCTAGTTGAGAGAAATTGCGGAATTGCGGAATTAGAATCTACAATGAAAGAGTCATTTTTCGGTTTCAAAAACTTTTGCATACCTGGATACTGCGACAAGATGTGCCAGCTCGAGTGAATTCTGTTCACCACTTACTATCACACTCTCGCCTTGCTTGGCTTTCTCAAGGATGCCCCAGGATCGATGGGTTTGTTTAAGGTGGGCCGACATTGCTGTTTGGTCGATGATCTATGATCAAAGTAAGTTGATATATCAAGCTTGCTTCCAAGGTTCGGGCTTTGTCTGTTTGATGAAGAGTAAGATGATGTTCGCCCAAGGCCTGATGATTTGTTGTTTAAATAGACCTCGGGAGAACCTGAAATTACTGTGATGTAATACAGCTGATTTTGTGTGCCTACTTACATCTTATCTCGCATAATTCACGCCCAGAGCCACTGTGGCTTTGTAATTATGCAAGGGGGGCATCCTGCATCTTATACTCCATGAGCAGGCTGTGAGGTTACACCTCAAAGGCGCGTCTTGGTAAGAATGACGTGGCACACCACGGGGCACAGTTTGCTGGAAGGGAAACATGATTCACCCTTGGAAGGATACCGTCAATCTGTATCACCCCAGGGTATATATTGGAGAATGTCCTGAGCCATTGGGGGGACATGGAACACTTTGTCCTGAAAAATATCCAAGGAACATCAGGCTTTTACCCCAATATGACACCGGAGCCGCTGGAAACAGATGTTCTCATTATCGGTGCTGGGCCAGCAGGGTATGTATGCAGAGCATGGATATGGCGCATAACTGACTCACTCTCAAATCTAGGCTCATGGCCAGTACCTGGATGGCACAGACAGGAATAAGAGCGATTTTGATTGATCAAAAGCCATACAGGACTCAGTGTGGGCATGCGGATGGTATTGAAAGCCGAACCTTTGAGGTACTCGATAGCTTTGGGCTAGGCGATAGCATTTGGAACAGTGCCAACCGCACAATCGACTTGTCTATCTGGGTGAGCATCGAATTTCATTCGACATTTCGTGCTCTCATGTATCAGCCGAATCTTCAACCTGGAATCAGGAACCGTTTGTGTTTATAACGCTTCAGCTGACCGTGTGAGAACAGAATGACTGCGAACCAGGCGGCATCCGGCGTCGATCATTAATGAACAACTGTAATCCGAATCTCTCTAGATTTCAAGAGGCGACTTTGGGTCAAGGTCAGATCGAGCAAAACTTTCTTGACTTCCTCGAAACTTCCGCCACTGTCGAAGTCAAATGGAATACGACCCCATTGGGCTTGACTATCTTTGAAGGATCAGATCATCCTGTTAGAGTCAATCTTCAAGTGCGCACTTCGGAAACTGAGGTACGCTGAAGTCCGCTGTTAATCATCCAAACAGCCATCTTCACTGCTTCCGCTTCTCAAAAAGCTTTGCTGACTGGGGATAATAGCACACATCCTGTACCGTCAATGCCAAATATCTTCTTGGATGTGATGGTGCGCACAGCTGGGTGCGAACTGCTCTGGGTCTCAAGCTTGAAGGTGTCCAAATGGATGAAAAATGGGCGGTCATTGACTCTATTCCACTTACAGACTTTCGTAGGTTTGAAAATGTTCCTCTTAGTTCTGTGGTGAAAACTGATCGAAGGAACACTAAGCCGACATCCGCAAGCGATGTATTGTGAAAAGCGAGGCCGGTCATATGATGATTATCCCCCGAGAAAGAAGGCTAGTCCGATTTTATGTTCAATTGTCGCATGAAGACGCCGCAGCGCTCAAGAAGAGTATGGATCCAGCAAGACTGGTCGATATTGTGAGAAGGATTTTGAGCCCTTACAGGTTCGAAGCGTCCAGTGTAGAATGGTCAACAATATATTCGGTATGTTAGTTCCTCACACGAGGAAGCCATAAAGCCGACTCTAATCTCGAGTGATCTCACAGGTCGGTCAAAGGCTTTGTCCCACCTTTTCCATGTATAACCGAGTCTTTTTAGCCGGCGATGCAATTCACACCCACTCGCCGAAAGCGGGCCAGGGTATGAATGTCAGCATCCAAGACGCATATAACCTTGGCTGGAAACTCGCGTGCGTGATTAAGGGAAAGGCCAAACCCAGCATCTTGCGGACTTATCAAGAGGAGCGCCTCCAGATAGCACTCCGGCTGCTCGCATTTGACAAAAGGATGGTTCACGGAGTCTTTCAAAAAGATCCAGACTTCTCTCCAAAGAAGGGGCTAGTGATGAGCTCTTCAATGAAACAGGCCCTCATTGAGGAGAACACCTCTGCATCGGGTATCACCGCTCACTATAAGCCAAGTTGCCTGACTACACAAGCATGGGGGCTTAAGGGCCACCGACAAGCCAACCCTCTACTTCCTTATAGCAGAATTGAATTGGCTGGAAACTTAGCCATCGGTGAAAGGTTTCCTGATTCGCAGGTTTTATTCCAATGCGATTCCAGACCATATCACCTCCAAAAGCTTCTTCGCAGCACCGGAGAATGGTACTTGTTGGTCTTCGGTGGTGATATTTCAGATGCTACCCAAATGAATCGAGTTCGGGATGTTGGTTTGGCCCTCGTCCAGGAGGGCTCCTTGATCCACAGAATCAATCACCAAGGTGATGATTGTGTGGGAAAAATCGCATCCTATCTGATTCACAGCGCTCCTCGAAAAAGCGTGGAGTTGTTGGAACTACCAAATGTTTTCATACCGTTTAATGACGCTTTGGGTTATGACTATTGGCGCGTGTTAGCTGATAACAAGCCGAACTCCGAAGAGAAAGGGTTTGCGCATCACCAATATGACATTGGAGCTGACGGATGTGTCGTGCTGGTGAGGCCGGATCAGCATGTGGCTTTTGTTGGAAGTTTGGAAGATCTTTCTGCAGTTGAATTGTTCATGGGGAACTTCGTGACTGTGAGGTAGACTTCTGTGGTGGAGGAAAGAAGCTTTTAGTAATTTCAGCGAGATGGTCGAACATGCACAGAGAAGGGAAGGGAAGAAGAGCGCGTGGGGGGAGAGAGAAGGGGAGGCTCTAGAACATCATCATGCCTGACAAATGAGGCATCTACAGTCATTGTGGCTGAAGTAGGCATTTAAGCCTCGTTTCTTTTACTCCTTACCTTCTCTCTTTGCCCTGTCTCTTTTTAATATTGCACCTCTTTCTCTAAATATGACTAGTGATCAGGCTAATTGAACTTCACTCTTCCCCCTCATATTCTAACACCATTTTTGCTACAATTCAACTCCTTGAGTACACAGTTTCAACTTCGGCCTCGGCCAATATGGACGCTCTATCAAATTTTCAATTGCAGAATTTCTTCAAGCAATATTGTCCAATCACCGATGGGATCTGCGATGAAGTAGCTACTATCATTGCTGGCGCCGGAACCGTCAAGCCTACACCTCTGCAAGGCGCACAGAGATATCCCGTCCAAATTCGCGATGGCAACATTCGGGCTACCCTGTTAGTAAATTTCCAAAAACCAGTCAGATCCATAGACAACAGGTGTACATGTGAAACCTCGGGATTCCAGCTTTTCTCTCTTCCCGTCCCCTGGGTATCCTGGTTCAGACTGGTTGCTGCCTGCCTGCCTGTAGGTAAATTCATGTCCAGCGCTATCATGCATAGTAGCGATCTAGTCTCGCCCCTGAACCCGTTCATACTAAGCTAGATGCAGCAAATTCGGTACTTGACAAGCTCCAAAAAGACTTGAATAAACTTTCGGGGAGGCTCCACTTTTGATGATGTCGATTTTCAGACCGGCGAGATGGTTCCTCCGAGCACAGTATTAAGGTCTGCTACCATCGGCTAGTAACCAATGTAACATCATATTCGACCTCCTCGAGTTCTCAAAATGGCAGGATTCGTAACGGCTTTCATGAACCCCTTCAACTATGTTGGTGGGGTTAGCTTCACACCCGAGAATGACATCCCAGACTTGGCCGATAAGGTCATATTGGTCACCGGCGGTGAGCAGAGCCCAGCCCAATGGTTTCCGGGAAATGGTCTTGCTGTGTATGCAATGCTGATATAGCGGGCAGGAAACGCTGGTCTGGGCAAAGAATCGATTCTCCAACTGATCAAGCACAATCCGAAGAAAGTTTTCCTAGGTGCGCGCTCGGAGTCAAAGGCACAGGAAGCTATCAAGTCCCTGAAGTCTTCCGTCTCGAACGATGTCGATATCACATGGGTTTCATTGGATCTGATGTCGGGAAAATCGATCAAGAATGCCGCCGAGCAAGTGAACGCTCAGACCGACCGACTCGATATCCTGCTTCTCAATGCCGGTGTAATGGCTTTGCCTCCTGGTGAAACAGAACTAGGCCATGAGATCCAGCTAGGGACAAACCACACTGGCCACTTCCATCTCACCAAGCTCTTGTTGCCGACTCTGCTCAAAACCGCTGAGCAGCCTGGTACGGACGTCCGAGTCGTATCGCTCTCGTCGGTTGGGCATAACCTGGCTCCCGCATTCGAAACCATCTTAGATCAAGAGAAGCTGAAGAATGTCAACACCAACCTTCGGTACGGTGCTTCAAAAGCCGCCAATATTCTGTTTGCTGCAGAGCTCGCCAGGCGGTACCCGTCACTAACGTCGGTCTCCGTCCACCCGGGTGTCATCATGACGGATTTGTATGGATCGATGAGTGAGCGCTCTTCGGTCGTTGCTTTGGGACACAAGGTCATGGGCTGCGTTGGGACATCAGTGTCCCAGGGTGCGTGCAATCAGCTGTGGGCCGCTGCCGGTGCGAAAAAGGAGGAACTTAGGAACGGCGCGTATTACGTGCCAGTTGGTAACCTGAAGTCTCAAAATAAGTTTGCGAGTGATGAAGACATGGGGAGGCGATTGTGGGAGTGGACCGAGACGGAGCTTCAAAAGGCCAATTTGTGATTGATCGCAAATTCAACCACCTCTTTTTGGAAAGGGTGAGTGTCCCTGCAGTGTAAGACGCGTTTGTATGGTATGGCTGTTTCTTTGTTTTCAGGTGATTGACTTGCTTTTTTCCTTTGCTCTTTTCCTAGTCAGCTTCTCTTTCGTTTACCTTGATTATTTCCTTTTTCTACTTAGTTGCTGGCCAATCTTGAGAGACACGATCGCCCAAGGCCGGTTTTCTTTCCATTCGCTCATACTCCGTACACATCTCGATGTTCGAAGAATGAATTTTGGATATTGCGTAAACCGATATACTTGCTTTTGCATATTCCATCTCCAACTGTGGGAAATTAACTTACATTCCAAGATTGTTGGATTTGAAAACGCCGGAATACGAAGCCTCATACTTGCGCAATCTTAATGACAACCTTCCCAAGTCCACCCTTTCCACTATAAACAATCTGGCATGCATCCTGCACCGCCTTGAGATCTGAAAACTGAGCAGTCGTCCCAACAACCGTCCTCAATCTACCCTCCTCGACATACGTTCTCAGCTCATCCAGGTCCTGGCCAGTTGATGCCAGGAACATGTATGAATATTCCACACCATACCGCCGAGCTCGTAATTTACGAACATAATCCATCAAATTGAGTGCTGTTTTGAACGCAAAGGGAATCGCTGGCTTATGTGGCAGATCCATGATCGATGAATCCTGCAGCTGTGTTCCTGACGGCATGGTTGCAACCGATATGATGCATCCAGACTGTGGTTTCATGAGGCTGAGGAACTCCATGGAAGAGCCGACCGTGTCGAAAAGGAAGTCCACGGATCCGGCTTGTATCACTTTTCCGGGATCGGACTTTGTGTAGTCGATGACTTCGAAATGATTAGCTTTTTTCTGAACAGGGTAGATGAAGATACTTACTTTCATCAACAGTGTCTTCGCCCAAAAGCTCCTTCACCTTTGGGATTTTAGAAGTTGATACTGTGGTGATAACCTTGCCTGCATGGAACACATTCTTGGCAAGTTGGCATGCAAAGAGTCCAGTTCCGCTCACTTTTGCTCGTCAGAAAAGGAACCACAGTTTGGAAGAGGGTAGTGACATACAGCCAGCAGGTACAAACACCGTCTTTCCCGCGAGATCTCCTGGATACTTCCGCAGTGCCTGAAGTGCAGTCATTGCAGCCAGAGGCAATGAAGCAGCTTCCTCGAATGACATCGACGGTGGCTTTAGACCAATGTGGGTTTCAACACATTTGACAAATTCACTACAAGAGCCTAAGGGAAATGGCTGTCAGCAACTCAAAACTCCATGCGAATGATATATTGATCCTCACCTCGAGAAACTTCAGGCAATCTGGTATAAACTTCATCTCCAACCTTCGCGCGGGTCACCTCCGATCCAATCTCCGTGACTATACCAGCACAGTCATAGCCAATCTTGTACGGAAATCTGTTCCGTTAGTACAACTATGCAGATCCAGCCATGGGTATCTCACGTGTCTTTAACTGCAAGCTTGAGCATTCCATCGGCTTTTTTGACATCAATTGGATTGATGCTTGCTGCATGGACCTTGATGATCACATCTTTGGGGTCGCTGAGCTCGGGCTTGGCCAGTTCAGAGAGCTGGTACCCAGAAGGATCTGAGTACGCCGTGACATTTAGTGACAACATGTTGAATCGATATCCACGCTAGCGGCTTTGATCGCGATATTTCACAGCGGCAACAAGGATATAAATGGCTTGGAAGGTTGAACTGAAGTATCAATCTAGACTTTAGTGGTTAGTGGGTGGGACCCACATGACGGGTCAACCATCTATCCGATGCCAACTGCGGAATGCTACATGCCTCGGCACCGGTTCCGCTGCTAAAAATCTATTGTATTTTTTTTATCACAGAATATTCGAGATCATTCACTGCTCGCAACTAGTACTCTTTCCAACTTTTAGCTCGGGAGGTTGAATTTGATCAGTCGGGACGTTAATCTTCTCGTCGGCGAGGAAAATCTTCGTTGTAGCTCAATCTCCAGGTCGCGTGAAACATTGAGATCTTGACCAGGAGCTTTATTCGTAGGTCTTTCTAGTGCATATTTCTGCTCGAACTCCTGGTCCACATAATCTTTGGTCCAGCCAACCTTGAAGTTGCAACCTTGGAATGGGACCAACCTTACGAAATTATTGAACCCCCGGGCTAGATGGAGTTGTATACATATATGTTTGAGAACCACACGAGACTCCAAAATCAGAAGCGCACGATGAGAAAATTGAGAATATCATACTCCTCACAGCCTCTAAGTGTCTTCGTTCTGACCTTTGTATAAATTAAGAGAAAGTTGCAATGCCATATGCTAAAGTACTGCCCAGGTGCCCAGGTGACCGGAGGGCCTGGAGCAGTGAGATTGAGCGTCGCAAGAAACCTCAACCGAAGAGACAAGTACTTCAAGTAACCTTGGAATTGGCCATAATAGAGCGCATTGTTACAAGGCTTTTCATACAGACAAGTATAGTTTACCCCGTCGAGGGTGGTTTTTCATTGGAGAGGCATTTCGAGATGAAGTGGCAGCACACTATCACTCTGCAGCACAATGTGCACATTCTGACCAATCAGCGGTGTTCCTTGTACTGTGTGCTATATGCTTGGCTAAATTCTTCCTAGTCTGTGGGATACATGCACCAAGGGCCCTACCATTACGAGCTGTGCATTACGAGAAACAAGTCAAATGGGAATTAAAATGTAAACAGACATCCCATTCATTATATCGATTGAGCACCATAGAAACAAAGCTGTGTGATGTCATACACTCCTTACAATGCAAGCAGGGGAAAAGGGGTTGGGAACTCAGGATGCTCAGGGGCTGATTGTGGTTGGAGATCTTTCGGGCTGATCACTGTAACTTTAAAAGAACAGCAAGGTCTAGCCAATATGATGAGCGCTGATCATGGAGTGAGCGAGGGGAAATCGAGCTCGTACTTAGAAGTATGCGCTCATATATTGGCATCGGCCGCGCCGGAGTGGGGCGGACTTTTGAAAGCATCGGGGATATTCAACTTGCAGTAGAAGATATGTTTTCTGCATTTCCAAGATCGACCATTAGCATCTATAGTCTACTCGTACACGGGCCTTGTGCTCTTTTTATCGAAACTCGAAGTCACTAAAATGATGTCGGAGATTTCCGTGCGAGGATTTCATAAACATGTTTCACCCGTATTTGCGGCACTTGAGACATCGCTGGACTTTAGGGGCTAGTCTACCTGGAACGAATATGGCAAGAATGCTACAGGATATTGTACTCGAATTGATTTATTATTAGCTTCCAAGGGTGTGTTCCAAGGTTATTTTGGAAGCCTTGATCGTCGCTCAGCCACAGCCCCAGCCACAGCCCTTGAAACCCACCGGACTATTGATCTCGACAGCTTCACAGCCCAGCTCATACTCCGTGCGTTTGTTGCCAACGGCATTGGACACGTGGATAAAACAGTCGCATTGGAAACTATTTCCCCGAAAGCTCCGTACTAGACGTGTTTGCCACTCCTTGGCACTCAGAGCTTCGAGTGTGCCGTCCTCAGGTCAAGTATCCGCAGCCGACAACGCTCTGATCGGACTTGCACCCACTGACTACTCTATATCACCGCTTGATATGCATCGTATGAATGCACGTCATCGGAATTACCGGGCTTACCAGCATTGCAGGATTTATTGCAGGATCTGTACTGTAGCGGACAGGCAAACGACTTGGCGCGAGTAAAGTTGAACCCTTGATCTAGCAATCTCCGATACAAAGGGAATTTAAAAACGCAGGTCGGGTTTACAATGTGGAGTTTGGAGGAGCGGGGAGAGGGGCGACAGCGAGCTGGATTAGACGAGTCGATTCGATTGATCTGACGGTGTTTTGCAGATTTTAGCCTCGGAAGTCCGAAGCCAGCTTCGCGATGAGCTGAGTCGAGCAGATCTTTGATGGGTCATAGCCAAGCCAGTGCCTTTGTATTTTATGCACTCTGTAAAATATGGTCGGCTTTAAAGGCACTCTGTCTTCACCTTCTGTTGTCGGTTAGTCTTATTTTGCTGAAAGAACGATGTTTCACCGGTGAACATTGCTCCCATAGATCGAGGATTGACGTAATCCCGTAGAAATCAGCTCCGATTGAAATTCGATGCGAGAATAATTTAAACGCGACCTATCGATAGTACAATTTCCAGGTGGTACTGTACGGAGAAAGTACGGAGTACAGAGTAATAGGTGAGAATATGTGAGGTGGGATTGAAGTGGTGTGGCACAACCTACGGAGTACGCCTCGGTTATTCGAACAACGAAACGCTTTTCCCCTCCTGATGGTTCCTCACTGGTTCCTCACTGGTCCCACATTGGGCTTTATTCGACAATTGTTCCGTGCCTGATGTGTGCAGAACTTGACCTTGTGCCTTGTACGCGCCCGTCATCCGGGATACGAGGTGCATCATCACACAACGTTAAACCATCCAGGCACCAGGGGCAATTAAAAAAAACCAAAAACTCTCTCTCTCAGGAACACGACAAGTCAACCACTCGGAAAACAGAAGAGAAAGCAAGTTTGCCCTCGCCAGTTCCACATGGACGATCGCAAACCCACACAGGGCCAATCATCATCTCATGGGGCGACGAACGCCCAGCTCAGGGGGCCAAGCAAAATGGCTCACAGGGGCTCAATGAGGTCTGAAACACACCAATCGCCTCCTAACCAAGTGACTGGGTCCCTCTCGGGGTTTCGTCCCTTACAGTCCTGCGCTACTGCGCGAGGGCCCTCCGCCAGCCCGTTACTGGACCACTTTTTCAGCCACCTCTGGACGTAATTCGATTCCGCTGCGGGCCTCGACTGATCAATCTACAAAAAGGGAATGGGGTTAAGGGCACACAGAGTACATATACTTTCCCTGTGCCCTTTCCTCTTTCTTTCGATCGTGCAAGCAGGGCTTCGTCCAATATCATCGCTTTTTTCCATCGTCGTTCTTCGCTCCCTCTATCTCAAAATGTTCCTTCCTTCATTGGTATGTCTATATCTCTCCCACTGGTTCGCCTCGGTGGCCCACATCTCCACTCCGAACCATAGCTAATTTGTTCTCCAGATCTTGGCTGCTGGCAGCCTGCCAACTCTCATTGCGGCTATCCCCCATGGATCCCAGTCCCACCACAACTTGCACCGTCGCGCCTCGGGTGCGTACGCCGTCATGGGTGGTAACGGCGCTGCTTCCGATGGATGGCCCACCATGACCCAATGGAAGGCCTTTGATACTCTGTGAGTCACCCGGTTGTCGCGCATCATTCCACGCTAATCAACTATGCACAGCTGGGGCCTCAACGAAATCCTGATCGCCGCTTCTTGCGACAACTCCGACGAGGAAACTGCCGACATCAGGTCTAGCATTTTGGATATCGCCAAGGAAACCAATGTCGACGAGCGATTCATCCTTGCCATTGTCATGCAGGAGAGCAAGGGCTGTGTCCGCGTCCAATCCACCAACAACGGTGTCCAAAACACCGGTCTGATGCAGAGCCACGATGGAACTGGCTCCTGTAACAAGGACGGCGCCAAGACCACTCCCTGCGGATCCGACATGATCCGCACTATGATCAGTGACGGAACCGCAGGCACTAACGCCGGTGACGGTCTGAAGCAGTGCTTCGCCGCCCAGAGCGGCGAGGAGGCTGCCAGGTACTACAAGGCCGCTCGCACCTACAACTCCGGCTCCGTCGACGCCTCCGGCAACCTCGGTCAGGGTGGTGCCACTCACTGCTACGCCTCTGATATCGCCAACCGTGTTGGCGGCTGGGCCGGTGATGTGAGTGAGTGTATTGAGGCCACCATCGGTTCGATCACCCAGGGTCTCGCAGACGCCCTTACCGGTGGATCCGACTCTGGATCCGACTCCAGCTCTGAATCTAGCTCTTCCTCCGCTGCCGCGCAGCCCACCGAGACCTCAGAGCCCGAGACTTCATCCGCCGCCCCTGTTGAGACTTCCTCCGCTGCCCCCGTCGAGACCGCTCAGCCGTCCTGGACCCCCGAGCCTGCTGCTTCTTCCGCTGCCCCCACCGAGTCCGTCTCCGTGGCTCCCGTCCCTACACAGACCCCGAAGATCAACATGGCCGCGCAGGCTTCTACCCCCACTCCCGCCTGGACTACCAAGTCGATCCCTGCACCCACTGCCGAAGTCACTTCATCTGACTCAACTGCCCCTATCTACCCCCAAGCTGCTTCCTCTTGCCAGAAGTACGTCACCGTCTCCAGCGGTGACTTCTGCAACAAGGTCGCGGAATCCGTCGGAATCTCGTTCTCTGAGCTCCGCACCTTGAACCCCGGTCTCGATGAGACCTGCTCCGACCTGTGGCTCGGATACCAGTACTGTGTCAAGGCTTAATCATAAGCCTCTGACCGACCTGTCATTTGTTTTTCTGCATTTGTTTCGACACCCAAGATCCTCTGATCTAGCATTTTTCAATTCTTAGCTGTCCATAAGGCAGTGCCTCTTGTACATAGAGGGAGCTTGCTCCCCAAAACCGGTCATTGATGAATCTGGTATTCATCATGGCTTTTGACGACGAACGACAAAGCGAAGCATTTCCAAACCTAAACTTGCATATTCCTGAAGTAGTAAACGCTCCCGGTAGCCGGAAATTTGGGACAACGCTTCGCATAGTACGGAGTACCTGTAATTTCCTTGGAAATAGTGATCGGCACGCAGTATGATCTTCACTGGTCAACTCGAGATTTTGTATAGCTTTCAAGCTGTATGAAAATTGCGAAAGGCATTGTGTAGACCGAATGACAAATTTGATATCGATTGATTCACTGGCACCCTAGTTTAAGTGTGTGGAGCCGTACCCCAACGGCCAGCGGATCGCACCGTTGGACCCAAGGATTTGAAGCGGAGATGCGAATATCAGTCCAAAATGTATGACCAATAATGTGTTGACTACATTATTGCCTATTTTCAAGATTCATACGTGAGGTTGTATGGATTGACTATTCTTAGTTCTTGGTCACGGTGGGAAACTCGAATGCCCAGTACCAATATGAAAGAGACCCAAAGCCGCATGCTCTACTACGGAATATCAAAGGTCAAACAAGTCATTGTCGAAGCAAAGATCTTTGTCTTCTCTTAGAGCGCGCATGGATACAAAGAGCTCAAGTGATGATATTTGAACAATCTTAACCCCTTCCAGTATGCTTCTCTCTCACAATACTTTCTATCAAGCTTACCTCCATCAACCTTACTACACAACTCTATCCAGAACCCAACCAACTCAGCACCATCAAGATGAGTATCGTACCAGCGGGCATGTTCAGATACAATTTCGGCGGCGAAGCTCTGCCAGAGTATGAGGTTAGTAGCCACGATGTCACTTACTATGTGACTGTGATTTTTAACCACAGTCAGGCATCATGGGACAGTTATTCCCTGATGAAGTTTGCAGTCGAGCAAATTGCAAACGGAGTAGCTTATGTGACGGAGCATCCTGTGCAGAACATCTCTCCTCTGTGCATCTCCTTGCCTGTTTATGGGTTTGATGATGCGGCAAGTCCTTTGGTAGTCGCTAGTGCGCTTCCTATTGCACAAGCACGGTTAGAGGAGATTCAAGGGGGGTTTATAGTGATCGATAAGGATCGTCTCTTTCGCAGTATGTAAATTTCACGACTTGGTCTTATAATCTTATCCTGCTGCCATATCCTAGCATCCATGCAGTGATCAAAGTCACTGGTAGTTACGAGCAGGGTGGTCATGTGTTAGAGAGCCCCAACTCTGTATAACCCTGCCCAGGTGGAGGAAGCCATGCTCGAGGAGCATGTGGCGAGATTTGTGTTTCTTTGAAATCATTTTGAACATACAAAACCCACTTTTATTCACATGGTATCGTCGCTAGAAATCAACTAATCTGTACAAAGCCCGATCAAGTAGTTTGCTCAATCTATAAAATGGGCGGTGCGACGAAAGAGTCGGGAATGCCATCAAAGACCCAATTGAGGGAGTCGAAGACCTCGGAAAACCCGGCTTCGCTGAAGAAAGCGCCGCCTTCGTCGAATTGCGACTGCATCATCAGGGACGTATCGTCCAGAGAGCTGTCTTGTGGCCGGGTCATGTGTCCGGATGGCCCAAGTATGTCTTGGTTGGCGGCAATTGCGGCAGCTAAAACAGTTAGAACAATTGAACCAGAATTCCGTCACAAAAACTCACCTTGCATTTCCTCAAGACTTTTCATAGGTCTGAACCGTTGTCGCCAGCGCCACACAGTGTCGTAGACATGGCTCATGCTCATTCGGCAGCGAACCTTGAGCTGCAAGGCATCTACTTCTGCTGTATCTGTGTTTGTGGCATTCCACATCTGAGCTAGAATGTCTGCAAGCCGGATGGGACGGTCGTGGTCCATTACACTGATTCGACGGATGGCCGAGATCGCTCCATTGAACAGTAACTTGCCATGCTCGAAGTTGATGAATCGACTGAAGCTACTCCTCAGCATTTTCATGAGAGCGAAAGCTGCCGAGACTATCATCTGGAGGATATAGTTGGTGGAATGACCAATTAATTCACCCGGTGATGTTTCGAGATCCAACACTCGGCCAAGGAAAGACGTGGTTGCAGTGTAGAGTTTCATGAGGTCGTCACTTCGCGCATTCGAGCCCAAGAACATGAAGTATCGGAAGTGCAGTTCTGCGGCACGGAGATGAATCATGTTGATTGCTCAGGGGATGTTAGTCAGATCCTATTTACCGTGATATCTTGACTTACCAGAGATTCCATTGCCAAATTCGGCTTCCATATCCTGTAATTCGCTCTCCAAGATCTGCACGACCACCAACTTGTCGGCATTGATGAGCTCTGCGGGCTCTGGTTTACTACTATACAAGGCCTTGGTCACCCTATCGCAGAACTTTTCGATTCGCAAGCGAATGGCCAAGTCATCAGGGAGTCGGTAATCAGCATCTCGTAGTGAGGCGGGTTCAAGAGCCCAGTCGTATATTGTAGTCGGTGGCTGCCCGTAGCCAGTTGCGACACTGGAAGCCATGCGAGTCAGTTTCTATTCGGGCACTTCGAGAAGGAAAAACTCACTTTTGAGCCACAACGTTGCAAATGACCCACGTATGCAAGCGGTCCTTGAGAGCTTCGCCTTGCACTTCCATGCGGAAAGTAGTGAACTCTTCCGCCTGGACCGGGCGGTGGAGGCCAAGTTGCATGGCGATCTGCATCATCAAGCCACTGAGCATAAAAGTTGCATCGGTGCGTTGGCTTGTTGTGGGCAGAGGCCAAGTGCATAGAACACAAAGAGCCTTGACTACCCGATAATCTTGTGGAACACTGGTAATAGTGGACCAAAGTAAGCGACTGAATGGCCCAGATAGGGCGCTGAGGAGACCAGGTTCATGCTGAGAGCGTCGGCTCGCAACACAGATGATGGTCCACGCCAAGAGAGGGCATCGATTAAGATACACCTCCGGGGGCTTAGGAGGGTTCAAAAGAGGAAGAAATGGATGATAGTAAGCGAAATATCTGAATTGTTTCGTGATTAGTAGGGAATGGAAGACATAGAAAACGAGCCATACTGTTCATATAATCGGATGACCCGGCCTCTAGAAAGGGAGATATCCTCTAGTCTCCAGGCACCTTCGTCCTGCGAGACGATAGAGCCATCTCGTTTCATGGTCAAGGGGGTCGTTATTGATGGATGTGTTTCGACGGGCACCGAGACATGCCGCGACTGATCAACTGCGGACTCTCGGCGCGAAAACACATCCTCTGAGCAATGTGACATCGCGTCCACCCCTTGGGGCTCACGGAGCTCACCAGTCTGCTCATGATCTGAATGAGGGCCTAAACGGCGGCGAAGATCCGCAATCTCCTTTTCCATTTCTGCATTGCGCCTGTGGAAATGTCAATAAACAGCGAACATTACACTGGTCAGTAAAACACCAAGGGAATCTACCTTCTCTTGGAGATGCGTTTAAAGGACTGTTCAACTTTACAATCAATACCAAGCCGGCGACAGCGCGAGCAAGCCTCCGCCGGGGTTTGAACAATGTCACATCTCAGCTATACAGGATCGCGAAGTCAGCATCAGTGGGAACCCGGGGAGATGAATAATGGGAAACATGCAAGTGGCTTACCTTTTGCTGCTTACATTCATTGCAAGCTTTTCGGCAGCCGCCTCGGCGCTTGCCTGTGACAGGCGGGGGGTTCTCCATCTCGCAAGATTCCGAGCTTCTCTGCATGAAATCAACAGCCGGTGGCCGGGGTAGTGTGGGGGACCGAAAGTCGGTCGTCGGGACTGAATAATGCGGCCCATCCGGTGCCAGAATGTTCCGGTACCCCAGATCCATCAAGCTCAATCTGCGTCCAGCCGGTATAAAACCCCATGAAACGTGAACGAGTGCGCGTGGAGCCTGCCGTAAATCGGAGAAATCGGCGGAAGGGAGACGTGGGGGAGAGAGGTGTGAGGCTTTGCGCGGTGCTGACTTGCCGCTGGGCGCCGAGTCTCGGCAGTTGGCCTGAGGCATCCAGCTTGTTCGGTCCGCCAAGGCCAGAAACAGTTTAGCGTTCACGCCTGAAAGTTCAGGGCTGCATTATGCCTCAGGTGTCAATACCCTTTTTCTCACGTTACAATACCTTACAAAATAAATTTCCCCGTCACTGAAATCTTTCCCGTCTCATACCTCTATCATTGCATACTGCGCACACAACATACGTGTAGTGAAAGACAGCCAACACGAATGTACATTTATACTACCTGACAGAATTATCTTAACAGAGTAGAAAATAATGATTATATCCTTGGATCATACTATATAATAGTAGTATATCTCATTAAAAAAGCGATTGTTGATGTTACTTCCACGAAGGGAGCCGAGCATTTTTCCGGTTTCAATAGCTTTACTATCATCAAACGCCGGTTATAATACTTGGTATGGAGCGGTCTGAGAAGCAGTCTCTAATCAGGCATCCTAATCGGCTAAGGTATAAGATATCAAAAACAGTTTGACCCCTTGCACGCTATGCACCTTCGTAACCCATGTGCTAAAATGCGATTATATCCAATTATTGGGCACGCGCAAGGGGTGAAAACATTTTTTGCATGAATCCAAGTATCTATATAAGGCTTGATATGTCCAATGAACAAGTAAATTTGTTATCTTTCAGCGCCAAGACAAAAGCCATTGATTCATCGTAATGAGACCATTCAGTCAAACTAGCAATCCTTGGGTGGATGTCCTCCAGAGACCGTCCTTTCATCAATATCCATTCCTCACATCTGCGAAGAACGATTCTAGTCCTGGTATGGAAAATGCCATTATCATTGACCCGGAAGCATTGAATGTTCCTTGGTTTTCCTCCTTCCGCATGACCCTACAAAGCAAGCACTGGAAAGCCGCAGAAGAAGCTTGTAGAGAGCTTATTGAAAATATCGCTCAAAGCAAGGCGAAAGACAAAGGGATTCTACCCCAGAATTTGGAGACCTTTGCCTCTCCAGCAGCCAAGGCTAAGATAGATGAGGTTGTGGATACATCTGTGTCAATTGTAGTCAATGTATGGCCTCGGGCTTCAGAAAAACGAATTTGTTTGCTTGCTCAAGGCTGTGTCTTTCTTTTTTTACATGATGGTTTGTTCACTTCCAAGCCTCTCTACTGTTTACTAACTGTACTAAAGATGTCGTTGAGTGCGAAGCGTATTCAAAAATGGTATGTCTTCTTACTATTCCATGGGATTCTCTTACTTATTGTGATATTTTAATTTGTTTCAGGGAGACACAATCTTGGACGAGGCATTGAAGGACTTGACTCTCGAAACATTGGCCAAATCCCCCAAATGGACCAATCGAATTTTTGCGGAGTACGCAGAGGATATCGTCAAGGAAGAACCTGAATTGGGTCTTGGAGTACTAAAAGGTATCTTGGACTTTGTTGACCTTACTCGGACCAACCCTCCAACAACAACCAAGTTTAAGTCCTTCAGAGAGTGCCTCGTTTATCGTATGAGGGATGTGGGACATCCGTATGTTCACACTCCAATATCTGCTTATTTTCGATGTTTCTTAAACATTCTTTTTCCAGATTTGTCAACGCGGGAGACAAGTTTGCTGGTAATTTTCAGCTGAATGATCTCGAATTGCAACCACTGGCAAAACTGAACGAGTTGCACGCATATCATGGCACGATGGCTAACGACTTGTACTCTTTCTCGAAAGAATACCGAGGCGCAATGCAAAAAGGGAGTGCTCTCGTCAACGGCGCCAACACCTTACAAGAGCTTCTTGGCATCGCTCCGGCTTCAGCAAGAAAGATGCTGTGCGTGTATCTCTGGGATATCGAGGATCAAATTTATGCTGAGTACACGCGCCTGGCCAGAGACGAAGTTTTGAGCCAGAAACAGCTTTCCTACGTCAGGGGTATGATTGAATGCATTGCGGGAAATTTGTTCCATATGGCCACGCGTCCCAGATATGCAGTTCAGTCCCTGGACTGCTAGGTTGCCGCTATTTCGGATATGATCTATCAGCTTGGCTACGTTGCTCAGTGCCAGTATGGAGTATACACGGTCCGATTCTTTTTTGTTCTTTTTTGATAGGAGACAGGATCTACGAAAGAGGCAATGAATTGCGACAGTAGTACGGAGTAGTATTCTAGCTACTAAGGCAAACTCAGACGGCAAAAGAAAGAAGGGAGCGAGAGGGAGAGATGAGACCTGTCCCCAGTTCAAAGACTAAAGCCCTTCTTTCTTTCTTCTTCAAGTTGAGCTTCCTGGATCTCCCCGTTTTATGCTGTATACATGCTTCATACTGGCATCCTTTCTTCACACCTGCTAGCTGACTCGACCCGTATACCTAGACTTTGGAAGTGCAAAAATACGCCCCTCTTCACTAGGCATGCGAAAATATGGTCGTGGCATTCAAAAATGCCTTGCGATTGTTACGCATGTTCTAATATGCAAATGCAAGCTTACCACGGGAAACCTCGGCCCGACCTCGGGAGACCTCGCCGGCAGCCTGAGGGTACTAGGTAGGTGGTAAATAGGGGTACCTGATGCTACTACTCTTTTCGATATCTCTCATAGATATCACGCAGGTGTCAATAGAACTTCCAAGGTTATCTCTCGATTAACAATATCGGCTAATTAATCTGATCCATTACAGTAAGTAGGTCAAAATGCCATGTGAACGTGAACTTCAGGCTCGGGCATTTATTTTACTACTCGAAAATACCAGAAACACCTGGGTATCTGTACAAGTTGTGTATCTGCCAAGAATTGGTTTGCTTGCGCTGTGTGGGGGTTGGCCCCTTTGAAACCCCCAATGGGCTCCACCCTCGGGCCCAACCTTAAACCCATCTATGGGCCCGGTGCCGGGCTAAAGCCCAACCATAGCAACTACTGCCCGCTTACGGAATAATATGGATTCGTAGAGGAATAAATCAAAATTTCCAGGTTAAAATCATCACCAGGACCACAATCCTCCACTTTATGTATTTAAAGATAGCTCGGTTGGTTGAAAACCCGCATAGTTGCTTGTTAGGATAGGTACCCAATTGAGAGCGGCTAGGTGCAAGGGGTTCCTCGAAGTTCACACGCCATCTATCTCATCGACACCTGATATCTTTTTGAAGTCAAACACCACTTGAGATGAGTCTCTGCTAGACGCAGCTGTGCATTCGCCACAAACTTCTCCGGTGGATCCAGCTCGTTTTCTCCACGCACGTGAGACTGCTGTAGCTCAAGTAATCGACGGAAGATATCGTTATGGTAAGCAACGGCTTGGTGAATTGCTTGCAATATAGTTATTGGGGTCACCTCTTGACTTCCGTTGCCCATTGTCTTCATGAGGACGATCACTGCGTTCATATCTTCCCCACTTTCCAGGTCTCGCTCCAAGCCGATGAGATCATTCTGTAACCCCAGAAGTATATTCAAAAATATTTGAATTGCCAGCAGCTTGTCCAAGTTCCCATTTGGGCAGTATTCGGACCTGAGAAGGCTGAGCGATGGGGATACCCCGATAGTATAGGCCCTGATGACGAGATATTGCCCAAATTCCTTGGCTAGAAGCCCTTGACGAAACTTTTGCTCCTGGACCAAACCTTCCAGAGCACCAGCTACTCCCGCGAAGAAGTCTTCTGCTTCATAGGCAGAGAGATATTTTCTGCAATGAGCTTGAAATAAATCGATTACTCGAACCACATCATACGCCTGCAGTGGCGTAATCAAGTCTGTAGTAGGTAGATAGAATCAGAATCCCTCTGAGCAGTCGAGGTATTGCAACCCCCCCGAAAAGAAACTTACCACCTGGTATCACCTCTTCACCTTTGAGTGAGCCAATTGCCCTCGACACTGATGCTTCCGCATCTTCTGCGCACATCGCTTCAATCAAATCGTCAATGTCGCAAAGCGCAGCGAGCCATGCAGCCATACAAATACGAATGCGACTTGCATTCACACTCGGGAATAATAAAGAGACCGTCTCAATTTCTGCTTTCGCTACTTGCAGGAAGTTCTTATTGCAACATTTCTCGGACGAGAGAGAAGTCCTGAATTCCCGATGGTCAAGTGCAAAATTCGAGGAGACGTTGGCAGTTGAATCCGACTGTACGCTCGATTCTCTGGCTGAGAGGCGGATCTCCGAGTCAAATGACGGATACATTAACTTTAGAATATGAGTCTTGAAGTAAACATAACTGGGGATTATAGCGAGGTACGAGGATCTTGTTCATACCTCGATCGAAGTTCCAATACTCTGCAGCGTAATGTTAACGCTTCTCATTTCGGGTATGGGAAGGGAAGCATCTTCCTGGCTTAAACTTGCAAACTGGCTCATCTTGACTATCAGTGACAAAGATGCGGAGGTAGACACACGATGAGATTTGCACAGATCCTGGTGTCTTGGAAACATTGAATGGGCGCCCCGCGGGTGGGTTTTTATATGTGCACCTGGGCAGCTCATGTTGCAAAACTAGAAATCAATCAACCCGTGTAGCACACTGTTCCATTCCTCACATCCTGGAAGAATGCACATATGCACTCAATCATCATATCGAGAAAGTTAGATATGAAGGGTTTTACCTTGCATCATATCTTGTGTATTTGTCCTAAAACTTGCCAGAAATCATACGTGTCGGTCAGTCCTTGAAGTCCTTCAACAGATGATATATTGCACCTTCCATTGCTATTAGTCTATCAAGTTGATCAGAGTATCACATATCATCCCTCTAAAGTCGTAAGCGTCTGATACCTATTGATTGACAGAACCTTAGAAGTTGAATGAATATATTTTACAGTGTGAACAAAAAGTATAAGGACAGCTATCATTGGGCGGGAATTTTTCCCGCTCTCAAGCAAAAACTTGATTTTAGTTCCTAACCTCACACAGTTTGGGCTATGGATTGTGATTATTTCAGATATAAGCTGATTTTGCCACCTGCATAGATGATTTGAGTCGGTTGCCTGAATTTCTGTTTCAATGCTTGACTGATAATCTATTCTTATGGGAGGAGGCATAAATGGAAGCTCATCATTCCAGAATTTTCAGTGACCATGATTTATGATTGTAAAGAGTCAACCTTGATCAAATGGACAAGCTCGACAGAGCATTATTCAGGAGACTCCACGAGATCATATTACAACTGCAAACCGAATACTTGCAGTTTGACATGGTGTAAACAACTTAGGGTGATGTTACCTGCGATTGAAATATTTAATTTTCCGAAGATTTTAAGTGTTTCAATGTGTTGTGCCCAGGTGTCGTCAAGGCCATTCATTGATAAGGAAAGTAGATCCTTTTGATTGGCCATCCTCAGAAATTTGTATGGAATGTAATCTTGGAAACTCTTAAAAACTACTGGCCCTTTGGCAAGAAGTCTGTATTTTCCATATTGAATAAACATGCTTGGGTCCAACAAAGTGTTTTCAAATAAAGTGATGTAATATATAGCTTTGGGATATACAAACATTCCTTCGGTGCCTTGGTCAGATATGCATTAGTGCTTCATGCATTAATGGAAAGGGAGCACCATTGGTTGTTTGTCAGTTTTCTCATTGGTGGCAAAATCATCAGAAGTAGTACGAAGGTGCATAGCGTGCTGCTTCCCGCTGCTTCCCTTCTATATCCATGAATGGAATGCTTCATTTTCTGGACTCTAATTGTACGAGTCGCCTATCATAACAAAATCGTTCTTTTACGAAATATGCAACTGTTAGCAGGAAATGGCAACTTGACTATTGATAGATATACTCACCGTTAAATTACCCGATCCCACAAGCCAATCAAATTTGAAAATCAAGTTACACAAAAGTCTGCATGTTGACCAAAAGCCTCCGAGGCCCAACTGATCAACAAAAAATGGAACTTGACGATGAATAAGGATACTCACTGTTGACTTATCAGATCCCAAAACTCAATCGAAATTGAAAATCTAGTTACACAAAAATCTGCACATTGAGCAAAAGCTTCCAAGGCCCTTGCCTGTGGGAACGCCACCTATACAGAGTAAGACATATCCTTCTTTTTCATTGGCTATAGTTCTTATCTATTGTCACTGCAAATATCACAAAGCCCTTGAAGTTGGATTCTATCTGAATCCAAGTATTTAAAGCAACGAAAATCCGATCCCATAGAACAAACAGGCTACCTGGAGCATGGATTGCGAATTCAAATGGCTAAGCACGAGAGCGAAAAGCCTCTCCACCGCTGAGATATATCTTGGCTGGGATTGGAGCCGGTGCTTTACAAACACCAATTACCAAATGGGCTCGGCATCATCGTGCCCATCACCGCTATATAGACACGGTGCAAGATCCCTACAATGCCAAGAAGGGACTCGTCAGGCCTCACATTGGGTGGATGCTTTTCCAGAACGAAGTTCCTTGGGGCAAAGTCGGCATTTCCGATATTGAGAGCAACCTCGTGGTCATCTGGCAAGAACGACACTACTTGATTCTCATGACATTATCCGGCTGGATCTTGCCAGGCGCAATTGCCCACTTTGGATGGAACGATTTGGCTGGTGGCCTTCTTTACACGGGTTCTTTCCGGATCGTGCTGGGTTGGCAGTTCACCTCGTTCGTGAATTCTCTCGCCCATTGGAAAGGTAGTCAGCCATTTTCCGATATGCACACAGCTCGTGACAATCCTTTGGTTGCGCTAGTTACATTTGGAAAAGGTTATCGTAACTTTCATCATACATAGAAGGCAGGGCTCGCCTCTCACATGAAACGAATATCTGTGTGTGAGATCGAGGAAGCGCGCAGGGATATGGTCAAGAGACCGAGTGGGGATGATGTGAAACTTCCGGTCATTGAATGGGAGAAATATGTGGGAGACGCGAGAGACGGCCAGTCTCTTCTTGTTATCGCAGGCTTTGTATATGACATGACAGACTTCGTTGATGAACATCCGGGCGGTGCCTCTTTTATCAACGACGCATGTGGAAAAGACGCGACCACAATGTTTCACGGGGGAATATATGAGCATTCCAGCCACGCCCACAATCTTCTGAGGAAGTTGCGAGTTGCGATCATTCGGGGAGGAGGCGAAGTCGATAACAACCACGAGCTTACAGACCATAAATTTGTGGTCTTGCGATAGTCTAGACGTAACCGATCTTTTTGTGGAGAAGTTTCCCAAGGTTGGATAGACTCACTTTCATTTCGTTCCTATTTAACCAACCCCTAAACCCAGAGTTTTCAATGACGGCAAAAAAAAAAAAAACGCATTGCGACTCTGTGATTAGCTGCTGCTATTATATTGGATGAAGGTGTCATTCCTTCGGCTAGTGCCTCGGCCTCTTTTTCGCCTATCTCGTGAGGGGCGCCGAACGGGTTCGGATTTCACCTATGGCGGGTAACACTCGGGATATAGATCAGATTCAAGCAGGTATCTTGATTTTCTCACATTGTGATCCGCGATTGCGTTGGTTCTCTTCAAAAAAATTACCGAAATATTTTGCGGGTTTCGCGTCTACAGCGCCCTAACCCAGGACCTATACCCGGAATACGTACAGTGCACCCATCTGGAAATAGACTATAAACTTCCCAGGTTCAAACAGAAGCTTGGAATGGCCACATGATTTTAGGTTGCTCCGAGTGTAGAGATGCCTCCACTGTCCCTGCCCCACTTGCCCTGGCCCGAGGTCTATGTGGATTAGGATTATATGATCCGCATACCCAAGGCTATTTGGACTATTTAACTTGTCTATCTCAAGCTTGACACATCCATCTCGCATCACTCTCACACATACACCATGGCCGAAATTAACGTCACCGCAGTCCTCACCCCCAAGCCGGAGAAGTTTGAGGAGGTTAGTCCCGCGCTATACACTGACAGTCTACGATGCTTTTGACATCTAACCTATCATATCCAGGTAGCCACGCTCGTATCGGAAGTGATCAAGCAGGTCCAAGAGCACGAACCCGACACCTTGCTCTACTACGCCTTCCAAATCAAAGATCAGAACGAAATTGTGATCGTGGAGAGGTAGGGCAATCAAAGCGGTGCCGCGCGAACAGACCTTGCCTCGGCACCTTCTACTGGCACGCATCCTTGCCACTGCGATCCAATGCTGATCGCCTCTAGGTACAAGAACCAGTCAGCGGTCCAGGCCCATGTGCGGGCACCCTACTTCCGTGCCTTTGCAGGCCAGTTACCCGCTTTGCTGGCGCAACCGTCGCAGCTGAGAGCGGGCGGATTCCTGGGCGGTTCGAGGGGCGTATCGCGTCTTTAGATCCAAGGTTTTGATGCCGGCAGATATAAATAGGACGTGCAGCGGAGAAAGTAAGCCCTCTGTAAACGCCGACTCGTGATTGAATTGTCATGCGATTGGTGCATGAACGGTCTGGAGGGTCTGTGTTTAGGAGAAATTCAACCCTATCAGAGAGGCAAGAAGGATCATTATATGAGAATTATCTATGGCTATTACGGAGTAGATATGGGGATGTTCAGAATTCAATGTCACTCTTATATTAGTTTCTTATATTAGTTTGTTAGTTCCTCTGCTTGGCTGGGAACTAGTGATCCGATCGCCTTTCCTTTTTTTCCTCTTCTTCCTTTCTCACTCTCCTTCCAGTTGGACACTTTTGAACTTTTTAGAGGTGTGTTATTTTTTTTCTCATTCTATCTAAATGCTCCACCTCACCCCCTCTTTCCCCTAGCTCCAACCTCCCCTAGCTTCTTCCCCCCTGAAGCCGAAGCTAAATAATTCCCAGATACCCTTTGCGTCCGCGTTATCGTTGTTCCCCCCCCTTATCGTCATCATACTATTCTCCCAGCCCCTGTGGAAAGTCAGAGGGTTCTCCAATTTGTTCACATTTTCGCAATATGGCCTCAGGTCCTGCGACTCAGTCCCTTAAGGTGCGCATGGCGGTTCTCTGGTGATACGCGCGGGCTAACCGATCGGGCAGTGTGTGGTGACCGGTGATGGTGCAGTTGGCAAAGTCAGTACTCCCCCGTCCCCAACCAAGAAAGGATATGAAATTGACACCTCTTAGACATGTCTTCTGATCTCCTATACGACAAATGCCTTCCCCGGAGAGTACATCCCTACTGTGTACGTGCCCACCTCTGCCCCTCACTGGAAACTCTATCGCGACGGACACTGATCCCGCTGCAGCTTCGACAATTACACGGCTAGTGTAATGGTGGATGGCCGGCCCATCAGCCTGGGACTGTGGGATACCGCCGGACAAGAAGATTACGACCGCCTCAGACCGCTCTCCTATCCGCAAACAGATGTGTTCCTCATCTGCTTCTCTATCGTCAGCCCACCATCCTTCGATAACGTCAAAGCGAAGGTACAGCCCCAGTCTCTCCCAGTCCCGCAGAAAGCAGACTGACAACCCCTCTCTCTAGTGGTTCCCTGAAATCGAACACCACGCCCCCAATGTCCCCATCATCCTCGTGGGAACCAAGCTCGATCTGAGAGACGATCGCGCGACCACGGAAGCTCTGCGCGCACGCAAGATGGAGACCGTCTCCTACGAACAAGCCTTGGCGGTAGCCAAGGAGATTCGCGCACATAAGTATCTGGAATGTTCGGCCCTGACACAACGCAACTTGAAGAGTGTGTTTGATGAAGCCATTCGGTGAGTCTAGTCCCGTCCCTGTGCCCTGCTCTTGTTCGATTCCTAACTGGTCAGGGCTGTGCTCAATCCTCGTCCCGCTACGAAATCCGGGAGGAAGGGAGTCAACAAATGTATGATCTTGTAGAGTGCATTTGTTTGGCTGGACTTTCCCATGTTCTCGTATGCTATAATGAATAATATATAGTTAATACGGCGTCTGGGTAGTTAGAGGCTTTATATTTCGCCGGCCTCTGTTTTTGTGACGAAATCCATTGACCGTTATTTCCTGGGACTGTATGTTGTCTTATCAAGGTTGTCCTTGGCTTTTGTTTATAGTCTGAATTTCTTTGCCACATTATTGGTCTGGGGTTTTGTATCCGATGCCAGAGATCTCAGGGACCTCGGAATATCCAGGTATAGATCGACTTGGGAAAGATTATGTATGGACCACTACATTTACATCTGCCCAGGTGTTTCAAGGTTTACACAGAATAGAGCAATATGATTGGTATCTCCTAGCCAGGCAACATAGACAACGTAGGTACAGGTACTTTTGGAAACAAATGAAAGATGAAAGATGATCAGTAGGCCATCAAGATGCATGACAGTCCGTCACCTGCATCTTGCGGTACACCGATATGCATCGCCAAAGAAAAATCATCTACAAGCGATTCACCAGCGTTGATTTAAAGACGGCCTCTGCGGCTAGGGTGGATGCCAGCCCACTGGTCGTTGGGATCGGCAGGAGCATCGGTAGCACCGTCCGCACCCATGGCGTTGGCACCAGTGGGACCAGCCTCGTGAGACTTCTTGTCGTGCTTTCTCTTGTCCTTCTGGATCTCCTTGGCGTTACGCTGGCGCTCCTCGTTAAGCTTCTCGTTCTTCGCCTGGATCTTGGCATTGCGGTGCTCGGACTTGCCGCCGCCGCCGCCAGCACTGTAAGTGAAGTTATGTTAGTATTTGGGATGCAAGCTATGCATCTTGCAGTTCATTTGGGGAACTCACGTCAGCTCAATGTTCATGCGTCGGGCTGGGTACTTCTTGTCGTCGAACATGGAGTGGTGGTACAGCTTGAGGCAGGTCTTCATGCGGTCGTAGTTGTCGAACTCAATGAATGCGAAGCCGCGGCACTTGTTCTTGGGGTCATCCTTATTGGTTGCGACACGGATTGTGGCAGGAGGGTTCTTCTCGAAGTGCTTGGCGAGAGACTGTTGGTTGGCGGAGTAAGGAAGGTTGCCTATATCGACATCAGCATGGTCCTCGGGATTGCGAAAATGTTCTGCAAAGTGACATACCGACGAAGCAGATGAATCGAGCACCCTTCTGGGGCTGCTCGCCCTCGGCCTCGGCCTCAGCCTCAGCCTCAGCGGTCTCAGCAGCGGGTGCTTCTTCAGACTCGGCGGTAGGCTCGGAGGTCTCTTCCTTCTTGGCCTTCTTTTCCTTCTTGTCCTTCTTCTCCTTCTTTTCCTTCTTCTCCTTCTTGGCCTTCTTGTCGTCGGCCTTCTCGGCGGGGGTCTCGTCCACATCCATGGCGTCCTCTGTGGCGGCCTCAGCCTTGGCCTCGCGCTTCTTCTCCTTGCGCTCCTTCTTTTCCTTCTTGTCCTTCTCGGTCTTCTCGGCCTTCTTCTCCTTCTTGTCCTTCTTCACCTTGGGCTCTTCGGAGGCGGTCTCGACAGGTGCGACCTCTTCGGACTCAGCGCGCACCTCGCGCTTTTCCTTCTTTTCCTTCTTCTCTTTCTTTTCCTTCTTCTCCTTCTTCTCCTTCTTCATCTTCTTGCCCTCAGGCTCGACGACCTCATCTTGAACGAGCTTGCGCTTGTCACCCATTGTGGCGTGGTTGTGTGTGTGGTGGATGTAAAAAGTTGAGTTGGCGGGGTCAAGGAAAACGCAATTGAGTCGTTTCCCGGAGAGATTGAAAGAGAAAAGAAGAGGTGGAGAAAGTGTGTAGAGAATCAAGATCGAAGCTCCAAAAAACTCAGGCGGAGAGAAAACTGAAATTAAATTTTTGCCGCGTGGCCGGAGGCGGTGAGTTGATCTCGAGATAATCTCCCGATAAGCTCGCTGCGCGCAGCCCTACGAACATGATGCTTAGATCGAGACATATCAAATATAATGCTTTTTGGTGACCGTAGTCCCGGAATGTTACAATAATTCGTTATATGGCAAATCAAAACACCAAGATCTTCACGCTCTTCTTCGATCCTCCATAGCGGTCGCGCAATTCCGGCCGAGTGAGCAGCTTCAAAAGCGGCATGTGAGTATCCTTCATATCGAAGATTCCTCGCTGCTTCTGGTCAATGTGCGATCCATCGATGACAATGCGCTCCAGCTCGTCCAACTTGAGAGTTCCTGTTAATCAGCAGTTAGCAAAGCCTTCTAGTTAAGTACAGTGGAATTAACTCACCGGACTCAATCAAATCAGCAATTCTGGTAGGAGTTCCAGCTCCAATGCCAGATCGAGCTCGTGTAAGGAATTGCTTGGCTTCCTCAAGCTTGATGTGCTTTGCGAACAGCTTTCCAACGATGGTTTCCTTGGTTTGGAATGGGCGAAGGGCACTAGGACACTGTTAGCTATAATCCAGACTCGGTCTTGAAGAAGTGTCGCCTTACCGCACAACATCGGCAGCCCGCAGCGCAGCACCTGAGATGACAAGTGTATGGGGTGTTCCGTTCTTCTGAGATGCCTTGGAGAGATCTGCACCCTTGGAGCTGAATGTCTTCAAGAATTCGGGCAGCTGTTCGAGCTTTCTGGTAGAGGTGAAGCTAGAGGTGTCCAGGAATGCGGAATCTATAGATCGGTTAATCTCTGACTGGACACCATGTGCAGTTCAAGTTACATACCAGGAACCGAAAGATCACTCAATTCCACAGCAGACAGCTCCTTTTCGTGGCGCTTGGCCTTTTTCGCAAAGTGATCGCCCAGTAACCGGCCGTCCATCTTGCCAATATCTTCGTCAATGCCATCTTTGCGGGATGACTCTCCCTCTTGCTCAGCCTGCTTCTTCTTGTTCTTGTTCTTCTTCTGCTTCTTTTTGGTTGCTCCCTCTGCGGGTGTTCCTGCAGCCTCGGGCTTTTCCTGCTGAGGCGCAGCGTCGTCGGCTTGTCTCTTGCGCTTATTCTGGATCTTGGCCGAAAGACCCTTGGGGGTGTTTGTGTCAGACATGATTTCTGAGATTGGAGCTGATTCAGACAAAAAGATCCAAAGGCTGTCACTTCAAATGAGAAATTGAAGTCGCATCGGAACTAGACAATGCAAAAAAAAGTTGCTGATTCATCAATCCTTATCGCGATAACGGTGACCCGCAGTTGTTGTTTCTGGACGCGACGGACAAACATCGTCTTCGATCTTGCATACACAGTCAGACTATTCGTTTCGCCCTGTTGTCGCTGCAGTGTCTGCATATGTGGTCTGATATCATTCTGCTGATATAGGGATATCCCTCGTCGAAAATCAGACCATGTCTACATCGACTCCAAATGCGCGTGGTCGCCGGTCGCCGTTTACCCCGGCCGGAGAGAGCAAGCTAAAAGGAGTGAGTTCCGGCGCACCTTTTAGTATGGATAATTACTGACCATTTTAATCAAGCTTCAACGCCTTCCTGGGCATACACGCTACCCGCTGACACCCAGTCGATTGGTGACAGCTGCCACCCCGGGCACCCAGCGGTCAGCTTCTCGTTTCACGCCTCGTGCCAGGGCCGCTGGGGCACCTTCTACGCCGCATGGACTCCGGGCCCGCCAACAGCGTGCTGCTAACACCCCCGGCCGAGATCGCCGACGTAGCGGCCGGACGCAGCGAGAGACGACATTCGACATTCTCAGGAATCTCGGGAAAGGTGTGTTATATCTCTGGTGAGATAGGCATATTGGAGACGGAGGAACTGACTTATGGTTATAGCACTTGCCCCTGTATCTCAGCCTATTCAATCATCGCCCCAGGAACAACCTGAGCCTATTGAGGAGCCTATTGATGAGTTTGAAGAGCTTGACAATGAACCAGTTGTTGAGCCCCCGCGACTATCTCTGCCTATCCAGGAGTCATCTTCAGGAGATGACGAGACAAGCCCAGAAATGCGGCCGCCGAGGATGTCTCTCGCACTCGGGGAGGACGACATGGATATGACCTATCAGTCTGTCGAATACCCCCGCCGAGAGACGAGCATTAGGGACCGCGATCGTCTGTCAATGATGAGTCGAGCCGGTAGAATTAGCGGTGATTTCGAGGAAACCCGTCTAGAGAGCGACGATGGAGAAGAAACCGGACTCATTGGCGAAGACGAGGACGCTACAATGATGAGTGGCGGTGATTTCGATCGAGGGTGAGTATACATATGTTCGATTGTCTATGTTACAAAGCTAATATCACATTTAGGGGAGAGACAGAAGACCTTGGACGGTTTCACTTTGACCTCAACTTCCCATCTCCTGCTGCAGCTCCGCTGGATGATCCCATTGATGGAGGTGACGATATGGAAGATTTTGCGCTGTCTACTGCAGATGTGCAGCCGGCCCCAGTTGAATCGGACGACGATGACGTTGGTGGTGATTTCGGTTTTGGAATCGAATTACCACCCACGGCGATGTCGCCTAGCGAGAGCCCTGGAATCGTAGGGGGAGGGCTACGAGACCAGGAGGCACCGGCCCGGGGCAAAGAGAAGAAGATCTCGCGCCATGGAATACCCATTCCAAATCTGCCTGCGGGCGTAGTCAAAAAGCTAGCCACCCGCTTTGCGCGCTCCAAGGCCGGCTCCAAAGCGAAGATCAACAAAGCCACGATGGCTGCGATCGAACAAGCATCATCGTGGTATTTTGAACAGGCAAGCCAAGACTTGGCTGCTTATTCGAAACACGCGGGACGTAAGACCATCGATGAGAGCGATGTCATCACATTGTTGAAAAGGTTAGTTCCACTGTGATAACCCTTCCAGCAACCCGGCTAACCATCTCAGACAACGCCACATCAACAAGTCGACAACGGTCTTTTCTCTTGCCCAGAAACATCTACCCAAAGAGCTTCAGCAGGACATGAGACTGGCCATGCCGCCATGAGTACTCATGACTAAAATGTCCACTATAAAAACACGAACGCCTTGTAACACCAATATGCTCGGGGGAAATTAATTCGCGAAAAAAACTACCAGCTTCTGTTCTGGCGAACGCGGCGCGATACCTCATTGGGGCCCTTCTTCAAAAGCATCGCCATCATGATAGATGTGGCGAAGGCCAGGCCATACCTGCAAAAGATGAGCACAAATCCGCAGGCCAGGAGAGCAGCATGTGCGACAATAACTTACCAAGTGAAGATGTACTGGGAGTGGTTGTTCCGCAGCGTGACCTCGGCTCCGCGGCCAATTGGGATACCCTTCGCCGCACGATCATACGATTCAACCATATCAGCAACTAAAGCACCACTGTTAGCCCTGTTTTCTTCAGGTATTCCAACTTGGCATCCTTACTCATAGTTTGCTCAATCCAAATAGGTTGACTCCCGCTCAACTCAGCCATCTGCTTGATGTCGGGGAAATAAAACTTTCCCTCCGCGGGCTTGTTGTCCGGCGTAAACATGTTCTTTTTCCACGGCTCACGCAGTAGACCCTCAATCAAGACCTCCTCATTCGTAACACCTAATGGTCGGTCCTTCTGGTCCGCCATCTTTTTAGAGATCCAGCCCCGATTGACAAGTACGGTGCTGCCTTCTTCTCTCTCAAGTGGGGTCACCACAGTGTAGCCGTCTTCGCCCTCATTCATGCGAGGTCCAATAAGCATTTCCTTGTCATGGCGGAGGCGACCAGTAGCATAGACGCGGCGGTAGTCGAACTCCGAGATCGCCTCTGGGTCAACTCGCGGGGGCAGCGGAAGAGGAGGTTTCACAAGGCGGTCCTCGAATTTAGCGATCAGTTTGGTCTTCCAGTCCAAGCGCTGTACCTGCCAGGTTCCCAGAATGAATGCAGTAATTGGAATCAAAGCTATGCGTAAAAGGATGCATTAGCAATTAGCTCCTCACGGACACGATCGAAACCTACCCAGAATAATCAAGCCAGGGCCATGTTTCTGCTTAGTCCGCACAAGCCTCGCAGGATGGTCGACAATGTTCAAGCTATCGGCTAGCTGGCGCGATTGCGATATTTGGCGGAACTGCTGGACGCGGCATTTGGCGCAGATGGAATCCAGTTTCGAGGAGATGCGGGGGACTCGAATAGCCCGGGTAGGTAGTGTCCAGGCCGAAGCCGTTTTCTGTACAGCTGAGAATATCGGCCGCATGGTGGTCTGATTGCTCGAAGTTGGTGAAGTGCAAGGTCAGCGGCAGATGGAATTTCGGGATCGGAGTTACCGTGACCGCCCCAGGCTTCCCCCGTCTTATACTTGTACTCTCCGCACCAGCTGGCCTCGTCTTTTTTTTTGGTAGCTTGTCGCTAAAGGGATGCGATCATGACTTCGTTTTATCAAGGATCCCTTCAGGAGGGCATTGCGGCCGCTGTCAATGATACCAAGGCTGTCATTTGTTTTGTCCGAGGTTCGTCACTCTACTCCCCGCATCGACAGATCGCTGATCCTGGGACCTGCATATAGACGATGAAGAGTTGAGCTCTACATGGGAGAGCGCTTATTTTGGGGATGATGAGGTATGCTAACTGATTGCGATCGATCATTACCTGTCTGACCGGAACAGATTGCGCAAGTAGTCAATGCCAAAGCCGTCGTGCTGCGCTTGACCGCTGGGTCCCCAGAAGCCGGGTTTCTAGCTTCTTTCTGCCCAGTTTCAAAGTTTCCGACTGTTGTTCTGATCAAGTAAATATGAAGTGCCCAATTTCTATCGATGGGTGGCTGATGTTGTACAGGAACGGCACCCTAAAGGAGTACATCGGGCCAGATATCTCAAAAGAAGACTTCCGCAGTCGATTGATTGCAGCTTTGAATAATGAAACCTCACCCACGCCACCATCACAGCCGGTGGGAAATGACACCCCCGAGACTTCAACCAGTTCTCCTGCGCCTGTGCCAGCCAGTCAACCCCAGCCTAAGGTGGAAACCAAGGCCAGCAAGCCCACTGGGGCTGCACAGCAAGCGAGTCAGGCTGCAGCAAAGATCCCGAAGCAGTCTACGAAGCCATCTTCTAGAGACACGAAGTCTACAGGCCCATCAAGCTCATTATCACAAAGTCAGACTGCGTCAAGACTGGCCAAGTTGGACAAAGGCAAGGCCCCGATGGGGACCAAAAAGCCCGCCCCCAAAGTCACCGAGAAGCAAGCAGCCCCTGTGGTGGAGCAGAATGCTAAGCCTGCAGTGCCCCGAGGACCCCCATCACAATACCGGCTGCAGGTGCGCCTGTTCGATGGAAGATCAGTGCGATCTAGCTTCACGCCAACCCAGAGCATCAAGAATGATGTTCGACCCTGGCTCGACCAACAAATGGAAGAAGATACCAGACCATACAACCTCAAGCAAATTTTGAACCCGCTCCCCAGTGAAACTCTCTCTGTGGCTCAAGAGTCTCAAACTCTCCGAGATCTCGGCATTGGATCCACTGCAAACCTGGTCATGGTTCCCGTGTCAACATACACCGAAGCCTACTCAGCGGCCGGTAGTCTACCTGTTCGTGGTGTCTCTGCTATCTACGGCTTGGCATCTTCTGCTGCCAGCACCGCCACAGGTCTGGTGAGCTCTTTCCTCGGATATGGCTCAGCTACCCCGACCCCCGAACCCACTCCTTCATCTGAGCCATCTGGTTCCATGCAGCGTTCCAGGCCCTCAGGCCCTAACATCAGGACTCTGAGGGATCAGCAAGATGGACGTGGTGATAGTCAGCTTTACAATGGAAACCAGGTTAGTATTTCCTTCGCGTATGCATCGGTCGTTGGGCCCTGACTGATTTGATATTCCAGTTGAACTTTGAGCCGCGGAACAATCAGGATAAGGATAAATGAGTGAGGAACTGTACAACTAAGTGGTTACTGGCGTATTTGCATTTGTTCATAGTCGGCGTGAGTGAATTTTTCGATGCAGCTTACTCAACGTACTGGAGTTTATGGATGTGAAGCTCTGTTTTACTGCATTAGCACTGCTACGAAATTTTCAGCCCAGTATGCACCCGTGGACGTACCCACTGGGTAATTAGCAATGTAGCCCTCAAGGTAGCCGATTGTGCATGCCAGGGTATCTCGAAGAGGATTGTTTGATTTGATGGCTTGCGCGGGCCCACCATGACATTAGTTCTGCATCTCAGCTGCGCCGGATCCCTGCCCGACACGTAGCAGGGCGCGTAGGAACTGTGTTTTTTTCTCTTTTTCTTTTCCTCTCGCAGATCTGCCATCACTCCAACACATACTCCGTACAGCTGACAGCATGCGTCTCATTCGCACTAAACCACCCCTCCAGCTTGGAGAGTTTATGGACAATGAACTTGGAAACCTCAAGTACGCCATTCTTTCTCACCGCTGGGAAGAAGAAGAATTTTCGTTCCAAGAAATGCTTCAGCCGACCGATGTTTCTAAACAGAAAAAGGGTTACAAGAAGATCGAGCATTTCTGTGACAGAGCGCTCCGTGATGGCTTCGAATACGCGTGGGTCGATACGTGCTGCATCAACAAAGAAAGCAGTGCAGAGCTTTCCGAGGCCATAAATTCGATGTTTCGGTGGTACCGAGATGCAGGGAAATGCTACGCTTTTATGTCTGATGTGGCTATCGACAGCCAAGATGATTTCTCGAAGAGTGTATGGTTCACAAGAGGCTGGACACTGCAAGAACTGATTGCACCACAAGATATGGTCTTTCTGGCCAGTGATTGGGCTGATATTGGACCCCGGCAGGACCTCGCCTCGGAAATCTCACAAATCACGAAAATCGACGAATCTATTCTTTTAGGTGCAAAGTCGTTGCAAAGCTTCAGTGTTTCTAAGCGTATGTCTTGGGCTGCAGGACGCGAAACCTCGAGAGCAGAAGATCGGGCATATTCCCTGATGGGTATCTTCGGTATCAATATGCCGCTACTATATGGTGAAGGCGACAATGCATTCGTTCGTTTGCAGGAGGAAATTATGAAAGATACCAGTGATGAGACACTCTTCGCCTGGGAGAACAAAGCAGTGCCAGGGGACACGCTATGCGGGCTCCTAGCTCCTTCGCCAGATTGCTTCGCCGAATCGGCGAATATTATACCGTGCTCTCTTTCTGAAAGTGATCTTCCTTTCGTTTTGACAAATCGTGGAATTCGGATGCAATCACCTCTGATCCCTCCGTATTCCTCCACCACGACGCTGATTCTTCAGTGTGTCGCAGAGTCGGCGCTAATTGGTGTCATCATCAAGCCCAAACCAAATTCGCCAAATTCAGATGATTTCGTGCGGATAGGAAGCCCACTCGTACGCGAAATCCCCCCTTCTCTCCTCCACCATGCGACTCTAGACACGACATACATTGCCAAATCGTTCGTGGCTACTCTGACAGATAAGACAGACCGAGAGACGGGGTCGGAGACTCAAAGTGATCATCAGCTCCTTCATCACGTCTTCCATCGGAAAATCAAACCAAAGGGGCATTTCAAGAAGATCATTCTCCTCTTCGACGATACTGCGAGGCCTTGTCATGCTCCCGGTGACGGGTCTGGAAAAACTCCGAAGCTTTGGCGCATGCTTGAGAAAGCTGGGATTGTGGAACAAACCCGCAGTCGGATTTCGAATTTGCACCATTTGAAGCAGATGTTCCACCACGCAGATGGCAGCCAGATAACATATTATGACCCATTGAGACACAAAAGGTCGTTTTATCGCGTTGTGTCTGATGCACATGACTTCATAAAGGAACATCACAAACCCGGAGATGAAATCAGTCTATTCGGCTTCGGTAAGGGGTGTCACGCGGTGCTTATTCTGTGTGATATCCTTATACATTTTGGCATCCATGTGAAAGATGAGCGATACTTGGGATTTCGCCATTGGTTTGAGGGATCATCATTAACGGAAAGAGGGCAACTAGATCTACAAACGATTGCATATCTGAAACGGGAACGCATCAAAGAGGGGCTGCCACGCGAAACAGGACAAATCAAATTCGTTGGGCTTTTTGATCCTTTGGAATTCCCACAACTTGGCATCGTCTCGACTACGGATATAGCATGTCACGTTCAAGTCATTCGTCACGCAATTGCCATCGATGAAAAGCAAAATCGTTTGAAACCAAGGATAGTTCAAGATCATCTCGATCAACCACCCAACCTACAACAAATGTGGTTTCCCGGTACCCATCAGGTAATGTGTTTAGATATCTACTTCCTCCAACGAAATCAATATTCTGAGAAGCAAATGAACAGGACATCGGGGGGACAATGGCCAATCTTAACCGCGGGATGTATTTTCCCAGCCGATTGCCACTTATCTGGATGGCGGCTGAAGCGGAAAAGGCTGGGCTGCTTTTTGACACGACAGGCATAGACCTTGGGCGTGGTGGTTTACCACACCCTGGTATAGATCTTCGCGAGGATGATTGCAGAAGACATTTAGTGGGAGTTCAAGCTCGCAAGCTGATTCTTGCGAACCAAAGTGCCTCTCGAGAGATCTCAAAAGGGGAGGTAGGACCATTGCACAGCGAATTAGAATTCGGACATGGTTGGTCTTTTCCACATGTTTGCAAGCAAATCATCAAGAACATGGTATATTCGAAAACCTTTCGTCGATCAGCGGCTCTTGAGCGTGGTCAGCGAGAGATACCAGTCAATGCTGCTGTGCACGCTTCGGTTATTCGTCGGATGACAGATGATAACTTCTATAATCCCCCCTACCAACCTTCAAATCTCCACCTCGAGAACCCCTATTCCTTGACTATGGTGGACGCAGAAGACCCAATTGACGGGTACTTTATTTACAAGCCGCCGAGTAGCGGACATTGATGATGAGGGACCTGCGATATTCGCTTGGAGACTACCTCGTACAGAGGGCTAATTCTTTGTTCTTCATTTTTCATAAGAAATCAACCTTGGAACCTATTTGACCGATCTCTATCTAAAGCAGAAAGCAAGTGTTTGCTTGCTCTTGAGGAACTATTCGCTAAAATCTCTCCCCAGGAGCTGCCGCATATCTTCTCAAACTTATCCTCCACGATTGGCAAGATGATGAATGCAGATTGATTCTCCGAAACTTGGCGCCAGCAATGAGAGGCTACAATTCGAAGCTTTTGACTTGCGATATCGTCTGACTCTCAACCAGACCCTTTGAAGGTTTTGTACGACATTAACATGTTTTTCGTGACTGGAAAAGAGCGAAGTGTCAAGGAATGGCATGCCCTCCTGGAAGGAACTGGATTTCGAATTGACAGAATCATTGGGCTCGATAATCCTGTTCGAAGCATTATTGAAGTTGTGCTAGATGAACACCTGGCAGTCTTCATATTTCTTTTCTATCTCTATATGCACAAGAGGACATGCAGAGAAAGTGAAAGAGCGGACCTATTTGGCTCTCGATCAAAATGGCAAGGTCAAGTTCAGGATTCGACCATATTCCTCTCTCTCTCTCTCTCTCTCTCTCTCTCTCTCTCTCTCTCTTTTCCCATAGATATCCTGTTCAGGCGTGGAATGCCTTCAGTAATTCCAGATATACACGCAAGTCTAGTCAGACTGACTACGCTTGCCTTGTGACTGACCTGAGCTCGGGCTAGCCGATGCTGGATTGGACTGTGGCTCAAGTTGGTGAGCATATAAGCGGTAAATTCAGCCAAATAGACAGGGATTGTGGTAAGTTGAAGACCTAGGCCAAGATTGACGAGCGGGGGTGGATTATCTTCTGCAAAGGTAATATCAGAATGAACAATTTCAAGAGTGAAGCTTGTGTGAAAGCCTATATATGAGCCTGGTGGCCGAGGTGTTCATCTCAAATCACAACCTACAACTGACTGTAATTCATTTCTTCATAATGTTCACATAACAGCAACATGCTTTCTCTCCACGCCGCACTTGTTCTACTACTGATGACCTTAGGCTCTGTCCAGGGCCTATCCAGTCCCATCTGTCTAGGCAGAAGTCTGGCCTGTGCTGTCAACGTCTTGGTCGGAATTGGTCCACCTCTACGTAGTCGCCTAGCCGACTGCTCCAGCTACCAAAGGGTAGTAGTCACGCCCGATCCAATGTGAGTAGATACACTATGGACCAGGCACCATTTAAAGTCCACTTCTAACAGCCACAGCACTACAACGACTACAATCACGGTGACTACCCCCGTGGGAGCTCTTTCTCGCAGAATAGAATTGAATGCCCTAGCGAGCACCTCGACTCCTACGAGATTGCCAACTTATCTAGGCCTTCCATGCAAGCAACGAGGTATCTACGGCTCTGCTTGCGCTTGTCTCGACATTCCACGCACCACATCCACTGCACCAACACCGGTTGTGACTACCACAGTTACTGTGACAACTTCACCCACAGTGACAGCAACTCCCACCTGTATCCCAGGTACCTTCAGGGCAGCTGAATCCTGAAGGCACCTGTTCCTGCGGCTCGGATCCGGACAACAATCCATTCTGCTTTGTGGATAGCAATTGTGGCAGTCCCCGTTGCACGGTTAATGCTGATTGTGCTGCTGGTTTCAAGTGTGTGATCAACAGCTGCTGTGATCCCATCTGTGTTGCTGTATCCTCATCGAGCTGCGTCAACCCAGCTCTGCAACTGCACAATGCTGCCAATTCAACCTGGACTTTCGATGAATGTACCGCTGTCTCGTGTACGGATCATGATGGGCTCAATTAAGGCCCATCTTTTGGGGGGACGCTGATCACTTCTCACTAACGCAGGAAGATGGTATTTGGGGGTGTTCCGAGGTTGCTTCTTTCAGAGTATTCATGTTTAGAAACTTTGTCGATTTCCACCCGGGCACCGGAGATACTATCTATCATGTTTGGATTGAATATCAGTCATTGATTCAGATAATGCATTCGATTCTTGATTTGGTAGTCAAGTATAGGTTTCCTTCTGAGGAGAGATGGTATTTAGTACAAAAAGGCGATATGTAATCGCTATGCAAAAGAGGGCTGTCTATCAGGAAATGATCCGAATATTCCCATCATTATTACTAGAAATGACTGTATGCGTCTTTCCGAATCAATCCCTTAGTAAGGCTTAGCGGCAGCCTGGCAAGCCTTCAGCTGGTCAAGGTACCAGCCGCAGATGCCGAGGTTACCCTGGTTCTCGTCCATGCAGGTGCGGAAGTTGCGGACATCAACCTCACAGGCGGGGTTCTCGTAGGAAGTCTGGGAAGCATTGGTCTGGTAGAGGCCGTTGTCCATGCCCTGGGCAGGAGCAGGAGCCTGCTGGGCCTCGGCAGGGGCGCTGGAGCCACCGCCGAAGAAGCCACCGATGGCGTGGCCGATGGAGGAACCGACAGCAACACCGCTATAGGGGAATGGATGTTAGCATAGATTTCGGAAGAGTTCCCGACCCCGGATTTTATCGGAGGAAGGGTATATCGCCGGGTGGGGCACTCACGCTGCGGTGGAGGCCATCTGGCCGAAGAGACCGGGGCCGGCGCTCTGCTGCTGCACGGGAGCAGCCTGCTGGGCAGGAGGGTGGGCGGCAGTCGAGTGAGGCTGCGACTGCTGCTGGGTGGGAGCCGCGGGCCGGGCAGGAGCGGCGGTAGGGCGGGTGGGAGCGCTGCGCGCAGGGGTAGGGGCGGCACCACGGCGTTGACGAGGCATGTTGATGGATATGTGTGGTTGATGTAAGAGGTTGGAGAAGAGGTTTAAGTATGAAATCGGGTGGAGAAAGAAGAAGCTAGAAGATCAATAAGTTCGGCGAGTGAGGCAAACTCCGATGCAAATTCTATGGCGTTTAATTGGTCACGGCAATCCACAGGGATCACGTGGAGCATCGGGCGTTGCGGCGTCCGGTCTCCGGCGCGGAGTCAGGAACGGAATCAGGAACGGAGTTTACACCTGGAGTTACGGGTCATCTACGTCGTTTACCTCGTCTATTTGTGTCAGGGCGAGTCATTTCTACCGGCTGCTCGGGTCGATCAAGGAAATGACTCAGTATCAAAGACCCATATCCTGTGCCTGCATCAGCTACACCGTCGATTGTGTTATCTTAAAGAAGGCTTGCAGTATTGGGCGTTCATGTTCATGTTCATGTTCATGTTCATGTCCATGTCCATGTTCTTGTTGTAGACCGCTAAGCCAGATTCCAGTTGGAAATAGTGTCTCCGTGGTCCGGATATGCTCAGTTGTGGAAGGGTATCTTGATTCATAGAGACGTCGCAAGTCCCGTGCATAGTACATAGTGCCACTCGTTGTGGTCTTGCAATTATCGATAATAATCGACATGCAGATTGATGATCGGTGGCTAGCGAAAGCCCGAGGTCGGTTTTGAATGAGGTCATTTGACGGGAGTCCTGCTGATGATGATGTGGAAAGGCTGCTGTGTTTCAAGACCGCCCTGCAGTCCGATGTTGCCGCCTATTATTCGAGCCGCAAGACTTTCATTGGCCCTGTCTGGCAATTCGCTTCTCCTGCTTCTTTTGCCGGCGTTCCTTCTTTTCATCTTGCAACGCAGATTTGCTGCCTTTCTTCCTCTCCTTCTTATCCTTGCTCTTGTGCTCTCCCTTGGCCTTTTCCTTCTTGGCCTGCTTTACTTTCTTCTCGGGGACTGAAGGGTTCACCTCTACCCCGCCATCAGAGTCCTCATCTTCGGAACCGTTTGTCTGTCCTTCGGATGTGACGACGCTGGAGGGGGTCTCGGTACCCTTGCGAGCCAGCATTGCGGCTTTCAGCTGAGCGCGAGCGCGTTCTTTGGCTTGCTTTTCTGCTCGTTCGAGGTCGTACTTATCGTTGCCAGCCTGCATAGTTTGATTAGCCACCATGGTGATACAATCGAGTGATTTGAGGCTTACAAGGCCATGTTTGATGAATCTGCCGGCGGCACCCTTGTCCAATGTCATGGGGCGCTCTTCGGGCTCGGTCTCGAGGTTCTTGATCTTAGCGAAGTAGCCCTTCACGCGAGTGAGTTCCGTGAACACCTGGTGCTGTTTGGCATCCACGCCACGAAGTCTCAGGTACGCTATAGAGTCAGCCAAGTGCGAAAATTCCGAGAAGGAGAGTGACATACAGAAGATTAGTGATTCGAGCGCATATGTCATCATAACATAAAGTTTGGCCTTGTCCATTACGGGTAATTTGTTGGAGCTTTTGAAAAGTCCACCAGCCAATATAGGCTGCAGGATCTCTTCCAGGTCATCGATATTGTCATCGAGCTGGTCAAGCACCGGTAGTAAGTCTGTTGGATCCATCGTTGTGAGGTGAGGTGGAGATAAGAAAATGCTACAAGAAAAAAAGATATGGCGGGCCTTATCAAGGCGGTGAAGTGGGGCGGTGTGCACTCCAGACCCAATCATCTGCGCATCTCAGATCTTCGAGGTCTGGCGCATATACGACAATTGTTTGAGTCCAGCAAGACAGGCATTGGTGAAGTGCCGTCCACCATTTTTCTCCTCAAATTTGCCTCAATGAGAATGAGGCTCAACCGTATCTTTCACACGCCGATTTGATCTCCTCCGGCCACCGAATACCTGCTCGAGGCTCCACTGCACCGATTCACAGAGCTGCGCTCCTAAACCTCGCACCATGCAGTCAATATTTCGACCTCACTCCCTATGGCGGGCTCAGCCTCTCACCACATGTCTTCGCGTTCGTTTCCAGGTTCTACGGGGTCCGTCTACTCGCTTCATGTCGAACTCATATCAAGATAACGACGAAATCTCTCTCCACGACCGCGGCGGTCTGTCGGGTCGAGTGCACATTCTTGGAATCGGAAATGTAGGATCATTTATTGCCCACTCATTGGCCACGAGACGAAGTCCACCGCCAATCACACTATGCATGCACAACGATTATGTCCGTTCGGACTTTGCGAAAAAGCGCGGAAGTATTTCCGTCAGCACCCACGGCCTGGACGACGTCAGGTCGGGCTTCGATGTCGAAACCATTGATGAATTCGGAACATGGTCTCAACAGCCCAGGAAGGATTATCGGCCCTCGCCTTTCATAACCGATGGACCGGACATCCTTGTAGATGACAGCCCCATCGATTGTCTCATTGTCTGTACCAAGGCACACCGCACCGAGCTTGCGATCCGAGACATCAAACACCGTTTAACAAAAGACTCGACCATTTGTTTCGTTCATAATGGCATGGGAGTGGTGGATATCATCAACCAGAAGATCTTCCCGAACCCAGACGAGAGACCTCGATACATCAACTCGGTCTTCAGCCATGGTCTCACCCGCAAAGATAATTTCAAGTTCGCGCACATGGGTGTCGGTTCCTTCATTCTCAGTCCGGTCCCAACCGGCCTCACTTCGGAGGCGAACGAAGACCTGTGGACACCGTCAACAAAATATCTTATGCGCCTCCTTACCCTCACTCCCGCATTGGTTGCCATGGCCGAAACGCCCGCAGGCCTAGACCAGTACCAGCTTGAAAAATTAGCTGTGAACTGCGTCATCAACCCTCTTACTACACTGAGCGATTGCACCAACGGAGAGCTTCTGTATTCGTTCAGTTTCACCCGCGTCATGCGACTACTATTGTTCGAGATTTCTGCTGTGATTTGCGCGCTACCTGAATTGCAAGGTGTCCCAGGCATTGAAGAACGCTTCTCCCCAGAACGTTTGCGTCGACTAGTCGTGAACCTCGCGCGCATGACAGCCGACAACTCCAGCTCAATGCGACAGGACTTGATGAACAAGCGGAGGACAGAGATTGAATTCACCAACGGCTACATCGTACGCCGTGGCGAAGAGCTGGGCATCACATGCCCACTCAACTACATGATTAAGCACATGGTCACGGCCAAAGTCAGCCTTGACCAAGATAGGGAACGCGGCTATGTGCCATTCGATCTTGAGGATGACATTGACATCTCCAGTTACGAACCCAGTGTTTGATTTTACCTCAAACTATAGAGGTTTCGCAGGGTTGAAAGTAAACCTATATCGAGACAGTTTCAGCCGCATGCTCGCAGAGGTCCTTGATCTGCTTCCATCGTTTCAGCAGAAGTTCTGCTTTCGGGAGGTGCTTTTGCACCTTGGGGTTGACCTCAATGACCTTGTTGATCGCGGAAATTCCTGCTTCTGCCTCTGCGGCATACGTCAAGATCCATCTCTTGATGGTAGCTTCGGATCGAGCTTCATCCAACCCCTGTGACTGGCCTTCGAGTACATGATTCCGCCAATCCTCCTCCTTCATATAACTCAAACACGCGGCGATTTCTGTGCGATAGCAGGGCCCGTGGGGAGTGACTTGATAATTTCTTGCGTCGGTGTCAATGGAGAACTGTATATAACGCGCGGGGATGCGCTCCCAATGTACAATAGATGACTTACCCATAATATTGATTCAGCCACAGTTCCTCTTGCTGCCCAGGTGTGTCTATGTCCTGGAAAACAATGTCGTCGAGGTATATCGAGTCCGCCTCGTTGACGTCGAGTATAAATCCATCTATGGTCGATCAGCGCTGAACAACGGAACATATAACCACGCTTACATTCAGCAAGTAATGTATCATTTGGGTGACTTCCATAGTTCATGAAGACCTCTTCGCCTTCTTCATAATCTTTGGTAGCCCGGAACACATATTCATCTTTGTCAAATTTGACATCTCTCTGTACCGTGGTTAGCTTAGCCACACATCAGCAACTCGTCGACCTACAGCAACATCCGCATGATTGAAGTAATCCGCAAAAGGCACTAGCCCCATAGCATCATTTGGATCTTCGGGGGTTTCCTGCCCCTCGCCAACCCAGTAGAAGCTTCGCGTGTTAACAATCAGCCAGTGGTAGGAGAAATCCTCCCAGCTGGTCTCTGGGTATGCAGAGGTAACATCTGTCCATGCTTTGCGAAGACGCCCAGCCTGTTCCGCAAGAATATTCTGGTAGTCTGTGGTATATTTCCTTGTTTTCGGGCCGGGTTTCAGGCTGGGCCAAAGCCCTGAAATAGACGGAGGAAGAAGATTTGGTTGGTCTGAGTCGAGGACGTCTTCGCTCCCGGGCCACTGTGGGCCTCCCAGAGCTGGCGGCCAAAGGATCGGCATGCTGTCTTCGAAGTCTTGTCGACTGGGCCACGATTTGCGCCACAAGTCATACTTCGAAAGCTGCTCTGGGTCGCCGTGAGTGAGATATCCTGCGAACAGTGCTTGCACGGCGATGTCCTCGGGGAATTTTTCAGTAAAGCTGGTAGGCACGTCATCAACCGTTACCATGATTGTTGTTGGAACCCGGAGAACAGCATCTCCTTTCTAGATATGACATGGTTAGTATGCATGTGAGGGCGGCAACGTTTTCGTCTCTTACTTTGATGTTGCGGGTAGCAACCATTCCCAGTCCTCGGCCTTGAAGTCGCGCCGGAGTGACTGCGTCGGTTTTTACGCCATTCTCAAAAGCCCATTCGGTAAAGGCTTCATGTTCCTCTCCAGGCCACCATTCTGGCTTCATCTTGCTCTTTCCAACGATGGAGGCTCTGAGATATGTTCGCTATGCAATTCAACGAAGATACTCGGAGAGAGCTTTTGGATAATATCTCAGAGCCGGATGTTTGTGTAAAATATCAGCACTCAGAAGGAGAGGCGCAAACTGTCTCGGAGCCTGTGAAATTCACTCTAAAGTGTGGGGATGTTTATCGGTGATAAGCGGCGTTATCGCAGTCTACGGTGAACTGCGACTACCACTGCCGCTATCCCGGCGATCTGATAATCGTACCACTTTCGCCGCAGCCCTGTAGACTATGCACAAGCTTGACATTCGCAATCCAAAATGTCAGTCCTTGGAAGGCGTGGGGCAACTGAGCTCCGGGCCCTGACTCGAAACACAAAGACGTCATCAAATGCCTTGAGACCATTCTCAATTCTGAACCGCCCGGCACCAAACTACCCCGGCCATGTCCCCTTGACTACAGTGGAACGCGGGGCTCTCGCAATAGGATCGGCACTTGGTTCATTGATCAACCCTAGAAGAGCGGGTATGAGAATGCCACTGCCAATTGCATGACTGCATAATGGCCTAATCTAACACGCAACCTTGTAGATCTCATTGCAGCGCTAGGCGAAGCAACTGCCACACCATTCTTCATATACCGACTACGCGATGCCATGCTCTCAGACCCAACCGGACGTCGCATTCTCCGCGACCGTCCCCGCATCACCTCCGAAACCCTCAAAATGACCCATCTCCGCACTCTCCCCGAGAACTCCGTCGGGCGAACGTACGCCAAATGGCTAGACCGCGAGGGGGTCTCGCCCGACACCCGAGATAACGTCCAATACATCGACAATGAAGAGTGCGCGTATGTCATGCAGCGGTACCGCGAGTGTCACGACTTTTACCACGCAGTGACCGGACTGCCGATCTTCGTCGAGGGCGAACTGGCTCTGAAGGCATTGGAGTTCTTGAACACGCTCCTCCCAATGACCGGACTGAGTCTGTTTGCTTTCGTTCGGATGAAGCCTGCGGAAAAGGAACGGTTCCTGTCATTACATCTTCCATGGGCTATTCGGAGTGGGTTGCGAAGCAATGAGCTTATCAATGTGTACTGGGAAGAGGTTCTAGAGAAGGATGTGGATGAGCTTAGGGCCGAGCTGAATATTGAGCGTCCGCCGGACCTCCGCGATATTCGGAAGATGATCCGACAGCAGCAGAAACGCGAGAAGGAACTGCAGCAACAGGCTGCAAGCTGAGCTGTTGAGCTAGGAAGATGGAAGGTAGAGACATGTATTATTATTGAATCCTTGTACAGAACGTTACCAGTGCGCAAATCTGAGGCCCAGTGCCTTTTATTCAAACCAGCTGCAAAATAAGGTAAACCTAGGGCCATAACGCCTGGACTGGATTTTGCGAAAGGCCCGCGAAGGTGTCCCCGACACTCAGCATCCGAATGCATTGTAGAGAATGATCAACTTTTGCCCAAAGGCACCAAAGAACGGTTAATCCAACACGCTCTTTACAGGTCCAATAGGTCGTCGTCATCATCCCAGCCACCTTTACGGCGAGAGATGACGATCTTGTGCTCCTCTTCCTCCTTGCGCTGGTTCTCTGCAATAGCTCCGAGCAGGTCCTTCAGCTGTTCCTCTGTAACCTTTTGTCGCAGTTGTCCCGATTGGGCAAGCATGATCAATCGGTTCTCGATATCGGTCGCACGCGATTCCTTGACCAAGCGAATACGGCCGAGGCGGTCGGCGGCAGCGGGGTCGAGGATCTGGGTCATAATCGAGGCGCGTTGCTCGGCTATAGAGGATGTTGTCAGATGTGTGATGGATGTCGTGGAATGGTCATCCACGCTGTGACGTTAGGGACACCTACCCTCGGCTTGCCTACTTCAATTAGCATTGAGATGACTTGTAGATGACTTCATTGTACTCACTGTCTCTGTTGGGCTTGTTCGGCGCCATCTTGACCAGATGGACCACGTGCGCCTTGCTGCTGTTGGAGCTGCGCGATGCGAGCTCGTCTGATCTGTATGGCCTATTAGTATTGATAGGACAATCGGGAGGCTAACAGCCGTACCTCTTCTAACTCTGCGTCGCCCATGGTGTTCTGAATAATGGTCTGGTGTTCAATGGAAGAACTGAAGATATTCAGCGAACCCCACTTGCGCCTGAGGCCGCCACGCGGGGGGACAAATGCACGTGGATTGAACGCTTTTTAAAGTACTTGGGGGGTACCAACATTATATACTGCTTAAGTATGTAGTCTCATTGTATCACCAAAGTCTATATCTCTACGAAGTCTTTTCTATCTGAATTGCCTTCAATATCTGCGTTGAAACATTTGAAATCTGCGCATTTCGTATTCGGATAAGGCATCGGCTGCAAGTATACAGAGTACCTGGTCAGCCAATTGCCTCCTTGCCCCCATGAGCAAAACATGCTGGGGCCAATGCAACCTTAAGCTAACTTTATCGGCCGTGGGAGGGGCAAATGCCTGAAATTCAGAGCAAATTACCCGAGTCGCAATTGTGAGCTTCAGGTTAGCTTTGAAACTAATCATCCTTGCGTACTTTCACCGAAGCGCCCGGGGCCTCCGGACCGTGTCCGGGTGGCCAAACTGGAGAATCTGTCCCCTGCGGGTGAACATGTCTTAAAACCCCCGTCTCCCCTCTCGAGTCTAGCATTGTACCCAATTTCAACATCTTCATCACATTCAATTGCGCTTGCGTAGCGCCGGCCGATCCTTTCAATAGTTCGCGGGTGACTAAGCTACTGAGCCCAAGTCGTCGTATCTCGCGCCGCAACCCCGACCTCCTTCACCCTCAACAGGCTGATATCTCCGATCGGACCTGATTGTGGCGACTCGATCCTTTTTTATTTATTGCCAGCGCATTCATTTCTGCAGACCCCTTGGTCGTCCCTATTGATCGGCACCCCGGATTCGCCCTCTTCCGTCTCAGGACATCTACTTGAAACCAGGACGCACGCGCGGCCTCACTATTTTAATACTTATTCTCTCGGTGTGAATGGAGACAGTGGCGATCTTCCAACCGGAGCTTATTTGGGCGTGAGATCCATCTGGCGAGTGAACCTGAATCACTTCCGCCTCACATTCCTTCGACGCCCTCTACGTCACTCATCATGGCCGAGTAAGTCCATCCCACGAACCTCCACCGAGGACTTGGACCGGCCGCTAACCACCACGGGGTGCAGTCTAATTGCCTTCCAAACCTCACACCATAGCTTTTTCTCCCGATCCAACATGCTCCCGCGTAACGCTCACAAGAGGTCGGTCTCTTCGGAGCACCGATCCCTGTCCCCTGACCGTACCGTCACCAAAGCAAAGTCCACAACCAATCTTTCAGATATCGCTTCTGCCAACGGCAGGCCCAAGTCAAGATTTGATGACAGCAGTTTCAGCACCTTGCAGGACCCACGATTGGCGGCATTGTCGGACGGTTCGGAGGTTTCACATTCGACGTCATCATCTCACCACCCGGATCTGAGCAATGAAGTCGCAGCGCTATCTGTGAAATTGATCCAGGCTATCAATAACCAAACAAACCTCGATGACAGCTTGGTTGCTACGCGCCAAGAATTGGAACTGGCACAGGGCAAGATCCAAGCGCTCGAGTTCCAAAACGACAAATACCGACGAGACTTGGACAACAAAGTTTATATCAAGAAGTCTGATTCGGATCGCGAGATACTACAATTACGAAATGTGCTTGCGGAAGAAACAACACAACGTACAGCTGCTGAAAAGGGCAAAAAGACCATTGAACAAGAACTCGAAACTCTGACTGCAGCTCTCTTCGAAGAAGCCAACAAGGTCAGTTATGAGGCGCAATACAAGCATGGCTGGTATTCTAATACGTTTCTAGATGGTAGCCGCGGCCAAGATTGAACGCGAGGCGGTGGAGAAGAAGAACGAACAGTTACGGTCACAAGTCAAGGACACAGAGTTGCTCCTGGCGTCGCATCAGGATCAGCTAGCTGAACTAAAGTCTGTTATGCAAGGGATGCATATCCACAAAGACGAAATCGAAACTCGCCCGTCCACTGCCCCACCATCCCCAGCTGGGCCGCCACAAGCCGCAGGATCCGCTCAAGTAGACACTGGACTGGAAACCATTCCCTTGTCAAAAACTGAAATCGAGGAAGAATTCACACCAGGGCCTTCTTGCAACTTCCCGCAGATCCTTCGCATGATCTGCCGTACTGATCTTCAAGCCTATGAGGACTTCCGCGATCTGTTGGTACTCTCCCGCAGCTCCAAGCCCCCAAGCCGCGCCACGAGTGGGTCATATGGAGGCCTGAACGTGATGGGTATGGGTCTGGCAAGCTTTGCAAGCGGTGGAGCTTCATCCGTGACCTCATCGCCCACCAAGGGGTTCTCCCATTCACCCAATGGGAGCATGTCCTCGACAACCGGGTCGCATATACCTTTGAAGGAAACCCGTTTCTACAAGCGCGTGCTCATGGAAGACATTGAGCCTACGCTCAGACTAGACCTTGCGCCGGGGATCTCATGGCTGACGCGTCGCACTGTCCTCAGTGGTATCTGTGAAGGTAGCTTGGTGGTAGAGCCAATGCCGACGGCAGCTAAGAAATTCGAATTCCCTTGCTCTGTTTGCGGTGAGCGCAGACCTGGCACGCCCAATGAAAGGACCCACCGTTTCCGCACGTCTGATAGTGAGACTGCCCAGCGCTATTCACTTTGTCTTCTTTGCTTGGAACGCGTGCGCTCGTGCTGCGAGTTTACTGGGTACCTGCGCCTCATTCTCGACGGTCATCTCCGCGCAGGCGATACCGAAGAAGAGAAGGATATTTGGGATGAGACTATCCGCCTCAGAGAGCGGATGTTTTGGTCTCGAATCGGCGGCGGCATAATTCCCCTGCATCGCTCACCCGAGCCGGCGTCTCAATCGGAAACCCCAGATATTAACATCAACAACGCTGAGTACGATGACCAGTATCTGTGTCCCGTGGATGTCACCGGTATCGACCCCAGGGCCGAGGCTGTGTCTTCGGCGGAACACACCATTGCATCCGAAACTGCAGGTTCTGAATTTGCCAACGATCAAACAACACATACTAGCACCCCTCGACCTCAAAGTTCCATCTACGACAGAGAAGAGGACGATACTGGTTCCATGCTAGACTCGGAACGCAAGCGAATCTCCATCGATTCAGAACACAGCATATACGAAGAAGCCACCGCCGACGTGGATCCTGTTGTTTCACCCAATACCACGGAACACACCCCCGTCGTGCCCTCGATCGCTCATAGTCAAGAGCCCGACACAGACACTTCCAAACCCACAGATCTGAACACCTCTTGACCTCGCATATTCCCGCGAGCGAAAAATACGAACGAGTGAGACGACTACACGGCTTACCCAGCATTTCACGATACACCTAATGTCTTCATCCCTTTTGGCATTGCATTCTCAAGTCATTTAATTCCCCAGGTCGAGTCGTCCATACAGGCTTCTTTGGGCATGCTGCCTCGACTCCACCGCTTCTAATTCCCCCCATTTATACCCCGGTGATCTGCTCGGGTATATGCCTTCTTCCTTCTTCGATAGCAGCATGTCTGCTCTGTATTATTACCCTTTTTGCTTTCTCTTATGTATAGATAATAATGTGCCTTGCCTTCTGTCCGGTTTTGTTTCTTTGCGGACACTTGAATTCTTGGCTTCTTGTTGTCTCTGTCTTTTCAGTCCTTTGGCTCGCGGCGGTGCTTTGATTTACCGCTATTGGATGCGGTATACTGCTAAATGATAGATGAGTTTGAATCAATTTGCATACAAGGATACTATTGCGAGCTACTGGCTGAAAACTAGTTGGTCCTAATCGACCATGTACACCTCGGGACCTCGAGTGACTTAAACTAACCAGCAGATAAGCTACTCTTACAAGCTACAACATGGTGGACCTAATCAGCAATACGTTCAATAAGTTTACAAGCAAAAGGAGAATGTAGATCAGACAGGATGTTTCGTGGTCTCAAAGTAAGGCTATTGTACAAAAAATAGAAAATAAGCACATCCATGTTCATCCATCCCAAACTCCCATTTAGATAACTCGTCTGAAACCTCAGTGAGATGAAACACCCCTCCGATCCATGCACGGGGATATCATTGTTTGGCAAGTTGGTGAATGTGTCTGAGCTGATCTTCGATGTTCGTACTCTGAGCGTTGGGGTTGTGCGGGCCCTGCACAGAGGACTCCGCAGCCTGTCGCTTGCGTCTGGCCTCCTCTTCCGGGTCAATGGGGGAGGGGTCGAAGACATCGCTGCGCTGGCTGGCAAGACGCTTGAGGTTGTTGACCACGTCGACGGTGGACAGGTTAGTGGTGGCGCTGCGAGCGTCGGCCTTGGCGCGCTGCTCCTTCCAGCGGGGATCCAGGAGCTCGATACGGATGTGCTCGTCGATTTCGGCCTGGGGGATCTTCTGGCTACAGTATGGGCAGATGGCCATTTGGCTGGTTTGTTGACGGCGCGCCTGGGCTCGGGGCACGTAGTCTGAGCGGATGCGCATCGGTTGTTGGCCGGGGATGGCTTGGGCGGCGGCTTGAGCGGCGGCAGCTTGGTCGCGCGCTTGAGTGCGTTCGCGGATGCGCTGGTCCTCTTCTGGGTTGGTGAATTGCCCAGGTGGGGGGTAGGGGCCAGCTGGGTAGGGTGAGGCGGAGGGCTGAGGAGGGGGCATTGGGACGGGTTGAGCTGGGTAGGCATTGTAGTAGGTTGGGTTGTCGAGATCGGTGGGCATGGCTTCCTCGATGCGCATTGTGTTGAGGGAGATAGCAGCCTTCTGTTCGAGAGAGGCGGACTGTAGGTCGTTGAGTGATGTGGGTGGGGGCAAGTCCGCGTGGTCGTCGGCCTCGGTGAATTCCACGGTCTCCACAACCACAAAGTCATGCCAGTCGATCTGAGCATACTCGATTTGTTCCTGCTGGTTCTGCTCCTCCTTCTGCTGCTTCTGCTGCTGCTGGAATTTGACCCACTCGGCTCGCTGCTTGGCGCGCTCCAAGATGTGATATTTGTTCTGAATGTTTAGTTCCAATTCCGCCATCCGGTTCTCGAGTGAGGTTGCTTCATTGATTCCCTCTGGGCGAAGGAGGATGGTGTATTGATCGACCAGGCGAGTGAAGTATTGGTACAGACTGTGCTGGGGGCGCAGGAAGTCGAATTGGTAGTTTCGTGCCTCACGCTGGGACAATGCGGTCATGAATGGTTTTCCACGCTTGGCAACAAACAATGCGGTGTGCTTAACAATATCCAAGTCCTGGGCACTGATGATCGGCATGCGCGCGGAGAAGTAGAATGGGGCGGGTTCGGGGGGCCCCTTGGGCTTTTCAGGTTCGGCGGCGGCCTCACCAGCGCGTCCTGCTGCAACGGCTGATCCTCGGCCCTCCTTGATTTCGACTAGTCGCCATTGGTAGAAAGGCGCGTAAGCATCTCCTGCAATGAGGAAAGAGAACTTGGGGTTGCTCTTCTCCTTCTCGCGAATGCGATCTTCAAAAACTGCTCCGTTGCGGGCAACGTAACCGGCGGTCTTTTCCACGATAGCACGGACATCCTTGGGGGGAAGTACAACGCCCTCGGGGGGCTTGCTGACCTCCTCAGGGAGTGCAGCACCATTGGACTCCATGGTTGGTGATGATGGCGGAGAGAAACGAGAAGTGAGGTCCGAGTCTGGATCCTCCGAGCTTGGATGCTCACTGCGCCACTCGCGCCACAAAGCGGTGAGCTGATCCAACTGTGGCGCAGTCCCGAGGCCATCCAAGTTTCTTCCCCTTCCCCACTGCCGCAACCGGTCTGTTTACTTTCTTTTTCTTGGACATTTGTTTAATTTGATTGCCAGATGGTGTACATGAAGCAGAGATAGAAGCAATTCACATCGTCAAAACGTAAACAACGTCGTAGGAAAAAAAAAAACAAGTCGGGGCCAAAACTAAGGGGCGCTCACGTTGTCCTCCACAGCCGCCGTCGATCTGGCCTTAAGGCGGAACCGCACGCTTTCGTCCAACTGTGTTCACCTATTCTTAACTCTCGACCTGTTCCCTTTTTTTCTTACTCTCCCTATAGCGACACTTTTTCTTTCTTCACATTTATTCTCCCTGTCATGGGGCCTATTTCCTCATTGCTACACGATCATTAACTGGTGTGGTGCTTGACAGCCATAGGTTCACAGCTCAAAGCCGAAAGCAGCGTTGCATATTCGCTGCTCATCCATTGAGCTTTTGAAACACCTCTGGTGACTGCAATATCCACCGTACAACTATTCAACTTCAACCATCCTCCTCTCGTTTCCAATCAATATTCCGATTCCCGCGCCGATCTCCTGAACCGCTGACGTCGTCTCGCATTTGCATCGAACTGCAACAAGATGGGTCAGAAGAAGGATACATTGCGACCACAGAGTCGCTCTGGGCGCTCGCGCAGTCGTTCCCCCAACCCCAAGAGCAAGCCCTCAGCGGCCACTCAGAGCTATGCCTCGGAGGGCGTGAAGAACAATGATATCTTCCAGCTCCCCGGATCGGACTACAAGCTCATCGTCCTGGTGACTTTGATTGCTGCAGCCGTTCGTCTTTTCAGAATCTATCAACCCACAAGTGTGGTCTTTGATGAAGTCCAGTGAGTTTCCAAGATGTTGGCACGAAGGTGCGGAGGGACCCCAAGAGCGGGGAGCTAACAACTGGGCAGCTTCGGTGGATTCGCATCGAAATATATCAAGGGCAAATTCTTCATGGATGTGCACCCCCCACTGGCCAAACTGCTGCTCACGCTGGCCGGCTGGCTCGCCGGCTTCGACGGCAACTTCGATTTCAAGGACATTGGCAAGGATTACCTGGAGCCCGGCGTGCCCTACGTGGCCATGCGCATGCTCCCCGCGATTCTAGGTGTCTTGACTGTCCCTCTGATGTTCCTGACTCTGAGAGTCACCGGGTGCCGCAGCTCGACCGCGGCCCTGGGTGCGGGTCTTGTCATCTTTGACAACGCTTTGGTCACTCAGTCCCGTCTGATCTTGCTCGACTCTCCATTGATCTTCTTTACGGCTTTGACCGCCCTGGCCTTCAACTGTTTCACCAACCAGCAAGAGTTGGGGCCCGCTTATGCATTCCGTGGATCGTGGTGGTTCTGGCTGGTCTTCACCGGTCTGTCCCTGGGCGCGACCCTGAGTGTGAAGTGGGTTGGTCTCTTCACTATGGCGTGGGTTGGCTCTCTCACGGCTCTCCAGTTGTGGGTACTTTTGGGTGACTCCAAGACCGTTACTCCGCGCCTGTGGCTGAAGCACTTCTTCGCCCGAGTGTTCTGTCTGATCGTCATCCCCGTGGGCTTCTACCTTGCTATGTTCGGTGTCCACTTCATGTGTCTTGTGAACCCCGGAGAAGGTGATGGATTCATGTCCTCGGAGTTCCAGGCAACACTGAACTCCAAGTCCATGCAAGACGTTCCCGCCGATGTTTCTTTCGGATCCAGAGTGAGCCTGCGCCACCTCAACACCCAGGGTGGATATCTGCACTCTCACCCTCACATGTACCCCACCGGCAGCAAGCAGCAGCAGATCACACTCTACCCCCACAAGGATGAGAACAACATGTTCCTTTTGGAGAACACCACTCAGCCCCTTGGTCCCTACGGAGAGGTTGAGGGTCCCTTCGCTTGGGACAACCTGACCGCTCCCGGTTTCATCGAAGACGGCTCTATCATCAGACTGTATCACACAATCACTCACCGCAGAATTCATTCCCACGACGAGCGTCCACCAGTGACTGAGGCCGATTGGCAATACGAGGTCTCTGCCTACGGATATGAAGGTTTCGCCGGTGATGCCAATGATCTGTTCAAGGTCGAGATCGTCCCATCCATGTCTGAGACCCCCGAGTCCAAGAAGAGATTGCGAACCATTCAGTCCAAGTTCCGACTGGTGCACGTCATGACCGGCTGTGTGCTCTTCTCCCACAAGGTCAAGCTTCCGGACTGGGGATGGGAGCAGCAGGAGGTGACTTGCGCTAAGGGCGGCACCCTTCCCAACAGTGTCTGGTACATCGAGCAAAACGAGCACCCTGCACTGACCGCGGACGCCGAGAGAGTCAACTACCGTAACCCTGGATTCCTGGGCAAGTTCTGGGAACTCCAGAAGGTTATGTGGACCACCAACGCTGGCTTGGTCGAGTCTCACGCTTGGGATTCCCGCCCACCCTCTTGGCCTACCCTGCTCCGTGGTATCAACTTCTGGGGCAAGGACTTCCGTCAGATCTACTTGCTCGGAAACCCGCTCATCTGGTGGTCTAGCACTCTCGCCGTTGCTATCTACTTCGTCTTCAAGGGTCTTTCCGTCATCCGTTGGCAGCGAAGCTGTGGTGACTACAAGCACGTTTCGTTCAAGCGCTTTGACTATGAGGTGGGCACCAGCGTTCTGGGCTGGTTCTTCCATTACTTCCCCTTCTATCTCATGGCCCGTCAACTCTTCTTGCACCACTACCTCCCTGCTCTCTACTTCGCCATCATGGTTCTCTGCCAAGAGCTCGACTTCGTGGCCAACCGTATCAAGAGCTTTGGTCTTGCGTCGAAGCCCGCTATTGGCAAGACTCTGATGGCAGCCTTCTTGGGTCTCAGCATTCTGGTGTTCACACTTTACGCCCCTCTTGTCTACGGCAACCCTTGGACCAAGGATGCCTGCAACAAGGTCAAGCTTTTGGGATCCTGGGACTTCGACTGCAACACCTTCCACAGCGACGTAAGTGTTCCGGAATGGAGGCCTCCACGACGAGGTTACTGAATGCATCGACTGGACCATGACTAACATGGAATAAAACAATTAGTTGAGCGAGTATGTCACTCAGTACGTGCCGAACGCGCCCCCAGTCGCTGCCCCCACAACCGCAGCCCAGGCGCCACCTCAAGCGCCACCCGTCCAGGCCCAGGAGCCCGCCCCAGCAGGCGAAGCTGCCGAGGTCTCCGACCCCGCAGCTGTGACTGCGCCTAAGATCCAAGGCTCGATGGCTCGCGTTGAGTACCGCGACCAGAACGGCAAGGTTCTTGACGAAACCCTCGTTGCCTCTCTCCGGGCCGAGGGCAAAGTGAAGTTTGAGACTCGCTACGATGCTGGCCACAAGATGGAGAATGCCCACGAGGTTCCCATCGTTGATGGCCAGCTCGCTCCCCCGCACCCAGATGTGGAGGGCCAGAACCCCGAGACCGGTAGTGCCCCCGAGGACTCTGTGCCTCCTGAGAGCCCTGCTTCCGTGGTCGATGGCAATGAGCGCTCCGTTGAGAAGCCGATCTCTATGGAGGCTAAGCCTGCCAGCGAGGGAAATGATGCTACTAAATAGTGGCTGTGTGGAAGCTATGTGTAAAAGGCGAGGGGATTTTGCCAATGTATAATGAGACTCATAGAGTAGTTGTTCATTTCAATTGTTAGCTTTTTTTTTCTACCGTCATAATCAACACAGATATTTGCAGATGATTACTTTTGTGCCATCGTCTAGTCTCGAAGATGACCTAGGGTTGACCACGGGGCGCTGGGATTTGCTTGATATAAGCCCCAGACGGTAGGAAACGAGCGACTATAACGCAAAAAAAGACTGATGCCCAATTGTCTCTTTAACTGAGAATAAATACTATGCACAAATCTCTTGCCATCCCAAAGGCAAGTTCACGCACCCCATCTCCCTCGGTCGGAGCAGTCTTAGTGTACAGCGGTTGGCCGCAACCAAACGACAGTTCGCTTTATTCAACTTCTGAAGGTACTTCTAATGGCTCAGCAATGAGCGTTTAGTAGTCCCACTCCTCCTTTCCGAGCTTGTTGAACTTCTCGTGGAGCTCCTATCAGAAGAGAGGTGATGTCAGCATGTATGACTAAACAAGGCGATCATGCAATGGCATGCAATTGCCTCTAGTTGGAAATTGGCGAGAGCATCACGCCGATAATAAGGGGAAACAGAGGGTTCATACCTCGGGCAGGGTGACATTGGGAACAATGACAGTGTTCATGGCACTGGGAGCAGCGCGGAGGGGCTGGCTCTTGTCACCGTGGGGGTGGTAAGAGTACTTGGAGGGCTTGGCGTCCTCGGAGTCGGTCTGCCAGGGCATGGAGCTCTGGGCAATGCGAACGTTGCTCTCGGAGTTCACGGAGGTGGGCTTGCGGCCGAAGTACCTATACGATCGCAAAGACGACGGATTAGCGATCATGCGACTCGGATATTTGCAGTGAAGTTGCGCGCCATTGAGGCATGTGATCCGGGTGAGATGCTTCTCAGCGAGGTCGGGGCACGTCACAATGGCGCAAATGGGGCGAATTGTTGATATAAGAGGCGATTTAGGGTAATTTCGGGAGGGATGCTCACCATCCGGCAATCATGAAAGCACCAGACATAACACCGAGGAGAACCTAGCAAAACAAGGGTTAGACTGAAATATCCGGCATGGTTCAATGGCGTGTTGGTTTCGTACGTAGAGCTCGGGGTCGCGCTTGGGAGCCTTATCGAGGGTGGCCTCCTGCAGCTTGGAAGCAGCAGAGTTGAAGCGGCGCGGGGGAGCGCGGATCAGGGGCTGGCGGGTCAGAGCCCGGCGAGTGGCCATGGCAGCAATGGAGGACATGATTGCAGCAAATTGATTGTGCGTTGGGAGTACAAATCGTGAGCGGAGATCTAGAAACGGGTAGTGCGAGAGAATCATGAAGTGGTAGTATGATGTTGCCCGTTGGTCATGTGACCTGGTCAGGTGACATCGCCGTCTTTGGCTGCGACTATTGAACTCCCTTGGGTTGTGATTGTTTGGTTCGAGATATCCGGGTTGCTGACGCATATACGATCATTTCCGTGGTGTTTGTTTCTGTGATGTAACTGGCTTTTGACGCGATTGCAGTTCACACCAAAGGTACATCTTGTTCCAGGTCTCTCCATCAGGGGCTCTCTCCATCTTGGCCCTAGCTTTGCGGCGCGTTTGTCGGTGGAACTGGAACCAGAGGACCCAGATACTAACGAAGCTACAGGACCCTGATCGATTTCTTTATTCGCTCATTAACCTTGTCTTGGTCCCTCGTCACTCCTTCTTTTGCTCCGCTTTGTGGCCGCCTTATCCCTCGATCTAGGTGCCCAAGCCTCCGTGCAATTTGCTCCCTGTCTCTCCATTGTTTTCTCGGTACTCAAATATGAGATTGCGCATTGCTATCTAGTCGACTGTTAATATCTACCCCTTTCCGGCACCATGTCGACCCCGTCGGAGCGCCCAGACACCCACGATACAAGCCAGGCTTCAACACAGCAACATGCTCTAGGCATTCCTCGGCCCCCTTCGGTGGGGGGGATTTCATCTCGCGTGACGGACGATGACGGAGAACGAACCCCGTCTTATACGTCACCTCCCCCTCAGCTACAGTCTCAGTCATCTGTGTCTCGTCGTGGCCCGCCTACAGCCCGGCACTCTATCACTAGTCAAGGGACTAGTAGGCCTGGTAGCTCGGGGAGTAGACTGAGCAGGTCACATATTCCGTCTCTGACAGCACAAGGATTCTTCCGTCCCATGAGTTCGCAGCGATTGCAGGCACACCGAGGGCCGCGGCCCATGACCAAAGGCACAGTCTCGTCATCCGACGAATGGACTCAGCAGGGTCAAAACCGGGGAAGCTTGATCTCCAACAGCACAGTCCCCCAAGGATCTCTTCCCGAGATGGAAGTTCCGCCGTCTCGGGGAACGGAGTTCACAGATCCTATCATTCCTGACCGCAACACTTCAAATGCTAGCCCCACGGGTAACACGACTATTCGCAGTCTGGGTGAAAGCGTTCGGCTGCTACGAGATCGAGACCAGAAAAAGCCTCAGCACCTCAATTTGGGTGCGAACTATGCGGGAACTGCCGTGCAAGAGGCACCACCACCGAAATCACCTCTTTCGTTCCTCTCGTTGCAGAACAGGGGTGCGGGACACAACAACCACGATTCGCGCAGCCATCAAGGACATGAGCATCTTTCCTCTGCTGGATCATCCCCGGGCCCGCTTGATGTGAAGAAACCTCAGCTCCCAAGAACGAATTTGGGCAAAAACTATGAATATTTCCTCGGCAACACTCTCTTCTGCGGAAGCGGGCGTTTCCAAAATTCTCGAGACAAGCCTGTCAACATTGCAACAGGCTTATTGCTGGTTATTCCTTCCGCGTTGTTTTTTGCATTCTCGTATGTAAACTTTCGACTCCTCTTGGGATCACTGGCTAACATGTCTCTCTTTAGGGCTCCTTGGCTTTGGCATAATATTTCCCCTGCTATTCCCATCGTGTATGCCTACGTCTTCTACGTATGCTTTTCGTCTTTTGTTCACGCCTCTGTTGTCGACCCCGGAGTAAGTGACTCGGTCTCGATTTGCACACTACTTTTACTGATTTGATATTAGGTCATGCCTCGCAATGTCCACCCTATGCCTCATACAGAATCTTCAGATGATCCTTTGGTACTTGGCCCACCCACAAATGACTGGGTGATGGTCAAGCTTGCCACGTCTGACGTGGCTGCCATGGATGTACCTGTGAAGTTCTGCAAGACATGTAACATTTGGCGACCCCCTCGCTGCTATCACTGTCGAGTCTGCAACAATTGTGTTGAAACCCTTGACCATCACTGCGTGTGGCTCAACAACTGTGTTGGTCGCCGCAACTATCGCTACTTTTTTACTTTTGTCAGCTTCTGCACTATTCTCTCCCTCTTCTTGATTGGCGCCAGTTTGGCACACATCTTGGTCTACATGTCTCGAGAGAACATATCTTTTGGCGCTGCAATCTCCAAGTGGAGAGTTCCCTGGGCCATGGTGATCTACGGTTTGGTTGCAGTACCGTATCCCACGTCGCTTTGGGCGTACCATCTCTTCCTCACCGGCCGCGGCGAGACCACAAGAGAATATCTCAACTCGCACAAGTTTGCCAAGACTGACCGACACCGACCCTTCACGCAGGGTAACATCCTTAAGAACTGGATTGCCGTTCTTGGGCGTCCTCGGCCTCCTACCTACATGCAGTTCAAGGAGAAGTACCAAGATGGCGATCAGCGCCTGGGCACACAAAAGCGCAAGTACCGCGTGCCCGATGTTGAGTCTCAAGCGATTGAGATGCAACATGTCGGTCCTCACCAGGGCTAACCAAGAAACCCTTACAAAACGAGTCATATGTTCCTGTCGGCCTATCGACCGCTATGACCTACGAAGATGACGACTATGATTCCCTTCCCCTTCTCGAAATTCCCCCGAGGAACCTTCCCATCTACCATTTTCTAATCTCATTTACACATACCCTTATTGTCATCCTTATTGTTGATTTCTGCTGTAATCAACACAGACATAATCCCGTTTTTCCAACTGATCTATCGAGATCCATTTCTTACTGTGTTTATCTGACTTGTGTGACTACATGGGAACGGACAACCCTATCAAAACCACCTTCTTTCTCCATATACCTTATTGAACCTTTTCGATTCTCTTCGTCTAATTGACGTTCAATTAAGGACAATTGTAGAATCACTCAATCTATAATAATCTCTATTCTATAGATCAATAGATCAATAGGCACTTGTATGTATTGTAGCATATCCGTGGACATTGTGTTGGATCTTTTATGCATTTCCAAGGTCTTTCCATTGATCATTCTGTGTCTTATTGTGCTCTATCATTGAATCAACCGAAGTGAATCCACCCTTGCCCGCGGCTCTCAGGGCTGTGTGATATAAGAAGCGGAGTGAGGGATTTCGGCATTCCACGCTGACTTTGTAATCCTTGCCCGCCCAGGCTGACTTCTCCTTCGCCCTTGCATTTCCCTTCCATTAATTGCTTAAGGTCACCTCACTTGAGCCAACGAAACGAAAGAAGAAAAAGAAAAAAGTGCCGCCTTGAGGTGTTCGATGTGTTGGCGTTGCACGCGTCAGACCTCGCCCTAAATCGATAAGACGCGGGTAGCTGATCTCTTTCCCCTGATATTCTCCCCATCCCAGCCGACCACACGCGCCATCTGTTTCTACCTCGACAGAACAAGGCGGTTCCCTGTGGAATTGTCCTTTTTTCTCTCCAAGTCGCCCCAGAATGGCGCCCCGAACCTCCCGCTCACTCGCGTCCGCGGCTGCCGTTCCCCAGACACACGAGCCCACCGATGACGGTATGAGCCTGGACGTTCCAGAGCAGCTTTTGACGCCTGAGAACAGTCGCTCGGAAACGTCAAGCAACAATGAGACCGCGTTGGCCGACGAAAAACCCGCAGGACGGCGGAGGTCAACACGGGTCGCACGCGCATCTTTGCGGCCGGATGAGCCACTCGACGATACACCGGAGAAGGAGGAGCCCGCGGCCTCGTCGAGTGAGGCTTATGTCGACAGCCTGGCAAAAGCGAAACGATCACACTCCTCGCTCCGCCACAGTATTGCGGTAATGGAAAATTCCTTGTGGAGTGCTACGCCCGATAACGAAGAGGCCGCGGCCGAGGACCACCCAATGGCCCCCGATACCCCGGTGTCAAAGTCTTCACAGGACATTCGATCTGAGGATATGAACACGTCACTTCAACAGCGAAATCTAAGAAATCGGGTGGAACAGGCATTGGCTGAAGATGAAGAGAAACCCGCCGCTAAGCCAACTCCATCTCGAACCGCTTCTCGCAAATCTCTACGGCGTTCAGGTCGCATTGGTCTTCTGGATAAGGCCACCGATTTCGTCGAACGGGCCAGCAGTATTTTAGGGAAGCGCACAAGAGGATTGGTCGACAAGGAGCCTGGTCGCCGTGCCAGCTTACGGCCACGCAATATTGCCCCGACGGCCGAGGAGACGAAGGAGCCAGTATCGAAGAAACGCCGGGTTTCGGAAAGTGACCTGTCTAAACTCAAGGCACAAGATTCAGAGACGGAGGAGTCCCCGGCACCAACACCAGCTTCGCCACGACCTAAGCGCAAGATCTGGCTTTCTCATGGACTCTACACCGGCCAGCAACCATCAGACTCGCCGCCTAAGCAACGCCGCAGCAAAAATTCGAAGAAGACTGGCACCGGTCCCATGCAGCGTACCATTCTTCCCATGCCGATGTTCAAGGGCGCTCGACTTCTGAAGAACGGACGTGATTACCAGTTGCCATTCGACATCTTCTCGCCGCTTCCGCTTGGTCAACCCAAGCCAGATGAGTGGCGCAAGACGAACAAGAGTAAGAGTGACCTTTTTGCGTCGCAGAATCGCGAGAACTAACGAATGTTCTAGATGTCTTTGTTGGTGATGCGGGGAGTTTCTGGAAAGCGAACAAGAACCTTGAGCTATCGCTCTGTATGTGCACCGAAGACACTGGCTGCGACGAAAACTGTCAGAACCGTTACATGTTCTACGAGTGCGACAATGGAAACTGCAGGCTGGGCCCCGAGTGCGGTAACCGAAACTTCGAGGGCCTCAAGCACCGGACCAAGGCCGGTGGTAAGTATAATGTCGGTGTCGAAGTTATTAAGACGGCAGATCGTGGCTATGGCGTCCGCAGCAACCGCTCCTTTCACCCCAACCAGATCATTGTGGAGTATACTGGCGAGATTCTCACCCAACTTGAATGCGAGAAGAGGATGAGAACGGTCTACAAGAACAATGACGTACGTATATTCACTACCCTTTCATCACATGGTCGCTCACCCTTCCCAGTGTTATTATCTGATGTACTTTGATCAAAATATGATCATTGATGCTACTCGTGGATCAATTGCCCGCTTTGTTAACCACGCGTGTGAGCCCAATTGCCGCATGGAAAAATGGACTGTTGCTGGCAAGCCACGCATGGCTCTTTTCGCAGGAGATCGCGGAGTCTCCACTGGGGAGGAACTGAGTTATGACTACAACTTCGAGTAAGTGCCCACGCAAATATGAGGTGTCCGTGTGCTAATGATTCTAGCCCATATTCCAACAAGAATGTGCAACAATGCCGCTGTGGATCGGCCAATTGTCGGGGATTCCTGGGTCCACGTCTCAAGGATAAGCAGCAACGTGCCAAAGAACTCGAACAGAAACGCAAGGCTGAGGCGAGCCCCAAGAAGACTACCAAGAAAATTATTGGCAACAAGCGAAAGGCCTCGGAGGAGTCTTCAGACTCGGACAGCTCAGATTCTGATTCCGATTCCGATGTGCCTGTCCAGCCCAAAAAGCGCAAGATGATCACGACCAAATCGATTAAGGCCGGAGTTAAGAGGGCAGTAGCGACTGTTCGTGGCAAGAAGATCACCAAGAAAACAGTCACTGCTAAGACCACCGTCAAACTTCCAGCGGTCAAGACTACAGGTCGGGTCAAGGCTGCTGTTCGAGCTAAACCAACCAAGGCCACCAAGCCAACTAAGGCGGCTAAGCCAGCCAAGCTAACAAAGGCAGCGCCAGCTTCTCCTGCCAAGACCAAGTCCCAGTCCCAGCTGAAACGACCATCCGCCGAGACCAAGAAGAAAATCCTCGCTGCCGCTTCCAAGGGCTCTGGGGCATCTCCTCGGAAACCAACTGCACGAAAGGCTCCTACCAAAAGCCCCGTCAAGGCCAAGATGCCTGCTTCCAAGCCCAAAACGACTGCTAAAGGCGGCCTTGCCAAGGGTGTGAAGAGCGCTGGCCAGCGACTTGTGCGGGCTGTCAAGGGAGCAAAGAAATGATTGGTGCCAGTCGTACACGTCACTAGTGCCTGCATTATTCACCTTGGATCCCAGTCACCTCGTCCATCAATTCTTACCAATACCATCCGCGGGGCACCTTTTTGTTCTCTCTTATAATCTTTCATGTTCCTTCTTCCAGTGATTTTCTCATTTTTTATTCCTGCTCTGGACTTCTGACATTCGTGCTCATTGGCTAATTCCCCCTTGTACGACATCCCCCGTGTTTTCGAAATGGCGTTCTCATTTCTGCTGGTCTCCATCTTTTCTGCCTGTTTCTTTTTCATCCTCTTCGTCCTTCTGACTTCCACGTTTCCTTGGGCTTTGATTCGATTTATGCGTCATGGTTACGAAAGTAAGAGATTGCTCTGGGCCGATGTTGGATCTTCAGTATGCTTGGCGGCTGGCTTCGACGTCGGCTTTCTATATCCCTGGGTAGATACCACTCCAAATTCAACATGGTTTTCCCAGTACTTTTGTCTGCTAGCTTGCTATTTCCAGGGTAGTTATATGTAGGATCTTGGGTCCAGGCCCAGTCCAATTATGGCTTTCATGCAAAAGTAGCATCCCAGTAACAAGGGCTTGTACTCGCTTTTGGGATTGCTGAGCATCTCGCTATATCGTAGCCAGGCGGTTTGGTAAGATTGTCCGGGCACGATCCAAAGACACCAGAATCTATCCTGGGATAATCCAAAGTGTCTCCCATTTCCTCCGAACTTTTGCAAATATCAGCCATGTGAAACGGTTGGTCACGAAGATAGTCGTTATAAGAAGGGGGAGGTTGGGTAACATGCGCACTGTCACTGTTCAGAGACAGGCCAGGTGGTTTCCACCCCGGTCGTAAACAAATAGATATAGGCAAGGTGGCCGTGATCTAGTCAGGATATTTAGTGAAATTGCCCCGAACCAGAACATCAGAGCAACAAATACAACTAACCATTGAAAAATGCCCATCGGGATTATGAAGCATGATCGTAACATCCAAAGAATGCTCCACGTCAATAATCGACGTCTGGCAGCTGGGCACACACGACTCCGTCCGTGAGGATGCGAGTACTGGGGATAATACACGCCACTCCTCCAGGTCTTCAGATATAACACTCGTACCTGTCGACTCTTCGTGATACGAGGTGTCTTCTCCTCTGACCCGAGACCGAGTGTGCATGCGCGTCTGTGTTGATTTCAGAGTATGTCGTTCGACGAGTCGTAGCTGGATCGATGTCGGATACACGCCTTTGCGAAGAGCAATATATTGAAAGTCCAGCTGGATGGGATCACCGATAACATATGCCTGTCCGGGTATTCGAAGCTCATACACGATCTTATCGGGCCATGATCGTTCGATGCCCTGCGTCTGGGTCAGCTTTGTTGCGATTTTATTCCACATTGTCCGTGCTTGGATATTGGGAGATTTTCTGGAGCATAGGAAGACTTACTTCTGGTTCAAGAAATGAAAGAAAATCTGGCGTCCTGGATACCTTCATCATCTTCGACGTTTGCATCGCTCCCCGTGGAGCGTCGATTGTCGCTATTAACTCATAGCGGATGTAGCAGTCGTCCAGTCCATCAACGCTCTCCGGCATGGTATTGCGGAGGCTTATTGAGAAGGGGAACTCATAGTTGTCGGGTTGTAGGATTTTGCGGTTCGATTCTAGGAAATTCCATACTTGGCTGTAGAATGTTACTTCGCGCCATGTTCGACCTGGTTGGGTTGGTGTGTTTTTCCAGCTGTTTTGCATATTAGCTCTTGGTCCTTCCATGATGAGAAGATGGCTGATATAAAAGGCACTCACTTGGCGTAATGGGTTCCTCTCAAGTGGAGTTTTATATCATTTGTGTATAGTGGTTTATCCAGGCAGAGAACGACAGTGCCATTGAGATGACCGTAGCTGGTATCTTCGTCGGCACCAGGAAGTCTCATTGTGCTGTGCTCGAGTCTAGAATTCAAGAGTATTAGCCCAATGGCTGTTAAAGACTGGTCGGTTATCGTACCGGATCTCAAAATAAGTCGGCGGGCTCGCAGCAGAGCCACTACCAAATAACCAAGAGACCATGGATGCTCTTTGTTTGTGAAGACGATGCTCGCTGTTCTGAGTTTGGAAGAGTGTGTAGTGTGTATCAAAGTCTCATTTGTGGTATTTGTTGTATTAGATTTGTGAACTTCCTTGCAGGGTGATATAGCCCTATGTATCTATACGAGAGGACCAAAAGCCTCGGATCGGCCCAGGGCCCAATTTTGGCGGGAACATGTAGCCTAGAGCTCGGGAAACCGACGGTCAGCCAAAAAAGGAACCCAGCCCTCATTCATTGCTATAGGCGATGTGTATGGGGTTGTCTGAGATGTCGGGTTGTTTCCTGATTAGGAAATCGTCCCGACGCGTCCAATCAACTGCACATCAGTTAGGGCTGGCGGGATCATTCTGCTCACCGAGCTCATGGGAGATGGTTCTATAAAGGAAAAGACGATTCGTGACTCGGGGTTGTGAGTCATGGACTCTTGGTCAAGTGTCACTCGTAGTCTGGGTGAACTGCATCCCGAATAGGCCTGGAGAGACTGAAAAATATCAAAGTTAGGTTGAGCAGCTCCAAGGTGCCACAGGAATCAAGGCAATCGTTGATAAAGATGTGATTCAATGTACAAGGTATATACACCCGCAGAGTACGCCACCAATGAATAAGAGTTAAGAGATGAATGCAATCAATGCACTATAATTACACGAAGAGAGAACTATTCGGAGCCAGCGTATCCAATCCCGACTCACCCTCCAGAAGAGGGAAGAGTCTGCGAATCCGATCTTCCAAGATAGTATCTTCAGCTTCCCAGCGTCGACGCTCAAGAGACTTAGCCTGTGCACGACGTTCCCCGCCGTACCAAGCGCTCTTCGCCTGCTCCCGACTCTCCTGCTCTTCCTTTCGGGCACGAGAAACCAGAGACGAGACCATGGTTTTCCAATTCTCCAAACCGACTTTTAGACACTGTGCGCAACGAGTGCGGGCGGCTGCGTCGCGCGAGCTGCCGAGATCGACCATCGTGGACTCGGCTAGTTCGACTGCGTCGCGGGTCCAGGCGAGGCCGGATTCTTTGGTTGAGGAGGCGTAGAGGATCTCACCGATGTAGGTCATCAGACCTGCTTCCTCGCAGGCGGACGCTGTGGTTCGGCGTGGTGCCTCGTCGCCTGAGGGGAGAGGCTCTGGGTACTCCACGGGGATGAGGACGGTTTTGAGGGATTTGAAGAGGGAGGCGAAGGGGTCATTGGTTGATTTGGGAGGTGGTGAGAAGGTAATGGGGAGGTCGGAGTCATCTGCTAGGGGGAGGTTGCGACGGGCTTTAAGAACAGAGGTGAAAAGAGAAAGAGCTGTGGGAAGATTGCCTTGGCGAGCGTTGTGCACGGCGAGGGCCGTGGAGACACGCAAGATGTTTTCTGAGGGCAGGTCTTCGGCATTATTCTTCAAGAGACCGTTCTTCATATCGACAATCTTGCTAGCATCTCCATCCAATCCACTGGCCGCGATATCAAGCGCCCAGGTATACATATCGCCCGCGGTGAGCCCCAGACCCTTGAAGTCGAGCCAGTCAGCATATGCCAACGCGGCATCAAGCTTCTGTCTGGTATCAAAGCCCTTGGTCGTCAAAACCTTCATGTAAAAGCTTTCGGGCGATGGAGACGCCCGCTCACAGTCCTCTTCCTGCGGAACCTTCTTCTGGCCCGCCGGCATGGGCTTGGGACGAGGATTCGACGGTCCAACCACATACTCCGCCGGTGCGGAAATGCGCTGCTTGCGATCCGTCAACCAGCCATCCAGATTCTCAGCAGCCTTCGCGGATCCCATGAGAGCCTGGAAATATCCACGGCGCCAAGGCTCACTCTTCGCCGAGACATCAAGACCAGTACGGCCAACGCCTTCTACCAAAAAGCCACCTTCGTCTTGTTCGACGATACCCTGGCCTTCTCCTTCCAGGTTCTCCAGGCGCTCCAACAGTTCACGGAGATATCCGGCGACCATAGGCCAATTGGTCATCAACTTGCCGATCTGTTCGGGGTTTTGCAGGGCCTGTGCGGACCGCAGACACCAGCGACTCTTCCATGACCATTCTGGCGGCGTGGGCCAGGAATGCTCGATGTCTTCCTGGTAGACTCCGAGCTTGATGGCGGAGAACAAGATCAGGATGGCGTAGATCGATATACCGAGCTTCAGACCTCGCGAGATTCTCTTTTTGTAATTATCGCGGCTTGCAGTGGATACCAAGCGCGCGAAGTGCTTGCGAAGGTGAATTGACAGTGGTGGAAGAGGGCGCGTGGGCGCAAGCGGTGATAGAAATGGTAGTTGAGGGCGGCCGGATGCCGGGGAGAGAATCTGTAGGCGTGTGCGCTGGGTGAATGGTCGGAATTGAATGTTTGAGCTGGGGATCCGAGGAGGATTGACCGGTCGAATGTGACTCGGTATTCGACCGACGGCGCTTCGTGGAGGCAACATGGCTGTATTGCTGGGAAGTTGGAGTTGCAGGATGAAGCATCGAATGCTTGGTGGAAGGTGTTTGTTCTGTTTGTTCTGTTTGCCGATCATGCAACCTTCTTTTTCCAGCCAACGGTACGAATGCGAAGTATTCGCGAGTGCAAGTATCATCAACGCGCTTGTTCTTCTTAAATACAGAGGAATACATTTCCAATTCACATGGTAGATACTACAAAAGGAGCAGTGAAGTATTTTGAACACAGTCATCAACCAAGTCTATTGGCAGCGAACATTTGAAATTATCTCTCTAACAGGGGAATCCAACAAAATGGCCATTGAATGGCAAACCCAGGTTTCTCTAAAAAAAAATCATAACGTATCATCGACTCCAGCAAAGCTCAAACTCATACAACCCAGAAAGTCTACTGGCGCTCAAGGAAGCCCTGGCTCTCAAGAATGAGGATGATCTCGTGCACAATGCTGCGCACGCTCTGCTTGGAGAAGTCCACAACGAGATCGGCCTTCTCGGGGGTCTCGTAGGTGTCGTCGACACCGGTGAAGCCCTTGATCTCACCGCGGCGAGCGGCAGCGTAGATACCGCGCTTGTCGGTCTTCTCGCAGTGCTCGAGGGGAGTGGCGACGTGGACCAGGAAGAAAGAACCAGCCTGGCTGACGGCGTCACGGGCGAACTTGCGGGACTCCTCGTGGGGAGCGATGGGGGCGGCAATGACAGCGGCACCGGCGCGGGTGAGCTCGGTGGCGACGAAGGAGATGCGCTGGATGTTGGTGTGGCGGTCCTCGCGGGTGAAGCCGAGCTCGGAGGAGAGCTCGTGGCGGACGGTGTCACCGAGCAACAGGGAGACGGAGCGTCCACCCTGCTGGTTCAGGGTGACCTGCAGAGCACGGGCGATGGCGTCCTTGCCGGAGTTGGTGTAACCGGTCAGGAAGATGGTGAAACCCTGGGAAGCGCGAGGGGGGTTGGACTCGCGCAGGATCTTGACGACCTCGGGGTAGGAGAACCACTCGGGGATGTGGGCGCCGGAGCGCAGACGGCGACGGAGCTCGGTACCGGAGATGTTGAGGGTCTTGACGCCAGCGGGGACCTGGTCAACGGGGCGGTACTCATCGGTGTCGGGCAGGTAAGTGACCATCTGGAACTCGACGACCTCGATGCCGAGCTCGTCCTTGTACTTCTCGACGGCGTGCTGGGCATCGTAGGGACCGTAGAAGTCCTCACCCTTGGAGTTGGAGCCAGGACCGGCGTGGTCACGACCGACAATGAAGTGGGTGGCACCATGGTTCTTACGGATGATGGCGTGCCAGATGGCCTCACGGGGACCACCCATACGCATGGCCAGACCGAGCAGACCCAGAACGGCCATGCCGTTGGGGTAGCGGGGCAGGAGAGCCTCGTAGGCGCGGACACGGGTGAAGTGGTCAATGTCACCGGGCTTGGTCAGACCGACGACGGGGTGGATCAGGACATTGGCTTGGCGGGAGCGAGCCGCGCGGACAGTCAGTTCACGGTGAGCACGGTGCATGGGGTTACGGGTCTGGAAAGCGACGACACGGGACCAGCCCAGCTTGTCGAAGTGGACACGCAGTTCCGCGGGGGTGTCTATCCGGTTAGTATCGTCGTTTTGGGGGGTCTCTGTTTGGATTTACTCACAGCGGAGCGCGACATAGTCGTAGTGGTTCAGCTTGTGAACGGCCTCGATCTTTCCACCAATGTAGAACTCCTGGACGGTCTCGTTCAGGTAGACAATGGCAGGGTGCTCAACGTCACCACCGAAGACGAGCTTAGCCTCCTTGGTCCTAAATCAGGGGAAATTCCGCGTCAGCACGCCCCACTAGAGCACGAGCCACTTTGGCTTTTTGATTGCGTAAGGATGCGAAGTATGCGACATCAACCGTCACAGATTCCGCTTTCTTCATGTACTTTTGTAGAGAGAAAAAAGAAAAAGCGACGGCCAATCTCCACATGCGGGATTGGATCGGCAGCGCGACCCGAAAAATTAATCAAAGGTCAAAACTCACTTGTCGGGACGGTAGATGTCGTCAATGGTCAGAATAGCCAGGTTGCGGTCGTCACGGAAGTCACGCAGGGTGATACGAGAACCAGCCTGGAGCTTCTTCTCCTCGATGAGCTGCTGGGAAGCATCGAGGGTGATGGGCATGGAGAAGACGTTGCCATCGGCAAGACGGTTCTCCTCAACAACACTATGCGGATTGTCAGCGAACAGTTCCGCAGATAGTAGTATTATGGTATTCGTCTCGTCACACATACCCGTCGTAATCGGCCTTGTTCATGAAACCTATTGCGAAATCGGCGTTAGTCGGTTGCCCCTCTACTTCCGAATGGCCGGCAGGTATAATCCCCGGCAGCCACGCATTGGGGTCAATGGCACGTACCTTCGAGAGGAGAGAAACCACCATTCATGATCAGCTCGAGATCGCACAGCTGGCGCTCGGTGAGCACGACGGCGGGGAGAGTCTCGGCCTCAGCGGCGAGCTCGGCCTGGCGGGGAGCATCGCGGGCGAGAAGGTCCTTGAGGACACCACCGTGAGGGGTATTGGCCATTGTGTATAGAGGGATTAAAAACTTCGAGGAATTGAAGTCACAATGGAGGAGAGAAGGAAAAGAAAAAAAAAAGTGGAAGGGAAGGCGTGCTTATCAAGAAATTTGGGAGGGGCCGCATAACCACCCCTCGACAATCATGGCAGCGCAGTCGTCAATTGTGGAGTCACCAAGTCTTGGCCGGAGATTCGACGACTCGTACGTTCTGCGTGTTTCGGTTTTAACGGGTTCCAGGCTCTCTGCTGGGTGTTCCTTGGTTTCTATTCTGTACACTACTGTTCATCCTCCCACCTATCGGGTGCGCCAACCGCGGTCCACTACACTCTATTGACTACTAAATTGTATGTATACTATGCCCGATCTCCGCTTCCGCGGAAGAAGGAGATCATCAGATATTCAGGGGGCGGAATATTACGAGGACCAGGTGAAGTTGTACAAGGATGAACAGTGTACTCCGTATCGGCACAGACTCGTTCAACCTTGAAGTGAATCATCACCAATGGTGTAGACAGTAAGATGCCAGTTGCGATGTCGCCCAGCCTTATACGCCATACTTGCAGAGGCTGAGAGCACGTGATGCAGCACGTCACCTCCGCGAACAATCACGACATGGGGGCTCGGCCCGATGCGGTAAGGATCGTCGGAAAATCTTAAATGCCGCATTCCGCTCTAGTCCCGTTTAGTCGACAATTACTTAAGCTTATATATAAACATTTGAACTGAGTACAAGTATGTTCGAGGATAATGTACAAGATCCCTTATTATATTACATTTAATCTGCCTTCACCGTGCTGTTCGGCAGCGAGATGGTCAAGTTCACAAAATCAACCGTGAACTCACCCACTTGCTGCGTCGGCCAGCTGGCATTCCCATAAGAATCCACCAGGAAGTCTGAGATATCTTCTTCCGACGACATCGCCGTATCAACGGACCCAGTCTTCTGCAGGATATACAGCACCGCAAGCCGGGAGAATTCCACCACCTCGTCTGGGATACTCGCCTTCGTAGTCTCGGCAGCACCGGTCGAAGTCGGCGTGGCGCCGATGCGGGTGGCCGTCACGGCCGCGTCCGTCCCAGTAGCTGATTTCGTGCCTGTACTCGTCCCCGGGTCGTAGAGGATGCCACCGTCCGTGGTGGCTGCCGCACGCGGCACAAGAAGAACAGGGGTAGGACTGGCGAGGGGTGCTGAACTATCCGTCTTGAGGTCCAGGGAGCGACGGGCGTTGCTGGAGCTGTTGGTCGGGACGTCGCTGAAGGACACGAGCTTGTTTTCGGTCTTGCAGGAGACGTCGTTCATGCTGAAAAGTCCCATGATGGTGACGGGGTCGAGGGTCAGATCGTACGTTTTCTTGGAGACGGCAAATAATGTCGGGAGCGCGGAGCCCATCGTGGCATTCTTGGTTCCGGTGCTGTCCTCGATTAAGTAGGTCGTGCAGCTGCCGTCGTTGGGAATCGTGCATCGGGTGCCGGTGTAGTTGTTGGAACAAACGCAGGAGCACTGACTGCCACTCGAGACACTCACTCCGCCATTTGAGCAGGGGTTACTTGTTGCACAGGCGTTATCTTTGCTTGTTTTCTCTTGGGGAACGGCAACGAGGAAAACAGGAAGAAGAACCGCGAGAACGACAATGATGAAGATGACAATGCACATCACCACGAACCACTTGCGAGGCATTCCACAACACCTCTTCTTGCGAGGAGCTGCATTTGGATCATCGTCGTGCGAACCAAGTGGCTCGACATTGCGCAGGTTAGAACGCCCAAAGAAAACCGGCCAGGAGCCACGGCTTTCGGGTGTGGCCAAACCTGGCGGAGGGAAAGAGGCAAGCATGTCCGAGATGGATCCGGAGTTGCGTACGCGGTGGCCTAGAAATAATCAGTATCAAATTCACTGGTATTGTATTGTTGTATGTAGACTTACCCTTTGAGGCTTTGAATTCAGCCTCCCCACCGCCGAATAGATCAGCGCGACTGGCGGTTCTCCCGTGGTCTAGGTTCGATGCGAGCTTGGTGGCACGTCGGATCAAATCAGACAAGCTAGAGAGACTTCCTCGGGCTTCTGCGTCGCGCACTGCGTGCATGTTCAGAGCAGTAGGCTTCCGGCCCCAGGGTCTCTTGTCGCTCATCGTGGGCGCGGCCTTGGGCAAAGCACCGAAAATCTCCATTTCCTTTTCTAGACCGGTGCTATATGGCCGGTCTTCCTGGGAGAATGGCGGCTTCTCGGGGTCGATGCCGTTCAACGAATCGCTGGAGGCGGTGGAAGTAGAGCCTTTCCGCAATTGACTTGGGGGTTGAAGCATTCGGTTTGCAGGGGGACCCATCGCGATAGGAACCATCGCTGTGCTCTTGGGGGACACTTGGTCGTTTTCTGCTTGTGAGTCTGCGACGGGAACTATAGACGGAGGGTTGGACCTGGTGATGGTCCGCATTGTTGGCTTGCCTCGCTTGCCAAGACTGGCACTTCGGACAAGAGTTGCGTCCTCGGCCTGCTTGGCGGGTTCTGAGTGTTCACTGTCCGACTCGATATCAAGATATGCTCCAATGATATCAGATCCGGCCGGGCCAGAGCTCCAGCTGGAAGGGACTGCCATACTCGACGCAAAGGAGCCTTTGGTGTGTCGTGGATCGGCGAGCTCTTCCGGGATTGGGGAAACATCAGATCGACGAGCCCGGGGAGGCTTTTGAGTGCTCGTCGGTGCTACAAGACCGGCTGTCCGCTGTCTTGGGTCATACTGAGAGGACTCGGATCCTGGGACCGGTGGGGGGAACGGGGGCACATCCGGAACCGAGGCTGTCGTAGAAGCCGTAGATTGTCTGAACAGGTCGTCTGTGGCGATAGAAATCCGGGGTGTCATGTCGACCGTGCTAGTAGGGCTGACTGGGGCCTCGACCATGGCAGGCCGACGCAGCTGCAGCGGTGGAGGCGGCTGCAGCGACGAGAAAGATCGAGGAGGCCGCGTGAATTGCGAGCTCGTTTCCGAGTCTTGGCCGTCTCTTTCGGAGTAGATAGATGGCGAATGAGGGATTTCGCTTGGATGAAGCGGCCTCGGGGGTGGAGGACCGCGGGGGATCAAAAACCTAGGATGGTGGTTGATCGGCTGCTGTGGGATCCCGGACTCGGGCAGCGGCCATTGTGTTTGGTGTGATACATTCCTAGGGAGTGGTGGATGTCTCAACTGGTTCTGTGGCAGGACTCGTTCTGGACGGACACCGGCTGCCAGCAACTGTCTGGCTCTTTTGACAGAGCCTTGTCTGTCGAGCCCCTCAGAGGCGGGATCGCGTGCGTCGCCGCTCATTTTGAATACACTGGGCTAATATGAAGCCAAGGCCGAGATGTTCCAAGCTCGTTGGATGATCGGCAGCAAGTTAGGACTCGAAATGCATCAAGTATGGCGTGGTGGATCTGCAATCGAGGAAAAGGCTTGTCACTTTCAGCCAAGTGAATCTGAATAATGTTTTTTTGCGGCGGTAAATTTTGAAAGAATGTGAATGCTTGCTGAAACACAACAATATGTGCGAAGAATTGAAGCTATTGTCCAGTCGAATGCGACGAACGGGCTAAACTTGACGGGCGATCCACGGGATCGAGATGAAGTTGCGAAAGAATGAATAGGGCAATCAATGCCACTGTTCGAATAGTCAGAAAGCACTCCATTGTTCCTTTCCATGAAACCTACCGAGGATCAGAGCAAAAAGAAGCAGAAACGGGAGAAGGGGATCGCTAGTATCAAACTGGCGTCCAAACAAAGCACAAAGCTAAAGGTGCATATCAGCCCCAACCCTTTGCAAACTCGCCCAAGACACTCACAGAAACAAAAAAAGGAAACGAGCCTCAAGCTCTAAGAAGCAGATGTTCAAAAGAAAGGAGAACAGAAAGAAAGCAACGGAACCCGGGGCTGGGATTATTTCCTCAAACGGCACAAAATAGATTAAAACGTTAGACTACACACTGTAAAGTACCAATCCTAGACACTTCCAGACACTATTGACTTGCTTTTTCTCAAAATGGGTCCTGCCCCGTGTAATCTTCTGAGTTTCGGATCAGTAGTGCATCCTGACAGGCAGTTCCCAAGTTGTGAGAGATCTCTCTAAGCGAAGAGCAGAGGTCACCTCAACCTGAGACCCTGGGCGAATCACCCGGCAAAATCGGGAGCCCACGCACGAATCACAGTGGTGGATCTCGAGGATGTTGTGCCAGTGGGGGTGATTTCCCAGGAGGTGGCCCCGGACGCTACGTCTCACATTTAGACTGTTGTGGTCCGAGCCACCCGCCTGAAACTTGAGACGGTTCACATCTTTCAGACTCGTATTCCCTTGAATGTTCTCATTGTGAGCTCAAATGGAGAAATCGAGGAGGGTGTGAGTATGCACAGGTTGTCATGTCGCAAAGGAGGTGGAGAAGAGAGGTTGGTTCAACGGCGCAGCGGCTCGGGAATTATGTACCAAAAGTCCCAAGTCACCGGTGGCTATGCTCAGTGCCGGCACTAACACTCATACTTTGGCCTTGGCAAAGAAATGCAATATCCATTGATAATGCATGACCACGGCACTGGGTTTGGAAATTCTTATTCTTATTTTTTATTCTTTTTATTCTTTTCATATGTCACTGGAGCGCCAGAGCGTCCCGTAGTCCCGGTCGAGGCCTTCGTGCCCCATAGATATAGTTCGTGGATCATATGTTATTCCTGCAGACTGCTCCTATTCATGGATTTTTAATCTACGGAGTACAGGCATTCAAAGTATAATTCCGCTGGATGGAAGTAGAACACTCTCTTCCGAGAAGACATGGTGTGACCGTGTACTTATAATATCCAGCCGTGGACCAGGCAACGTTGGACAAGCTCGCAAACGGATTTATTCAATCATCGGATTCCAATTGAGCCTGCAATTTGCTGATCCGTTGCTCCAATGCCCGCATTTCAAGCGTTGTACTAGCCAGCTCAGGCACCTGGTTGTCGACCACACCGGCAAAAGTTGACTGCGCGTTGCGTAGCGGTTGAGGAACCAAGATCCCATACCAATGGATGGGGTCGGTGGAGCGGAACTTCTTGCGAACCTCTGGCTTCTCGGCAGGGGTTGTGGGTTCCGAGCTTGTCGTCTCCGTTGCGCTGGGTTCTGAAGTTTCTGTCTCTTTTTTCTTGGATGACGATGGAGGTTGTGTATCGTTCTCTTCTGCATCCTCGGACGCATTGCTCGATGCGAGCTCCACAGAGAATGTGAACTTAGCGTCCGGGGCATCAGTTGCACTCTCGCTTTCTGGCAAATCCTTTGGGGAAGTTTCTGGCTCTTGTTCGGATTTGATCGATCTAGTTGATTCCACTGGTTAATAAGAGTCCGCTTCCAAGAAACGGTAGACTGACATCTTCCTCGTCGCTTTCATCCGTTCGTCGTAGTAATCGGACCCATAGCGGCGACCAGGGGGACACGAGAAATTAGCCTGCGTGAGAGCGAAAAACCCCTACTGAACTTCAGCATGCTGTCCTGTTATCCCCATGAATACTGAGCAGTCGTACCGATGACAATTGTTTTGCCAGTACAAATTGCAACTTCTGTTGCTGATCAAGAAGCCCGAGGTATCGCTCCAGAAGTTCATCCAGGCATTCCGTCGAAGCCTTTGACTCGGGAAATTCCGAGCCTGCTCGCGACGTTGGCGGGGTTGGTAATTGAGGCATAATGTGAGGAAGTTGGAGAGATGCGATCAACGTGGAGCAAAAGGGAGCTCGGCCCCGGTAACTCCGTCATTCCCTCCGAACACAAAAGAATTTCCCGCCCTGCGCTTCTTCCCCGATACAAGTGTACACATTCCAACAGCTCTTCGCAAAGTTGTGATCATCTGAGTTTCTGCGTCTTATCTCGCTGCGCTCTCGCTACTGTCCTGCCCGACTCCGATTGCGCCTTCGATACGAGTCATCGCGCCCATCGCAATCACGGCATTTCGTCACCCAGTGCAACACGCATTGGATTCTCGCGGACGTCTGAACCCCACTACGCTGTCAATACATTTCACAGGCAGTGATTACTGCGGTTGAAAAGTTTGACGCTCTTACTCGCTCTTGCTCGTCGATCCGAACATACCCCCTCCTCCGCTCATCCTCGAACATCATGTCTGTTGCATCTTTGAACCGTGAGACTGCCTTCCAGGCACGGTCTTTGGTAAGTGAATGCAGTCGAAGGGACTTGGATTGTCCGGAGTACTCCTACGTATGGCGCTGAACTAACCCGTATTTCTTCCAGTTCCGCTCTTTGCTGCGCTATTCCGGCCAGTTCTCCAACTACAACTTCCGGGAGTATGCTCGCCGCAAGACAAGAGACTCATTCCGCGAGCACCAGAGCGCAACAGAGGAACGTCAGATACAAGAATTGATGCAGGAGGGCCTGCAAAGCTTGCGCTTGATGAAGGTTAGTGGGAAACGGATTCGGCAAACTTTGGCCGGCGCCGGGTAGGAAATCGCTTTGCGATCTTGCGAAATGAAAGCCCCAGTGCCTTGCCTAATCGCCAAATCTCCATCTTATTATCATGCGGCCTCGGTATACTGACCATCTCACAGAGACAATCAATCGTCAGTCAGTTCTTCCAGTTGGATAAGTTGGTGGTGGAAGGCCAGAAGACTGTGAGTCCTCATAATTTCCCAAATTACGCATAAAACTCACACTTTACAGGGCAAGGAGACTGGAGATCATGGCGGTATTGTCCGTCAGAAGGACACTGGATACGTTTGAAGTACCCCACAGCATATCGACGTCCTTGCTAACCCGTCGAAGCTGGGACTGATTTCACACTGGATGGGAACATTGTAACTACGCTTTCTTCTAATATCCCATTCTGTTTGTTTTGACGCACTGGTTTCTGGGACCTTTTTGTATTATACCAGCGTGGCTGTAGCAAGTTTTTGTCGGAATTACTTCTCCACTCCTGATTCTGATATGTATTGCTTTTGGTTTGAGAATGATCGTTCCATTGAGCCTCTATTGAGCCTCCATTGAGCCTGTAGCTACCCCCCTGGGCATGCATATCTTTATTCAGTAGTACCAACAATACTAGATATTGTTCCACAAGCATTGTACTGTGTAGATGCCAGTCACGTGATATGTCGTTACAGCGGCCGCGGCGAGCGCAGCGCGACTGCCCTCCTAACTACCACATGACATTTGGTCTGGTGCGCATTGCAACCAGCCACACCTCAATACCACTACCAAACAAAGGTCGCTGGATTTGAGTCAATTACACAGTTAATTCTGGCGATTGCTCACCATGCCCTCCACTGTACGTTACAGATTGCGCCCGTATCCTACTCCAGCTGGTCTGATCCAGACCGACAAAGACATTCGCCAATTCCCGATATATCTCAATTTAAATGATATGTAGCTAACGTTTGTAACAGTTCAGGGCATCGCGCTCGGGGCGACACCTCGACGGTGGTCCCAACCGCACCCGAACCGGCCAGATCGACCACGACGTCTTTGAAGGGCTGCCCGTACGACGATGGTCCAAGCAGAAGCACACCCTTTCCCAGGCGCCCAAGCCCGACGACTCTGAATTCAGTGTCCAAGGTCCCGGCGGAGGCCCAACGCTACCAGAGCTTCCCATGCCGCGGGATAGCAATCTTCTGCCCTCGTCCAGTCGCGCACTTCTTCGAGCAGCCCGCGCCGGATGCAATCATATTCGCCAGGGCGCGCGACCCACCGATACCGAAGAGCCAAATGTCACAGATGCTGAAGACTCAGCTGCTGCTTCGGGGCTCGCCGATCGCAGCTTTACAACTCGCAAGTGGATGACGGTCCCCAAGCACCTGGAGCCTGCGGAGGTGGAGTTTTTGGCAAAGCGACGACCGGGCTTGCCTTCTCTATATGGAGCTGCTGCGGGTATAGATGGAACCTCTGCGGCTTCTGGGCCGATGCGGAGAACCAAGTTCAAGAAGGTTGACCCGGAGACCGGTAATATCTCGATATATGAAGCTTGGGTGCCCGAAGGCCATCGCATCGAAGGAGAGATCACTGGTGACGTGCAGACAATCGTTGAACAAAGCAATGTACCTGTCAAACCAGAGGCCCCTGCACCTGGAACCATTGTTGAGGGTGTGGGTATTGTCAACGCCGAAGGTGTTGTCGTTGCAGAGGCTGGCTCAGCAGCTGTCATGACACCTCCCAAGAGACGCCCCCCTCCACCTAAACGTAAGGGCAAGGGCATTGGCAAGGGCCGGAAGAAGAAGGTCATGTTTGCACCCGGCGAAGGCGCCGATGCCGCAACAGTCCATGGCGTCGGCTCTGGCGCTGGTACCAGTGGGGCTAGCTTGGATGGACAAGGCCAGCAGGATGGTTCCCAGATGTCCATTGACCAGTCGGGTCAAGACGAAGACGAAGATGATGGCGACGAGGGCGACGATAGTGATGATGGTGATGAGTCTATGATGGACGCGAAGACCCCCGAGACCCCTCAGCCTCCGTCTGCTGCAGAGTCTGTGGGACAAGCTTCAATGGGAACACCTGGTGGCCAGTCCGTCGATGCCGATGTGGACATGGACGATATCCCAGAGCCCCAGCCCTCTGCCCCCGAGTCATCTTTGCCATCTGGAAACGATGCTCCTTCACAGCCTCAGCCAACTGAGGATGTGCCACCTCAACCTCAACAGACTTTGGACGTGAACGCTAGCGTACCAATCGCTGATGCACCTACAGAGAAGCTTGAGGAGGATGACAAGCCTATAATCTCGGAAATTGAGAAAGCACCCACCTCTCCCCAGAGTGCTCCAACGAAAACAGAATCCGTCGAACCTTCAGCTGAGGTTGGCGAGCCTCAAGAACCCGAAACCAAGCCACTAGAGGAGGAAATTGCCACCAACCCTGCTGCTGAACCCGTTCCCAAGGAAGAGCCTGGCCTTGCCAGCCCACAAGAAAATGCATCTGCACCGCCGCCACCCGCAGAGTCCGAACTGCCCCCTCAACCACAGCATTTGACTCAATCACAAACACCTGATCAGCCAGCAGGTGCCACAGAAACCGAACCGAAACCTGAATCGGCTTCCACATCCGCTGAACCACAGGTCACTCAGAAGAGTCCATCCCAACACATAGACCAGCTAGACACGCAAGAGCCTCCAGCTGCTGTTCCGAGCGAACGAGACAGCCACTCAAAGACACCCGAGGCCACCTCGAACCTGCACGAAACCACCCACACAGAAGTTACGGGCCCTCCAACGCTGGACCAACCCGCAGTGCCAGACCCGCAACCTACTGCATCTTCAGAACCATCCTTAGCGCCACCGGTGGCAGCAGAAATCCCTCCAGTCACGGCTGCCGAGTCTCCGAGTGTATCTCTGCCCACTGCGGCAGACCCTGTTCCAGTCGCCGAACCCGCTACCGCTTCAGATGACCCAACAGATACACCAATTGAAGCGGGTGTTCCAAACGCATCAAAGACTGCCACTGGCACGGAACAGAAAGAAGAGTCTGCATCCGAGGAACCCAATGCTGGAGTTGAAAAACTGCTAGATCCGGCACCGGACTCGGGATCTCTTTAATTTATCTGTATCGTGCCAGCTCGGTATCAACATAATGTACAATGAATATTTTGGCTTTTGGCCTGGTTTGCTTCATGGGCCTTGGATCTCTCCGGTGGACAGGATGGTGTATGATCTCGTTGGTGACATTTCTTTCTTTTCTCATTTGGTTTCTTATGTAAAGCAGCATGCCTTGGTATAGTGTTGATCTTATTCCCTTATTCAAATATTATTTTTGCAGTATAGCGGCCATGTTCCCCATATTACAAGATGACCTCGGGACCCTTGGCAGTTGCGCCTGAAGATCGGCGCTACGGTCAAGGCGCCAACAAATCGTTGCACAAAACCCTGAGGTTCAGCCAAAAATTCCTATCTAGTCCAGGCGGCCTTGGAAGAGAGCATATTCCCCTTAATCAAAGCCGGTAATGGGACCAGATCACGCATCCAAGGTTCCTTTGATGTTCCTGACAGCTGGTCGGATCAGGCGGGGTACAAACGGCTCTACCCGTAATGAGACCGTATGTAACATATATCGCATATAAATACCATAGAAACACTGCTTATCCTCTGAAGACACTGTGAAATACAAATACAAGACCCGTAATGCCGAGGTACCCAGGACCTTCGTCATTCCATCGTGCTTGTGGCAGCTGCAACACCTTGCAACTTCTCTGACGCGCCCTAATTTTTGTCCATTTCACTCGTTCACCTGCGGAGCCGGTCTCTTGTTTGCCGTGTTATTGTCGGAGGTCACTCTCCCAAACTATGGAGCTTGCGACCCTCCCGCATTGATCTACTGGTTCCCGATGGGTTCGCTCGGTAGCTTCCTTTTCGTCTACGCCCTCGGTGGAATCACCTTCATTCCACTCGTCCTGTCGCTGATCCTTCTCTACGCCTACCTCACCCTTCCATCTGCCTCCCACCCGCAGCAATCATGCGAGAAATCAACCGATCCTATCCGCTTGCCGACCGATGACGACCTGGGTTCCAAGTCCGGCACCGACCAGCTAGCAGAGAAATTCCACCGCACCCATGAGTCCGATGTCGCGGCGGGATACTTCGCCGTCTGCAGAGAATATGTCCCCGGGGGCGTGAATGGAAAGCCTCCCGAGAGAACCACCCCCGCGGGGGAGGTCGTTGCCGCCGAAAGTCCCAGCGTGTATCAGACTATGTATCGGAGTTTGTTCGATCGAAAGCAAGCGCCGAGTATTGAGCCAAATAAGGCAAATGGGAAAACCACAAAGCGGGCGCGCAACGTGTTCTACATCGTTCTTCGGTGCGCATTCCTTTGTTTGGCTTCGCGGTTTTGACTAGAGCCCCAATCGCTGACGCTATATCTTATTTTCTAGACACGGTCACTTGATGCTCTATGACGATGTCAACCAGGTAGAGGTGCGATATGTTATCTCCCTCGCTCACCATGATGTGACCATATATGGTGGAGAGGGAGATATCCCCGAGGGTGAGCTGTGGCTCAAAAGGAATGCCATCTGTCTCTCCCGGCGACTTGAATCGCTTGGAGACTTGGGAGGACCGACTCCGCCGTTTTATCTCTTTTCTGAGAATCTGTCCGAGAAGGAAGACTTCTACATTGCTATGCTGCAGAATCAAAATCGGCTGTGGGACACGGCTGATCGTCCACCCAAGCCTCAAGGATTCGAGACCAAACACATTGTCACGTTGGTTCAGCGCTTGCACTCTTCCGAGGAACAGCTCCAAACCCGGTGGATCAACGCATTCCTTGGAAGGTATTTCCTCGCGTTGTACCGGTCTCCCGAGCTGGAGGCCTTTGTGCGGAGCAAGATTGTCAAGAAAATCTCCCGAGTTAACAAGCCGAACTTTATAAGCAAGCTCGGTTTGCAGAGAATTGACATGGGCGAAGGAGCTCCATTCATAACCAACCCCAGACTGAAGGACCTGACGGTGGATGGAAACTGCTGCATCGAGGTCGACGTTCAGTACACCGGGAATTTCCGTGTTGAGATATCCGCAACTGTGCGCATTGATCTGGGCCCTCGCTTCAAGGCCAGAGAGGTCGATATTGTCCTTGCGGTTGTGTTGAAGAAACTCGAAGGTCATTTGTTGGTTCGATTCAAGCCTCCACCCAGCAATCGTATGTGGATGTCCTTTGAAACCATGCCAAAAATGGAAATGGACATCCAACCAATCGTCAGCTCAAAGCAAATCACATACAGCCTTATTCTCCGAACAATCGAGAGCAAGATTCGCGAGATGGTGGCTGAGAGTATTGTTCTGCCATTCTGGGATGATGTTCCATTCCACGATACCTTGGGCCAGGCTTTCCGTGGTGGAGTTTGGCAGCAAGGTGCTCCAGAGCCAAGCGCCGAGGTAGAGATACCTGATGAATCCGGCGAAGCTCCCCAGACTCCGAAGAGTGTTGGCGGTGATCCGATTGAGGTTCTCAAATCCAAGGACGACCGCACAATGAGCATGCCTACACTTTCGGAACCTGCGACGGCTAAGCAAAGGCCGCGCAAAGGCCTCAAGTCGAGTCATTCCGATTTGCAAGCAGCACACTCTTCGACTGCAACGTCTACGGGAATAGAAAGACCTGAAAGCATCACACTCCCGAGGGCCATTCGATCGCAAACCTTCTCTCATGCCGCAGACCCTGTTGTGACACCCGACAACGCAAAGGTTGATAAGGCTGTTCCTGATAACAAAGGCGAAGAGAAAAGCCATGCTGCCAGCGCCATGTTTGAGATATCGAATCGGTCTCCGCCTACGTCTCCGAACCGAACCCCAGGTACCTCGCCACCCTCTGCTAGCATCACGATGCCGGAAATTGCGGTTCACAGTCGTGAATCTTCGGTTGTAGATCCAATCGAAGGTAGCAGCTTTGGCAAAGAAACTGTGATCCAGAGGCCGACCTCTACTCGCATGGAGAGTGGATCTTTCTCCAGCTTGAGGAGTTCTCGCGGCAGCTCTACCACGTCAGTTGTCAGCGATTCGAGTCGGCGACGCAGTACCATTGAAACCATTACCAAATCGTTCACAACTACCACCTCATCCGACGACAAGCATACAGGTCCTATAACCATTGGATCGGCCACCGCTGCCGCCAAGAAGTGGAGTTTGAGTGTATTTGGTAAAAGTGATAACACTACTCACCATGAGCCAACGCGAGAGGCCCCTGGCGCCCCCAATCAACCCATTGGGCGTGGACATCCCCATCCACCACCTGGCACGCCATTGCCCCGTCCCGATAAGTACGCTCTCAAGAGGAACTCGGGTACGACCCCCAAGCGCAAGCCTGTGGCGACAAATCCCAACTCCAACGAACGCCCCAGAACAGCGGACAAACAACATCCACCACCACCTTTCCCTCGCAGGAAACCAATGGCACCTGGAGTGCGTGCTGAGGAAGGCCTTGACGAGCTGCTTGTGGTGGAGGCACTCCAAGATTCCGAACCAAACAGTCCTGCTCCTGATGAGCTGGAATCAGACCATCATTCCAAGGACCCGGACACTGTCACAAGCGAGTTCACGTTGAAGGTGGACCAGCCCGTGGCTCATAATGAGAAGGAAGATGAGGTCCTTGATGCTGAATCGTTGCGCTCTGTTGATCAGATGCCAGATTCGGCCCTGGGCAGCCACGAGACTTCGCCGTCCACTGGCAGAGCAGAGGTGCCTTTGTAGTAATTTATGCTGCCTGTTCTTGCCACGCAAAGGAGCGGCACTGGGTCGGTTCCCTGGACATTGGACTCATGTGGTTTCTCGGATTCGTGCAACTGGATTTGTTTCATATCACTTTGGGGCTTAGATCCCTTCATAATACTACATTGTTGGACTCGAAGCTCTATGTACTTATGTTAGGCTGGTTATCCTTGCATCTTTACACCTTTGCATACAGTGGTCTTGTCGGCTGTTTATAACCTTGGAACTGCAATAAATTTGGATTTACTCAAACTCTGCTCTGTATTTAATTTAGTTAAACATAAGTTGTGTAGTTTGCTTTGAGATTTTGAATCGTGAAGCAATTCCATTGTCGCGGTTGTATATATCTCGCCACCTAGTGAGCTCGCACACCTGGGCACCACATGAACAAGCCAGTTATTCTAAAAGCCTCCATGCCATAGATATTAATTGCTGCCTGTAGCCACATTGACGCGTATTCACACAAAGTAGACTCGTAAGGGATGAACCCTTCCGGCAAGAGTGGCCCAACCCGCATCAGCTTAGGCGTCGCCAAGACTCGGACAGGCGCCAGCTTTCCCGTCTCCGATCAACGTCATTGCTTGAACTCCCACGTGTGTCCCTTCGGTGCTTCACCAAGTCCCCTTTGACTAGATATTCTATTCATCCGCCTGATCCGGTCGGCGCAACCTCACTCTAGCGTCTGTGCGCTGTCCGGGCTCGATATCCGTCAACGCGACAATTCCGATATCCACCCCCCCCTGAGCACACATCTAGTGCACCCCCACGGCCACGATGAGTCGGTAAGCAAGACTGCCCCGGAACAGATGGGAGCCTGATCTGACAAGAGATCGCGCAGGACCGAGGCCGATTTGGCCATTAATATTCGCAAGGCCACGAGTATCGGTAAGTGCTGGACCGGGACGATATCGAGGCGCGAGAGTGGGCGGATGAGCTGACAATTGACTGTTAACAGAGGAGACCGCTCCCAAACGTACGTTCGAAGCATATTCCATTGATCCAATTGATGCCATCGTGGGCACTACCCCCTCCGAATCGAACTGACCATCCCCCGCGCCTGTAGGGAAACATGTGCGGAGTTGTATCGTTTACACCTGGGACCACAAGTCGTCGGCGGCTTTCTGGGCTGGCATGAAAGTGTACGTATCTGGAACATCCTGCGAGCATGCAATGGTGTTTACTGCGCAGGTGGCTGACATGCCCGTGTCCATTCTAGGCAGCCTGTCCTCGCCGATGAGGTCCAGACGTTCAAGGCCCTGATCACGATACACAAGGTCCTTCAAGAAGGTCACCCCATGGTCGTCCGCGAGGCGCAGCAGCACTCGAACTGGATTGATAGCTTGATGAGAGGTGTGGGTGGCGACGGTATTCGAGGTATGGATTCGCACGGGAGGGTTGCGCATGCGCCCAATGTTGTGCGGCGGTAGCGCATGCGGTGATGAACAGGTCATTGACAAGATAATACAGGATATGCGCCGCTCATTCGGGAATATGTCTTCTTCCTCGAGGCTAAGCTGGCCTTCCACCGCAACCACCCCGAGTTCAACGGTATGTCGGATGTGGCCATTGGTCTCTGTAGATGGACGGCATCTGACGATCACAGGTCTGTTCGAATATGAGGAGTACATCAGTTTGAAGTCGATCAACGATCCCAACGAAGGGTGCGTGCACGCCGGATGATAGGAGATTGGATGGAGATTGATGCTGACGTCCTTGCAGATACGAGACCATCAGCGACCTCATGGCTCTGCAGGATCAAATTGATTCTTTCCAGAAACTCATATTCTCGAACTTCCAGTCTGGCACGAACAATGAGTGTCGAATCTCAGCGCTGGTTCCCCTTGTGCAGGAAAGTTATGGTATCTACAAGTTTATTACCAGCATGCTGAGGGCTATGCACACAAGTAGGTTGGCACCGATCCATGGAGAATGTGTTCAATGAGCGCTGATTGTTATAATTGCAGCCACCGGAGACGATGAAGCCCTCGAGCCACTCAGAGGTCGATATGATGCCCAGCACCACCGTCTCGTTCGGTTCTACTATGAATGTTCCAACCTCCGCTATCTCACCGGACTCATCACAATTCCCAAACTCCCACAAGATCCGCCCAATCTGCTTGCCGAAGATGACGATCGCCCAGCTCTTCCCAGACGCCCCGCGAGAGAAGTGGAAAACCAGCCCTCCCCACCCCCCAAGGTTGCTGCAGAGCCCGAGCCAATTAATGACTTCTGGACCAATGAAGCCAAGCGTCAGCAAGAAGAATACGAGGCAGAGCAGCTCCGCTTGCAACAGCAGTGGGAGGACCAGCAACGCCAGCAAGTTGCTGCGCAACAGCAGGCACAGAATGATTTCGAGGAACAACAGCGTCTGCAAGCTGAACAGCAGCGATTGGCGCAAGAGCAGCTTCTCCGCGATCAATATTCCACACACACCCAGGGCCGACTGGCAGAACTGGAGCAGGAGAACCTCAATGCCCGCGCTCAGTACGAACGAGACCAGCTGATGCTGCAGCAATATGATCGCCGTGTTAAGGACCTCGAGGAGCAGATGAACCACTTGAACTCCAACCTGAACTTGCAAAGCGCCTCTAAAGACGAGCAAATTCGATCCCTGCAGGAGCAGGTGAACACCTGGCGCTCCAAGTACGAGGCCCTGGCCAAGCTTTATTCCCAGCTTCGACAGGAGCATCTCGATCTTCTCCAAACCACAAAGAGTCTCAAGCTCAAGGCTGCGTCTGCACAGGAGGCCATCGAGCGCCGCGAGAAGCTGGAGCGCGAGCTGAAGACCAAGAACCTGGAGCTGGCTGATATGATTCGGGAACGTGATCGTGCTATGCATGACCGTGACCGTCTTACCGGTACCAACAAGGACGAGTTGGAGAAGCTCAAGCGTGAACTGCGCATGGCTATTGATCGTGCTGAAAATGCAGAGCGGTCGAAGGGTACTGAGATCTCATCCATGCTGTCCAAGTACAACCGTGAGATGGCCGATCTGGAGGAGTCTCTCCGCGTCAAGTCTCGGGCATTGGACGAGCATTCCAATCGCAACAATGATCGCCAGGGAGACCACGACTTGGCTCTCGCCGAGAAGGACGAGGAAATTGAGGTATACAAGTCTGGAATGGAACAGGCTCTCATGGAACTTGAGGAGCTGAGAATGGTAAGTTGAACCAAAAACGCCCAAGAACGCTCAACCGCTGACGATGTTTGAATTAGAACCAAGGAGATGTCGACCATGCGTTGGACAGCCAGATTGATACTGTGCTTCACGGCGCAGTAGCGAAGATCAACGATATCATCGATTCAGTGCTACAGACTGGTGTGCAGCGTGTTGATGATGCTCTTTATGAGTTGGACTCGTCCATGCAGGCCGGTAACCAGAATGCCTCGCCTCCATATGTTCTTTCGCAGATCGAGAAGGCGTCAGCCTCTGCGACCGAGTTCTCGACGGCCTTCAATAACTTTATTGCCGATGGCCCCAACAGTCCTCATGCCGAAATTATCCGCACAGTCTCTATTTTCTCTGGATCAGTTTCGGATGTCCTGAGTAACACCAAGGGTCTGATTCGCTTTGCCAATGACGACAAGAGCTCCGACCACCTTGTCAACGCTGCTCGCAAGTCTGCCCAGGCGACCGTGCGCTTCTTCCGTGGCTTGCAGTCGTTCCGCCTTGAGGGTCTCGAGCCACTCCAGAAGACCGATGTGGTCATCAACAACAACCTTGAGGTTCAGCGTGATCTGCAATCTCTCTCGAAGCTGGTTGACTCTTTCGCCCCTAAGAACAGCAAGATTAGCACAAACGGTGACCTGGGTGATCTTGTTGACCAAGAGCTGCTCAAGGCTGCCGATGCCATTGACGCAGCTGCTCAGCGTCTCGCCAAGCTCAAGAACAAGCCTCGCGATGGATACTCAACTTACGAGCTGCGCATCAACGATGTCATCCTTGCTGCCGCCATTGCCGTCACCAACGCAATCTCCGAGCTGATCAAGGCCGCCACAGAAACCCAACAAGAGATTGTCCGCGAGGGTCGTGGTAGCTCGTCCCGCACTGCCTTCTACAAGAAGAACAACCGCTGGACCGAGGGTTTGATTTCTGCTGCCAAGGCAGTGGCTTCTTCAACCAACACACTGATTGAGACTGCCGACGGTGTCATTTCGGGCCGTAACTCCCCCGAGCAACTCATTGTCGCATCCAACGATGTCGCAGCCAGCACTGCTCAGCTCGTAGCAGCCAGCCGTGTCAAGGCAACCTTCATGAGCAAGACTCAGGACCGTCTTGAGACAGCCAGTAAGGCCGTTGGCGCTGCCTGCCGTGCCCTTGTGCGCCAGGTGCAAGACATCATCAAGGAGAAGAACCGCGACGGCGACGACGCAGAAGACTATGGCAAGTTGAGCGGACACGAGTTCAAGGTCCGCGAGATGGAGCAACAGGTATGCGACCTTTCCCCTTCCAAAGTATTTAATCCACCCATGCTAACATGTATTCCCCCAGGTCGAAATCCTCCAACTCGAAAACGGTCTCGCTCGTGCGCGCCAGCGTCTCGGCGAAATGCGCAAGATCTCCTACCAGGAGGATTGAGCAATCCGTCACGCCTTTCTTCCGCTCATGGCTGTCTGTACATTCTGCATCTCAATCTCAGAGTCTCATTCGCGTCGCACTGTGTTCCCGGCCCGAATCTGTCTCATCTTCCGTAGTTAGTCTCGAGCTTTGAATTCCCATAGCGAATGCAAGTAATTCACACTTACAGCGCACACTCCGTAAAACCTCTGTATCGCAATCCGTATCCTGGCTGTCTGTACATTCCGCATCTCAATCTCACTGAGTCTCGTTCGTGTCGCAGAGTGCTCCCGGCCAGAATCTGTCTCATCTTCCGTAGTTAGTCTCAAGCTTTGAATTCCCATCACGAATGCAAGTGATTCACACTTACCGCTCACACAGCACGAACCCCCTGTATCGCCATCCGTATCCTGGCCCCTGTAAACATCCCTGTAGAATGCGGTCGCACACCCGTTCCCTACTCGCATTTGAGTTTCATGCCAAGCCTTGGCCCGTGTGTGACTGGTGGATCCTCGGCCGTGGCGTCTGCAGATCCATGGTCTGTGCTGGTTAGCGCCGGGTACAGACAAAGAATATCGAGACGTCACCTCATGCACTGAGACAAAGACCTGGGGGCCACGGCGGTTCTGGACTTGAGTCTCGAGATCAAAGCGTCATCGATGCTGACAGGGATGGAAATGAGGGGCTGAAGCTGGGTTGGAAGTTGGGTTGCGACAGACGATGAGATGAGTGTAGGAGCAAGTTCGGTAGATGCGAAGATTCGCGACCATCTACTCATTGCGAAAAAAATGTTACTTGAGAGAAAAGAAAAGACAATTTACAGAGGAAAGCAGATTTTGATAAGGCAGTGGAATTTTTTTTTGTTTAACTATTTGCGCTACCTAAAGAAAAACCTGGGACAGGAGGTGATGTCTGTCGGGGCTGAAGAGGCTGAGTGAAAACCAGGAGAAAACTCAGCCTCCGAGTGCTGACAGCCCCGGAGGATTTTCCATCACCGAACAAAGAAAGAGCAAAAACAAAAACAGCAAAGGGCACTAGCAAAGAGCACTTAGTCTTTCACAGAAAAGCAGAGTCGCAAAGCAAGAAAAGAGGGACAACGAATCGTCCGAGAACTGAATGGCTGTGGCGTGACATCCAGGGAGGTGAGAATGCTGTGCGACCAAGGTCAAGTAGACGCTGGGCATCTACTGACAAAAAAAAAACGAGGTGGGAAAAACCGAGAAGAGTTGACCGGGAACGAAGCGCGAAGAGACGAAAGCCTTGTCTCAAAACTGAGGATGGAAATCGTGCGTTGACAAGCAATGCCCGTGGGGCGAAAAGAAAAGAGCATTGGCACAAAAGCGATCCGGAGACTCCAAACGCCTTGCTAAACATCGAAGAAAAAAACGAAGCAAAGTAGTTGCACAGGGGTATGAGAAAAAAAGAAACGATGAAAAGCAAAGACGTGAGGACATTGAGACTGAAGGTGGAGTCACTGATTTAGAGCTGCATACCAAGAGCCTCCGTATTGGTGAGGAACTGGGCATTGGCATCAAACGACTCATCATCCGCGAAAAAGTCGATGTACTCAGGATCAGAGGGTTCACAGATCACAGGTGGGCTGTCCTCGACGGTGGAGTACATTTCGTCGGCTTCAAACTCCTCCAGTGGCCACTGAGGAGCGCCACGGTAAATCCAGTCCTGGGGCTCAGGGATGATTCTGCCCTCTTCCTCATCGTCCGAACGCGCATGCTCAACAGCAAAGACGGCACCACCTTCGAGAACGTACTTGGGCCATTCCTCATTGCGGGGCTTGGCGTAACCCTGCTGAATGCACCAATCGACAACTCCTCGGACGGAAAGCGGGTGCGGAACGAAACTCTGAGCCGCAGTAGGGCCGGGAGCCTTGACCAAGTTCATGGAACCCTCCTCATTGACGACAGACCAGCCACACATGATGGCGTATTGATTGGCATCGGAGAGGCCAACGAGCGGCAGGCATTCCGAAACGAATTTCTGAAGGGAGGGAACGGGGACAAGGAAGTGGTCGCGAACGATGGTGTAGGCCTTGGCCAGGATTGCCCACTGAGGCTTCAGCAAATCTTCTGCCCACATCTGGCTAATAGCCATGGACTTGATCCGCTGAGGGATTCCTGGGAAAAGACCAGAGCAAAAGCCTGGTAGACTGTTAGAGGTGAAACGGATAATGTTTGGAGTCGGACTTACTTCTGAAAATCATGAAGCTGTTCAAGGGACGCAGACGTCTCTGAGGCTGAGGAAGACGGGGACGACGGATCGGGCCAGTCACAGTTGCCTGGATGCCGACACAGCCTGAAGTTTGAGCTGGGCTCAGCAGTGGCATGGCAAAGGGTCGAGTGACACGACGGAGGGCCAGACTGTGATCGGTGAAAACGAATCGTGGTCCAGTTGGCAACAGACGAGGCGACTGAAAGTAGTTGGCAGGCAACTCTGAGAGTACCTCGGCAGCAAATACTCCGGGGGGAGAATCATTGGGCCAGCGGGCAAGTACTCTCATAGCATGGTGCATCTCAAGAGTTTCGATGTAACGGAAAAGCAACATCTCGAGATGGATAGCGCCGAACCCGCTGGGAATCGCGGTGGGAACCGGCATGCCAGTCAGAGTAGACATAGCGGGAGCCATGGTGATGAAGGTTATTAGGAAACAGAACGTGCAACTGTCTTCGAGAGAAAGCAGCAACACGGAAGAAAGAAAAAAAAAGGAGAGCGGGGAGGGGAGAAGAGGGAAGAAGAGAAGAAGGAGGAGGGGAGAGGAGGGGGCTTTTATAGGCGAGGGTAAACAAAGAAGATCACGGCTCCCAAAGTTGGAAGGTGCGCGCATTGAGCTTCACGTTCTTTGTTAGATCGAAGGGACCAATCATCAGCGAGGGAGCTAGCCTCGTTCCTGCCACACAATGGTAACAATACGAGGATCAACCAATCAGCCTCCACGATTCCGTACTAGTGGTATTTTTCGTTACCAGTTGAATCAATGTACCTATTGTCAGGACAATGTAGACTAAGAACAATGGAAACGAGGCTAAGACGAGGCTAAGGCCTCCTCGTCAGCCAATAGAAGAAGCAGGATTTTGGTACAGGGAGCTCTCCCTAGCTCTGATCCTACCCCGAGCTCTGATTGGTACCCTGCAATCGAGGCTAGCATGCCACTAGTTTTCCCTCCCACCGATCGTAGCTAGATACTGCGCGAGATCAACTTAATTCCTGAGGCAGGCCATGTTGCCGTGAAGAAGTTCTTGGGGGATCGGCGCCATGTGGGGCACATGGCGCAAACCTGTGGGCCGTGGTCTTAGCGTCCCGCAACCTTAATTCTGACAGTTCCACAGCCGCACATGGGCTTGTACCCGGTATTACCACAGAACTTTAATGCAAGGGAGTGAGACTTGGCTAACCTTGAAGCCTTGAGTGCGTGTCACAAAGAAATCTTGGTCGATTTTCCCACTACTTAATTTAGCTTGCAGCTTCACCTGAATTCCGGTTGGCTAACATTAATCATTCCACTGGGCGCATGTAAACAGAATCTCGGTACGGATCATCGATGAGAGCTTGCTTACCAGCGGCCACTCTCCAGCTTTTTTCGGGTGTTAGGAGCGTTGGACTTTTTTTCAGAAGTACCTGTAGCCTGAAAGAGTACGAAATATGTTTACAACTGTAAGATTTACGCGTAGAGAAGTGCACAAGAGCTCGATCCCAGACAAGTATATTGGAAGGTCTTGCTCGATGATCGAATGATCCTCAAAGTATCAAAGGGCACTATTCTATACCTGCGATCCTGCCGACGAGTTCCAATCACTGGCCCAGATGAAGGTTGAGCATCGCCATTGTGTACCTTTCTCCTTTTCCCCACTGGGACCCAATGGCCGCGGGCAGATCCAGAACAAGCGTCCGCGATTCATCCCGGGTTTCTTGGTGGTCAAACTGATACATGGCTCTTGATGTCCGTCACACGAGGGAACAGGCTTCTTCGTAAAGAGCTTTGTCCAATCCTCCTTGCTGACAATGGGATCGACAACCAGGTCGTCGTCGGTACACGTACTAGTTGTAGGTAGCTCGACAGACGCACCGTGGTCTTTTTCAACACCTGTAGAGCTCTGGGAATCGAAGGACGGGATATCGTTCTCTCTTTGTGGCGTGGTTGATGCTCCCGGGCCAGAAGGTGATGTTTGTAGGCTCACGGAAGTCGCGGACGACACAACAGATTCTTCATCATTTACAACTTTCGGCTTGAAGAAGCCTTTCAGTGTCTTCTGGCCACTCTTGGATGTTGTAGGAGGCGCTGCGATGGACGATTTCGATCGTTTCAAAGGTGCGGTAGACGAAGGCTGAGACCGTTTGCGAGGACTGAGCTGGTTGTCTTTCGTGGTAAGAGCGGGAGCCCTTGATGGCAGATCGCGAGAGCTGGAACATGCTGGGGTGATGGAATGGGACCTCGTAGCTTCAATCTCGGGTGTTGTAGCCAGCGTAGCAGGTTTGTCCACTGACCTTTGTGAAGCTGTAGCGGGTTTGCGTGTGAACATGTCTTTGATGCTTCTGCGTTTATCGAGATCGAATTCCGGTAGGAGTCGCCCTGAGGCTGGCAGCATGAATTTGCTCGAATACTCCCGTTGACGCTCACCATCCTTGAACACCCCTGGCGGACTGAGTATATCGCGAATATGGGTCTCGGTTTCAGACTGGCGAACTAAATCTTTGAACACCACATAGACAGGGCAGTGGTCCGAGCCCTATCTCCAAGTTAGCAAAATGACAAGATTCCAGCGAGCAACGGAGTAGAAGCCATACCATCAGCCCTTCTTGGATATTGGAGTCAGAGAACCAATCCTGCATGTCCGAGCTGCATAGCACATAGTCGATTCTTGAGCCGAAGTTGCCCGGCCGAGCATTGAGCTTCTGGTCCCAGCATGTATACATGCCGGTACGATCGGGGTGGAATGATCTGCAGACATCAAAGAGAACTGGCTTTTCTCGGCCTTCCTCGCGCTCGCCGACAACCACGCCATCCAGCACCAGCTGGTTGAATAACCGCCGAGCGGGACTGGATATGAATTCTTCGTCTGTCATTGCAGTCTTCCGTATGCTCTCGATTCCATGGGCAGTGTCTATGACCTGCTTTGAGATATTGATGTCGCCAGTGACGATGACTCGTTTCCCCATCTGCGTCAAGTTGCGGACCCGGGAATCGAGGGCATTGAGGAAATCCATGCGAAAGCTATCCCGACTCTCGTCGCGATAAGCTGGACAGTAAACACCGATGAGGACAAACGCAGGGAACTCGAGAATGACGCAGCGACCTTCAGAGTCAAGAGTTGACGCATCTATCTTAGCATCGGGTATCGGATTTGAATCATCCTCCTCCTCCGAATCGAGGACGTTTGTAATCATGTTTGGCCTAGAAAGCTGCTCTTCAGTGGGATATCCTCCAATCCGCTCGTCCTCTGGAAGCTCGCAGAATGGTACTGATGAGTTTGGTGGACAGAGAACCCCAGTGATGCCTTCTTCTGCCCGGATAGGAGAGCATGTCGCGTTTCGCGTGTAAATCACGACACCGGAATATCCTGGGTCATCAGTAATCGGCTTGAATGATGCCGGATTCACAGCTTACCCTTCTTGACTCGTGGGAGACTGAAATAACAGTCCCACCCGGGGACGAGGACCATGTCATCGCGAAGGTCTTTGCGTTGGATCTTGGCTTCTTGGAGCACAACAATGTCCGCTTCCAGGATTTCGAACATAGACTTTGATTTCAATCAGACTTGAGATCCTGTAAGACACAAGGGCAGACACATACCTCGAAAGTGCGTGTGCCTCGCCATGGTTCATAGGAGAATGGATTTCTTTGGACGCATTAGCTACGAGCATTTTGAAGCTACACCGAGTAAATATACCGAATACCATTCACTAATCATTCATCCAGAGGTCAGCATGCACTGGTACTACTGATCCACATCAACAATCCGAACGGAGCTTACCATTCCATGTTGTGAGACGGAATCCCATGATTGGAAGCTGTCGGGTCCGGAAGGGCCTGGCTGAAACGCAGCATCTCCCGCGCGATCGAAGATCACGATATGCGATAGAGCAGCGAGTATACACTCACTGTCGACTAGTGCCCTGGCGTCGAATCAAGGTGCATACATTTGCCGTTACCATGGCGTGACATCAGGTTACGTAAGCGGGAGATCACGGGACGCTAACGTCGGTTTGCAGCAAACCCACGACTTCGGACCTCACACCACCAAAGAACCCCCCCAGCACCACCCACAATGTTCTCCCAGCGCATTATCGGTCGTTTTTCCCAGCGCGCCTCGCAGCAGATGCGTTCCGGCTCGGTCCGCTCCACTGTTCAGCGCCGCGCCAACAGCACCGAGGCTAAGCCTTCCTGGGCCGCCGACAACGACTTCAACCGTGAGCGAGCTGCTGTCAAGCACCACGCTGCCTCCACCAGTGGTCAGTCATACCCAATTGAGTCAATTGATATATTCCGGTTCGATCATTCGCTGACTGTCAATATCCAGACCTCTGGCGCAAGCTGTCTATCTAGTGCGTACCTCATGCGGATGAGCCCGTGATTCGAGATCCACCAAGCATACTAACCGGTCGCAGCGCCATTGTTCCTTGCCTGATCGGCGGTGGCCTTAACGCCTACAACCTCTGGAACGAGCACTGGGAGCACTGGGCCCACATGCCCGCTCTTGAGGAGCGCACCGAGTACCCCTACCAGAACATCCGCTCCAAGAACTTCCCCTGGGGAGACGGTGACAAGGTATGTCTGAACACTCCCGTTATTCTGTGATTGTTGCTAACCAGTGCCTGAAACAGACCATCTTGTGAGTTTGAATCCGCTTGTTCCCTATCACACGTCATGCAACACCCAACATCTGCAATCGCCGAAACGTTGTTTTTGCACTATGATATTTCCCCGCAATTCTGTCGCATCTTTCCCCCAAGATATGGAGACACGCAGACATACAGATCTTTTGGCTAACTTGCTAATCACAGCTGGAACTCCGACGTCAACTACCACAACAAGGACAAGGCTACCTAAGCGCAGTCCTTTCGCAATCAATACATCCCTTCAGCCCCGCCAGGAACCGCTTGTTGAATTGCCGGGTCGGAGTTTCCATGTACATCTATCGCACTGTCGTTCTAGAAGTCAAACACAGTCCCACACCTGGAGTGCCGAAGATCTAGTTGACAGAATGAAGCCAAGCTCGCCCTCACTAAACAGCCAATATATCTTTTCATTTGTTCGTTGATTCGAACTTGCAGCGCTGACTTATATTGGAATGAATATCGACTTGGACAGTACACCAAGTTGATCTTAACCTCAAATATTCTGGGACTGATCTGCCTCTCTCTTATGATCACCAGAGAGGCGGGGAGCCTGGCTCATGTGCTCCGTGCAATTCAAAGCCCAGGAAACGTATTCCCTGTGTGCGGAATGTCAACACAACACTCTCGGCCTGGGTTGGTCAAAAACAGACCAAGAACTTGCCTTGCAATATTGACGGCCCAACTCCTGGTAGAGAATTTAGGTGCCCAAGGATCTAACTTGGACGAGCTGTAGATCAGGGTAAGGCATGCCACCGGAGAAAGATTTGCACGTTGGATAGATGTGATGGACGGATCGAAAGCCAGCTATGTGCAATCTTCGCATGGAGAGTGATAGACGAGACACGTCCCTAACACTGTTGAAAGACTGTCATACTCTTGGCCTCTCAAGCGGGTGACGTGCTTCAGGTCCGTTTAAATCGAAGCACCGCCTGTCACCCCCGACCCAGATTGCGGACTTTACTTAGACAGACATCCTAGACACACATCCGGTGCCCAGGTGTTCGATTGCTAGAGGCTGACGAGGCAAACCGACCTCCAAAATATGTGTCGAGTTTCTCAGCTGGCTTGTCTAGCCAGACAGCAGTGAGCCAGACGAACGAGATTGATCCAAGTCCAGTTAAATTTGACCAAGCAGGATGTCGGAGCTTGCTCTTCAAGAGTACACGATTGATTTACACGATCCTTTCGAGGTCAACTACAGATTTTGTCTACACCAGAGCTGTTTAAAAAAACTATTGCCTCGAGCCCCGTAGCTAGGCATTGTTGATTAGAAATCGAGAAATTGATATCCTTGGTTAATGATTGAAGCTATCGAGCCAGAGGCTGCAGTCCCATACGAGCCAATGCTTACATGACATGCCCACGAAGCAAGTCCATAGGTAGACACATCAAGTCATCTGTGCTTTGGCAGGCTCCAAGCAATCTCGCCAAACCTCCCGAGGTCCTGGTCAGCTAATTGCCCCGAGGGCTGTGGACAGACGGCAGGATAAGATATATGAAGAAAGTACATAACACAAGAACTGTGCCGGTGTAATTCAGTTCAATTATTGAAGTTCAATTATGAAATACATAAGAGATCATCAAAGGATCCAGCCAACAGCGTAATAACCTGGAATACACCAACCAACCGACCAATGATCAGTAGATACAGTACTTCCCCCGTTACGCGATGGATCACAACTGCTCACCCTGCTGCCTCTTCCCCTTTCCCTTGTTGGGAAGTATAATGTTTCCACTTATCCTGTTGACATCATACTTCCCAACAATGGAAAGGGGATTGTTCGTTGCCGTCTGCGTATTCTTCTGGGTAGGAGAGTGTTTTGAAGATAGGTGGAGGTTTTTGACGGGAGAATTTGATGGAAGAAAAGTAGGGCTACCCGGGATTCTCGAGAAACGGACCAGTGGGGGTGTTGAGGTGGGCTTGGAGTGTGGACGCTATAACGTTAGCGTATAACAGTCTCTCTGCTTCGGATTTGTTCATAGACATACCAAATCCATGAAATGCCTGGCCTTGTGGCTGACCGAGAGAACACACGGGTGCAGGTGCAACTTGCTGCTTGAGTCGAAGGCCTCACAAACTAGACATGTCGTTGGTTCATGATGCTGCTTCACCTGACACAAAGTCTCCGTGTCTTGGGTACTTCACGGGTATCGCAACCCGAATTTGTCCTTCATTGCCCCTTGGCCAGTGTGGTGTTCAGGAGACCATTGAGACCAGCCAGCTTCAAGGAAGCGCATGAATCGAAGGGATTTCGTAGCGACGCCTCGTCTGCCGTCATCGCATCTGGCCGCGGTAAAGGCGGGTTCGGTGCCGCTGGTTAGGAGTTGACTGTGAGAAACTTGTTAGTGAGGCTTCTGTGCTTTCTGGAAATTGGGGAGGGTTGGTATAACGCACGGCATTCGTAGACTTGTCGTTTCCATGTTTCATTATTCATAGTAGAAGTCTAGCTTCAATATGATATCCTCTGGCTGTCATCCGTTGTTCCAGCTGATTTGAGCAGGCGAAGTATGGTGCGAGTGTAGCCACAGAGATTGAGTCAAGCTCGTACATCCCTCCAGGTACCCCATGCTCTCAAGTTGGCGAAGTGTGTCAGCTGTACTTAGCTTGAAGCGTGTGGCTGGCCTTTAGAATTTGCCTTCTCCAAGTAGCGAAGTTGCAGCAGGTCCTTAGTATGATCGTCTCTGTTCAGGTGGAGATCTGATATGTATTCAATAATCTAAGATATCTAAATATACACAGGCATATGAAAGAAGAAAAACAACGCAGTGACCCGTGTACACATGGGGCCGGCAAGCTGAAAAGCAATATGTTTACATGAGAGGAAAGGTTTACTTCCTCCGCTTCATTGTCTTCTCACACATCTCAATGAGACCGGTCTTGGCCTCGCTGTCGGGGAAGTCACTGATGGCAGCAATGGCCTTGTCAGCGTACTCCTGGGCCAAGACACGAGTCTGCTCAACACCGTTGCTCTGGTGGACGAGTTCGCGGGCCTAATCAATAGTCAGCATCATATATCGAATCAATCCTGGAATTGCATATCACATACCCGCTGCACATCGCCCTCTTGGTTGAACTTGCGTCCAACCAGAGGGCCAAGCTCTGGGTTGCTCTTCCAAGCGAAAAGCAGCGGCGCAGTAGCCAGACCCAGCTCCAGATCCGCACCAACAGGCTTGCCCATCTCCGCCTCGGTAACGGTGTAATCCAACATATCATCCACGAGCTGGAACGCAAGACCCAGGTTACGACCGTAGGCATATGAAGCCTCGATCACCTCCGGCGCGCTGCGGCCCAGAACCGCAGCAGAGCGGCAGGACTTGCTGATCAGACTGGCGGTCTTCAAGTAGGTCTTCTGAAGGTAGTAGTTGAGGGTATCGTCAGTGTACAGAGGCTTCTTTTCATCCTGTGCGGTGTTCTTCAGCTGCATGAACTCGCCCTCGACCAAGTTGGCGATCACAGTAGCCATGAGCTCAGTGACCTCGGGGTCGCGCAAACGAGCCAGCGCCACCGAGGCGCGTCCGAGCAGGAAATCACCAGCCAGAACGGCCATCTTGTTTCCGAATGCCAGGTTTGCGGAGCTGTTGGCGCGGCGCGTCACCGCGTTATCGATGACATCGTCGTGCAAAAGCGATGCTGTGTGAATCAGCTCTGTGATTTCGGCGAGTCGGCGCTGGGACGGCAGGATGTTGTCGTCTCCAGCAATGTCGTATTGGCTCTCGGCTGTGGGGGCCACGAGCGGATTCATTTCGGGGTTGGCGTCTTCGAGGATTGACGGCGCGCTAAAGGAGGAATCGACGGGACTCGGTTTATCAGAGTAGGTGTGATGCTTGCGCGGGTCCAGAGCTGTGGCCTGGGACATGAGGAGGACCAGCATGGGCCGCATGTGCTTGCCTTCGCTGTGAGTGTAGTATTTGGCGACCTTGTCGAGCGCCGGGTGGCCAGAGCCGAGCAATTGGCGAATATTCTTGGAGAGGAACTTGAGCTCTTTTCCAACCATTCTCAACGGATCAACGGACACGCCTGGGGGCGCCTTGGGCATGCCCTTGAAGATAGCCTGGGCTGCTGACACGGCATTTCCGAAAGGCGAGGCATCCCTCCGACGTGTGGGATGGTATTTGCGGGTTTGGAGGGCAATATGCGTCAAACGGAGGTCATCGCGGAGGCATTGGGAGCAGATGGAGGTGGAGGTTGGTCGTGAGAGGATCAGCCCGGTGGCCGCTGTGGTTCGAGCTCCCATGCTCAATATATGAGCTGTTCGGGTATCAACAGATGAGATGAATAAAGAAGGAGCTTCAAAGCATTGAAACCCCGAGTGGTGTGAGTTGCGGAGTAACAAGGACACAATCTTGCGGGAAGATTTCGAGCTCTCTCGGGTCGGCACGGACCCGGTGCTACTTGGCTGCGGACACTCGTGCCTGGACTCAACAGCTAATATCCAACTACTTCACTACTTCACTACTTTGTACAAATACACATGCAAGAATTAATTCCAATATAATAGACACAGAAAACCACGCCGAAAGCCCAGCGCATTCCCCCTACACTTCCGAAAAAAATAATAAGATCATAATTCAAGCAACATGGCACAATTAACACACAGATCGGCCCCTACGATGTGATGACCCATTGGGCCAGTGCAGGTGGAAGAAAATACTGTATCGATTTATGGAACAACCACACTCCCCCTCTGTTTAGATGCCATCGAAATCACCACCGGCGTCCTCGTCATCAATGTCACCCTCCTGGATCTCCTTGGCAAGCTCGCGCTCGCGTTCCCGGGCCTCTTGAGCACTCTTGAGCTCCAGGCGATGCTGATTCATGGGGAAGCGCATAGCCTACAGAAGTCATGTTAGCAAACTCAGGTCATGGACAGCAGAGAGACAATGACATACCTTGACACTCTCATCGTGCAGAGCCAGACAAGCGCGGATACGCTCGTGGAACGCCTCACCGGGCTCGCGAGTGGCGTAAATATCACCGACCTCCTTGCTCTTCATGAATCCGTGCTCGTGGTCCAGCGTAGCCTCAATGACACCATCGCGAATAGCCTTGGCTACAATATACTCGGCAGACTCTTCGCTGTCGAGTCCTAGACGTAGACAGATATCCCGCAGAGAGATGCGGGAGTAAGAGAGTGACATCATACGGATGCCGGTCTTGATAACGTTCTGTCGCAGGCGCAGAATCAGGGTGTATGTTCCATCCTTGCGGAAGGTTTCACTGTGAGTGTTGACAACGGCGAGGAAACCATCCAAGTCACCAACGCTGACTGCCTGAGAAAGCAACAAGTAAGGGTGCATGGCGCGCTCCAGAGCCGGTTGGCGGAAGACGGAACGGTCTGGAATATCACCCATCAGCAGCTCAACGACCACCAACAGCTTGTGGGAGGCCTGGTAGAAGCCGCGAGCCACGGGACTAGCGGGGGACTTGCGGGTGGCTCCGATCAGGTGGCTGTGGGCCTCAGTGTACTGCAGCTGAATGGCACGAATGCGGCCGAGGTAGAACATATACCGAGCGATCTGGTTGTTGGAAGCAGCGACAGGGAACGGGTTGTGGGAGATCAGAAGATCGGCCTGGGAGATGTGGGATGTGGACAGGTAGTTGCGGAGCAGCAGTGTCATCACAGTGGCCTGTGTGTCCACGTCCTTCCGGAGCACGGCGGTACGCAGAGCCGCCAGCAATGTCTGACGAATAGTGGTAACAGCCGCGGCAGGAGAAGGAGGGAGCGGGGCAATTTGTTCGTAGAAGAGGGAGTAATAGAAATACACGCGCGCGGCGAGAGAATCCAAGGTGCGACGGTTGAGTGCCCGCAGGCGCTCGATCAACTCTGTTGAGAACTGAGCTCCCTTCTGGATGTCTCGCTGGTCGAACAAGTAAATCTGGACGAGGATCGAGAGATAGGCGTCTACCTCGGCAAGAGTCTCCTTGGGGGCAGGCTTCTTCTCGGAGTCAACCTCCATCTGTGAGTTGGCCGGGGCATTCTCGAAGGCGTTCGTTTGGTTGAGTGCCGTCAGAAGGAAGGTAGCCGTGGAGTTCGAAGGAGAGTAGGTCTCCACAATGACTTCCGCGAGGACCTCCGGGGTGAGGTGTTTCCGCATCGAGGATATCGATCGTAGGACACGAAGGGTAAATCTGGGATCGAAGTGGGCAACGGCTCGCTCGAGCAAGGTGAAATTGGTCTTGATGTCTGAATTCATGCCGAAGAGAGAGATTGGGCTCGTTAGAAACATGCTAGAATGGTTGATCGGGAAAAGAAAAGTCAAGACAAACCTTGAATGGCCTTGGTTGTCGGGTCGACCTCAGGCTCGGCGTCCTCAGCATCGTCGTCCGCACCCTCCATTGTCACGTCCTCTTCCTTGTCCTTGCCAGATGATCTGGAACCCTTGGTCGGGGGCACTACAACAGTCATCTTCTCGTCACCTTTGCGGTTCTTGCTGGCGTTGATTGAGGAAGTAGGCGCACCTGCCGTGTCCTCTCCCATCTCAACATCCTCAGACCCGTTCACACCGTTCCCGGTTGACTTGGACCCATTGGTGTGCGACTTGTCATCCTCTCCCATCTCGCCGTTTGATGCGCCCTTTGCGTCCTTCTTAGGTTGGGCTTTGGCTTTGTTGGCGGCGGCGCGTGTGGTGGGCGCCTTGTCTTTCGCACCCGAGCTTTGAGAGTCTGAACGCCCCTTCTCGCCGTTAGCAGATGAAGAGGTATCAGATTTGTTGTTTGATCGCAGAGAGCGCCTTTCGGCCGGCATCTTTCTGAAGCTATTGAGCTCAGCTGAGCTACCAAGCTACTGGAAGAAGTAGGGGGGCGAATGAGCAAGGTTTAGAGTGAGGAAGCAGAAAGGCAAACCCAAGAGAGCCAAGCTGCCAGTATCACAAATATGATGGAAGAAAACTGGTGCAGAGGGATGGATGAAGTGGATGGGTGATGTGATGTCAAGAGATGGGATGAACGGGCGCAAGAGACCAGATGAGTGCTTAGTCACAGGAGCTTACCGGCCTTAACCCGGAATCGTTTCTGCAGTCGAAGCTACCAGAAAATTGGCACAAGATTATATAGAAAATAGAAAATCCTGGCGGTGATAAAGAGCTGACGTTCAACGCACTGGAGCGTTCTTGAGGCAATCAACCCCAGCGTGATTGCTAGCAAACGGGCGTTTGCTGGAGTTGCTGCCTCAGGCGTCATTGCAGCTCGGAGTAAACAGTGCTGCGGTACAAGCTGCACCAGTCCACTACATCTCCTTCGCAATTCACAGCCTGAACACGCCTTCAAAGATGGGACTCCTCGATTCCCACCTAGAGCAAATTACGCTCTCCTCCAATGCTATTGCAGACTTGCCGTTGGTCCATGTGGAACCCTGTGACCATATTGTTAAAGCTCACCCAAGCGTCCAGATTTCCTCGCCCTCGCATATTCACCACGGCGCTGCTAGGCTCTCACGATATCACTGCCTTGATTCGCGATACTGAAGCCCATGAACGAGCGCTATTCCAAGTTGACCCCGCTGCCAAATCCCATGGCCCACAAAGACGCGCTACTCGACGCGGGACCATGTTCCCCGCCGAGTCTGAGCCCGAGTCGATGGCGAGCCGGATCTATTCAGCACGGAACAACCGTAACCAATCTGCAGTAGCTAAGGTCCTGGGTCACGACATGATGGAAGAGATCAAGCGGTCAGCAGGCACTTCGACACGGGGACCCCGCGGGGAAGTCAACATTGAAGTTCTCCTCCGGGGTGCTGAGATCTTGTGCGATGTGTAGTAAGTGGTGCAAACCAACCGATGCAGGGAAATTCCGTCTAACCAGATCCAAGCCCGGTTGCTGGAGCACAGCAGAAGATTGCCAATCTTCGCTATCGACATGAAATGATATCTGACTCCATAGCACGCTTGGAAGCAAGGGTTGCAACCAACACCGCAGAGCTGGATCAAATGAGACACTCTTATGGAGATGAGGAAGACGAGTCGGAACTTGCGCCTGTGGTGCAGCCCGATGTACCAGAGATCAGCGATGAAGATATCGAGCGTGAATTGGCTGAGATTCGAGACCTCGAGCTGAGGAAACGAGGCCTACAGGAACGGGTCACCGGTATGGAACGAGATCTCGGTGGTCTGGTTGGTTGAGTTTTCTATGCGCCGTGAACCCATTTCCATATTGTGAAGGCGTGTCCATAAAGCGCATGGCCTACTCTTCCGCTCATCAGAAGTCGCACTCATGATCCACGGCCCTTTGCAACTCTCGCAAGGCTTCTCCGATATGAAGGCGTCGATCGAAACACCCTTGAAAACGACTGGATGACAACACATCGACATAGCCAGTCACAACGTGGCATCAACCTGCCGGCACTTCCTGGGATAAATCTCGACCCTTTGTGTCAATCCCATGTTTCCAAGCTTGTTTGGTAGCCGAGCAGGGTGCACAACGTGTGCCGGTCAAGGCCGTGGCTACGAGAAACCACGCACCCTCCAGGCTCGCATTGCCAAGCTCATGCTACTCAGAATCTACCAAGGGACTGATAGATATTGCTTTGGTTATAGCAGTTTACGCTTATCACGAATAAACAGTCTTTTTTGCAGTCTTTTTTGCAGTCTTTTTTGCAGTCTTTTTTGCAGTCTTTTTTGCAGTCTTTTTTGCAGTCTTTTTTGCAGTCTTTTTTGCAGTCTTTTTTGCAGTCTTTTTTGCAGTCTTTTTTGCAGTCTTTTTTGCAGTCTTTTTTGCAGTCTTTTTTGCAGTCTTTTTTGCAGTCTTTTTTGCAGTCTTCTTTGCAGTCTTCTTTGCAGTGTTTTTAAATATCTTCCAAGGTTTTACCTACTAGGTAGACATTATGCCAGACAAGCCTGAGAGCCACGCTAACGCGTGGCCAGACTGGGTTATAGTTGCTTATAAAAGAGGTCGTAACGACTAATTCTTTTTGCAGTCTTTTTTGCAGTCTTTCTAAATATCTTTTACCTAGACATTATACCAAATTAAACTCCAGAGCTTTCTGCCAGGTAGTATAAAATCCACGAGATGACCGTCTTCCACGAGGAGGTTTCCCCTTTGGTCTCCGATGAGATTAACACAATCATCCTCGAACTCAACCAGCTAGCAGGACCAGCCCACAATGCAAGACTGCTAGCTCCCGTCATGACATCGAGACAATTGGACACTTTCCTCAGGATTTTTGACGAGTGGGCCGACAATCATCAGCAGGTCCTGGCGCGCAGGCCAGTTATCGAGGCGGCCATCGACAGGCTCCAGCTGGGTGAGAGGGGGAAGCAGGCATTGAAGGACAGAAAAGAGTATGAGAAATCATTATTCTAGTGACCGTAAGTATCTGTTTCAGTATTGGCTTCGATCTATTATTTCCACATTATTTAAACATACGATGAATGTAATCAGGACGTCAGATGCTAAAGGTTGGTTGGTTCTGGCCAAGTGTACAATCACCAAATAGAGAAAACGGAATAGAGAAAACGGAATAGAAAAAACGGATTCATCACTCTCCTTTTTTCCCCTTCTCCCCGTCCTACACTCTTCCTCTCTCTTCCGTCGTCAAGATCTCATCACGATTTAACTCTGTTCTATCCAAATCGATAAGCCCGTCATGCGTCAGACCACGACCCCGTTTCTGATTAGCCTAGAAGGCTGTGAGATCACAACAGATGCTGACCCTCACTTCTCGTTGCCTGAGCAAACATGGGTTATCACTCAGCATCTCGAGGAGATCGGCATTCAAGCTCCTCCAGATGAAGTCAAACTACACGGCCCTACTTCAACCAAGGCCAAATTCCTTTGCTACCGCAAGGATGATGTGACTCGAAAGCCTGCCTTTATGAGGATCCATCGTCAGGTGCCATACATTGACACGGAGTACTGCAAACCTGAGGTTAGAGCACTCCAAGCCGTTCCGGAGTACCTGCCTCACGAGCTCAAAGCATTCCAAAAGCTGGCATCTCAGGGATGCAATGTCACTCCTGCTCTGCTGGGTTACAGAAAGACACAGCAAGGCAATGATGGACTCGTTCCCGGGGGGTTTTCTATCTGCATCGTCTGGGATAAGGTCCCTGGAGAATCTCTGTCGGAGGAGGAATTCTGGAGTCTGGACCGTGGCTCTCGCGATATTATTCGTCAAGCGTTTCGCCGAGCTGATGAGTGAGCCGTCATTCCATATTATTTGTCAGTATTGATGCTAACTCATTGAGAAGGCAGTTTGTACTTTGTGGGGTACAGTGTCTCCCCGCCTCAACTTCACACCTGATTTATGATCCAGTCTCTGGTTCAATGTGAGTGATCCTTCCATTCCTACAGTACATTAACGCTGAAGGGTATGTGCTAATACCTGTTGACCCCTAGTCATATCTGTGGTTTCCTTGGGGCCGCGTTTCCCTCGCCCTTGATAACATGGTCTGAAACGCGCTACGTTTTCTACGGCCTAGAAAAACCTCCCCACAAGTCGAACTGGGCTCTAGATAGCAGCAAGTGGGAGTTCTGATACCATATCGCAATATCATTACCGCAGGGCGAAACTGCCAGTGCTGTAACGTGGCTGTTGGAATGCCCTTCAATCTTCCTCATAGCGCTTTCAGTTTTTCAATTTCTGCTAAAACTCCTTATCTAACCTGCAACGCTAATAAATGCGCTCTCTAAACAAAGCCAGGCCAACCGCGGCCGTTGAAAAAGCAAAATATTAGAATCACCACGCAATCTGGTTAACATCCCTCGAGATCTTCCAACCATGAGAAATCGCAACCCGCCTGTAAGCTTCCACAGCCTCGCCCACCGAATATTCCGTCTTCGACCTATTAGTCGACAAACGCGCGGGCTGAGGATCCGGATTCAAGATCGCCATACGGACTTGCAGCAACACACTCTCAATCGAGGACGTTGGCAGCCAGCCAGACTGCGTGAGCAGCTCCATGCACATTGCGCCTCCACTTGTGACATGTCCACCGCCTCCCAGGCTGTACTCAAGGAATCGAGGCCGGATTACCCGCACAAAGGGTGGTTCCATGGGGAATTGGGCAGGGAAGCGAAGCTCCAGGACGATGCTTTGCATTTTGGCTTCTTTGAGGTCTTTTGCGAGGGGGATTTCGGGGTCGAAGGAGTGGAGCTCCACGATCCATTGGTACACTGTATTGATTAGGTTTTGGTGGACATACCAGCCGAGATCGGGCAGTGGGACCTGATCTTGGACTTTGAGGATTATGTTCAGGTGCTGCTGGAGGGATTTCGTGGCTGGAGTAGTTGCATATTTTGGAGGTGAGAGCATGGGAAGGGTACTTTCGTCGAGAGTTCCAGGGAAGAAAGCGGTCTTCAAGTCAGCTTTGTCGATGGGTTTCTTTTGGAGTGCGGTGTCTGTTCCAGGGGACTCATCGTCGGAAAGTAAAATATTGATATCCTCTTCATCGGTTTTGACACTATTGTTATCATCGTTGTCAGACAATTCCTCGCCTTCGATATAGACTTTACGCCTTTTGGGAGATGACGCAAGTGCCCCCGACTGTGGTTTGAATTTGGCATTGACCCTGGCCCGAAGGTCTTTTCCTCGTTGGCCAGTCAGTAACGAAATAGGAATGTCGACTGGAGTTCCACGGGGGCCATAAGCAACGCGATTTTTGTCTTGTTCATAAAACACACTGTTTTTTGGTGGACTGGTGGTAGGCGGATTTACCCCGAGCATTGCAGTGAAATTAGGGCTCTCGATTTTGACAAAGAGATACCGTGGTTGAACCCAGTCCAAGTGCTTCACAACATAGTGCGGGTGGCTACTGACGAAGTCTCCTGGTGAGTTGACGACTTCGTTCAGCGACATCATGGATGAAATTGCCATACGATTTGGAGGCAACCCAAGAGAAACAAATTTGGAAGTGTATCCTATGGAAACATCGTAATGTCTTGACATATAAATGCCGTCACCCATTGCACGGCCGTGAGCGATTCGTTTAAAATGGAAACCTTCGCGCAAGATACTGTGCCAATTAGCCACCGAGCTTCCGTGCCATCCGAAAAGGGTAGGATGGCTAGGATTCTTGATCATGGAGACAGAGTTGACGGCATCTGTAAAGCGCTGCTCCTTGTCGGCTGCACCCTGAACAAGGCGGAATTGAAACCATCCGTCCATCCCAGTCACTCGATGAGCGGGGTTTTGGTCGTCCTGGCTGATGAAAGATCGGTTGGAGGAAACGACCCAGCGTAAAAGGTCCAGTGCAGCTGGAGAGATGACTTGTTTCCATTTTGAGAGGGAGCTGTTCTTTTCGCTGTTGTCATTGATGTAAGTTTGCATCTGTTGGACGTCGGGGAGTGTACTGAGGAGCTCCTGTATCATGCTGCGCTTTTGAGTCGGTTTCAGGTCGTCCAGATTGGTGTCATAGACCGCAAATTTCACTTCAACGTAATCGTTGCAAAAGTCTGCTGGCTTCAATTGTCGACCTTGATAAATTGGACGGGAGAGAGTGACGTGACCAGATGTTTCACTCACTTGCTCTACACGGCAATGCCAATGTCTCACGCCTGCATTGCCGTGGAGCCTTTGATCGGCGAGAATAGCAATCCAGTCACCATCCCGAAGAACATTGTCCAGATCCAACTTGATATCGAGCTTGGTCGGGTTAAAGTTTCCAACGTAAAGCTGTGCATTTTCTACCTCAGCATTATACGCCTTTGCTGGCACTCGAAGTCGAAGACCATTCGGAAGATCTTCAGCATTTCCTGACATGGCTCCATAATATGCAAGACTGATTAGAAGTTCAACGACGAGAGGCTGTGAGAGAATCTCGTATTCAATACTTGGCCCCATGGCGAGTGCCATATACTGGTACAAGCACAGTCCGCTGGAGCATACATACGGCTTGAGGGCCTCAAATGTATCGGTTGTCTTGCAGTGACAGACCAAGCAAAACTCCGTGCATTTCACAAAATGCCGAAGCGTGAACTGCATGACCGAAAGGGGAAATGAGATCATGTGGACATTGCGATCCATTTCGGCCACATGGTCGGCCGCAAGAAACCTGGGGGCTGAAGCGGACCAGTCGTCTGGCTGGCTGTATTCCTCCAATTTGAAGTCAGGGGCACTGTGAGTTTTCCCTTGATTGGCGTGGAAAAGAAGCTCTGCTCCTGTCCATGACACACTGTACTTTAGACGAAGTCCGAGAATCCCAATAAAACGCTCTTCCAGAAGCGAGTTTAACGAATTGCCAATGAAGAGCGGTCGCAATGAGCCCGTTCCTTGGTCTGGAACGATCTGCTCTTCCTTCTTCTGGGGGCCTTGTGTGCCCTGAAAGACGGATTTGGCCTGTTGGGGCGATGGCTTGTAGGAGTTGCAGAGACCAACGTGCATCTGAACAAAGGTCTTTCTTGTATCGTTATCCAGCTCAAGCATTCTTTGCAGACCCATGTAATTCGGCATGTAGCGAATCAGCAACACCACATATTCTGCGGGCTTGACGTTCCAGGTTTGCATGGCTTCGTCGGAAATACCGAGCTTTGAGATGTGGCATGACATTGATACAATGATGTTTCCAGTGACCGAACCCAGGTATCCTACTCGGAATCCCGCCTTTTTGGCAAGACGTAGATCTTGACGAATGGAGCCCCGTAGCTGAGCATCATTTTGGTTAAAATCAGACAGGTCGTCTTCCTCTCCAGACTCCCACTCTGGATCATCATCATCATCATCAGCACTATTGACTGAATCCCGCTCATTGAAATCAGAGATACTTTCGTCTCCAGAAAGAGTGGGTGCGGAGTCAGGGTTGATGGAATCGGTGATGATTCCTGCCAACGTGGTCAGCATTTCATCAACTGTGAGACCCGTGAGGAGAGCTGCTGTGTTTTCGAGAAGTGCGGTGACTGCTGGAGGGCAATGCTCAGACGTTGCGAATATGAGATAGCTGTGATCGTTCAGATAGTCATGGGAGTCTGTTTGCGTGATCAGTACGGTATTCAATGACGATAACTAGATCCTATCACCTGAAACGACAGCCTCCAGATTGATCTGAATGGCGGTGATAGTATCAGTAAATTTGAACGAGATTGATCCATCATACTCGCCGGCCCTGACGCTGGAGATGCAGGGAAAGCGGTCAACGGCCGTCGCTTGTTCCAGATCTCGCAAGAAATCTTTGCGTGGCATGTCGAATACGGGGATATGAGGGAATAGGATGATCGAGTGTTTCAAAGAACGTGGCAAACACTAAGAGACCAAGAAGAAGGGAGACACAAAGTCCCGTAGCGCAAAGTAGGCAGCGAAGTGGAGTCACAAGTGGAGGCGGAACAAGGTTGGGTCTAGCGGGTAGCAGCCCCACCCCACTGAGCCTCCAGGGCACGTTAGTCTTTCACAGTTGAAAGAGGACTTAAGCTTATTTTCAAGTGCTTTTAATGAAATAAGCTGAAACGTTTCACTCCGGGTCATTCTCTCGACGTAGACGATCAAATATCTACTAGTTTTGGCGAAGTCCAAAAAAACATACTGGTCATTATGATGTCTATAGATCGCAGGCTAGAATTTCAGGCACCCAGTCTCCATGGGCCGGTTAAACAAGAATCCCACAGTAACAATGGTTTTTCCAACAGCACACAGCAGTATAGGAAATGTCGAACTGACTTCGCGCTGAGCGAATGCCCCCACAAAGCATCCAGCAGTCAGCATGACCAGAAACATGACCCGACGGTTCCGCAAGCGATTCTTCAATTTTCCTATGTTTGGATCCACCACCACATCGACAAACGCAGCGGTGGCCATGGCTGTTGTGATTTCTGTGATCTTCAACGAGCGGCTCATAGCCACTTGGCCCCCGGACGAGAATGCCAGAAGGGCGATAACCCCCATGGCCGCAGGGCCATCCCTCTGAATTGGAAACGAGTACTGGATGGCAACCGCCGCGAACACCAAAGAGGTTTGAATGAGATTGCTGATGAGAAGCCAGAGCCGCCGCCGGACACCCACATAGTTCCCGAGCTGTCCCATGACGAATCCACCGGCCACGAAAAGACTGAGACTAACCCCGATGTTTGGAAAGCTGTATGCATTGTTCGTGAGCCCTGCCACGCCTATGGCTAGAAACAGTGTATTTCCAGTCTGGTTCGACGCGAAGCAGGTATAATCGGGCCAAGCAGCGGCATCTTGCACGCCGGTTGCAAAGGAGAGAAGCAGAAGCTCACATTCAAGGAGAAGGTCCTCTCGGATCTCTTCATCGAGGAATCGACGCAATCGTGACTGGCCACATGTTTCCGTTACTGGCAGCGAATGTTCCATTTGGGATATTGCTTCAGTCGCTGTTAGTGTCTTTTCTATCTTTCGAACCTTCGGTACAGGATGTATGGATTGGGACAAACCTTGAATTTCCCCAATGTCAAGCTATCAAAGCAGGTTGATCCCATTGAGATTGCGTTCCAGGGTTGATTTATACAACTAACATTGCCTATAGATCGAGTTATCGACACAAATTAAGATTCAGCATTCCATGCTGACGTCGTGCTATCATTCCGCCAAGAGATATGGAATTTCTGAGGTCGTCACTTGAGACAGATCGACCACGAGTGTACAGAGGTTCTTTGATCGACATGGGAGATCTGAGCTTCGAGTAATCGACGGTTCTATGCGAGGACTCATCACGTCCCAAGAAGACCAATATTTTGTTGATCTAATTTCCAAGGTCATTGCCCAGGTGCTATCCCCGTGAAGCCCGATAAGGACAGTTGAGCCCCGATACCTGGATATCGTTACTGGTGCAAAGGACAATGAGAACCACAGGTACTAATTACAGTACTGCATAGAAGATCATCAACACAATACCGGCTTCCAAGTTTGTCTTATCGAAGATATGCAGTGCCAAGCAAGGGCATCTCCCACTCTGGCCTCGGGAGCAATCCTCTCCCTTCTCCCTTTGATCATCGGACAAATCTTATCTCACAACCTCATGCCTTACCGCATTTGGACAATTTGCGAGCAGCTCACAGAGTAGTTTCCGCAAGGGATCTCCGACGCTTGACTGGTAATCAAGGAACGAGCCTTGAAGTCCTGTTTGGTCATCGCTACAGGCTTGCAGGCCCGGATTCAAAAACCGGGCTAATCAAAGGGGCAAACCCCGAACATTTTCCTTGTTCCAGATATTGTATGAGCTGATGCTAATCATGTCGTTCTCGACGCCAGCCAGCTCAACTACATCCACCAGTTCTGTGCAGAGGGGGTCTATATCGCCGTATACCACGATTTAAGGATAGTACTCAAACAGTACAGAAACATCCACGATTTCTCGGCTTCTGGTTGGCTTCTAGGATTGACAAGCTTTGTCGGTATAGCCCGAGACACTTTTTCGACCTCTTCGGAAGATCTGTGGAGTGAAATTTACGCTCAACGTGAAAAGAAAAAAGAAACAAGGCTTTGGTACAATCCGCTTTTCTCACAGGCTTCAATGCCTTTCTAACAGACCTCTATCAATGAGTAGTACGCCTTGACCAGCATTGAGCCAATCGACATTGGACCTGGGCTGAGGGGTGTCTGATAAATGGCCTGATCTGTGGTTCGGTCTCCGACAGCCAGAATACCAGTCAACATTCTCACCCATAGGCTCAAGGGGGCTCATAGGCAAAATCAACCTTGGAACATCCTTTTGCAGTTTGCTACTTCAGTTGACTATCACAGCTTTTCGGATGCCCTCGTTGATATCAGTCGATCGTCAGTCGATCGTCACTTTATCCTCGGTCTGATACAATTAACACGCCTACAGTCAACCAGCCTGCTGGGCTCCATACTCCCCTCTTTAATTAGCATATTTGTTACCGCACTAGTACAAGTATCAGGACTATCAGCCAGTTGAATCTTTAGCTACCCCCATTTTGCCAAATTTGACAGTGTGGATGCAATGGATAGTGGTAGTCCTGACAGTTGGGAGTAACAACCAACAGAACAAGCCAAACCCTACCTGCACAGAGATGGTTAGTATTCCGTGTAGTGATTTTAATTCCACGGGGCTTTGGCCCATCCAATCTCCCTGTCACTGAGACGTTCATGCTTTTTCCAACTCCTCTGCTTTATCATGTTAGGCTGGATCACAACCACAGATATTCTATGTATGGTATATACGGATACAGGTCTGAATAAACAAGTGCAAGCACCTACGTCAAGCAGGATATCCATTTCCTAAATTATGGTTGCTCGTCCCTATTCAAGCTGTTCAGGCATAGAGGAGTTTATACATTGTTCGCCGTTGTATTTGCCACTCATTCAATGGTAATAAATAATAAGAACACAATTAAGCCCAACTAAAGAACAAGGTGCTAGGCATACAATAATCACAAAGAGCAACGATGTAGACAAACGAAAGTGTAGCAAATGAAGCAATAGAGTGTCCATCGGATTTACCGAATCGGATGCCAAGACCGAGCCCGGGCCAAGCAACCTCGCGGCCAAAAGTTACATCCCGTACAAGCTCCCGCATCTCAACGCTTCATTCTCTCCATCCCCACGCAGATTATAGAGCAAGAGTCTCTGCAGTCATCACAGACAGTGCCACTGTGGTCAAGCCGTTTGACCGGAAGTTGACGCGACTTCACCCTGTACGATTCCTCACAGCTCCAATCCTCCAACCACGAACCGAAACATCATTGCGGAGATGGACGGGTCTCAGGGCCAAGTTGGACAGCCAATGGCTGCACCACAGCAGCCACAACAACCACAGCACTCCAACCTCATCCGAACCGACCAGGTACAGAAGCTGCCACACCTCTCTGACCAACAGAAGGCTCAGCACACCCAGCTGGTGCGCAGCCTGTGGGAGATGCTCAACACACGCGACCCACAGAGCCACGAATATCAGCAGGCACATACCAAACTGTCACAGCTGTCGCAGAACTTGATGAAGGGCATGCGCATCTTCCAGCAAAACCGCCAGGCAGCGATGCAGCATCAGCAGAACACAGGCCCCGCCGGCGCGCAACAGGGCCAGATCCCACAGGCCCAACAACCTCAGCAGCCTCAGCAAGGACAGGTGGCGCAGCCCGGTCCTCAAGGTCAGCCGGTCCAGCGAACACAGTCCAACAACCCCCAGGCCCTCAACCAGCTCATCCCACAAATCCAAGCTCGTGTGAGCGCGCTCAACTTCCACCTCCCGCCAAATGTCACACCTGAGCAGGTGCAGACATGGATTCCGGAAGCGCGACTCCGCTATGGTATCGCTCTGCAAAAGCAAGAGGTCGGACGGGCTCGCATGACCGAGCTGCGGTCCTCGTATGCCCAGCGGCAATCGCAGGGTAACATGAGCCAGGAGGAGATGCAGGAGTTCAAGAATAGACAGCTGGCTGCGGAGAAGCTCTACCGCGAAGGTAGCGAGTTCCTTACCAAGTTCAAGGAACAGCAGGAAAGCTTCAAGATCCAGTCACAGCAGAACCCGCAAAGCCAAATTATAAACCAGACAGGTCAGACACCAACGGCAAACATGAACCAGGCAACCGGCGGTGCCGCACCGCCAGCGGCTACTCAGACCGTGCCGAACACACAGGCAGGTGCCGCGAACACAATGCAATCCGGCCAGGCACCAACCCCAGCTCCACACACTATAAACTCCGCCGTGAACGCCGCGCGCAATCAAGCCGGCCAGGCCATGTCCCCCTCCGCTTCCCAGCCTGGACAACAGCCTGCCCAGTCTGCCGGAAACACACCGGTCCCAATCAGTGCACCGCCGCCGCCGCAGGGCCAACGGCCCCAGGCACCCTCACAACAAGGCACGCCCGGCACACAGGTCACTTTCAGTCAAACTCCCAATCCTGACGGTTCAACCCCCACACCACCAGGACCTCCCCAACAGGTGAACCAAGGCCCACCACGTCCCCTCTCCCACCAAGCTGCGATCTCACAAGCCGCGCAGACTTACACAAATCCCACCCCCCAACCTTCCGCCATCAACCAACAGGCCCAAGCAAACAACCAAGCCCACCCCCAGGGCTACCTCGCAAACCGCCCCACCGACACAACATCCCGCAACATCAACATGGCCATCCCCAAGAACCTCAACGTCTCCACCCCCGAACCCGTCTCAATGCCCGCATCGCGCCCCTCCCTCTCCGGTGGCCCCAGCCACGGCGCAATGGGAATGATGGGCCAACCCGCCATCCAAAAGCACCCCGGCTACGTCCTCGAAGGCGAAGGCCAACGCGTCCTCAGCAAGAAAATGCTCGACATCCTCGTCCGCCAAGTCACCGGCGGCGGCGAAGGTGAAATGCTCACTCCGGATGCTGAAGAGGTAAGCACCAATCACGAACTGAACTCGCTGAGTTCCTCTGAGATCTGAATTGAACTTGAGTTCCGAATCAAACTAACAACCCCAGTTCATCCTCCAAATGGCCGACGACTTCGTCGACGAAGTCATAACCCAAGCATGTCGTCTCGCCAAACTCCGCCCCTCCTCCACCCTCGAACTGCGCGATCTCCAACTCGTCCTCGAACGCAACTACAACATGCGTATCTCCGGTTTCTCAACTGATGACCTGCGCACCGTCAAGAAGCCTCAGCCAACTCAGGGCTGGACTCAGAAGATGTCCGCTATCCAGGCTGCGAAGGTCACTCAGGGCCGTTCGGAGTAATGTAATTGGCACATGCTTTTCGCGGTCACGGTCACAGTCACAGTCATCTGCGAGTCTCGTGCTTGGGTGGTCACGGCTTTGGATATGCGGTATGTGGTTACTTTGGTTTCGTGCGTTTTCAATGGCGTTTGGGATAGTCGGCAGGGTCTGACGTTTACTTGCCCGGATGGAATGGGCTTTCATGATTATTATTTTCTTTGGTCTCGGTCTGGTTTGGACTTTCTAGATTCTCAAGTGCTTTCTGCAATGGATAGCTATCTTCCGGCCTTGAGTTAATCAATGATTTCTATTTGAATACATACTAGAATCCGAACGGACAAGTCATCCCAAGTCCTGTAATTATCGCATTATCTACGATGCAAACCTCGGACTAAAGATGGCATGTACGATGAAAGTAGAGAAACGTTTGAAAAATTCACTCGCTGATTCTGCTAATTTGGATCTCTTTCAGCAAATAGAAGCACGAATATCAAGAGAAAACATGTGGTATAGTGATTGGTACAGGGTATGGAGAGACTCGGACAGGTAAACAAAAAGAAAAGAAGGAAGGAAATGAAATGACGGAAACAAGGTACAAAAAGGAAAAGCGTTCGTATGAACAAGTTGTAACCGGAACAACCCGGTGTTCTTTCGATGGAAGTTCTTTGAGTCCATTCTGAGTGGAACAGAGGTAGTTGGATGGAGATTGAGCGATTCGCTGTTTGGGCGCAATGCCGGTTTGGGCTGGAGGGTGGTTATGATATAGAGAATGTGGATATGTTCGGACGATTGGCGAGAGCTGGATGTAGCAGTCTGGCTCGCGGGAAATGAAGATTGGAGATGAAGGAATGTAAGGATTGGGACAACCCGGATAAACAAAAGGCAACAAGAGACGGGGAGTCGCTCGATCAAAAGGGGATTATACACATGTCACTCGTGAACATCAGTTTGCGAAAGTGCGGATTGGGGTAGGGAGGATGGAGATGAGATGCCTCGCGACCCATGCTGAAACATAATAAGTGGTTCTGGTTCTATCAAAGCAGGAAGAACGGCAGGGGATATCTCGCTGAATACAAGAAACAAGTAAATAGACGATTAAAGGTATCGTCGGGGTGCAAGAGGTCGAGGCTAGCGGCGGACCGGGCTGGAAGTCGGCTGGTCGCGACGGTCGACTCCCTTGCCTTTGCTCGGTGTGCCTTTCGGTGGAGGTGGGGGAGCATCGCCGGGGACGGGAGGAAGCTCCTTATCGACGACCGGGGGGCCGTTCCGGCTATGTGAACTGTGGCCTCCGACGCTGCTTGCCTCGCCGGCCTCGTCGACGATGGGGAGCGTCGACGTTGGGCCTGGGCCGCCGGCATCCGCTGGATCCCAAACAGTGGTCAATGTTCGAGGGTGGGTGATGGAGACATCCTTGGAGGCTTCCTTTTCGGCCGCCTGCATGGTACGTTCCACGGAAGAGGATCTTGAGCGGCGTTTCTCGGTCGATTGTTGAGGGACGCCAGAAGCTGAAACTCGGGAGTCTCGTCGTTTTTCAGCCTCCTCTCTGGACATCGTGATCCCCTTGATGAAGTTGATAAATCGCTCTCCGTAGCCCTCTGGTGGAATAGGCGAAATCTGTGTGCGATCGCTGGAGAGTCCCTTGAAGAAGTGTTCCAGTTTCTTGGTGGTTCCGTAATGGGTCAAGCAGTCGATGATTCCAAGATAGTAGATCTCGTCGCCAGGTTGCCCATTCTCATGTGTAGCCCGGAAGCCACCGTCATCGGCGTAGAAGACATGATATTTTCGTTCGTCCAGAATCTCGTCTGGCATCTTGGCGGCCGCCTTGTCCAAAGGAATGGGCCGCTCACGCTTGATGAGCATACGGAGCTCCCGAGCCTTGCGTTCGTTCTCCAGTTTGGACGGGGTACGCATTAAGCCATTCGGGCCGTTTTCTTCTTCGCGGTCACCCCCAGGAGAGAAGACCTGCAGGGTTTTATCGCGCAGTTTCTCTTCGTTGCCTCTGCCGCCGTCGTGTATTCCCACAAGAAGGGAGTAGTCCATGATCTTGAGCTTCTGCAACAATACCACGTCACGCTTCAATTGCTCAATGAAGAAGTCTCGTTTCGAGGGTCCACATTCCAAGTAACGGTTCCTGCGAACCCAGTTCAGATCTTTCATAGTCGCTCGGGGGTTCCTCTCGAGATCTGACTCCTGCAGATCACGACCAATGGTCGATCCTTTCAGATCGAAGGTCTGGTGGATATCTCGGTGTGGCGGGAACAAGTTGTTCATGACGACAAAGTGGATTTTGCGGCCGTATGCCATCTTGACTCGGTGGAGTCCATAGAATTGAGAGATCAAGGTGTTGGGGTTGTTCTCCACGTGTCGGTAGTATTCGGGGAGGATCTTCCGGAGAAGCTTGTGCTCGGAGTGGTGGATGGTCTTGATGATGTACTTGTAATCCCGCGAGAAGTAGAAGAAACTTCCACTCTTACCGGGAGAGCCCAATTCTGACAGGATATACTTGCTGGTCAGGGACATCAGGTAGTCGGCGGGATCAAGACGGAACTTGGCGCGCAGGTGTCGGAAAACCCAAGGAGCATAATCCTTGAACTTGAAATCGTATTTGGCGGAAGGGATCAGTTCATTTCCCGTGCTGCTTGTGGTCAGTCCGTGTCCATTACGTCCACTATCGCACGTGGATCAACTCACATATCAAAGGAGAACTTGTGCTTCGCATCAAAGTCCGCCGGAGTCAGTTCCCGGTCCATCTTCGCATTGATCCTCGATACCGTAAAGCGGATACCCGTCAACATGTTATACGCTGTCACATAGTTGACATGGTTCTGATCCACCTTGGTGCCGACAATGACGCGCTCGTCGTCTTCTTCTTCACGCCGGCGTCGCGAAGCCCGTCTCTGTTTGATAGCCTCGGCCCAGCGAGCCGCATCTTCATCTGGCGGTGCCTCGTCCAATGTGATATCCTGCTGGGTGCTGTTCTTGGTTGCCCGTCGAATCAGGCCGATTGAGGTGCGACGGAAGCCCGTGGTTGGCGACATACGACCCGTGCTGTAGGCCGCGTCTTCAGGGTATTCTCGGCTGTCCCGGCGGACACTGGGGGTTCGGGGCACCTGGAGCGAGTGGCGCTGTCGCATGCTGGAATTCTGCGACTCGGGCACGGAGGCGGCGTCGAGCACCGAGGACACAGGAGGAGAGGAGTGGCGTTGGGGCCCGGCTTTTGCGTCCGGGATCAAACGATCGGAATTAGGGGAGTGTCGACCGTTCTCATCGGATTGGGGGATTTGCAAGAGCGAGGCGGATGGCGAGATGGATTCCTCGCCCGAGGGTCGGTGGGCGTCTCCGTTGACCATCAGTTTGCCTGGGGCCGGACGCCCGTTCGCTGGGCCATTGGACTGGGGGGAGACGGAGGATGTGGGCACGACGCCAGGGCCCGTTTCGGAGAGTTTTCGATCCAGGGACGCGGATGGACGGCCATTTTCGCGAGGATCCCGGGCGGATCCATTGCCGGCGGAGTGCATGCTGCCGTCCTTGGACAGGGGGGGATCGCGCGTGTAGGAGCCGACACTGGAGCGCGGGCCATTCAACGAGTAGGCACTTCCGTTTTTCAGCTCGTTCAGCAGGTGGCGGTCATTCTCGTCGGCGTTGCCGTTGGGCCAGTTGGTCCACAAGAAGGTGTTGCCGACGGGGACCTTGTCGTGGGACTTGCGGGCGGAATCGAAGGAGCGCGGGTGGGTGGCCGGGGCAGTCTGGTAGGAGACGTCGTTGGAAAAGGATGGCATTGCGCTGGTTGACGTGAACTCTGGACCGGCAACCCGAAGTGACGGCAGTCACCCTTATTGGCGGAGAGGAAAGTTGGAAACGGGGCCAGGCAGTCAAAAAGAAACGATTCCCGACATTCAGCAATAAGCCAAAGACTAAAATCAAAGACAAAAGCAGAGACAGGGCAGAGTTCACAGAGTCCACAGGAACCAAGTGCCTGAGGGGAAGTTGACGGGAGAAGAATTACGATACGACACGTACCGACTCCACCGACTTTGTTATACATTATCTTATATCTTCCTATATCTTACATACTATATCGTAGAATTAACATATAATTATATAACTATTGAATTCTATATTATTATAATTATATAGAACAACTTCTGCTATATTCAAAATTATATCCTCATACTCCTTCAATTGCTTGCTAGGCTGCTGCATAAAACTCAGCACGGCTATCACTACTCTTTAGGGGCCGATGACCTCGATCTGCGCACAAGTAATGTACAACTATCATAGCCAGTTTTCCCTCAATCCCTTGATGCAAGGAGCATACCGTCAGGACAATACTCATATGACTATTCGACTCTATACCAGCCGGTTACTGCCGTTACTATGGTAAATGAGCCAACGCCCCAGGGAAATGAGCAAGAAAGTCTCAGCAAATCACCGATCACAAAGCAGGCCAGCCCTACAGATAGGAGAATCCGGCTGAATCTAACCTTGGAATTGCGCCATGGCTCGGTCCCTGCCTGAGCCTATCCATTTGACTCTTTACTATCCATGGATTGACTATACTCCCTATACTCCCTATACTCCCTATACTCCTACTCCTATACTTCTACTTATTCAACTATACCCCATATTTCCACACTAATCTCTTCATAAACATAAATTACTGTTCACCGGCCAACACCGTTCCAAAAATAGGACACCCCATATACCCTGCGCCACAGGGGTACTCTCCACAACGTGGCTATGGGTGTTAGGCTCGGCCCATGAGGCCTTTCGGCACTGCTCCGTCTGCAAACCTCGGAAGTACCTGTAGGTATTATGTAGGTAACGGGCCTAACTCCCAGGTTCTGGGGTATAGGAAATCTGACAGGCTTTGAGTCCAAACCACTCGCGCCAATGATGTCAATGACTATCGCCCGAAGCACGGAGGCCCACAGGGACCTTGCAGGATTCGGAATTCGATATTATCGGCACATACTGTACTCCGTAAATTAAGGGTAGATGCATAGTAACTGGGACTGTATGAACGACAAATTAATTCATACTTCATACTTGTACTTATACCTATACCTGTACTCATACTCCGTAGTTATATTTATGTCAACCGACGCGAATGCAAATCGCGATCTGCACTTTGTTTACGCTACGCGGATCTACGTTTCAGCCAATCCCATTCAAAAGACAATTCAATTGCTGGACATAAAGTCACGAAAAACAGAGTCCCAGATCCCCATTGCAAACCCCACCGCGAGACGCCATCCCTCGGACTGGGAGGAAAAAAAAGCAGTCGTAACAAAGATATCCCCAAAAAAGAAATCACACACAGACAATCAGAGAGAGACACAGATCGACCGATCCAAAGAAATTACAGGAGAAGAACAAAGGAAATGATACCAGAGGCCCTCCCCGGAAATGCGCTCGTGAAAATATAGGGAGAGCTCAATCTGATCAAAAAAAAAAATTCAAGGCAACGCGAAGCGAAGAGGCACCTATACCTATTTCTTGGTGGTGCGCTTCTTGGGAGAGGCCTTGGGTGGCGGCGCGGTGGTCTTGATGACACGGCCGGACTTGGTCTTGCTCAAGACCTTGGGCTGCTCGACGATGGCAGGGGCCTGGCGGGGGTTAGAAATGGGCAGAGATGCGTGGGATATCGGGCTACTTACGGCAGTGCTGGTCTTGCGGACCTTGCCGGAGTTCGCCTTGGGCTTGGGGCCGGGCTTCGCCTTGACGGCGGCGGTCTTCTTGGGGGCACCGCGCTTAGCGGGGACAGCCTTGGTGGTAGTCTTTGCGACAGCCTTAGGCTTGGGGCCGGGCTTCGCCTTGGTGGCAACGGGCTTTCGGGACCATTAGTACAATGCGCGGCTGTGGCTCTGTGGAATCTTACCTTAGCAGCAGCGGTCTTGGGCTTCGGGCCAGGCTTAGCAGCAGTCTTTGCTGCGGGCTTCGCAGCCGCCTTGACGGGAGCCTCCTTCTTGAAAAGCTTCAAGGGTCCAGAGGGGCCTAGAGCACGCGTCAGCTGACTGGTCATATGACAGGCCCAATTCTCTCGATTCTCGCGTCACAAACACAGGAAGCCGCGGCCCTGGAAGCAAATTCCGGGGCAAGCGCGTAAGGGAGGGGGATGTGCGCCTGGAGACGCGGAGAGAACGGAGAACGGCGAACAGTGAACACCAAACTTACCCTTGGGCTGAGTGAACTCCTCCTTCTCAACACCAGACTTAATAGCCTTGTTGAATTGAGCATCAAAGGTACTCTGGGAAGAGACGTTGAGCTTGTTGTTCGACTGAACATACTTCTTGATAGCCTGACGACTACAAATGGAATTCCGTTAGTGATCAACCCAGAACGCGACATGCGCGATAATTCAGCAGCAACATACCTGCTACCATTGCGTTCCTTGAGCTACACGGCAACAAAAACAAGTCAGTCAAAAAGAAACACACAAATCAGCCACCGCTGGTGGTGGTGGTGCCCAAAAGGCAAAGACGTGTCACGGTCGGGCGCGACCCGAATCACAACAAGCCGCGCCGGGGTGATCAACTCACGCTGATAATGGCATCCTTGATCATATCTATATCATTCTCATCAGCAGGTGCTCGCGACCGTAGTGCTGCCAAAACCGCGTTTACGCGATGGGGTGGGCAGTCAGGATCAGACACATACCACGGTAGGAGGTGTGAGGAGCAGGCGCGGCCTTCTTCGCGCCGGTGTTCTTCTTGGGAGGCATGGTGAATTAATTTAGATTGAATGTGGGTATAGAGAGAAGAGATGAAGAACGGTCAAAGGTCCAGAGGAAAAGTCGAGAAAAAGTGGAAACAGAAGAAGAAGAAAAAGAGCAGAAAGGGAAGGCCGCGGGGCATCCGTGATTTATAGGCGACGGATGTTGACACAAGATCACCAGGGGGGGGAAAAGCACCTCTTTTTTTTTGTTCTGCAAGTTTGACACGAGTTTGACCTTCTTCTATTTTTTGTAATTTTATTTCTATTATTTCTCGGGTGGTGTCTCTATATACCTTCTGCCTTCTGTGCCTCTGCCCGTCTTCGCGTCTCCAGCCTCGCTGTCTACGAATGCGCACACACTGAACACCAGATTATGAGCTTAGCTTAAACATGAGTCTCTACTCATTCTATCATATATCCCACTCTCATCCATGCTAACCATGACACCATCCCCAAATCATCCGATCAGACCAAGAGCACTCCAGACAAGACTCAGACTCAGACTCAGACTCAGACTCAACTCTAAGTCTCCGCGCGTGGAAATCGCGCACCAGCGCAACGAGGTATTCCTCTTTTGTCTTCTGGCACATATCTCCCACAGAGGAACATTCCAATGGATGATCGCCCTATCCCTCTATTCTCTATTGGGTCCGGATCTGGCAACCCTTTGCGGAATCCAGATCTGCCAGCCCGAGCTATGCTGAGAACGAAGCGCACATTCAGCAGCACTCAGACTCTCAAGGCTCAGACCTCAGACTCAAGGCTCACTCCAGAACAACTAAGCCTTGGCATGAGTGGGGGTTCTGTCAAGCGCTTGCAATGCAATAGTGATAGCCTCCTTGCGTGGGGACCTGCATCGCCTCGTGCGGGAGAGTCACGTTCTCCCCGTTTTTTAGGTCCCGATGACTCGGGGGGTTCCTTGGGACGGGCCCGTGAATGATGTCTTGACTATGTTTCGCCTGGTTTGCTTGCGCTGATTGGTTCTATGGTCTTGTTAGGGTCGTTGTACCTTGGATGACTCGTCTTTCTTTCCGCCATTTCTGGTTCGGGGAGATCAATCCAATTTTGGTACTTTACCTTTGAAGTAGATTCTTGAAATTGAATAATCTATTAGAACAGGTACTAGTCCTGTAACTATCAATATAGTCAATACTTAAGTATAGAATTTGGATTCTACATCTGCCGATATGGTGTCGCTGTCCGAGTGAATATATAAATGAAGCCCTAGCCAAGTACCCTCGTGAGAGAATGTACTGCGTCTACTTTCAATGCCCGGACCTCAGGAGCTAGCCAAAGTATATTCCAAAGTAAATATGTAACTATTTCCTACCTATGCTTGCATTGATATCCATAATTGCAAAATACTAGGTACTATATAACGTTATGGCCACAATTCCCCATGATGTATAATATATCCTTGGAAGAGAGGGGAAGCTCAGGTCAACGCCACACGATCAGCAGACGAACCAATAAGCTAACGGCACGCTTGATACGCTCGGACAGAATTTCAAGTTTCAGACGAGCTCCTGAGCTGGATAGCTGCGAGCTTGAGACTCATACAAGTATACCGAGCAAAAACGGATGTATAGTTACCCACATAGTTGCAAACCCGTAATCGAAACAACCTTGGAAGTGCCACAGCTCTTCTTCAGAATCTCCCAAAAAAGCACAAATAAGCAGGGCACAGGTGATACAAGAATCCAGTCCAATCGATGATCCCCCGACTGATTGGTCGATCGCCCTCGTGGGAAATCATGTCTGCACCCGCAACCGGCCAAATCAAGGCTCGAGTCGTCCACGCTGATCCTACACCACCTGGGTAGTTACTGCATAATTGCACCGGACAACGTGTTTATAGATCCTGCTTGCAATACGGTAATGCTAGATTCGGGGCGCTGGCGACTTTGTGTGTCGAGATCAGTCGTGGTGGGTGTTACGGGACTGGGATTGGTTCCCCGTCTACGACAACCCGGGTGGTTGATCTTGGGCGCCAGCGACGCCAGAGTTGGGATATGGGGATTTTAAAGATAGGAGGATATGGAGAAAAGGTAACATGTTTCAATTAGCTGGATTTGAGAGAGCCATGTGTACTGTGGCGCGAAAGATCAGCGAGATGGGTAGAGGGTGCGCGGTGTGATCTTGACTGATCTTGGTGTGAGAGGAGTGGGAAAAGTTTACGGGGAGATACCAGAGGTACACGGGTACCACTGGGTTAAGTCTGTTATTAGATCAGGCAGTGGTTTGTATGTTACAGGAAAAGTCATCTCCCGTCCCGATTCCGGTAGGGATTCCCCCGAAGCAATGCAGCGGTAAATCAAGAACCCGAACGCCAACGCCGCACCGGCTCATGGACCGGGAATAATTTTGAGTCGTTACTCTTGGGAAAAGAGAAAAAAAAGAAGGCCTCGACAGAGCGCGATAACTTAGGCTGCTCCACGAGGTTTGGACTTGGCATCCTTCTTGGCCTTTGCATCGTCCTTCTTCTTCTTTTTCTGCTGCTGGAGCTTCTCGTCATGCTTGCGCTTGAGAGAGGCCTTCTCGTCGTCGGTCCGGGCGACCGGTTTGAAGAATCCTTCCAGTCGGGACTGCTGGGCGGTCTTCAGGTGCTTGGATAGACGCGCCGCACCGTTGCGCACGCGGTCCTCGTTGAATCCCTTGTCCTTGACCAGGAAGTCAATCAGACCTTCAATATTAGGGGCATCCCACTTAAAGTCACAGTCGGGGTGGTCCGCGGCACGAACGTCGGGATCGGTGAACAGGTCCCGAGCATCTTGGTATGGCCAGTCCTCTGGGACCACGAACTTCTGCTTCGGGTCGTTCTTCATAAACTCCAGCACCTTCTCGATAGACTTGTGCTCTTTGATCAAGTTGAGCGCGGTGTGGGCTCCCACCTTGGGAATGGGCTCCAAGTAGTCACAGCCCAGCAGAATACAGAGATCGATAAACTGTAGATAGGTGAGTGAGTGAAAGGAGTACTCAACGCGTAGGACACATTACCTGTGCGCGATCCATATTTAAACCCTCCATCGCCCGGTCCAGGTGGATTTCCTGAATGGGCTCCTTGCGCTGCTCACTGAACGTGAGGTGGCGCAAGAGAATCGGCGACTCAAAGCACAGGGTATCCATATCCTCAGACGCAGCACCGTACACCTTGCCCGCACGCGCCAGAACAGCACATTGGGCCTCGGCCTCCGTCGGGGCAGTGATATAAGGAATTCCCATCAGCTCGAGCAGCTTCTTGCACTCTGCATTGTGCTCCCGGGTGACGCGGACGGTCCGTCGCGAGAATTTCTCAATGTCCTCTGCGGTACCGGTTTCCTTGGCTTCTTCGTGAGCCTCGTGGGCTTCGGCCTTGCGGGCGACACGCTTCGCCAATTCACCGGACTTGAGCTTGGGTGGGGCACCGTCGAACACGTAGAGAGGCTTGATGCCGTTGTCCACCATTCGGAGTGTGCGGTAGAACATGCCCATGAGGTGGGAGGTGGTCTCGCCGGACTCACTCATGAGCTGTTGACCTTCTGAGCGAACGGCGATCAGGAAACTGTAGATGCTCATGGAGCTATGCTGGGTTAGCGGCGGATTGAGCTATCGAGATAGCAATGACATACGCATCCTAGGAAGAATCGAGATCAGACCAATCCCAAAAGCAAGATTGTGGATAGAACGGTATGTCTGCAACTTACAATGGCGACCTTGCGGCCGAAGTGGTTCTTGATCTCGCCCGTCTTGATCGCATCGGGGGCATTCTCGGAGATCACCTGGTACAGATCTGGCATTCAGTTAGCATGGATCCATAGATAAGAGCAGCTCGCGTGTCACTCACGTTTAATACCCATTTTGAATGTAGCTTTGAAGTAGTGTGATCGAAACGGAATGCTGAGCAGAGAATGGAGCTAGGCCTCACCACGCGAACGCGCCACGAAGCGCGAGCTATTTAACCCCAAAGCGGAATAGCGCGTCACAGAGTCATGTGACCGGCGGAGAAATACACGTTGATGCCTGATTGATGCCTTACACATGCTCCACTATGCATGGGTGCCTCAGGCGGCTCTCCGGCTTATGAGTAATTCGGTCGAGAACCGGCGCGCAGCTGTCCCGACCCCGCCTTTGTCTTCCCCGGAATGCGCCATGCGGAGGATAGTCTAGCCTCCATATCAACATGAAGCGGAATCGCATTCAGTTCGAGGCCAATGGCGAGGCTTCGTCTGTGTCGCCTCCGCAGGGTGCCTTCACGCCCGAGGACCGGCCTCACCATGTCCCGAAGATCTCGCGGCGCATACGGGCGTGCACGGAATGTAAGCGACACAAGGTGCGCTGTGACATGAAGGCAACGGATACTATCTGCTCGCGCTGTCGGCGCATGGGTCTGGAATGCATTGTGAACAAAAGTCTCCAGACATTACTGGAAGATGAAGCTGAGTATGTGGCAGTCCCTCAGCATATGGGAGCTTATGCTGACAGCCACGAAGTTGGAAATCAATGATCGAATCGGCCATGACAGACCTCCTCAGAAAGTCGCAGCTCCCGGAGTTATCATACTATCAAGCGGGTGGGGGCTCGATCGAGACACCAAAGAAAAGAAGCCGTCAAGACTCTACTGTTTCGACTGAGGGCAACGGGCTTGCACAACACATGGCTGCGCCAGTGGAACATACAGTGGAACATGCATCGAGATCAAACTACGACTTTCCCCAGCAGCCAGCACAATACTCGCTGGACCGGGAGGAAACAGGCGCGGCCTCTTTGGTCACAGCGCCGATGGGCAGTCTGTACGAGGTGACGCAGCTGAGCGAAAATCGTGACAATTCCCCAGGACGGAAGCTTGCCCCTGACCAGACACTGGTCACTGACTTCATTTCGCGCGGCGTAGTCGACGTTCAAGAAGCAGAGGAGCTGTTCTATCAATTTGACCAAGTCCTCAATCGCTACCTCTGGGATGGAGCATTGCTCGCACACAAGGACCTGACATCAGCTCGACGGTCATCGTCAATGCTGTCTGCTGCCATTTTAGCCGTCACTGCGCTTCACATGCCCAACAAGGAACGCACCTTCGACACATGCTATACCGAATTTGCAAAATTGGCCTCGGAATCCATGCTGGGCCACCACCATACTCTAGATGATATCCGTGCATTATGCATCGGTGCGTTCTGGCTTGCCGATGTCAGCTGGAAGCTCTCTGGGTATGCTGTGCGCATTGCTACCGAGCGCAACTTACACCAGTTCTATCGCAAAGCCATGCAAGGCTCGCCAGAGCATCTGGAACAGGCAAGGCTGTGGTATCTTCTTTATGTGAGTCCCTTTCAACCCCGTGGGATATCTATCTCTAAACATCTTGCAGACGTTGGAACACCATTTTTCGATTGCATATGGTCGACCACCGATGATCCACGAAGATGCAAGCATCACTCAACACAATATCTTTACACAAAACCCGTCGACTTCACAGGGTGACCTCCGGCTGCACAGCCAAGTCGACCTCTTTATAATTCTCACCCGTATATACTTTTCTTTCGGCCCTGATGTCGAGTTAGAAGTCCCCGAAAGCGACTTCTCTAAAATTGATCAGTTTGACATTGATCTAGGGGACTGGAAGTCATCATGGCTCCCCCGACTCGGTAAGTTTTATCTTTCTCACACCGAATCCATCTTTTAACACGCCAATAGCGGGAAGCCGTTACGTGGGCGCATATCCCTATAAGGCCGTGTACATGCACTACCATTTCTCTCGACTACAGCTCAACTCCGTTGCCCTACGCACATACCACTCATCCACCTCTTCAGGACAAATGTCCTTCGAGCGTCGCAAACGCGCCAACATCGCAGTAGAATCAGCCATCGCCACTCTACAAGTCTGCCTAGACGAGCGCGACATCCAACGCGCCCTCGTCGGAGTCCCACTCTATCTCCACAGCATGATCACATTCGCAGCAGTGTTCCTACTCAAAATCGCAGCCAAGGTCTGCTCGAATGGAGCCATTCCCGGAAGCCAGGGAAAGCAAACCTCCATCGCCTCAGCGGGCCTCCAAGTCGACGTTAGCTACGTGCGCGTTCTTGTTGGCAGGGTCGTTGAGCTGATGGTTTCGTGTAGCCAGCGCGCGAGTGAGCGTCATCTCAGTCATCATATCGCGCGCGGGCTGAGGAAAATGTTGACCGGTTTGGAGGAGTGGGAGAAGCGCACTGCTGGTACGCAGCAGTCGATTGGATCGCAGGACCCTGCTTCTCTTTTCAAACCGGTTATCATTCCGGGGGCTCAGATGCTCGGGGAGCGTGATACGATCTTGAATCATCCCCCGCCGTTGCTGGGCGTGGCGCCGCTGTCTGCGGAGCGGAGTAATGGGTTTGACGCTTCCGCTGGGCTGGGCAAGCAGGAAACTGGCTTGTCGGAGGGCTCGGCGGATCCTATGATGGCGGACTTATGGGGCTTTGACGAGGACTACTTCCCCACGGGGGTGTTTGACTTCCTTCAGAGCCAGATGCCCGCATGAGCTCGTCTGAAACCCGTCATGTTGGCGCCCGATGCAATGATGTCGACTTTTCCACATCCTAATACTGGTGTATGGCTGACCACGATCATCCCATGTACATAAATATGGACATTTGAAACAAATACCTAGAACAGAATAAAGCACTTAATCTCCAAATCTCCACGCTGAATAATGTACGGTGTAGTAATGAACTCGGCGTTTGGCATGTCGGCCTGTACGCCGATCCCAGAATACCGAAAAAGTCCGAGTCGGTTGAACTGGCGGAACCAAAGATCAAATTGCTCGGCACGTCTGTCGAATCAGACTTGCTAAATTGAATTGCAGGCCGAATCAAATCAAGTTGAGGATCTAGTAACAGTGCTTCCCAAGGACGCCCGTTCTCGGTGATTTTACATACTCCGTAGCCCCAGCAAGATTGCCGAGGTCTCCCCATGTCCATATTTCACTGAGCTCCCCCGCAACAAATCGTCACTCTAGTTCTCTCCCCACACCCGTTGTCAATCTACACACACATTGACAATGATGAACCGCTCCATTCTTCGCGCAGCTATGCGCTCGGCCACCTCCCTCCCTGCGGGCCGCCGCTATGCCTCCTCGGCTGTCTTCAATTGGGAAGATCCCCTCGCTGCCGCGGAGCTATTCACAGAAGAGGAACTCGCGATCCAAGATACAGCGCGCCAATACTGCCAGGATAAGCTCATGCCGCGAGTACTAGGTACGTGATCTGCCAGTCTTGTTGGCGAGGTGATCTGACGTCAGTGTTCCAGAGGCCTACCGCAATGAAGACTACGACCGCCGCATTCTCGAAGAAATGGGTGATCTGGGTCTCCTGGGCGCATCGATTGAAGGCTACGGGTGCGCCGGTGTCAGCACCGTCGCGTCCGGCCTCATCACCAAGGAAGTCGAGCGCGTAGACTCGGGATACCGGTCAGGCATGTCTGTGCAGAGCTCGCTCGCCATGACCGGTATCTACGAGTTCGGCACAGAAGAACAGAAGCAGCGCTTCCTACCGGGTCTGGCGAAGGGTACCACTTCAGGCTGCTTTGGACTTACTGAGCCCAACCACGGCTCGGACCCGGGATCCATGGAGACGGTTGCTCGCGAACACCCGACTCAGAAGGGCATGTACTTGCTGTCCGGTAGCAAGACGTGGATCACGAACTCGCCGATTTCAGATATCGCCCTCGTCTGGGCGAAGCTGGAGTCGACGGGGAAGATTCGTGGATTCATTGTTGAGCGTGAGCGCGCTACGCCGGGGTCCTATGAGACTCCTGCTATCAAGAATAAGAGTGCCCTGCGGGCTTCTATTACCGGCATGATTCATATGGATGACTGCCCCGTGCCGGCGGAGAATATGCTACCGGACGTGGAGGGTCTGAAGGGCCCTTTCACGTGTCTGAACAGTGCCCGGTTGGGCATTGCGTTTGGTAGCATGGGTGCGCTGGAAGATTGTATTGCGCGGGCCCGCGAATACAGTCTGGAGCGCAAGCAGTTCAAGGGTAACCCGCTTGCCAAGTACCAGCTGATTCAGAAGAAACTCAGCGACGCCGCTACGGATGCCGCTTACGGGACCTTGGCGGCGGTGCAGGTGGCTCGACTGAAGGATGCTGGCAAGGCGACACCGGAGATGATCTCGATGATTAAGCGGCAGAACTGTGATCGTGCTCTTGCCAATTCTCGCATGTATGTTGTCTTGTTCTGATTTGAATTTGACTTTGACGGTTTGCTGACGGTACTTTTAGTCTGCAAGAGGTGTTCGGCGGTAATGCCGCGAGTGATGAGTATCACATTGCCCGTCATGTGGCCAATCTGTTTGTCGTGCAGACCTATGAGGGTCAGAGCGATATTCATGGTAAGTCTATGCCTGACGTTGGGCTGAGATGGAGGCTAATTTTTGATAGCGTTGATTCTGGGCCGTGCGATCACCGGTGTGCAGGCGTTTGTCTAAAAAGGGGATTAGAGGGTATTGTGATATAGTAATTGTATATAGGATCGAGCAAGTCAAGTATAGCATCAACGCGAGAAAGAAGTGCATACAACGTCCTTCCTTTTCGGGACAAGCGGGACCACACGTGACATCATGAGGGGCAGTTCCGTACGGTTTCAATACCAAACATATTCTATACATTTAATACATTCAATACGTACATCTACAATATCAAATGCCTCGTTCAGTATACTCTACTTCATGCCCGATGGGTCTATCAAGAGGAACATAAAGATATCGTGAGTGCTGGGTAATAGCTTGAGTCAGTTCTCAGTCATGCTTTCTAATGCTTCTAGTACTTTCGAATCTACAGCCCTCCAAAGTCACGATGAACAAGATATGTAAGATGTGTAATAACCACATAAGCCCGATCGAACCAGCCTGCCCAAGATCACCAACAGGTAGCCCGATCAGGCAATATAGACAGGAATAGAAATAGTCTCACTTCTTTGTCAACTGGTGAGGGGCTGAATCATCTTTGATGTGTCATCTGTGGCGGTATCAGCCAGTAATACGGGGCAGTAAAGAATCGATTCCGCCCACTTTTCCCCTCTCTCAATAATCTTCTCCTGGTTCTCTTCTCTTTTCCACACAACGTAATCGTATGTTGACACTTCCCTCTCTTGAAGTTTAACTTACTGACCCTCCCTCAGTCCTCTTCACCTCTTGCATCTTGCAATCTCTGCCCACCATGGCTCTCAAGCGCATTAACAAGGAACTCACTGACCTCGGCCGGTAAGCCCTTCGTCATCACATCTTGAACTCCATTCAGTTCCTAACTGTCTCCAGTGATCCCCCCTCTTCCTGCTCCGCCGGTCCCGTCGGCGAGGATCTGGTAAGAACCCTTTCCCTTTGACGGCCGATATAGCGGGGTACAAAGCGCCCCGCTGGTTGCCTGATATCGATGAGGGGCCATCGACTGACTGCCTTCTAGTTCCACTGGCAAGCCACTATCATGGGTCCTGTAAGTACCTCGCACACCCTGGGGACCTTGCGAACGCCTGTTCCCCGGCGACCCCAGAGACCATCACTCAGAATCAGAACGCTAACCTCACTCCAGGGTGACTCCCCATACTCCGGAGGTGTCTTCTTCCTTGCCATCCACTTCCCCACCGACTACCCCTTCAAGCCCCCCAAGGTCAACTTCACCACCCGCATCTACCACCCCAACATCAACTCCAACGGCAGCATTTGTCTGGACATCCTGAGGGACCAATGGAGCCCCGCTCTCACAATCTCAAAGGGTGAGTCCTGAACCCCCACCCCCCGCTCCAACAAACCGCTCAAATCCAACTAACCACCCCCAGTCCTGCTCTCCATCTGCTCCATGCTCACAGACCCCAACCCGGACGATCCCCTCGTGCCTGAAATCGCGCACGTCTACAAGACCGATCGACCCCGGTACGAGGCCACTGCCCGCGAGTGGACCCGCAAGTACGCTATCTGAATGTGAACGACCCAAGACCAATCTCATGTTTTTTTCGCGCGCTGTCCTCAATTCAATCTCAATAACCCCGGTCCCGTTCGACCACTCGGCACAAGCTCTGCATCTTTCCGCTTCATTCCCCGCTTAGATTCAGTCGCGAAAAGCCTGGCGTACCCGTGGTCGTAGAAACGGTGTATTTTCTTTTTTTTTTGGGCCTTCGAAAATTCAAAAACGGCTCTTGCTTTTTATCGTGTGCGCGCTGGGCTTGGGGTTGTTTTTTTTTTTTCAGTCGGGTTGAGCTCGGCTTTTTTTCATATCAAACGATCCTTATGACCAATCACTGCATTCTGGCTGAAGTTTTTCTTGGACGCTGTAATCGGTTCTTGACAGAATTGGGATTTTGGATCCCTGGGCGCATTCCGTATTTGTTGGTTTGTAGCTCGGAGGATATGTGAGGGGAGTAGAGTTGCTGCGTTGCAGACTTGGGGCTGTGTGATGGTCGTGCGGTTGGAGACCGGTTCTTTTTTTTCCTTTGCGAATAGCACAATCCAGGCAGGCCCGTCTCTGTGTTAGTAATATTGGCTCCGATGTTGATAGACTAGGCTGTAAGCCGTAGACCGACGAGCTGGATATTGTCATCTTTCCGACTCAAATGTCGAGTCCATGGACTCGAAGGCAGATCGGGAACATCTTCCTTGGCATGTATGAATGTGTCTATGCTCATCGTCATAAACCTTGGAAACAGGTATCCCCTCGGAACCTTGGAAGCACGCGAGCTGATTCCTGAACTCGTTAGGCTGATATCCCGCTGTGGTCCTGTCAGTTGGGCACGTGTCTATATAAAACCTCTAGTCAAGTCACGACCAGACCAAAGACAAAACCAACCCCATCTAAGTAGCAAGATTGTATATCATCAAGATGCATTCATTGCCCAACTCCATAAATGTATGTATAATCTGTGTAAATGCAAGCAACCCAAAAAGTACTCCAAAATCAAAAAATCTAATCTGTCGTATCGAATCTGCAACTGCCACCGGACACAATCTAGTCCAGTAGATGCAGTAAAAAGGGCCAGAGCTCAGATCACGCAACCTGGCTACCCCGACGACTGGGCGCCTTAGAACCAGCCTTACTACCTTCAGCCTTGACAGTCCTCTGCGAAGCCCGCGACACCTGACTAACCGAATCAGCCGGCTTAACAGCCTCGTCGAAGCGAGAACCAGACTTCGAGTGCACGCTAGGCTCACGCTTCGAATGGCTCGAGCGATGGGAGCGGTGCGAGCGGTGCGAATGGTGGGACCTTCCGCCAGCCTGGCTGATCGAATCATCGGGCGACACGTTGGACTCGACGTCGACGTCGAGAACGCTTTCGGGCAGCAATACATGGCGCGCGGAGATGTAGGAGTCCTTGGGACCGTAGTGGTCTGAGGGACTGACGTAAGAGTCTTTGGGGCCGATGTGGATGTCCTTGCTGTGGATACTGGAGCTGGAATAGAAGCTAGGCGCCGAGGTGACGGGCAGCGGGATATTGCGTGCTGATTTGGACGAGGCGACGCTGGCGGTATCCTTTTCACGGCCGGCGTGCGAGGAGGTGCGCACGGAGCGCTGGGAGTGTGCGCTGTGCTGGCTGTGGACGCTTTGGCTGCGGTGACTGACGGATGAGTAAGCGTCTTTTTCGTCGTGGCTGTGGCGGCGCACGGCGGAGGCGGCTTTCACGGTCGAGGCGCTGTGGACGCTGCCGGTTGACATGTGGCGCGACATGGGCGGCATGTCTTCGTGGTAGCTGCTGATGAAGGTGGAGGGGGCGCATGGGTATCGCTGCTGCGAGGCGGCGCTCGCGGGTGGGTACTCGATTGCGCGCAGCGGGGTGTCCTCGGGGATGGAGTAGACTGAGCCTTCGGATGCGCGGCGGGCGTTGTCGGCGTAGTATTCGGTGCCTTCGTAGATGGTGCTGGCGCGAGGGTTCTTGGAGCTCACGCTGCGGGAGAGCGTTGAGCGCGGGTTCGAGGCAGCGGAGTAGACGCTGCGAGGCGGGGGTGGTGCTTCGATGGCGCGGAACTGCTGAGGCTCTTGCTCTTGGAAGTTGTTGGCGTTGTTGTTGTTGTTGTTGCCGCCGCCGAAGAAGGATTGAGCTGCGGCCTTGATCTGCGGGAAGTCCGTAGGAAACTGCTGAGGCTGGCTCCTGGTATCTTCCGCAGTCGACTGCGAGTCACCCTTGACCATGGCGTATGCGATGGCCGCACCGGCAGCGGCACCAATGAGTGTGCCAACGATGGTCTTGGCTGCCTTGCTCCCGTCATCGGTTTGAACCGGTGCTGCCTGCACGACGTAGGACGGGGCTGGGGCCGCACGGGAGACCATAGTCGGAGCAGATCGCTCAACAGCCGTAGGAGCCTTGGAGACGGTCGTGGGTGCCTTGGAGGGCGCACGAGACTTGGCCTCAGACTTAGCGATGGAACGGACGGAGCCAGCTTCGGATCGCGGGGCGACGCTCTCTGCCTTGACGGTGCTGGCTCTGCTGCTAGCCTTCGAGACCACGGATCGATTTGAATCCTCCAGCAAAGCCATGGTGGGCCCGCTGACGGTCGACGCAGCGGACGACAGTTCGGGCCGGTACACGGCTTCAATGCTGTTACCGTCGAAGTCGATGACGGCCGCGCTGAAGTACCCAGATTGCGAATCTCGCTCCTTGGGTTCCCCATGTATCTTCGCGCCTGCTTTGAGAGCGCTTATGAAGAACGAGCCGACTGCGTCTTTCGACGGGGCTGGGAAGGCGACATGGACAGCGCCGGGAGGTGTTCTATATCTGATTAGCCTTTGTCTATATACCGTTTCTCCTGCTATGCGACTCACCCAGGCTTAGTCTCAGTCATCCAGAAATCAGCAGGTTCCCCCTGCTTCTGACCGAAACCTATATAGTCGTCATGCCGGCCAATGAATTGGTATCCCAATGGCTGCAGACATGATAAGAAGAAGGAGGTCGAGGTGGGCAGGTGGGAGACCGTGAGGGTGATGTGCGAGACAGGCATTGTGATGGATGCTTGTCGAAAACGAGAGCGGACGTGATGGATAAATAGATAGGAATCTCACGAGAGGATGAAGAATAAATTGCAGGCAAGGAGGATATATACGGTGAAGAGGTCTATGGACACCCGTGGACACTACCCAGTATGACACAAGACCGAAGCTTGCCAATGCGAACCGCCGTGTGACTCTAATCCCAAAAGAGCAATCTCCTGAAATCCTGCCCAAGTCAAAGAGAACACCGCATGTTCTGAGCCCAGCCCCTCCAAGAGGTGTGGAACTTCCGGTTTCCTGTCCGCTGGGGCGAGTGAAACACGATTGGCCAGAACCAACTCATTGTTCAGAGCCATTCCGATCCAGCGATCGGCACTGGTTGAAACAGAAGGTTCCAATCCGCTTCTTCGTTTTTTTTTGGGTGATTTTTCTCACGAGGCGAGCAATGAGAACCCGTTGGGCCTTGATAGGCCACTGCCGATAGTGAGGAAGGGTCTCCTGTTCCTGGCTGCTTTCGGATGTGCAGCCCAATCTCCGTTTGAATGGTGAGACGCCTGTGGGAGCGGCGATTGGACGAACCCTGCTGCCAGGTCATCGCGGGGAGTCCAAGTGGGCTTTGGTCCTGGCGGATGGGGCGTCTGTTCAGGCCGTGCATGGGCCTATGAAGGTTAAGTGGGCATCCTGCTTACTTGTCCTGCACGGAGCAAATAGCGATCTCGCAGTGGAGCAGTGCAGGGGCCAGAGGGAAATTGTTGTCGAGGTGGGTTTTCCGTCCGAGAGGGAAGTGTAGGTGTGCTGACCGCCACTGCTGACTATACCGCCAGGATATACTTAGCATCGTCGACTATTTCCAGGTTTGAGTCATTTAGTTTGAGATGTTTGATAAGAGGATCATATTGTTATTTTGTTTTGTTATTTGTTATATTGTCATATTCTTAGATGGGCAGAGGTGCATGAAACTAGTCTCGCGGGTTCAAAGTGAGGCGTGCCACGTCAAAGATACGTAGCTTATACACTACTCGATGTACGATGACTCCATTCCAAGGTGGATTGTATAGGGGTATAGGGGTAAATCTTGGAAGTATTCAACTATACTATCCGCCGTAGAGACTCACGATACTACACTGCCTACGGAGTACACCTACGTAGACTAAGAATAGTAATAGATCATATATTCAACACAATTCAACTATGTGCCTCTCAGGATCCTCAATAGGCCCCGATCTGCGTGTTGTTCACTTTTTCTGGTCAACGCATTGCAGTTCGAAAACCGACAATGGAAGCTCAAAAGGTAAGGACTGGCGAAAAGGAACCAAATGCCATCCCACCCGGGTGCTGAAATGAGGGAGAAGACCCGTTCAGTCCTCTCAACCCCAAAGCAGACAAACACTGCGATCTGGGATATATCCCGATGCTTGGTAGCTGCCGTCTATATAACGTTCTCCTAAAACAAAACAGAGACATAACAAGGCAGAGGGGGGCGTTTTTTTGTTTAGAAAAAGAAAACAACAGCCGAAAAAAACACTCGAAGGAATCACTCCCGAGAGGACTATACAAGTATAGCCGGTTCTCGAAAGCCACTCTTTCGATGTGACTCAGTTCCGCCCCGAAAATTCAGAGCCAGAAGGCAAAAATGTGCCGGTGACGGCACAGCGCGCACTCGCTGGGCGCGATGGGTGACAATCGAGATGCTCACAGAATGTCCCAGACCTCTTCGGCCGCGTGGCAGAACTTACTACACGCCACACTGGCACTGAGACTGTAGTTGCTGATACTGATAGACTCATCCTTGAAGGTGTCGGCGAAGTCGTCGTGGCCCTTGGCCATGGCACCGACGAAGATGGCGACGCTCTCGTTAGGCTTCAGGGACTCCAAGTAGTCCCGGGTGCGCACCAAGGGGGCCTCGAAACTCATCGTCACCTTCCGGCAGTTGGGGGGCAGGTGATCGGTGATGGGGTTCTTGATGACCTTGAGCAGCTTCTCCTGCGAGTTGGTGGAGCGGATGGAGAGACGGTGAAGCAACTGCACCATGAGACCGGCAAATCGCTTGAAGGTACGGGGGATGCGGACGGAGGGGTTGACCTCGATCAGGACGCCCTTGGCGGTGTGGATGAAGATCTGGAGACGACCGGCCTTGTTGACGGGAGAGTCAAGCAGGGTCAGAAGGCACTACGGGTTGGTTAGTAGACGGTCTTTATGATTTGTGTTTACGAATGTCTTTTTCGCATGTTGCGTGGTTTCAGATGACCCGGGCGATGTTGAATCGTACCTGGTGGGTGATATCGGGGCGAGCTTCGCTGATATCACGATTCATCTTGCGCATGATGCCGATGTGCTCATCGCTGTTCAGCAGAGAGAACTTCTCGTCCTTGGTGCCGCTGCGGCCACTGGAGACGGCCTTGTAGGTTTCCAGACTGGCATTGGAGAGCACCACAATCAGGCGCTGGGTGTCCTTGTCATGGGAAGGAATAGCCACATGCTGCTCGGCGACCAGCTGGGGGAGCTCGGGCGGAGGACACGACTGGGTCCCTGTCGAGAAACCGTTAGACATTTGGAGATGCAAAGTGGTGCAGGAGGGGTAAAGGGGAGAGGTAGGGGGATTGGCTCAGCAGCTCGCACAGCCCGATTTCGAACTAGCTAATCTGAAAGCCAAGTCCTCCCCCCTTACTCGTTGGAGGCCATGACTGGTGTCTGGTCCCCAACGCGGTCCAACTGCGGAGACAAAATGTCCGAACATGTGCAGACTCTGCAAGGGATGGCGGGAAAAAACCAATACTAGGGCACAATGGAGATTGGGACTTACTCGCACGCTTTCTCTTGCCCGCGGCTTGATCTTGCTCGGACATTATTAATTGATTGGGTTGGTGTTGGTGTTGGGGTTGGGAGTTGAAGAGTTTTAGTAGAAAAGTTTTGGGGGCGAGGCGGGCCGGGCTGCGGAGCGGAGTTTCTCGTAAACTCGCAGACTCGCAGTCAACTCGCATTTCGAACTATACAGAATCCCCTCGCTAATCATGCAGGCTTTACTACATCTGACCGCTCATCGGCATTTTACTCAAACGGTTTCCGTGATGCTAAGACAATAGTGACCACTAGCTCCAGGAACCGTTGTCAATCTGCCGCGGGATCGTCTTCAAGCTTGGACGAGTAGGGACAAGTATGGACTCTGCAGACCTTCTTTGGGGCAAGTCTGGCTTAAAATCTACTACTGACCGTCCACGTCCACGGTGATCAGACAGAAAGAAGTACCGGGGCCCTGGTAACTTCGCCACAAGGCCCTTGTACTCCGTGTTAAACCCAGTTAACCCCAACATTCCAATCACACATGAAGCTGGAAGCGCCCTGGGGAGCTCATACGGGAAGGATCGACTGGCTCACAGATGAGTACGAGGATGTGTAACAGCTGCAAGTTGCGTTGGTGACCGCAACCCAATCCGACTGGTTCCTGCCCATCGCTTGGAGTCCAGTAGAAGCCAGCCAAATGAGTATTAATCAAAGGTCAGCACCGATCCAGGAGACCTGAATGGCCGGGAGGTGATACAGATGACCACATCCACGAGCAGAAACCCCATTTGGCGTGCGAGGGCTCGATGCTTCTGAAACGAAAGAAACCGCTCGCCTTGGGGACCTAGTTGTGTTAGCGACCGAACACCTCGAAGCCCTGGGCCAAGAGCTCCAGCGTTGCCACCGAGTCCTGTAAACTCTCCATGTAGCATGTCAACCCGTGTTCTGTGTAATCGGGGGCCTTTTTCCTAACGTGCTGGGTAAGGCGACGCCAATCAATGTGGGGGGGATGATCTCTGAGGCCCAATCAGCCAATCCTTCGTGTTGGAAGCCCAGGTGAGGCGTCCTGACTTGCCGGGAGTGTCGATGTTGGTGTACTCGCAGTGGCAGTGAGCAGTGATCGATGATCAGTGAGCATGTTGCGGTTGAAAGCAGAGCATAGAGAACCATGAGCCATTACACAAGGCTTCATCGATGAGATGGCCTTGGCATCAGGCGTCATACTTTGTATTTTAATCTCCCGTCAGAGTCAGTCCTGAATAGCCCCATTGGCTGAGGGGCGGTTGGAGCCTGTTGGAGATTCTGTTTGACAGGAGAAAGGGGCAAGATTCCCAGCATACCAGGAATTTGACATTACTTCAGAGATGGCTGGTGAACAACTTCATCTGTCCCCTTACTCATAATCCGGTGGCGAGAGCATTTCACCTAGGATTATACCTTGCTCGGCTTGATTATCCTTCTCATTCTCATTCCATCATCTTCATCTTCTCTTCATCTTCTCTTCATCTTCCTGAGATTCAGCTTCTTATTATCTTCTACTATTTCTTCAGCTTCAGCTTCATTCTAAGCAAAAGGTAGAGTCCCCCCGTTCGTCACCGAAACAATATGTCCTAAAAGAGATTAGCGTCCCGCGCGTGCCGTCAGGTGTAAACTTGCCAATTTCTCAACTTCATCCCACTTGTGAATGTCTGCCACTTTTGGGAATACAAGGCCATGCCGTGGACTGTGACCAATTCATTTAAGAGGTACCGAAGACACTCCCCAAGCTCTCCGGACACGCTAACCCCTCCCACAGAGGCCTGATGAAAACTTACGGAAGGCCGACATGGCGCGTCTACGACGACGAGCGCGCCTCCAAAAAGCGACGCGTGCAGGACGAGTCGGATGAAGCTGAAACCAACCTCCAATATGCTATCCGGGAATCCTCTGCCGCCGTGCTGTCCAGCCCGTCGCGTCGCAACTCCGTGGTGTTGTCGGAAGGCACCCTCGACGATATAGACGATCTCACCACACCACCGTCGTCGCCACCCCCACGGCTAACCCCTCCGCCAGCTAATACGCGCAAGCCGACTTTCTCCTTTCTGAAGCGCAAGCACAAGGACGCGCCGGCCGGGTCCCCGCTCACAGAGGTCAACTCGAACACGGTGCGCCCCTCCGACCCGCCCAAGCAGAAGGGTCAGAAGCAACCCGCCCTGCGGCAGATGCAGATTGACCTGGGCACCGATACACGAAAGACCTGCGCCACCTGTGGGATGGAATATATTCCTTCAAACACGGAAGACGCGGCACTGCATAAAAAATTCCACGAGATGAACGCGACGGGCATCGACCTGGGCAAGGCATTCCTGCGCGCCAACGCCTCGCGCTGGATCTACGAAGCGACTCGATTCGACGAAGGCTACGTTGTGATTGTCGACCGCAAATCCTCGCCCAGCGCCAAGAGCCAGGCGAAGAAAGTCCTCGAGGTGGTCAGCAAGGAGCTCTCGTCCCCGGAGATCGACGACGAGACGCTCTGGAGCCAGACGGAACCTCCCAAACATTTACAAGACGGCGCGACCGAAAAAGGGGACCGGTACCGGGTGTTCCTCCATATGAAAGACAGTCGCTGCGTGGGACTCTGTCTGACGGAGCGCATCTGGGAATCGCGCCCGGTCGCCAAGGACCAAAATGGCGCGCACAATTCCTCGGTCTCCACCCAAGACGAAGTCCACCCGGCCATTGTCGGAGTCTCGCGCATTTGGACCTCCGGATCCTCACGGCGCAAGGGCATCGCCCTGGACCTGCTCGACTGCGTGGTCATCAACTTTATCTACGGCATGGAAATAACAAAGGATCAAATCGCATTCAGCCAGCCCACGGAGAGTGGCAAACGTCTAGCACATAAGTTCTTCGAGGACGAAGAGACGTGGCATGTCTATAATGAGCGGTGATATGGGGATTGGATATGAAGCTGAAATGGCATTTGGGAGGATTACTATCTTTTATTGACAGACCGGGGTTATATCGGTAGCTTTGAGGAGCGTTGTTTTTCTTTTCTTTTTTTGTATCATATTTTGCCTCCCTGTACAATAGGGACAATTCAAATTGACTGCTATTCTTATGCTATTAATGCTATTAATGCTGAGGTGCATTGTAACAACCGGGACAGCCGGACGCCTCAAGACGGAAAGCGGCGTGTAGAACAGAACATGGCGGGGAAACCACTTCTCTTCCCCTCCATCTTCGAGTCTCTATACGTCGCGATGGGATCAAACCCTTTTCGCCGAAATTTGGGTGAGTCAACCCTGCATTGGCTTCTACATGCCCCGTTTCATCCCAAGCAACACAAAACCAGAGCTAGCTTGCTAATGGGCCTGTGAGACAGCACCCGATTCCGTCTTGCCTGCACCCTCAAATGTTGCCCCTGTTTTATCCAAATCACAATTTACCCCACCGGCCGTCCCGAACGGCTACGGCAAGTCGTCCATCTCCCTCGAGCTCGAGGTGGACGACTCGAGCTCCGATGACGACAACCCATTCAACCCCGATCTGTCGGCCAGCGACAGCGATGGACACAATCGACAGACCCGTTGGTCAGCTTCCGATGATCGTCCTCCATCCTTTGGGTCTGCTCCACACCCAGCTCCATCGCCAGATGGATCCTCCGCATCTTCCATTTCCCCCGACCGCGGCATGCACTCGATAGGGGGCATAGCCCCTGACACATCTCCGGACTCCTCCCATCACGCAATACAAGTACGTCAGACGGTACAAACGCCAGGCTCCGGGCTAGAAGCCAGTGCCAGCCCGCCCAGCCGCAGAGACAAGAAGCCACCCCCTCCACCGAAAAGTCATCATGGTCGAAGAATCAGCTCTACCACCGTAGAACCAGAGACAGGACGCTCTCGATCTACGAATCGCCTGTCCGTTCATGGCTCTAATAGTGTGATGCCTGGCGCTTCACCTAGCACGGTGTCTTTGCCATCGACCGCCGACTACTCGGCTTCAGTGGATGACCAGAGAGCGACGGAACCCGCGGATTCGCTCTCACGCAGTCATTCTCAGAACAAGCGTCCGCCGACGCCGCCGCTCAGTCGACGGCATAGTCAAATGCGGAGATCCAAGTCCACGCAGTCCAAACATAATCGATTAACCATGTCTTCATACGAGCCCGATTCCGGAAGTAATGATGGCTCTCGTCCTCCCAGCCCGGGCCCATCTACCCGGTCTCTTGCACGCAAGAGGATCAGTATGCCGCCGCCGTCGTCAGATTTCCACCCGATCACTCCGCTGGCGGACGTTTCGTCCAACCTCCCCCCTCCCACCACTTCTAGGCCAGCTTCCCTCAAGGCCGCACGGCGTGCCTCGTCTTATGGCACTCCTGGGAATGCAGGCTCTCCGGGTCCTCCTCCGCCCCCGCCGCCGCGCCGGACGCGAGACTCTATGATCCGTAGTAGTGATAGTGTACCGGTGCCCAAAGTGGAGAACCAGCCGCCCTCGAACGCCCTGGATATTCTGGCGGATCTCACGAAGCTGCAGAAAGAGGTGGATGACCTACGAGGACACTATGAGAATCGCAAGTGAAGAACATGAACAGCCGGACTGTTTGTATGAATTGACAGTAAAGACGATACGAGGTAACGGAAATACCGTAGTTGAAACGACTGGTCTGACACGGAACATGACGTCGGAATTAATTATTTAGACATCTTTTTCCCTTTCATCTTTAGACGTACTCTCCGTATTTGAGCTAACTTACCTTTCTAACTCACACACTATCTCTCTTTCTCCCATCTTTTATTCTCTATCCCATCTCTCAATCTACAAACATCATGACCACTCCCACCCTAATCAACTTGCCACCTCCCCCATCGGACCCGGTCACCCCGTCTGATATGGGACCGTAAGACCTTCAATTTCTCCATGTGCAAGCCATGAGAAACCTATACTAACCTTGAGTGGGGGAATCAGAGGCACCCCTAACTCCGGAACCTCCTTATCCGCCCTCTCCACCACCGCCATCAAAGACGGCCACCAGGGTCATTTCCCCCACCGTCACGCCCACCACTCCTCCACCTCATCAGCCACAACCCTAGAAGCCGAGCGCGCAGATCGCATCTCCCGACTCGCCGGCCTCGAGCGCGTCGCCACAGCCCGCGCCGGCAACCAGCTCCCCACACATGTCCCCGGCTATTTCGAAAGCCAGACGCTGAAAGAGCGCAGCACCGTCGGCAGCGCCAGCGCAACAGGCAGTGCCGGCGGCCGCACCACCTGGGCTTCTAGCAGCGATGTCTACGATGACAAAATGAGCGAAGACCACGATGACGAAACCGACAGCGTCGGCAATATCAGTGAAAGCAACGCCAGTCTCGTCGGCTTCGGCGAGGGCGCTAATAGTACCATCAGCGGCCCGACTTCGCGGCCTCCGGGTCTGAATCGCATTTCCTCGGCTCATGGCCGTCCTACTTCCATGAGCTCCAATGTTGGCCGTCCTAATGCGGTTGCTTCGTATCTCCAGCAGCAGCAGTACCATGCCGGAGAGAGATCCATGGTTTCGCCGTCGCCGGCTGGCTCGAGTACCCCCGAGCCGTTGGGTGAGGATGCCCGCATGGTCGATGGGATGACTTTTGATCCGGATGTGGTGGATACTACTGCTCGTACCCCGCGAGTGGCTACGCCGTCTGGTAGCAATGGGCATGGCTCTCCGGGTCGGGATTAGAGTCTACTTGTGACATAGTAGATCGAGATTTGTGACGATGGCGTTTAGTTAGTGGTGGTTTTACTTGTGGAGGCTTTGACGGTCTCAATGGCGTGTAGTTCTAAGAGATTGACTCCGCAGACATCGAATCTGAAATTACATCATCTGTTTCATCTGTTTCAAGAGACGCCCAAGAGAATCCATGAAAGATGCTCTGATTGCAGTTGTTTCTGCAGTTGTTGTGGTTGGACCCGTTCCCCTCCACATTGCCACTCTGTCATTTTGGAGATTGTAGAGCAAGGTATCGAGCGAGAGAGAAGTGCGAGACGAGTGATAGAATAGTCCGAATCAATATATAGACTATATAGACTATATAGACCAGCTAGATCTCCCTACGCTCTCCCTCACTTTGTATAGATCGCTCGCCGCCTTCCGTAGATGACGGCATCCGAGCCACTTCACAACACCCGAATTTTCTTCTCTTCACTCTTCATCCTCCCCACCTCCAATCCACCCTCGACCCCTTTGCTGGCATTGACTTGTCTAGCAGTCTTCATTTCCGATTCAATTCCTACCGCCGTTTTTACCGTCTTTCTGAAGTCCGCGATTTCTCGTTTTCCACACGCTTTGTTCCACGATCCTTTTAACCCGCAGGTTATTTTTGGCTTCTTTGAAACCGTGACTTGCGCCTCTTGATATAGAGACCTGTCTCGTGCGATTCTGTTGGAATAGCTTTCGACTTCGGTTCATTCGGTGTTTTTTTTTCTAGACTTGCGAGTTGAAATCAACATGGCAGCTCCTACGCAACTCGCTTGTGCGTGATTCCCTTGGGCCTTGTCTGCGACCACGGGTCAAGTGACGAAGCTGGAACCTGATTTATCGCTGAATCTATGCTGACGTTCTTCCAGTCCGCACGCTCAAGGGCATTGGCATCATGGATGCTGCCCCCGTCTACGAGCCTCTGTCGGGATTCGAGAGGTGAGAGGTCCTGTTCGAAATTCATGGGGAGCATAATCGCTGACCGTTTGCTAGACCAGAGGGCAACCTCCGCTGCAGCGCCTACTCGCCGTGTGGCCGGTACTACGCCTGGGCATCGCCCGAGAAGTAAGCTGACTCCGTCTCATTCTCGTTCTCACGTCATATGCTAACATCGCCGCTGTCGCTAGGGTCACCATTATCGACCCCTCCGTCGGCTATGTCGTTGGAACCATCCCCGCCGATAACGTGTTCGAGCTGGGATTCTCCCCGCTCGGTACCTACGTGATCACCTGGCAGCGCACGTCTAAGGATGCGAACGGAGACGCCGTCAAGAACTTGAAGGTGTGGCGTGCCATTGAGACCGGAGATGAACACTCGGTCGTGGGCAGTTTTGTCCAGAAGTCGCAGACCGGATGGAACCTGCAGTACTCGGCCGATGAGAAGCTGTGCGCCCGCACCGTCACCAATGAGGTCCAGTTCTACCAGAGTGACAACCTGTCCACTGTCTGGAACAAGTTGCGTGTCGAGGGTGTGTCGGACTTTGCGCTGTCGCCTGGTCAGACCCAGTCCATTGCGGTGTTCATCCCCGAGCGCAAGGGCCAGCCCGCTCAGGTTAAGGTGTTCATCGTGCCGCAGTTCTCTGCTCCTGTTTCCCAGAAGAGCTTCTTCAAGGGTGACAAGGTTCAGTTGAAGTGGAACGCTTCCGGAACCACTCTGATTGTGCTTGCGCAGACTGAAGTTGACCGCACTGGCAAGAGTTACTACGGCGAGACTACTCTATACTTGTTGAGCGCCAGCGGCGCTTTCGACTCGCGCATTGATCTTGGTAGGTTAAGTTTCGAACTGTGTTGGATGTCTGTTTCCCTAACGATCGAACAGATAAAGAAGGTCCCATTCACGATGTGAGCTGGAACCCCAACTCCAAGGAGTTCGGTGTTGTATACGGTTACATGCCTGCTAAGACCACCATCTTCAACTTCCGCGGTGTGCCCAAGCACAACTTCCCTCTCGCTCCCCGCAACACCATCCAGTTCTCCCCGCACGGTCGATTCGTGCTGGTTGCCGGTTTCGGTAACTTGGCTGGCCAGATGGACCTCTACGACATGGATAAGAACTACCACAAGATCACCACTGTCGAAGCCTCCAACGCCAGCGTGTGCGCCTGGTCGCCCGACGGACAGTATATTCTGACCGCGACGACCAGCCCCCGCCTGCGCGTTGACAACGGCGTGCGCATCTGGCACCTGAGCGGAGGCCTCATGTACAATGAAGAAATGACCGAGCTCTACGACGTCACCTGGCGCCCCCAGAGCATCGATCAGCACCCGCTGGGTGAGCCCCTCACTAAGCTCCCCGCACCCCACCCCTCCGCCACCGCCTATATGGGCACCCGCAAGGCCCCCGTCAAGCCCGCCGGCGCCTACCGTCCCCCTGGTGCACGTGGCCAGCTGACTCCCCTCGCCTTCAAGCGCGAGGACGAAGGCGGTGCCGCATTTGTCCGCGACGGCGTCCCCGGCGCCAGCACCACCAACGGCTTCGGCAAGCCCCGCCGTCGTGAGATCCCCGGCGCCGAGCCTTCCGAGGAGTACCTGCCTCCTGGAGCCGCTCCCGGTGGCGGCGTTGCCCTGCCCGCCGAGAACCTGTCCAAGTCCGCCGCCAAGAACAAGAAGAAGCGCGAGGCCGCCAAGAAGTCCAAGGAGGACGGCGAGAACGCTCCCCCTGCCAATGCGCCCACCGGCCCCAGCCCAGACCGCAACCGCAGCCGCGGCAAGAACGCCCCCAACGGCAACAGTGCTCCCAAGTCTGCTCCTGCTCCAGCCCCGGCTCCTGTAGCTGCCCCTGCTCCCCCTCCCCCTGCTCCCGTCGAAGACCCCTCTGCTCAAGATAAGAAGATTCGCGGTCTCCTGAAGAAGATCCGTGCTATCGATGAGCTCAAGATGCGTCTTGCGGGCGGCGAGAAGCTGGAAGATACGCAGATGAAGAAGATTCAGACCGAGGATGCGGTGCGGAAAGACCTGTCTGCTGTTGGGTACGATGGTTAAATAGTTGTACAAATGAAAGCGAAACGATGCAAATGGATATAATCCTGCGAATATGCATTGCTGGAGCTGATTCAATCTATCCGAATCTCAATATCACTTATCGAATACCATTTCACTTATACACCCACAGTTCTATCCATACCATAAACATAAACATAAACACATGAATCTATCTCTATCTCTATTTCCATACTTTCTCAATCACATTCAAACCCTCGAAAACTGATCCTCAATCCCCCCCTCCCTCTCGCCCCTCATCCTCTCCCAATTCGCCCTCCACCACCAAACCCCCGTCTCATCAAGCCCCTCCACATCCCCCTCCTTTCTCTTCTCATGCCATGGCTTCATCGCAAAGATATAATGCACAGCCTTAACTTCCCCATCCCTCCAAATCCCATCATGCACCCCCTCCATCCGCAACGTCTTCAGCGCATTATACACATACGGTAGCGAATCCCACCGTCCCGAGAACACATCCGATAACAGATCCTGGTCTGGGAATATGTACTTCTCAATCCGCTCTGTCTCTTGCAACGCTGCTGTAATCTCGGAGTAGCGCTGCGCAGACGGACAAACGACGAGGACGCCGCTGTTCAGCATCCCGACGCCGGATGAGGGGGTAGGCGCTGTTGTTTGTGCTTTTTCTGGTGATGCGTGTTGCGTGGTGTAGGCGCAGTTCTCGGGGATCCTGAATGCGTTAGAAAGCTTCCTCGATATAATTTCGAATCTTGATTATTGACGCAGCGAAACATCATATCCAATGCAATTCACATACCAGCTCGCAGGATAATGCTCCTTCTTCATCGGATTACAAGCGCAAACATGCGCCGCCGCAAGCCCATCCCTCAACGGTAAATCCATAAGCTCATCCATATTGCGCCGGACGATGATGTCACCGTCCAACAGGCCAACGCGCTCATACTCTTCCAGAGAGAAGACGATGAGCTTGTGCCATGTTTCTGCAAACCGCGGGTCCTGCGCGTACTTCCTCGTGATAGCCGGTGTCACAGAGGGAACCAATTGGGCTGTGATGCCGCGCGCTTTGAGGACTTCCAGGCCTTCAGCTGGGAAGGTGGAGGTGTAGAGGGCTATGAATGGGTATTTTGTGCCCTTGCTTGCGGCTGGAGGTGCGGTTGGGTCTGGTGATGGATTGTTCAGGGTGTGGTGGAGGGTTAGGAGGCCCGGGAGGTAGGAGAGGTTTGTTATTAGGGATGCCCATACTGTGGATGTTAGAAAGTTGGTTGGATTGGGTGGTGGGTGCTTACTCCGCTTGGGGGGTTGCTTTTTTTGAGCCATTGCGATTGGGGCTGGGTTCTTGGTTCGGATTGAAATGGAATTGCAATTGGAGGTGTATGGAGAGAGATAGGTGGCAGAGCAGATGCGGGATGTTGGAGATGGCGTCACCCCCGCCAATCTCTCCGATTGATGCGGAGAAGGCTGAGATTATGCGATGGTTTCGAGTCCGCTGTGCGGGCAATTGGAGATTTGGTCTAGAGGTTACAGCTGAGTTACTCTGCCATGGGTCGTCTATGTCTAATGTCTATATATGATATGCACTTTCAAGGTTCTGTATGTCGGCAGCTTCTTTGGGACTCTTCCAAGGTTTTGGACCGCCCGGGCGCACTCCAGGGCTGACTCAGCACCTGGGCATCTCCGGAAGATCTTCAGCCAATCAGGTGATGGCTACGCTGTCGAAAACAGATGTCAGGTGACCACGATCTATATAAAACTCTCATCCATATCAACTGCTTCGAAGGTCATAGGATCTGAGTACTGAATGACACTGTCCAATTGAAGAGTGTAGGGCCCAGCTTCTCACCGTTCAAAGTTTGAGTCACGCAATCACTTGGCATGGTATAGAAATTGTTATGAGTGGATAGGAGACAGCTCGGCCAGCGTCGGAAGAACAAACACTTTTGTTCATACAAAAACCGAAAGCTTTAGTTGATTCCCCAATCAATCAAAGTTCCCCACTTGCTGGGTATCGGATTCGACCTCGGACGCGAAGCCCGAAGAGCGCAATGATCGGTTCTCGGGTCTCGGGCCTGATGGTCCGAGATCTACAATGAAGCAAAGTAGCACGTCCTTGGTGATTCCCGGGCTGTGTGGGGCTTCCTGGATTGACTCATTCACGGATGCATGTATGGATCCATCATTTGAATTGAATTGAAATTGTGGTCGAGTTCTTCTTTGTTCGTTGTTTTTTCGATGAAAATGCTTAATGCATTGTTGGTTGCATGACATAAAACCGGATTTGTAAAGACCTGGAATTCCGGGGTTTCAGCGTTCAGCAAACGCATCAAAATGATCCCAAATATGATAATCTTGACTGTGACATTAGGGAATTTTGGTCAGCATTGATCACAGCAAATAGTATGGACAGGGATGAACACACAAGATGTCTGGCGTAGACGGGAAAAGATCTTCGACTCCTGCCGTTTGATGAGGAAGAGATTCGTGCAAATGAGACTCTGCCAAATTTGGAGCCAATATATCATGCTCACTCTCCTGAGATTCAGGATCTTTGTATAGAGATTTGATGATATGAATGGCGTGAGATGCAGAACTATTAAACAAAGTGATTGACTCAATAACCCTCATGGCCTTTCGGACCTGTACTTGCCATGCGGTGGCTTGTGTTGAGTCTGGATCATACCGAAGACACATAACTGGTATCAAGACGGCGGTGAAAATGAAGTCCAACGCGTACCAGCCCGTGAGTGCGTTTTGACTATGATGATTCCAGAATTCCGAGATCGTGCTGATTGACTCTTCTGCTGCTTTCAGGCAGCGGCTTATAGCAGTATTGACAGAGGCTGGATCCCTCGGTTCTTTGGGTGGATTATTGCGATGCTGCATGATAAAAAGCCAGACGACAAATGGCCGGAACATCAGTATTCGAAAATTCAAGCAGCGCCAGTGGAGAATCGCGTGACAAAAGGTGAAACTGGATGGTTGTGGGGTGTTGGTGCGAAAGAACGACGGAAGCGATGTTTCCCAGGAGCCGATTATAGAGTCGTCGAAGAGGAGCAATTCCTTTGCGTAGGGATAGGGACCCGAGATGATTCGCGGGTAAATTTTGCTGATAGCGGAGTAGAATGCAGCTCCAAATTTCAAAGACGAGTATAGCGTCGAATGATTAGCTTCAGCTGTCACGGAGCTGGTATTCGGGTTCAAATCCTGCTGCTTGTCAACAGAGCTTCAATGAAATCAACCAAGACCACAAACCAGGTCATGAATATTAAGAGGGAAGTGAACTTCGATCTCCGCCTGTGACAAATCCTGAGGCCTGGAGTATGCAATGGAAACCTCCAGGTTCAGATTGTATAAGCACCACCACAAGCGGCGCCGCGTTTCACGGAAGAAAGGCTCGCCGGTTGAAGAATGAAAGTCCTTGTAGAGCCCGATTCCAATCGCAGCCCGGTTAGCAATACCCAGGTAGTTATAGCTGGAGTTCAAGTTGTATCGCTTTCGCAAGTAGATTGACATCAGCAATAATGCCTGCACGAGGGATATATTCCCCATTTCCATGAGTTCGTGAGAAAATTGTGCCTTGGCAACATCGAAAAGAGCCACGTCGGTCCTTTCGCTCTCTGTAGATATTGAGAATGCCCCGAGAGCGGCGACAGTGTAAAGAAGAATCTTCCAAATGGTCTCGGATGGCCGAGCTACCAGCTCCACCATCTGTGCCCGAAACGTCGATTCGTGTATGATGGGGTATAAAGGGTGACAGCTCGCGAAATAAGCATCAATATACCCACTCAGAAGGGACAGTGGCATTTCACATGCATTTGTGGGTGGTGTTTGGTGATGGACTGGGTGATGATACTGATCATCTTGCATGCCGATGATGCGCAAAAACGCCTTTGTTGAAGCGATTCCTTAGAGACCTAAGTATTTCGGCAAGTTGAATAAGTCCTTAGTAAGACAGACGTACCGAAATATCCACCCCGGGCAGAACCATTCGTATGGGATTTAGACGTTGCGCGGTTTGCAACATCTCGCCGTTCGTCCCATTCAAAAGTAAACGATGGCGGCCCGTATTCGGGCGGCATGAGAACACATCGTGTCGTGTGTTCTTGACTTGAGGGCTATCTAGACATGTTTAGTCTAGGCTCTTCCAAGGGCGTCATGTGCTTCCAAAGATCATACCGCTTGGTGCCCTACGACGGAGCTAATGTGCGGGCTTCTTGGGCGAGGCGCGTGCAGCTGTGGCTCGCTTTCCAAATGGCTTGTCCCGTCACCGAGTGTTGAACTTGCCCCAGTAGAATTTCGGCGGCCGTTTTCTTGTAGAAGGGCTCTTGCTTCTGCAAGCTCATTTTCAATTTGGTTTACATAACTAGAATCCGATCAGTGTCTGGTCCTTGTTCTCGACAACCTTGTCTACCTTCTGGTCAATGGTGTTCTGTTGGTTGTCTGGTAATTGCATGTTTTTCCAGAGCGTCGGCATGTCGAGCAAATTGGTCGTAGATGGTCACACTGTGCATATTAGACCTCGGGAGACGAGATGATTTCATGATCACCGACCTTTAACTTCCGGTTTCGACATTCTAAACATGCTCTTGCCGGACTGGGCATGGTTTTCGGAGCCAGATCCGGGAAAAAGTCCGAATCACTGCCTACGAGGAGTGGAGTGAAAGTAGACAGAGTAGTGAGTCCCGTCAGTGAGTATAGTGAGTCTACTGCAGAGCCGCTCTATGTCTTTTTTAACCGGCAGTTGTCTTCCGCCTCCTTTATATAGACTAGCGCACGCTTACGGAATGGGTTGGCCTCTGTACCGCCTCCCCTTTAGGACGGCACCGCTTCCAACCGTCCACGACTACTTCAACCAAGATGTGCATTGCATGCATTGTCAAGTACAGACTGGAAACAGTTCAAACATGAGGCCTCGGACATCGAGTATTTCTGATCTCAAATGAACGCTACACATTCCATCTCCACTTGAGCACCCAGTGGCAATTCTTTGACAGCAACACATGTTCTCGCCTACCAGGGATCAGTTAGATCTAGGATCAGTAACAGTCGAGCTATGATCGGAGGGAGCAGAACATACAGGCAGCGGAGCCGAGAAATGCTGCATATAGGCCTCATTCATAGCACTAAAGTCTTCCATGGATGTCAGGTAGACATTCAGCTTCAAGACATTTTGTAAGCTCGACTGGGCCTCTTCGAGTACCGCGGCTAGATTTTGGAGAAGTCGGTCCTACAATATCAGTAGGCATGGAGATGAAGACTGGGAGTTCACAAACCGTCTGTCGTGCGACTCCTCCGCTCACTATCGCATTGTTCTCGTCTAAGCCAACCATACCGGAACAATAAACTGTGTCATCTCGAACGATGGCCTGTGAGAAGACGGGGAAGGGGGCCGGTGCCTTGGTTGTGAAGATTGCTTTCTTGCCAGACATTTTGCTGATGAGAGGAGGGACTGATGAGCTGGCTGTTTGTCAATGAAGTCTACTTCTTACAGGTAAACGAGTGACAGTTTATATAGACCTTGTCCGAGTGGGAATTCCACCTGGGCAGTGACTGATTTGTCATTTAGTCCGAGCCAAGGAGTAACAGAGATCTACGGTGAGTCCTTAGATTACAAACTAGATTTAACCCAGAGCAAAAAAGAAAAGGAAGAAACAATGACGCAGACTTCCCATGGCATCGTTCACGGGTGGATCTTCTCGGGCTACGTTCACCGAGAGAACCGACGATCCACAGTAGTCGGTTCACATTCTCCGAGCACATCCAACATGAAGATCTGTGCGGTTTATATCCCATTCCGAGTATTTCAACTTGGAACCAGCTGGGCAACCTTGGAAAAGGTCGGGACTGGCTTCCGACCAGACAAGCGAGTTGCAATCGGAGCCCTAATTAGGTATATAAACTTCAAAATGAATCCAGCCCATCGAATTTGAAAACAGCAGACCTCTCCAATCCACAGCCTTCAAACACGACCCCAAATCTTGAAATCATGTCACTAGAATATGTCGTGGTAGACGTATTCACCAAGACCCGATTCTTGGGCAACCCGCTAGCCATCGTCCTCGTTCCAGCAAAACACCAAAGCACCCTCACACAAGAGACCAAGCAGAAAATAGCCCTCGAGTTCAATCTCTCTGAAACAGTCTTCCTCCACGAACATCCAGAAGATACCTCCGATCCAGAGTCCTTCACCATTGACATCTTCACACCTAAATGCGAAATCCCCTTCGCCGGCCATCCAACAATCGGGACAGCCACATACATCCTGCGGCATTATCCTCGCGGCTCGCAGACACTCAAAGAACTAGTGACAAAGGCGGGTCCGATCCCCATTTCACAGGATGTTTCGTCCGGAATGTTGAGCGCTTCGATTCCCTTCGAGTGTCACATGCACCAGACACCCGTTGTGTCGGAAATGGTGGTGAATGGCACGGCTCTGATCATGTCAATTGTCAAGGGGCTTTCATTCATCCTAGCCGAGCTGCCAGATGTAGATCGTTTGGCGAGTGTTTCTGCGGGATTGCTGGAAGATTGTCTCAACGTTGAGATCATGGACGACGAGTGGAAGTGTGGTTTGACAGGAACCAAATACTTTGTGGATCTTGGAAAAGATGAGAATGGGATCAGGCAGCTTCGAACACGGATGTTCGTTTCGTGGGAAGATCCGGGGACTGGGAGTGCTTCTAGTGCCGTTGCTTGTTATTTGGCACTTGGAGAAAGCAAGGAGCATGGCGCCGGTCCGTTCTTTTATCATATTATTCAAGGCGTGGAAATGGGGAGGAGAAATGATATCTTCGTCACCGTTTCTCGCAGTGAGGATGGAGAAAGGATCGCGGAGGTTTTGCTCCGTGGGGATTCGGTTTTGGTTAGCGAAGGGCGGATTTCAGTGTAGATAGTATTAAGCAATGACTAGGAATATTGAAGCATTTCCCAATAGATTGCACATGCACACAGTAAATTTTTTCTACTTATTGGTAGTAGATAGTATGCCTCCAATCCTGGGGGAACTAGGCACTCATTGGAACAATCAAGAGATGTAAAACTAGAAACACGAAGTCTAGCTGGGTTGAATCAAGAATGAATATTGAGATAAATCTATTCTACATTATGAAGTCTCGGCTTGATCACCAATCTGCACTCCCCAGATCTGCCACTTAGCATCTTCAACGAAGTCCCGTCTCAACCAAAGGCCCGACGCCTGAGGTTTTTGCTCACCCGACAACACCTGTCTAGAGAGATGATCGCGCTCATCACCAGGGTGAGTACGATCCAGCCAGTCAAACAATAGACGAAGCTGCCACATGCGATCCCGAATCTGGTCAGGATCAGCGCCGCGGCCGCGAGCCGATTGTACAATGTTGCGCACGGTATGAGACAGCGTGAGGCGGGCGTCCACGGCTGAAGTGCGCAGCCAGGGTGGCGTGGAGACGAGGTCGTTCGTGAGTCGGGCAGAACGCATTGGGAAAGATGAGGGGAGGACGAGAGAACGCTCGCGGATGTCGAGGTCTTGTAAGGATGGCAGGTGGAAGATCCAGTCCCAGGGATTCTGGGATGGTGATGCGGCTCTGGAGTGCTTGCCGGCGAGGAGGGCGGTGCGGTTTGGCCAGGCTGTGGGGGGAAGAGCCTTGGCTGGGTTGGGGGCTCCGACGGCTGCTGTGGGGAGGATGTCTTGTGCTTCGCTGAGGCCGGTCAAAGTCGAGGCGAAGACGGAGCTGGAGGAGCTTGCGGGATTGTAGGTGGCCTTGCGGCGAAGGTAGATGGAGGGATCGCCGCGGAGGAATTTCTCGCGGAGGGTGTCGTTTTGGCTGAAATCGAGGACGAGAGGCCAATGATCTGGCCCGCGGATCTCGATTCGAGAAATTTGGCTGGGGTCTGGTAGTAGACATGGGGCACCGAGGGTGCGAACAGACTCGTCGTGGGATGTGATGGTGATAGGAATAGAGATTGGTCGGCGAGTATCGAGATCACGCGGGACTAGGCAGCGTGGTTCGGCGGCGAGGACCCAGAGATGGCGGAAAGCCTGGAGGTGGCATTTGTTGTCGAGGACAGTAGTTGGGAAGATCGGGTAGAAGGCGCAGATGAGCGAGGCCACGGCTTGATTAGATGTACCGAGCGTGTAGCTGCCTCCGCCGAGGAAGAGCACACCAATGGCCATGTGCGCTGCCATATGACTGCCGTAGGTCGTGTCTGCGTCGATTCGGCCGTGCAGCGAACGCAGACGGCGGAAGAGAGCGATATCGCCTGTGCCAGCCATAACAGCAGCCGCAGCCAGGGCCACGATATCCTGACAATTCCGCACCGAGTTGCGCGCGAGTCTAGCATCGTAGCTACGGACAGGCAGCCTTGAAATGCGAATAAATTGATCAAGATAAAACAGCAACAGATCTTTAGCTTGGGCTTCTCCGGATCCAGCGTAACGGAGGCCCAGCGCAAAGCAGAGACCTGCAATAATGTTAAAGGAGGGCATATCCTCGCTGCGCAGCCGGTGGACATCTAACAGCCGTGATCGTTTTTGATATACCTCGGGCAGGCTCTGACTGATCCACTCAGCGGTGGGTGCGATACTGTCCCACATGATGATGTGTCGTGCCAGGGTCCGTAACAAGAACAAGTCTGGCCGCACATAATCGAAGCGAACGGTGGTATCAGGGATGTCGATTTTCCGGGCTAGGACTGCATCATTCGTCTTCATGAAGATGATCATGAGGGCAATGGTAGCGCCAGCCGTGGCGCGGTCAAGTACATGGGCGATGTCAACATTCTTCGTGCCCACAGCAATCGCCAACAGGCGCTCGACAATGTGCATGTCTCGCATGCCTCGTAGGTCGTCGCCTTTGCCAAGGTTGATGAAGCCTAGAGAGAATCCAGCAGCCAGACGGTATCCTTCGTCGCGAAGATCTTCTTGCGTCGCAGCTTGCTCATCATGCTCGCTGTTTTCAATCTCTGAAAGCATGACCTCGCTCATGCGGCGATGTTGAGAGCCGCAATACAACAGACCGATGCCCATGATGCCAGCAGTTTGGGTTAACGGCGAGAGGTTCAGCTCAGCTGCGCCAAAGGGCAGCATTCTTGTCACATGCACTGAGAGCAGACGTGTGATGAGAGTGTCCATTGTGCCCATGTAGGAGGCCGAGAGTCCGAGAAGGAGACCAATGGAAGTCATGGTATGTTTCGGAGTGAGGTACTTGAAAGCAACCCATTTGGCCAGCGATTTGAGATGGCCATTGAGACCTAACGCCAACAAGAATCCAGCATGTCGATTTGTGAGCTCTTCTGGCTTGTTGAACAAGATCCAGGAAGTATCGATACCCTTGGATGCTTTGGAAATAGCAAGGCCAGTGGACACTCCGTTGTGGAAGAAGGCCCAACAGACCTTTTCTTCTGAGAACAAGGCCCTATCTGCGCTGACCGTCACATTGTCCGGCTTCATCACACACTGCAAGGAAAAGGATGGGAGCGGCAGTTTCTCTGTCAACAAAGGCAATCTGCCACTGAAAGCGAGCATTCCACGACCAGCGGGGGTTGAAAGCGTTCGAACTGTGACAAGCTGCACAATCTCCTTCTGTGCGTCTAACAAATCCTGATCTCTCCAGCCAGGTTCGGCAATGCACTCCGCCACTGGTGCTTTGGACTGGTTGAGGAGTCTGGCTGCCTCGAGGAATCGCTTGTCTTCTCGGAAGATAAGCTTGGTCACCGAGGAACGGTCGGCCTCTGCAGATGCCTCGAAGGCGTTTATCGCATCGATGTCGAGTGCAGATCTGCTGATATAATGGAAGTCGCGGATGGCATCGTGGGAAAGCACAGCTTGCTGTGGTGCTGCCAATGAATTGGTTTGAGCTGGGTTCATCGACATGTAAAGATCTTCACGGTCGATCAGCTCCAGGAGCGCTGCATTCCAGGATGTCGAAGCCTCAATCTGGCATTGCAGCACCGCTTCATAAAGTGGTGCGCCAACACCTTCCGGGAAGCTATCAATAACACTCTTGGTGAATCCCCAGCGATGCAAGAGCTTGATCTTTTCAAGAGGCGAAGCCACGCTGTGAACTTCAGAGAAGAAACCGTTCAATGCACACGTCCTTGGTGTAATGTTGAAGCACTCGCGCCACATTCGCCCTTTCCGTGGAGTCCGTTCTGATGCATTCACGATGTCTAGAAGAGAAACAAACGGTGAAGGGTTGCGGTGAGAAGCAGCACCCATGAGGAATTCGAAGATGGATGGAGGTGGGAAAGGCTCGTTGGGGACCTTTAATCCAGAGATACAGGTGTTGTCCTCAAACTGCCAGCGCTCCATGCTAGTCATCTCGGTGCCGTAGTAGGCATCATCAGTCCCCTTCCAGGACTCCCAACCCAGCCAACTACCCAGTTGGGCGAGGATAGGAGCCAACAAGCCAAGAGGTCTTCGTGACTCCTCCGAGTCACAAATGGAGAGCTTTTGCTCTTCGCGGAGCAGATGCAAAGCCACAACAACGCTGCACAAGGCAGTGCATCTTGTGTTCTCAGAGAATGCTTCCGATATAGGGAGATATCCATCGTGGCCCGCAGCTCTGAGTCCTGGTGGGCTTTGAAGGAACTCGCGACTCAGGGCGATACATTTGACCAAGTATGAATTCTGGCGATATGTAGACAGGCTGCCACTGTTTTGGTCATCGGCCTTGGGTGCCTTTGTTGTGAGGTTCTCGATCGCATCCTGTTCAACGATCCACCCCCAGGAGCTTTCCATCATCCACGGAGCTACAACTCCGGCCGGTCCAGATTCCAGATCCAGCATAGCCTCCCAGCTTTCCAGGTCTAGATTTCCTCCGCTGCTCGACCTGAGGAGACTTTTCTTGCGGCGTGTTCTTTTGGGGGCTTGGGTTGGCGGGGGAGAGACGAAGGGAACAGCCAGACTCAAGAGAACAACAGTCATGGCAGTCCACTCGATGTCGGTTTCAATGTCCTCTCTGCTGCGGAGCCACTTGATTACCTCCCACCAAGCGACCATAAGGCCATCTCCGGCTTTTTCGGAGTCACGCAAGGCAAATTTGCAAACCTTGAGAATCTTCTTCACCAGGTCGTTGCGGGGCTCCATTTGAATCTGCAGTCGATGTCGCTGCTGGTGAGTGTCAACGAGGTCAATCTTCCCTCGAGAGCAGCCATGATCAAATCGGTTAAATATCAGGTCTGGATCAGCCATGACTCGGTGAACACCACTTTCTCTTGGGCGCTTTTCAAGCTTGTAGGCAGAAATGCCATCAGGTTCGTACAGCTGTAACGGCACTGGAACCTCAACCTTGACGGGACTACCCCAAAGAGTCTGCAATGAGAGCTCGCGGTGTTTCGAATCTGTCTCGCTCAGCGAAAGGATGCGCGAAATCTCTCCGTCTGTGATCCTGCAAGCATCCAGAACATTCGATACATTCTGGATTCTGACCGCGCGGACAAGAACCGAGCTGTGTCCGGTGGACTTGGCTTTTTTCTTCTGGCTCTTAGTGAGTGATTCGCGATCTGCTCTCAGGTTCACAATAGTCATGTTTCGAGAGACCTTGTCCAGAATGCACACGGCAAGAGAGGCGGTATGGCCCTTTTGATTGCCTCCATAGTCCGTAGAAGCCAATGTCGAAACTTTCATTCGGTGGGATGCTGGCGCTTGAGCAGACTTCTGGAAAATACCGGAGAATTGCGAAGAGAAGCTTTCGACTTTGTTCAATAAGAGCTCTTCAGGAAGCCCAGATGCGGATTCACGTAGGGTGTTGTTCTCGAACCCAGCGGAAAGACTCTCACTATTCAGCTCTTCAAGCAGTTTGTCAACAGGAGCATCCAAAAAGCTGCCAGCATTGCTGTAAACGGATCCTGTGCCTGGGGGTAAAGACCCTCGGGGATTGAAGCCAAAGCTCCCCCGTGTGCTCGCTCCGCCTATAGATTGTCTCAATCCAGCTCCGTGGGGCATGGCACTGGACTGGCTGCCGGTGGCCATCTCCGAGAAGGTGATGCGATCCTGACTTGTAGCAAGATCAGTTCGAGCAAGCAATGAACTCACTCGCCTGGATGCCTTGAGAGGAACACCGACATCCCCGAAGTCCTGTGCTACCCTTGCAGCCAGGTCATTTTCGGAGTCTTTTCGTCCCAGAGATGGCTGGGTAGAAGGCCTGTCTTCCGTCCATGGCCCAAAGCTGTCTCTGGCCCCAGACCGGGCAGCAGGGGTTGTTGCACCGGTTGCCATACCGAAGTGCGAGCTCCGTCGCACTGATCGAGTACCTCCAGTCTCTCGTCTGGCCTTTTCTTTGATTGAGCCTCCAGATTCATCATCCTTGTAGCGAGCGGTCCAAATCGTATATATCCCAGTGGTTGTATTGACAGTTACCACAAGGATTAAAGGAGCTCCGTTCAGCGGGCCCCTGCTAGTGCCTAAAAGTTCGTCCTTCGAAGAGATGTACACGATCTCATCCACCGGATCCAACACTTCAAGGCCGGATGGTCTTCTTCTTGTGCTGCTGACGCTGCTTTGGAGCCATTTTGACGTCTGTGCTGTCATCACCAGGCCCATTTCCGACTGGGGATTGATAAGAGAGAAGACTCGGGGGAGGTCTGAGCTTGAGCTTGGTTTCGGCAACCAGGAAGGTACCGGATTAGAGGATGACTTGGTCGAAGGGCGCTTGCTCTTCTGAATACTCGGTATGCCAAACGACTGGGAAGCGCCTGGGTCAAATAACGAAGTAGTCATAAAGGAATTAGGTGGCGCGGTTGGGTGTTGACTAGCGGCATCGTCCTCCAGGACCTTTCTCTGGAATATGAGACCACGCGGTGTTGCGAAGACAGAGTCAACTTCAAAAGGGAGAGGTACTGTATGGCTGTTGCCCGCAACAAAGAAGATATGGGCTTGCGATTTGAGGACCACGACGAGAGCTCGGGAGAGGGTCTCGCTGGACTGTTGCGGCGTCACAACCGCTACTCGCGCATCCCCATGAAGATCTAACGTTGAGAAGGCCTCTGGGGCGGACGCTTTTCCGGCGCGCTGGGAAGGCTTGCGCGCACCTTGTGTCCCTGAAGTTCCATCGGGGCGGCTGAGAGGTGTATTCCCCGAGTGTTTGATGTGCTCAGCGGCGAAATGGGTGAACAGAGCATGTCGAATCTCTTCTTTTTCCGGGTCCATTCGAAAGACTCGCTTGACCATCCCTGCACGAGACCATACAACACAGTGGTTGGTCCATACCAGCTCGTCGTCCACAGAGCCGGTCAATCCGCTTTCATCCGTACATATCGTCCATGCGTAGAGGTCTTCTGAGGGCCCGGGGGGAAGGACGCCCTCTGAAACTAGGTAGGAGACGGCCGAGGGTTCGTGGACACCTAGAGAGCGGACACACGCCATGGTGGGCTGTTTAGTCGCAGCGATGGCAGCGCAGTTGTACAAACAGTTTTGCGGTCGAAACTGTTGAATTGGTCATTTCCATCGTAGCTCTGAGCTTAAGTAACGGTGTGTCGCTCAAGAGACATGCCGAGTGGTTGTTGAAGTTGGAGAACGCGCTGGAACGCGGCTTGGATCGACTTTCTTTGCTTTCCCGACCAAAACAACTTCACTTCTCCATCTACGCTACCTTCCCACTCACCACCTCTGACTTCGACTTCACTCTTTGCTTTTGCTCTGCCAAAGAGCAAACAAGTAACGAATCGTTACTTTCGGTCAATAATTACCTGACTGCTTGTCTTTCCCGTGGTGCCCCGTTGGCGCCTGCACTTGAAGCTCCCGGTAGCTCCAAAGCCATCGCAACCAACATAATGCCTTCATTTCCTACAACTCCCTTGGTTCGTACCAGGGATGATGGCCTTCAGATCAGGTAAGACATATGCGCTCTCCCAGTTTGCTTGAATTACGCTGATTTCGATATGCAAAAATCCTTAGCTACCCGCTCCCTCATCGCATTCACGCTGCCCAGGGCTACCCACTTCGAGCTCCGAATGGCTCATCAATCATTGTTTATGGATACGACACTGGCCTGAAAGTGGTCTGGAGAGGCGGACGGCGTTTCACAGAATCCAAGACAAAGGCAACCGAGGGACGGTCAAAAGGCGCAGACAATCATGCGGACGACTCGGTCATGATTATCGACTCTGACGAAGAAGAGGAACCCGAGCCAGTAAAGGAGGAACCCAGTACTGAATTTGCTCTCGAGGAGAGTGAGGTTGATCCCTCTGCACCATACGAGGAGATTCTGCGGCAAATCGACATTCCCCTCGGAAGCCGAGTGTTGGATTTGGCAGTGCCTCGCGTTCTTCCTGAAGAATCGCGCTCTCCCCTAGAGCCCTTCCCGCCAATTCTGAGATCCACTATCGTTATATCCGTCGTCTGCTCCGACCTCTCAACCAAGGTCGTGACTTTACCGATTGTTCCGCCACACCCTACACAGTCTGACTCCAAAAGCTGGAACATCCAAACATTCACAGTCAATGGAGCCACGACTCACCACGACATCCCCCGTGGAGTATCCCTTACTTTCACTTGCCACGAGTTCGAAGACGAAAAAGACCAGCGAAAGTCGCGGGGTCGTTTCGGAACTCATGGAAAATGGGATTTGCTTGTCGCTACGCATTCTGCAGAGGGATGTGGTGCTTTATTGCTACACCGTATCCCGATCCGCGAAAAATTGGGATCTTTCTATCTCTTGGATGAAGAGATCATCTCCCAACGACGACTTCTACCCGCGCCCGCCCAAACCATCGCTTTCAACCCTTCAACGTGGCCGTCTGTTCGCCATGCCAACCTGCTCGTTGCATTCCACAGTGGATGCGTAAAAATCTACTCTTGCTTCTCTGTCAAGAAGGCCTCGAAATCTTCGCGGAGGGCTTCTCTGCCACAGGAAGATTACGACGTTGTTGACACAGAGGGTCGGTGGTTGATCACTCTGTATCCCGGGTTTGAGCAAGGTTCCACTGGGCTTCCTCGACGGAAGACAATAGTCGACGCCGCGTGGGTCCTCGGCGGCCGGGCGGTGATGGTACTTCTGGAAGATGGTGAATGGGGCATATGGGACATCGAAGGTGCTGGTCCCGGAGCTGCAAAGGGTCCACTCCATCGCCAAACGAGCATTCAAGGTGTTACGGGCGGCTCTTTGACTGCATACGCAGTTTGTGGCCGCATTATGACCCCACCCTCCAACAACAACTCCGATGTGGAGCAGCGACCTCGGTTCGCACCGATGACTCCTTCAACAAGACGTGTTCGGGAAGACGGCTTGCTGAGGGGGTCCACGGGCACAGCCAGCCCTTCCCACCGAGGCCAGATCTCAGTGTTGCAGACCAATCCCTCGTCAGATGTGCTGCCTGATGAGTCAATTCTCCTCCGTCACGGCCGTCAGAGTGCCGTGATCACAAGCTTACTGTCCCTGTGGCGAAATGCCGTCAAGACCACGGGTACCTTCGATTCGTCCAACCGCTGCCGATTGTCACCATTCCAAGACGTCAATCTGATGGGTCAGAATTTCCAAGCAATCGGCCACCTCCCAGCGCCAGTACGCCGTTCTCGAGCCGCTGAGAAGCAGTACTTCGATGTGCTTGTGGCAGCAGAGTCTCAGCTCACAATCCTTGCACCGAGATTGAAAGAGTCTGACCACGAAGAGAACGACTCTGCCGTGAAAATTGAAGACACCGATGAGACCGACCAGATGATGCTCCGACGCGGCGAACTCGACGTGGAGGGAATGGGCCGTCTTCTCAATGGCATGGCTAACGGGAGTGGAAGTGCTACCCTGCGCATGGGCAGCCCCGTGAAGCGGACTCGCACCTTTGTCTAACAGGACCGGTCATTTAACCAACCATAGATGATTATCGGAAACTAATACCCACATTCCCATCTTGGGATATTTTTTCTCTTCTTCTCCCTTCCGATGTTTTCTCTTTGCTCACTTTTATTCCGTCTAGTAGAACTTCTTCGCGCTGTAAGGTGGAGCGCAAGGCGAGATTCATGCCTTGAAATTCCTCCTTCGGGGGTGAATAAGCTCTGTATCGGATGCGATATATCAAAACCATTACAAAATATGCCAAGGCATTAGCTCCGTGCAATTGAACGTTGCAATGCTTGCATCAAACTTTGGGGTTCCATAACCTACCCTGCACTTCTGCGGATACCAATCTGTCTCTTGACAAAACTCACATTGGTAGCCGCAGTGGGCAGAGGTAGGATGTGAACAGAGTTCGGTGCAAGCAAACATGAGCCAAATGGGACATTCTACTTAGTTTTATACAAATAGAGGAATTGCAAATGATCAAACTCAACGCTCGTATCATCATCAAATTTGATTTCTATGCATATGGTTCGCGTGAAACAATAACACCAACAAATAAACACCGGTATGATCACGTCGATCTGTGCTGGCCCTCCTTAAGTAGACCGCGATCACCGCCGCCGCCCTTCTGCCACAGCCAGACACCTTCAACGGCCCAAGCAGCGGCACTAGCATGGCGACCCACGCCCGAAGCAACAGGCATAGAGCTTTCACCCTCAGAGTCCTTTTGGTCCTTCGATGGGTTCTTGTTGCGGCCTTCGGTTTGACCAGCATTGCCATCGGCTTCAGCAAGCATACCGGCAACAACACCCTCCTTCTCAATCACGAACCACAATCCTTCCGACAACTGTCCACCTCGTTCTCCGAACTCTGCCCGACCGAGACGGAACAGAATACGGCCAATCACCTGCCATGCAATACACCGCTGCGCGGGGAACGTAGAGCGGGCGAGAATCGCCAGCTCTGGGATTGTATATCCTGCAGCATGGGGGTCGTCACCGTGGTGGTGTAGACCCATGGTGGTTGGGAGGGAAAGGGAAGTTTCAGGCGCGAGGATCGTACCTCTCAGCGAGAACCGGATTGCTGATGGTGCCAGGGAGATGGCGCTGCTAGCTGGGTGGTAGGCTGAGGTTGAGTCTGGGTCTTCTTCGTCTGCGGAGAGGGGCTGGAGCCACGATAAGGTGTTTGGGTCTTGCGATATCTCGGGGAAGTAATGGGACTGTAGATCTGACAGGAAGGAGGGCGAAGAGGGGTCGAGGACTGGTCTGGGTTTGGTTGGCTGGGGGAAGTGGAATGTCTCGAGAGTTGCTGGGTCGAGGGAGGGGCGTTGAGAAGCGGGGTGGAGGTCTTTGGGGAGTGTGGATGAAGGTCGATCTTCATTGCCGGGATGAGGCGGTAATGACTTGGGCAGAGAGTGGGATTGTGCAGTTTGGACTGGAGGCTTTGATGCTGCTGGTGCAGGTTCCGGAACGTCGAACGAGACCGATTTCCTCGGCTTGGGGGACTTTTCATCCGCGACCGGAGCTGATGGTGTCGGTTCATCGGCCTGTTTGTCCTCGTCGATGTTGGCTCTTCGGAGGAATCGTTCTAAGAGGCTTGGGTCCATTTGTTCCATCAGCTCTTCGCGTTCCTGTTGGATCTGCGCGTCCGACATGGCCGCCAGGGCCCGACGGTTTTCCTCGTCGATGGCTTTCTTGTCATCCTGAGCTGTCGGTGGGGTGAGAGAGGGAGCTAGCTCTGGCTCCGGCTGCTTTGCCCGTCGCTGCTTGAAGGAGGAGGGTTTGCGCTGGCGGGGCGCTGGAAACCCGGTCGAGGTGGGTGTTGGCAATTTGGGTGCGGGGGGAATAGCGGTGGAGGGAGGGCGTTCTTGGATCTCCCCAATGAGAGAGAACGGGGCCTGCGAGGGAATCTCAGGTGTTCCCTCGTCATCATCCAGGTTGAGCACGAAGCGCTCTCCACGAAAAGCCATGATGAGTGATGTGAAGAAGAGAAAACTCTTATGTCAGCGCGGCGGGGATGCGGCTCCCAAAGCTAAAAAATGGGGCTGCAGAATGGTCTAGCCCGATCAGGTTAGTGGTAGACAACGGATGTGCTAGTCCCTTTTCGGTTCCTCACATCCGTGCTGCGCATCTATACAAAAGTCGATCCTCCACTCTGCCGGGAGTGGGGAGGAATGCCATTTGAACAATTTATTTGGGACTAGGAACAATAGCTGGGGCTCGATTTCCAGGTCCCTGTACATGTAGTCTATTAATATTTATTTTCTCTATACACTATCGACCAAGGTGTCGAGGGCGATGAACTGTACCTGCCTTAAGCTTCAATAGGGATACACAAACCAAATGGATGCGACCTTGACTCGGATTGGACTCTTCAGAAATGAGAGGTCCAATGTAAAATACTAGTCAGCTTGCAGATACCTCGTCCGAGGCGAACATGATCATATCACGTTGGCTACCGAGAGGCATTAGTACCCGGTATCAGGACAAGGTACCTGGTGTACGACGCTCAGTCGCAAGGACACAGAGGCATTCAGGATGTTTAGTCAATTTTGAAGAGTGTAAAAATTGAAGTTGAAATAGCTCCTTTGCTTCAGATATGGCCAGTATAACACTGCCGAGTCCCATGGGGTTGATGTTCCAGTATCAGGAGCTTGGACATATCGATTTGGCACTTTACTACAACCCGTTTCAATACTCTTTCCTGCGCTCCCCTTTCCTCCCTTTTCTTCCTTTTTTTCCCTCTTTTTTTTCTTCCGATTTCTTACCTTTTGCCCACCCTTTTTCCCTTCTCTGCCTTTCTCCGTTTGCTCCCCTTCCCCTTCCCGCTTTTCCTCGTTTGAGCTTCTATTCATCTTGTCGAAATCTCTCGCCTTCCTGTGTTTTTAATTTGTTTTCCCAACCCCGTCTCCGCGACCGTTTCATCCCCAACCACGAGTCCATCACCACCACATCGTGATTTTAGTGAAAGTCATCAATTTGTTAGCTTGTGTGAATTGTTCCAGGAATAATGTCTACGGATCCGCCAACAGCGGACCTCTCCCAGGCTGGGCCCACGATTGACGCCAAAGATACAAGCGCCCGACGTGCCTCCGGTACCGCCAGGCGGTCGCGTCGTAAGAAGGATGACGACCCTGACACAAAGCCAGCCAAGAAAGACAAGGAACCCAAAGAGAAACCGGCCCGTGCTCCTCGTCGCCCTCGGGAGAAATCAACGGGCACGCCAACCTCGCGGAAGAAACCCAAGCTGGAGACGCCAACTGCTGCCGCTACTCCGGACGCCCCGTCAGCGCCTCAATCCCAATCTCAGCCTCCGCCTGTTCAGCCTGCCCAGCCTGCCCAGTCCCCTCAACCAGTGCAACCGGCCCAAGCTTCCCCCTCATACAACCAAAGTCCACACCCTCCAGCTGCCGGTATTTACCAGCTGTCACAACCACCCCCGCGTCCGACCCAAACCCCAGTCTCGCAACCGGCGCAGCCGCAACGAACGAGTGGACAAAACTTCGACCCTATTCGCTCGGCCTTTGACAACCCATCTCCAGCGCCAGCATATAGTCCTACCGCTCGCGCTTTATCTCCACGTAACACCTATCGCGCCAGCGCATCGCCGGCCATTTCAAGCATCATCGACCCGCCCACCCAAAACCAACATGCCTACACCCCGCTGCAACGCTCGTCGTCTGGCCACGCCTCTCGCGTCGCCTCACCGGCGGCGCCTGTGATGGCCCCGACACCTTCACATCCATCATTAGCGCCATCGCCTCTCCCCGCCTCGTCTCCCTCTCTTGGAACCTTCCACAACGCCCAGGCGGCGGCCAAATCCAACCACTATACTACACCATACCCCCCTGCCGAGCAACGGACCACCCCATCGCAGCCATCAGTCATTGAACTATCTCCCCCGGCTGTGCGCCAGCCCCAGCCTCCGACACAACCAGAAGCAACAGCACAGCCGACGCCACAAAAGCAGGAGCCGGATGTAATGGAAATAGATCCCCCCAAGCCAAAGGAGCAATCTGCTCTAAGTGCTAAGAAAGAGAAGGGTGCCGCCACGCCGGCCTCAAAGGCCTCATCTCCCAAGCCTGCTCGGCCCGCCAAGGAAACCCCTCATCTTCCTCAAGGCTCTGGTTTGATTACAACCGCGCTGTTCGGTGGAGCAGACGAGGCTGCCAAATCACCAGACTCGCGCACAACACCCAACATCATCGTTCACGTCCCATTGAACAAGCCTAACCAGATTGTCAACTTCGCTCGACTCGCGGAGGAGCAATATGGCTTCGCGGCGCTACACCCCCGCCTGGCTGCGCACAAAGCGCGCCTGGCTCGAGTAGCAGCTGCTGGTGCTGCTTTGGAGAAGAACGACAAGTCCGCGAAGGGAATCTCTGCCGGCGAAAGCGCCGACGAGGATCTCAGCATGGACGCGGGTGGTGATAGTGATGTAGAAGGCGATGTTACCATGGGAGGTACCGGTGTAGGAACCAATGGTGCGCCCTCTGAGGCAAGCGACGGAAAGAAAAAGCGCCGCAAGAAGGTCGAGGAATACGACCGTGATGATCCATTCGTCGACGACAGTGAAATGGTGTGGCAAGAGCAGGCGGCTGCTAGTAAAGATGGCTTCTTTGTTTACAGTGGACCCTTGGTGCCAGAGGGAGAGAAAATCTCAGTAGAACGGTATGACCCACAGCTCCTTTGTTTACTTTATCCATACTAACATTCAATAGTGCCGACGGGACAATTAAACGCGGCCGTGGCCGAGGAAGGGGAACAGGTCGTGGACGCTCACTGGCCTCACATCCCCATGTTCCAATCGCCGCAGCTGTGCCCATCTCCCAAGACACAGGTCTACCCCTACGAGGACCCGGTTCTCGAGGTGGCACGTCGCGTCGCGGACGCGGTACCAAAAAGACTGAGGGTGATAAACCCGAGCGCAACGGCACGACCGCTTCGACTGCAAACGAGGGACGCGGTGGTCGTGGCGGTGCTTCAGCAAGTCGTGGTGGTAGCAACAGTGCCCGCGGTGGAAAAGCTGCTGCTCCACCTACACCGACAGCTTCTACTCCGATATCTACGCCGGACCATGCTCCTACGCCCTCGACCCCGAGTATGGTATCTGCACCGCCTGGTCCGAGTCCTCTGGCCCGGCCAGAGTTGATGACGAAATAGAGCACTTGAGGATTTGATTGATTTGTCATGGCGGGTGTTATCTTCATGAGGAACTGGATGTTCGATGTTCCAGGGTTTGCTTTACTATTATCTTGCTAGGGCTTGGTTTGCCCTCATATCTTTTGTTCTCGGTCTGGGAGCTGGTTGCTTTGGTCAGTCTACGAGCTCTGTCCAGCTGTATGTATACCTGGATTTATCTTAGTTGTATCTCTAAATGATTACCTATGATGAATTCGCTTTTGAGGGGCTTGCAGTCAATCCGTTTAAGCTTAACCTGTACTGGATCTATATGGGTTTGTGTCCAGGTGGTGGTGGTTAGCGTTCATTACCTGGGGTTAGGGCTATTCACTAGGTGAATATACATACTGTATTCTAATTGAGGAATACATGACTGGTAACTGCCTTGCGGTGCCCAGATGCGACAAGTTGAGATTCAAATCGGTAGACACAAAGCTCTGTGCAGTTGGCTTGGGTTACTTGAGTTCGGCACATGTCCGAGATTGTGTTTTGTACCACCGAAAAGCAAACCACCGTTCGACTTTCCTGGTAAAAGATCAGTCTTTGACTTGATTTATTGCTCTGGTGTCTTCTCATTGGCATCCATGATGGCATTGTTCCCAACCCATGCGATATCTAGCAATACTCGCCTATAGCAGGACGCTACCATTCTTCTGCAGGGCCAGTGGGTCACCACTCGCAGAGAGCAACACACTGCCCAATCATCTAGGCTGTCAATCTGGTCTACCAGAAGTCATCGCCATGAGAAAGAGCACTACACGTGACTATTGGGCATCCGTGCATGGGGCTGAAGGGGGCCGAGAGGGGCTGAATGTCGATCGATTGGATTGTTTGATCGAGAGCCGCCGTCCATCTCACAAGCCCTGAAGAATTATTCCGTGCATCACCATACCTTTGTTCATCTGACAAGAGGATTGTGTATTCTATTCAATCTTTTTGTGGGCCAACAAGATACCCTGACATTTACTCAATGTTGGGGCCTGGTACATGATGCCAACCTCGCAGCAATCACGTTTTGCCAACGAAGAATATACGGTGGGATGGATATGTGCACTTCCCGAAGAGCTGGCAGCTGCCCAAGGCATGATGGATGAGATCCACGGTAGCCCTCAGACTGCGCCCGCTGGCGCGGATCACAATACATACGAGCTGGGAACCATTGGGAGATTCAAGGTTGTCGTGGCGAGTCTGCGAATGAATCGACCTGGAGCGTCCTCGGCCACAGCATCAGCCAAAGATATGCTATTTACATTCCCAAACATTCGGGTTGGGCTTCTTGTTGGCATTGGGGCAGGTATCCCAGATACAAGCAACGAAGAGCGAGACGTTCGCCTTGGAGATGTTGTGGTTGGATGTGACTCCTCCAATGGGGGCGTCGTGGTTTACGACTTTGGCAAGAAGCTTGGGGATGGAACTTTCCAAAGCATCTCGATTCTCAATCAATCTCCTCCGTCGCTCCTTTCCGCTCTAGCAAGCATCAAAGCCAAGCATTTCTTGCAGGAAAGTAAGATGCTGTCTTACCTGGAAGATATGCTAGTCAAGTTCCCACGCTTGCGAAGAGCAGGCTTTGCCTACCCTGGGAAGTCGCATGACCGCTTTTTTCAGCCGAGCTACATACATCCCAAGGAAGCGGCGTCATGTTCTGAATGTGACGCATCCCAGGAAGTATACAGGCTGGAGCGGCTGGATGATGAGCCTGTGATCCACTATGGAACTATTGCATCTGGAAACGTTGTGGTCAAAGATGCTTCAATGCGGCTTCAGATCCAAGAGAAACATTCTGCAATCTGCCTTGAGATGGAAGCAGCTGGTCTGATGAATGACTTTCCCTGCGTTGTTATACGTGGCATTTCAGATTATGCCGACTCACACAAGAACGGTCGGTGGAAGCCATTTGCAGCTGCTATGGCCGCTGCATATGCAAAGGAGCTTTTAGAGCATGTGCAGCCTAAAGCTGTGGATGGGGAGCTAGCTTTGAAGGACATCCTTTGCCAAGGTTAGTTAGAACTCTCCAATTGACATATTGAAAATAAACTCTGATAAAAGCCGAAACCAGTCCGCGATGAAGTCAAGAACATTACCAAGTTCAACTCGGTGCAACATAATCAACACATCCTTGATTGGCTCACTCCCAATGACTTTTCCAAAAAGCAGAACGACCTTCTCAGTCAGACACAAGAGGGGACTGGAGCTTGGTTCTTGCAATCCGATGAGTTCAAGGCCTGGCTCAGCAGCCCCAAATGTACCATGTTCTGTCCGGGCATACCCGGGGCTGGAAAATCATTGATGTCTTCTATTGTGGTGGACAATTTGAAGCATGAACTGCAAGATCCAGATGTGCAAGTTTGTTGCATATTCTGTGATTATCAGCCTGCGCATCAGCAGACCAACATTCAACTCCAGCTAAGTCTGCTCAGACAAATTGCAATCAAAGACTCACAAGTACTCCCAAACATTGCACAGCTCTACACAACCCACGTAGAGCGGAATACACGCCCAACCCTCCAGGAAATCCAAGCTCAGCTTGCAACGGCAGCAAGGTCATACAGAAAGGTGTATCTGGTAGTTGATGCTTTGGACGAGTTCCTCGCCCAAGCACCGGAAGAGATGCAGGACTTTGTCACCGGAGTTTTACGACTTCAGATGGAAGCTCCTGTCAACATACTAGTGACATCTCGATTCAACTCGGCAATCATGGCACGTTTTGAGGGCTGCCAGAAGAAGGAGATCCGAGCACATGAGGACGATGTCCTCCGATACGTGAACAGAAGACTTCCTCATCTTCTCCGTGGACTGATATCAAATTATCCTACAATCGAGGATGTTGTGCGACGAGAAGTTGTGAAGAGTGCAGACGGAATGTAATTGGCCTACCTCTACTTCCACTGACAGTGTTTGATCTGTCGAGAAAATGCTAATGTTGCACAGGTTCTTGCTCGCAATGCTCAATTTGACTTATCTTGGGGGTTGCACCAACCCTGGAGAGCTTGAGGATACTGCTTTGAATCTACCAAACGGGGAGAGTAGGCTCGAGACAGCTTACCAGAAGGGACTGGACATTATTCGTGCTCAACAATTGCCTAGCTATAGACTGGCTGTCAAGGCCCTATCTTGGCTAGCATATGGGAAAAGAGCATTGTTTGCAACAGAGTTGCAACACGCTCTTGGAACCCATATTGGAATGAAGGATTTCGATTCCCGGTATCTCACCCCTATCGACATCATTGATTCTGTTTGTGCTGGTCTAGTTGCATTTGATCGCCAGAGCGGTATCGTTCGTTTGGTCCACTACACAACGAAAGAATTTCTCGTTAGAGACAGTACCTGCGAGAAAGCAGAGACAGAAATTACCAGAATATCGATCACCTACCTCTCCTTTGGTGTTTTCTCAGAAGGACGGTCGCCAAATGGGTCTGATTACAGGCGTCGGCAAGAACGTTATCCCCTTTTCCACTACTGTGCGAACTACTGGACAGCTCATGCCAACGCAGCATTGAACATATCGGAAGACCTGCTTGCAATGATCCTCCAGTTTCTAGACAAAGAACTTCATGTCAAGGCTGCTGCACAGGCCATGATGGCACATTCAATCCTCGCTGGACCAGCCCCTGGTTTTGATTGGATACAATTTACACCGCACCGACTGAATAAAACGCATCTAGCAGCTTTAGGAGGGTTGACTAGAGCCATTGGGGAGTATATCCACCAGAATTTGGAAGTAGATGTTCCAGACTCTAAAGGCAGAACACCACTTGCCTATGCTACCACAAACGGTCATCTTGAAACTTGCCGAGTTCTCCTGGAATCCAATCGCACCATCCCAAACCGGACAGATATGTACAATGAGACACCTGCTTTGCTTGCAGCGCGCAGCGGACATGCAGAAGTACTGAAGATTCTCATTGAACATGGGGCCAATCCAGACCCCCCAGATGGTATCCGAAAAACACAAACTCCATTATGCGCGGCGGCCTGGAATGGAGATGTTGAATCGATGCGAGTCTTGCTGGACTATGGTGCTGACATCAATCGGTCATCGAAGACCCGCACACAATATGAAGGAATAGCTCTGTTCGCCGCCTGTTACTCAAGAAATATAGAAGCTGTCATCCTGCTTCTGAATAGAGGATGTGATCCTAACATACAAAATGAGCACGGAACCACAGCTCTATCTATGGCAGCTCAAATCGGCAATGAACAAGTGGTGGGGCTTCTTCTTGAAAGAGGAGCTGGCTTTCATCCAGGCCACATGTCATCCACGCCACCTCTTGGAAATTCTGTGATGAGAGGATTTGGTAAAATTACAAAGTGGATTCTCGAAGCTGGATATGATCCTAACTTGCCAAAGGATCGTGGACAAAGCCTGCTAGTCAGTGCCTGTATGCGCTGCTACAAAGAAGGCGACTACCGAGAAGTTGTCTGCCAGTTACTGGAACATGGTGCTGATACAAGCTTTCAGCATAATGGTTTAGGTACCGCTCTCTACTGGTCGGCAAGCAACGGGCGTGCTGATATCGTGAGACTTTTGCTTGAAAACGGCGCAGAACCAGACATTGCAAGAAGGTCCGGAGAAACAGCTTTGTCAGAGGCTTCAGGACTTGGAAAAGAAGATTGCGTGAAAGCTCTCCTCCTCTACGGAGCAGACCCTAAGACCCGAAATAAAGCCTTTGAGAACTCATTGTTTCATGCGGCAAGAGGTGGTCATACCGCTATCTGCGAGCTTTTGCTTGACTTAGGACTCTCCGTGAATTGTCAGAATATTGTTGGAGATAGTCCTCTGTTCTTTGCTGCTTGTGGTGGAAATGAGAGTACGGTTCGACTTTTGATTGGAAGGGGGGCAAATATCAAACATCAAAACGACATGCAAGAGAATGTGCTTTTCTTTGCAGTCAGAAGTGCAGTTGCCAAACTCTTAATCGAGGCAGGAGCCCCTACCGACACACTCAATCTCATCTCCGAGACGCCTCTCACACGAGCAGTGGGAAGACTACGTTACAGTGAGCGACGCTATCGGCGAGAATCACGTCGGTCAAGTCGGGGATTCTGTAGGGAAGATGTGGCGTTGCTGATTATTCTGCTACTCGAAAATGGGGCTGATCCAAATCCAATATATCACGACCAATACCTTTCCGATACACACCGCAAGGCTTGGGATTTTTTGTTTTCTTTGACCACAGATCCCGATGAATGCATTCAAACGAGGACGATTGAGGAGCAAATCCCTTATTGCGAATCAGCACGACAAATTTGGGGGTCTTTGACGGAAAGCTACAATCATGAGCAGATTCTCACGTTCGTCTGCAGAACTATATGTGATCCCACATGCCCTATTGAGCAGGAATTCCGATCTTCTTGGAGAGAAGCAAAAACGACCCCATTACTTGAGGCTGTACGAAGGGCGCATATCGACTTGGTAGCCAGGATTCTGAGGGGCGGCATGAGCATAGACACTGGAAATTCCGGGGGGATCGCACTTCTCAAAGAAGCCGTTAACTCTGAATGCTCTCAAATCATGGAGCTGTTGCTCAGCAGAGTTGTGGATCCACCAACGGGAAGATCATATCTACCGGAGCTGCTCAACAGGGCAGCCGAATTCGGAGATGTTTCAATGATAAAGCTGCTCTATTCCAAGCAGAATTTCGATATTCATTGTGCAAGTCTGGCACTGAAAAATGCATTGGAAAACGCACATGTTCAGGCAGTTGGGTTTCTCTTAGAAAGAGGAGCTGAGCTGCAGACTGCACAAGAGTCTTGTGGATACTCACTGCTCCACATTGGTATCTCCAGGGGAGGGAGAGCCATGGTGGAGATGTTGCTAGCACACCGAATTCAAATTGATATCAAGGATAAATACGGGAAAACACCGCTGTTTCTCGCCATTAAAAGCGGAGACCAGGCTTTGCTGGAGCTTTTACTGGAGCAAGAGATTGAAATTGATTCCCAGGATGAGTTTGGCAGAACTCCACTCTTCTATGCAATTCAACACCACCGATTATTCATTGCGCAAACCTTGCTTCAACGAGGCGCGAACCCGAACATCACGGTTTTTGACGGCAAAGGGGATACGATTAGGGAGGGGGAGCTCGTAATGACCCGTGGGTACGGCCTGTTCGATCTCAAAGATTGGAACAATGAGAACAATGAGGGTCTCACGCCGTTACTTGTCGCCATTGGAACCGGGCAAGGCGATATGATCAAGGTTTTGCTCGAGAGTGGCGCGGATCCCAACCGCCCAAACAATTATGGAAAGACTGCTGCTATCTGCTGGGCTGCCAGAGAAGGACTTGAAATGATTGTCAAAATACTTCTCGAGGCCGGCTGCAGCGTGAACCACCCTGAAGATTCCTCCAAGTCACCTCTAATATGGGCGGTTCGAGAGAAGTGCTCAGGACTTGCATGTACCACCCTTGCTCTTGATTCTGATGATGATCATTCGTATCTTTCAGCCAATCGTGACATGGAGGCAGTGGTGCGTTTGTTACTCCAGTACGGTGCGGATCCAAACCCCACCGACGAGAAAGGACAAACGCCCTTGCAAATCCTGTCTCAAACTCGCAAGGATTCGAGGTCACTAGTGTTGGCCCTCTTGGAGGCTGGAGGTAACCCAAATCACAGAAATAAGTTCGGACGCACCCCCTTGATGAACGCCATCGTATGTGGTCTGGATGGAATGGCAGCGGCATTGCTCGAGGCTCCAAATGTCGACCGAGACGCGACGGACATATTTGGCCGTACGGCGCTGATCGAGGCGACCAGGTCCCAACACTCTAAAGTTCTGAAACCTCTCACTCCAGATTGTGGGGCTGACGAACCTTGGATTGTGAGATCAGAGCGCTCCAGAATAAGAAGAAGAAAAGAGGAAAGAGGAAAAGAGGAGGAGAGATGCGACATATGCCGGGTCTGGGTTCAAGATGGAAACACACGCTCACGGGTAGGTTTCAAGGATGAGCAATTGGATGTTTGCAAGGAATGCAGGAAATGGGGTGGAAAATCCATGGAGGGCCTGCGGGAAGGGACTGAAGCTTGAGCAGTGAATGGGGTCCCTTGCTAGAAAGCCCGTCCTTGTAGTCGGAATCTTATAGAGCCAGCTTTGGTGAATCATGCGCGATTGTCAACAAGATGCATGCCGGGTGTTGCACTACAATCCAGAAGACCAATTTCTTGACTTGAGCTCTTACCGCACCCATGTGTATACATAGGATCTCAGGCATAACAAGACAGCAACATCATCTAATAAAGCAGGAAGAGGCACCGGAAGATCATAACCGTGAATTGAGAGCTTAGGTGTCAACGGGAAGAATGATATTGGACTTGTTTATGTACGCCATGTAATGCAGGAAGACATCCCAGCTGGCAAAAGGTGGAGTCAGAAATGAACAAAAAAAAGCTTATTGCCAGATATTCCAGTCAAAGCAGAATCATCGAGAAGGATATGAGCCAAGGAAACGTAAAAAAGGAGAGGGATATCCACAGTTGGACAGAAAGAAAAGTATTGGTATCGAGGCATGCTATGCAGTCTTGGCTTCATGTCTGTCTTCCATAAAGAGCGAGAAATCTACGCCGGTAGAACAGGACCTTGGGAAACACAACATGCTCTAGACATAATTCAACATGATCATGACCAAGCCCTGAGCTTGGTTTTCATACAGATATGCAAGTACATCTGAACATAGACATGACATAAGAGGAGCGGCGAAGCCGGTGTGAAAAATTTGAGGGAAATGGGAGACACATCAGCACATCAAATTATCGAGGCGTTGCACCGGGCTGGCTACGCCAGTTTCCACCCGCTGAAACAGGTGGAGGGGGAGGTGGACCGCTTGGAGGAGCAGCGCGCAGGGGCAATGCCGTTGAACCCAAGTTTGTGCGCGGGTTCATGTTGTTGGAGCTTGCTGAGCGTGGGCTCATGTATGGGCGGGATTGACCGTCAAGAGCAGAGATGGGGTCACGGTCACCAAGCTGTTGGCGCATCTGGCGACGGCCGGCGCGGATATCTTCATCGTCTTTTGATTCCAGTGAGAGGTGCTCAAGAGAAGGAGGGGGTGGAGACCGTGTGGATCGAGACGAGGAGTAGTAGTGGGAAGAGGACTGAGGCTGGGGTTGGGCCTGAGAGTTAATGTAGCGGGAGTTGGATGAAGGGTCGTTTGCAATCTTAAGGGGAATATCCGCTGATGCTGAGTTGGAGGGATATGGCGACTGCTGCGGAGTCCGGCTGGACTTGCTAATAGGAGGAGGGGGTTTGCCGATACTGCCAATACTGCCAGTGGCCGAAGGGGTTGCAACGGGAGATGAGCTTGAGTTTGAGGTTGGTGTCTGGGCATCCCGCAGCGCTTTTGGGTTTGGTACTGGCGGTCCGAGGTAGGATTTGCGGTTATTTTGTTCCACCATGCTCCTGGCCCACTCCTCCAGGTTGACTGGCGTCCGCTTGGCAGCTTGCAAGAACGCATCCTTGTCCTGGAAGATGTTATTTTAGTCTCGATATATCTTCAAAGAATGACTTACATATAATTCACGGGGCGTCGGGCGCTCCTCGGACTTCTTCAGAAGACATTTTCCTACAAAGTCATGCAGGATGGGAGGGAAAGCATCACTCTTGGGGAGCTTAGGTGCAGTCTCGTGAACGATTTGCTGGAGCAAATCAAGAATACCCATCGGTCCTGCGCTGGCGCGGTTTCCAGCAGCCGAATCGGAATGGTCGAAGGGGAATTTTCCAACAGCCAGCTCCATGACAGTCAATCCCACACTCCATACATCGGAACGAACCGTATAGGCGCCTCCCTGGATTCGCTCGGGGGCCATGTATGTGGAGGTACCAACGAAGGTATCGGCAATGGAGTTGACAGTCTCAGTAGCAACACCGAAGTCACAAAGCTTGATGTTACCACGGGAGTTGACCAATATATTGGAGGGCTTGATATCACGGTGCATGATGCGGTGGGCTTCGTAGAGGTAGACCAGACCAGCCAGAACGGACTCTGTGATCTTTCCTAGCACATCGACTCGCACGGGACCAAAGTCCTTGGAAACACGGTCCAGAGAACTGGCGGTATTGTCAGCTTATGCCCATACCGATTCCCCACACTGGTGAACATACCCGAGATCCATATATTCCATACACAGCACAATATCTCTCGCCTCGTTTTGGAATGCGCCGTAAAAAGTCACAATATTGGGACAGTTGCAGTCGTGTCCCACTCGGAGTTCCCGTAGAATCTGCTTCCGCACATTCTCTTTGGCTTCGACACGGATGATCTAGGGGATTGCGAAATTAGCCCTGATGAACGAGTAGGAAGCACAGCGATAGAGTCTCACCTTTCGAGCCATGACCACCTTGGTGGATGCGTGCATCACCTTGGACACGGTGCCTCCATTTCCAGCGCCCAGTTCCTTTAGTGTGACCAGGTCCTCGCTGCGGAGATCAAGGCGGAATTCCAAGCCGATTTCCAGGGTATCTGTGCGGTTGCTTTCGCTGTTTCCAATCGCCCCAGGGACCTGTGCATCGCCATCGGAACCGTTGGCGGCGGGCGGAGGGGCCGCATTGAGGGCCAGTCCTTTGACGTTCTTGCGTTTCAGCGTCCGGGCCTTGAATGGGTCCGCCATGGCGCTTAAGAGAGAAGGAGAGAGTCAAGAATGCAGGAGAAGAAGAAGAGCAAACACGACAGGAGGGAACGTCGAGAGCGCGGTTCCCAAGCCGATGGGTATTAAAGTCAGGACAAGCCGAGCTAACAGCGGGGAAGCCGATATCACCTTGCGATGTGCTTGGCGACGCTGATTGGACCTTCGCGGGCGCGTCGATTCGACCAACGGACTCTTAAAATATCCTCGGCGCCAAAATGGATGCTGACGTTGGAGGAATTTTACAGAGAGATCTTCAAACAAACGCTACTATTAATGAAACAATAGTTCGGGTTCCACTCGGGCTGAATTGGGTTGGGAACCTGTTGTTCCCTTTGGTTTCAGCGTCTATACTATGGCCCAAGACAATACAAGACATATAAACAAAAGATGGTCTAGAACCATAGCAATGATACCCAATGTAATAATACCACAACTATGCATATTGAGGATTAGACCGGGCAGGAGACTTTGGAGGCGTACAGCAGGGGTCACGTGGTATCAAGCTCTAGCCACAGAGTCAAATGTGGCTAGTGCAGCGCCACAGTAGCATCGACCAATCACCGCCACCCGCGTCTCTCCCTCGCCGATGGCCGCGATTCTTCCTCTTACAACTTATCACTTCAATCTCTCATTTCCCTCGCTTTCCACCGTCTCAATACGCAGGGAACCATCCAGCTTCCCCATTGCGCTCCTTCACCCTTCATATCCTACCCAAGGTTGTCCGCTCATTCGCTCCTCGATTCCTGGGAATAGGGATCTTCACCTTCGAGCAAGATGAGTCTTCGCGACCTGGTCGATGGTGAGGCGAGGATGGATGACGACGATAATGACGAGGAAGTCCCCGACGAATATGGCGGCGAGGAGGGCGAAGGCGAAGTCCGCGAGGGTGCCGGCACCAACAACCACTACAATGATTCCAGCGAGGAAGAAGACGAAGAAGAGGACGACGAGGAAGCCGCTCGCGCCGTGAGTTACGACCGGAAAAGTGAATATGGGACTCGGGGACTAACTTTCATTACTAGGTTCGCGAAGGTTTCATTGTCGATGAAGACGAGGAAGATGAACGCGCCCATCGCAGACACAAGAAGCGCCCACGCGCTGCCCGCGAAGAAGAGCATCTAGACGAAGATGATCTCGAGCTAATTGGTCACACTCCGAGTCAACAACGGGGGCCAGTTAAAGAGGTATGTGATTTGCGGCCGCAGTTCCATCGTCCTGCTAACGGTCACAGTCAAAATTCAAGCGCTTGAAGCGCGGCAAAGATCGCGAGAGCCACCAACCGTCTCACGGCGTCGACGATATCTTCAACTCCGACGAAGAAGAAGAAGCGCAGCAATATGCCCGCCCCGGCCAGCGCCGCGTCATGCGCGATGAAATGGACGACTTCATTGAGGAGGATACTTTCTCTGACGATGAGGCCCAGCGCGAGCGGGATGACATGGAAGTTGCGCCTGCTTCCAGAGTGAACAAGACCGGATTGATCCCGACCGACACATCAGGATTGGACGAAAATGCGCTCGAGGACATGCGCGCTGCGTTCGGTGATGGCACGGAATATGATTTCGCACTCCAGATGGAAGAACAAGAGGACGCAGAGAAGCAGACCGAAGAACGCCACCTCGACCTCAAGGATGTCTTCGAACCATCCGAGCTCGCCGAGCGGATGTTGACTGAAGATGATAACGAGATTCGTCTCCTCGATGAACCAGAACGCCACCAAGTCGCCCGCAAGCCATATAAGCATGTTACATTGACCGAAGATCAATTCCGAGAGGAAGCTGTCTGGATTTCAAACCTAATGCTGCTGAAGAAGCGCATGGAGCCAGAACTGCGGGAACCTTTCCAGCGCTCTGTTGCCAAGATGTTGGAGTTCTTGATCACGGACGATTGGGAAGTGCCGTTCATTTTCCAGCATCGCAAGGATTACATGATCCATGCCGTTAAGGATATGGAAGATGACGCCAACCCCGACGACGATTCTGCGCAATACAGCATCCGCGCCCAGAAGCTTCTCAATATGACCGATCTCTGGGACATTTTCGACCACGACCTCAAATTCCGCGCATTGATTGATAAGCGCGGTACTATTCAAAAGTCTTACGACAGCCTGCACGAGCTATTTAATGTCACCGACTCCAACGTGGAGGATCTGCTGGCTGCCGCCATCAGCATGGAGGAGCTCCAGGACGTGCAGGACTACATTCATTTCCAATACTCTTCACAACTACGGGATTTGAACCAGCTGAATGGCGAAGCTACCGGCGAGGCGCAACGCCGGAAGGCGACTGGTCGTTCGTTCTTTGAACGTGTGCGAAACGGAAAGGCCTACGGCCTGGTCCGCAGCTTTGGAATAACTGCGGATGCCTTTGCTCAAAATGCTTCCAAGGAGGGTCGTCGGCAATACACAGAAGATCCCGCCGAGCATCCAGACCAGATGGCGGATCAGTTTGTTGATAACGACTTCTCCAACAGCTCGCACGTTCTCATTGCCGCGAAGAGCATGTTTGCCGAAGAGCTTGTTCTCAGCCCCAAGATGCGCAAGGTCATTCGACAAGCCTACTACATGAACGGAGTTGTCGATTGTTACCGTACAGAGAAAGGTCTTCGTCGAATTGACGAGCAGCACCCATATGCAGAGTTCAAATACTTGCGCAATCAACAACTCAGTGATATCGCCCGTCGGCCAGAGATGTTCCTGCGCATGCTCAAGGCCGAGGAAGAAGGTCTGGTGGATGTTCGCGTCCGCTTTGAAAACTTTGACCAATTCCGCTCGCGTCTATACACAGACATTGAGTCCGATAACTACAGTGAACTTGCCGACGCTTGGAACCGCGTCCGTCGTGAGGCCTTGGACCTTGCCCTTGGCAAACTTGAGAAGTTGGTCAACCGCAGCGTGAAAGAGAACATCCGCCAAGAATGTGAGAACCATGTGGCCAAGGAGTGTCGCGAGGCTTTCTCACAGCGTCTGGACCAGGCCCCCTACAAACCCAAGGGCATGGTTCTGGGCACTGTGCCCCGTGTTCTTACTCTATCCACAGGGTCTGGGCAAGTGGGCCGGGACCCCATCCACTGGGCTTACACCGAAGAGGATGGTCGTGTCTTGGAGAACGGTAAGTTCATTGACCTCTCCGTGGGAGACGAGAGTCGGGGCATCGCAGACGGTGCCAACGTAGCCGCCTTCGTTGATCTGATTGATCGCCGCCGACCAGATGTCATTGGTGTTTCAGGTATGACGCCAGAGACTAGACGGCTGTACAAAACTCTCTCAGAGCTTGTTGAGAACAAGGACATGCGCGGTGCTTCCTACACCGATGATCGCGACGAGGAGGTCAGTGACCCTCTCGAGGTGGTCATCGTCAACGATGAGGTTGCCCGATTGTACCACAACAGCCCTCGTGCCCGGAGTGATAACCCTGGCTTCGGGCCGTTGACTCACTACTGTGTTGGTCTGGGTCGTTACCTGCAGAGCCCGCTCAAGGAGTACGCCTCCTTGGGTCGTGACATCGTTTCCATTCAATTCAAGCCAGGCCAGAACCTGGTGTCCCAGGATCTGCTCCTGAAGCAGCTGGAAACCGCCCTGGTCGATATGGTCAACCTGGTCGGTGTCGACCTCAACGAGGCAGTGGCTGACACCGCGGCTGCCAATCTCCTGCCATATGTCTGTGGTCTTGGGCCCCGAAAGGCTGCTCACCTCCTCAAGATCGTTAACATGAACGGTGGAGTTGTGAACAACCGAGTGGAACTGCTTGGTGTCAACGCCCAATACCCAGCAATGGGTGTCAAGGTCTGGAACAACTGTGCCAGTTTCGTCTACATTGACTTTGAGAATGCCGATCCCGACGCCGATCCCTTGGACAATACTCGTGTTCACCCTGAAGACTACGATATTGCGCGTAAGATGGCTGCCGATGCTTTGGAGTTGGACGAAGAAGATATCAAGGCTGAGACCGACGAGAACGGCACTGGCGCTATCATGCGCAAGCTCTTCCGCGAAGAGGCCCAGGACCGTGTCAACGATCTGATTCTGGAGGAGTACGCCGAGCAGCTGGAGAGGAACCTTAACCAGCGCAAGCGTGCCACTCTTGAGACAATCCGAGCCGAATTGCAACAGCCATATGAAGAACTGCGCAAGCAATTCGTCTTCCTCAGCACCGATGACATCTTCACCATGCTCACCGGTGAGACGCTTGAATCACTCACACTCGGCATGGTGGTGCCCATCGCCATCAAGCGCGTGTTCGAGGACCACATTGAGGCCAAACTGGACTGTGGAGTTGATGTGCTCGTGGCTGAGACCGAACTGGGTGTTCCTGCCGAGATTCCCGTGCGCAACGCGTACCAGCCCCATTCGACCGTTCCGGCCAAGATTCTGTTCCTCAACCGCAAGGGCTTCACTTGTAACGTGTCTCTGCGCGAGGACCAAGTCACCCATCCATCTCACCGTAACCCAGACCATGGCTTTGGCGATTGGGATGAGCAACAAGAGCGTGCCGACAAGGAGTCGCTGCAAGAGAAGACCCAGCGTGGTGGCCAGGCCATGCGTGTTATCAAGCACCCGCTCTTCCGGCCCTTCAACTCCACTCAGGCCGAGGAGTTCCTGGGTTCCCAGGGCACCGGAGACGTTGTCATTCGGCCATCTTCCCGAGGCCACGACCACTTGGCGGTCACTTGGAAGGTGGCACAGGGTGTGTATCAACACATTGACGTTCTCGAGCTGGACAAAGAAAACGAGTTCTCTGTCGGTCGTGTCCTCAAGGTCGGTGGTAAATACACTTACAGCGATCTGGACGATCTGATCGTCAACCACGTCAAGGCCATGGCCAAGAAGGTGGACGAGATGGTTTTGCACGAGAAGTTCCGCAAGGGCAGCAGCAAGACCGAGACAGGTATGTTTCATAGATGTTTATGGCTTACTATATCTAACTTCTCTCCCAGATCAATGGCTCGAAACCTACACCAAGGCCAACCCTCGTCGCTCGGCTTATTCGTTCTGCATCAACCCCAAATACCCCGGTTACTTCTTCCTTTGCTTCAAGGCAGGCGAGCATGCGCGACTCCAAAACTGGCCCGTCAAGGTCATTCCACAGGGCTTCGAGCTTCAAAAGAACCCCTACCCCGATATGAACGCCCTGTGCAATGGGTTCAAGCTGATGTTCAGCAATATGAGCCAGAGCCAGGGCCGGAGATGAGCGCTTTTTCTTTTCGTCTGTATAGTGTACTATCTTCTTTTTTTTTCTCCCAGTCAGCAACCAAAAGGGCCCTAGGGCATTTGCATGGAATTGTTTTGTAAAGAAATAATAATTTTTCAATGATCGACCTCGGTAGTTCCTAATAGCACGAAGTACGACGTAGCTACGTAGGGCTGTCAACACGAATACGACACATGTGAGCAGGCTTGGCCTCGGTTTCAACCTGTTTATGAACTCTTGGCTGTTTACTTAATATTGAGTCATGGTGCAATTATTCAATTATTAAATATACAAGTATCCAGGGCTATTTGAATATATTCAGGAACTAAGATTCTATAATTAAATCTCCTTGTCACTGTGGCGCATTTCTCCGCATCGCCACGTTCAGCCGCACCGGTCCGTGTCGGCTGTATATTGAGCCTCTCTTACATCGTACAACCCCTCACTGCGCAACCATGGCAGCCATGGAGGAGCTGGAGATCCACAGCAAGGTGCGGAATACGTCTTCAGGTTCCTGTACTTCGAACTAACCCTGTCGCAGTCTTACTTTGTTCGCTGGATCAATGTCAACGCCAACCATACCATCTCCTGGAGCATCCAGCCGCACAAGAAGTCTGTCAACTTTGGCATCTTCAAGCACCCGGGACAATCTTCCGCGCTGAGCTCCCAGATCCCAGCATCCGACTCACAAAGCACCGATTCCACCGAGAACCTCCCCGCAACCGCATCCACCGCCGGCGCACGACAACAACAATCCGCGATCATCGACAAACTCACCGGTATTGGCCTGAAGACCATCAAATGGACGGGCAAATGCGAAGCAGACAAGATCACCCAAGGTACCTACGATGTATCACCCGGTGAAGGAGGAAACTACGCGCTTGTCTTCGACAACACCTTCTCTAAACAAATCTCCAAGACCCTGACGCTGGTTCTCTTGACCTACCCGACCGGCATCCCACCCCATACCTCCTCCTTGACCGGCGCCGGGCGCTCGCAGCCAGGTGCATCGACCGATTCATTGCCGCAGACCAAGACTCGGGGGAGGGGTAACAGCCGTGCTACTCTGAACTCTCAGATTGACACGTCGAATCAGAATGTCCACACGGGGCTGCTGCAGAAGCGCCGCCGGAAACGCCACCAAGGCTGGGCGCGTCGCTACTTCTCCCTAGACTTTACCTCGTCTACGCTGTCCTACTATCATGACCGCAACTCCGCTGCACTGCGAGGCGCGATCCCGCTCTCGCTTGCGGCCGTCGCGACCAATGAGAAGTCTCGCGAGATCTCAATTGACTCCGGTGCTGAGATTTGGCACCTGCGTGCCAGTAACGAACATGACTTTGGTGCGTGGAAGCAAGCTTTGGAAAGAGCTTCTTCCAAGGATGCCCCTAAGGAGAGCAGTTCTGCACTCGGTGTCCCACCCGAACTGCGGCTCTTTGCCCCCGCACAGGCTTCGCCAGCTGAAGAGCACGAATGGACGCGTGTGCAGAAGCTTGTTAGCCAGGTCTCTGGCTCCCGAGATGCGATCCGTCGTCTGGCTAAGGATACAGACCCGAAGTATCTCGCTTCGCCGACTCCAAATGCCAATATCGACCGGCCTCGGTCGCGTGGTCGGTCGCCAAGTCCTCAGCCCAGCGTCCGGTCCGCTGCCCAGGAGGCAACTCCGACTGAGGAGACCAAGCGGCCGTTTTGGAAGCGCAAGACTAGTGGTCAGTCGCAGACGAGCAGCAAGCGTCCACCAGCTGTCACCTCGGCATCAAACTCCTCGCAACTCGTGGTGCCTTCGAAGGAGAGCAAGGGAAAACCTGCCAGTATCACCAGCCATACGGACAGCATGGATGAAGTTCATGATCATCTGATGGCGGTTCTGCGCGACCTTGACCATGCTGTCTCTGAGTTCTCGACGCTGATTGCTGAAAGCAAGGAGCGTCGACACCCACCTCAGCCCTCTATGGTTCCCCGGCGGAGCATGGAGTCGGACATGTCGCAAGAGTTCTTCGATGCAACGGACGGTGGTGGAGACAGGTCTCCCCTCCTGACCATTCAAGACAGCGACGATGAGGGCCCCGAAGAAGATCGACCCGGCCCTGCCGTCGAGGAAGTCGAGGACGACGCCCCGTCGGACAGTGACAGCGTTGTCTCTGACACGACAGCAACTCGACAAGAAAGCGGCAGTGCCTCGGGGCTATTCCCCATCAAGCCCAAGTCACTGATACCGCTCCCTTTGGACCCCGTCAAACGTCGTCAAACCATTCTCGCTCCAACCGTCTTGCCACCAAGCTTGATTGGCTTCCTGCGCAAGAACGTCGGCAAGGACTTGTCCACGATCTCCATGCCCGTCTCCGCCAACGAGCCAATGTCCCTGCTGCAGCGTGCAGCCGAAATCCTGGAATACTCTGATCTTCTCGACAAAGCCAACCAGTCCTCCGACCCCGTCGAGCGACTGATGCTCGTAACCGCATTCGCCGTGTCTTCCCTCTCAGCGAACCGCGTCCGCGAACGCTCAATCCGCAAACCATTCAACCCAATGCTCGGCGAAACCTACGAGCTCGTCCGCGAAGACCGCGGCTTCCGCTTCATCGCCGAAAAGGTCTCCCACCGCCCCGTCCAGCTCGCCTACCAAGCAGACAGCAAAGACTGGTCCCTCTCTCAATCCCCCCTCCCCAGCCAAAAGTTCTGGGGCAAGTCCGCCGAGATCACAACAGAAGGCCGCGTCCGCGTAACCCTCTCAAGCGGCGACCGCTTCAGCTGGACCCCCGCAACATCCTTCCTGCGCAACATCATCGCAGGCGAAAAATACGTCGAACCAGTCGGTGAACTCTCAATCACCAACGAATCAACAGGCCACCGCTCAATCTCCACTTTCAAAGCTGGCGGCATGTTCTCAGGCCGCAGCGAAGAAGTCTTCACCCGAGCCCTCGACTCAAACGGCAACTCCCTACCTCTCGGTCTATCAGGAACTTGGCCTTCGTCCCTGACACTCACCCGCGACGGCAATCCAACCGGAAACACAGTCTGGACTGCTGGCTCGCTCGTCCCCTCCGCGCCTAAGCATTACGGTCTCACGGCGTTCGCGGCTACACTTAATGAGATCACTTCGATTGAAGAGAAGCATCTACCACCTACGGACTCGCGACTGCGTCCTGATCAGCGCGCGCTGGAAGAGGGCGACCTTGATCGCGCCGAGGAGGTTAAGGTGCAGCTTGAAGAGGGACAGCGCTCGCGTAGACGCGAGATGGAAGATGCTGGTGAGAATTGGGCGCCGCGCTGGTTCACGCGGGCTGATGAGGGTGATGAGAGTGCTTGGAGATTGAAGGGTGGGAAGGATGGGTATTGGGAGGAGAGGGCGAGGGGAAGTTGGTCGAATGTTGTTCCTGTGTTTGGGAATTAGTTGGACTACTTTTTGGATTTTGCGAGCTCTGTGTGGTGGTTGGGGCAGGACCTTCTTCACTCTATATATAGATCAATGCATTTCTCGGGGTTTGTTCCTGGGTACAGTCACATTCGTGTTTTTTCGTGTTTTTATGGATATGGTTACGATGTTACTAGGATGGAGAATTGGTTGAATAGTTGTAACGCGTGGTTGAGTATCATTTCGGTATGCACATGCGAAAGTCAATCAGGTATATCAGTCGAAAGGAAAAGAAAGAACAGAATAGAACGAAAAAGGCAACGAGGAAACAATGAGTTGGACTGTATAAAGTCCTTTTGAAAACAGGAGCAGAAGAGCATGTAAAGCAGATTTTTGGGACAAAAGAAATCAATCGCAGACTGAACAGAAAGAAACCTGGCAACTTCCTCCGCATTATCGTAACCCATGATCATAGCTGAAAAGCCGAAGACAATATCACTGAAAACGTATGAGTCTACTCCTCATCATCTGATTCCTGAGCAGTCCAGCGACGAGAGTTGCGCATCTTCGCAGCCTTCCGGGCACTCTGACGATCAGGACCAAAGCTAGAGCTCTGATCAGTCAGACGCATCATGACAGGAAGACTGTTGAGAACGGAACGGTTGCCCTGGAAGTAATGCTCAGAGAAACCGCCCTGCAGGACACGGCGCAGAGCAGTGAGACGAGTCCACTTCCACCAGCGGTCAATTGACATTACACCGTGGCGCCCGATTTTGACGGTCAACGTGCTGCCGTAATGGCGGTTGGTGTTCTGGTCGATGGCGGTGTTGTAGCGCGGGCCACGGCGCGGGTTCTCAACGGTCGTGAGAATGGAGGCGAAGTTGCTGTGAAGTGACTTCTTGTCGCGCTTGCTGATCTGCTTGGTGTGGATGTGCGCGAGGTTCTGGAGTTGGCTTTCCAGATCTGGGGTGTTGTGGTAGGCGTTATAGCGCTTCACGAGCTTGGGGCCGGTAGTTCGGTCGTTGTCGTGCTCGTGCTCTTCCTCGTCCGAGTCGCCCATTTCTTCGTCTTCATCGTCGTCCTCTTCGGGCGTGTAGCTCTTCTCGTAGAGTAGAGCGATGTTCTCACCCGCGGAGATTTGGACGTTGGCGTCGGAGCTGTCGAGCTGGTCCATGAAGATTTGAACCGCTTCCTCGCTTTCGTCTTCGAAATCGTCGATTTCAGTAGCCAGGAATCCCCACTGCTGGATGGCGGCGGTCACAACGGCCGCGTCGTCCTTGGCCTCGATCGATTGGCCATCAGAGGCGATGATGTCCAGGAAGAAAGCCATCTGTTCGAGGAAGCCATCGGTACCAGCGCCTCCGAAGATAGCGCAGGCTCCAAGGCATTGGATTGCAGCCGCCTTGAGGGAAGAGGAGGTAGAGTCACGGATAGTCCGGGTGAGCAATGGCTCGGCGTTTTCATAAATAGTGTTGTCGAAAGCTGAGATCGCGAGCAATTCAATGGCGCGGAGTCCGAATGTAGCTTCACGCAGACTGACTTCGGTGCGCACACTTCTGGCAAATGCCGCCAGCAACTCGTCGACGGTGCCGTTCAGCTCCTCCACGGCATAGTGGTACTTGGTCAGGCGGCAGAAGGCCTGCAGCGCCTCTTCACGACCCTGCACACTGCTGCGCTTGCGGTCGAGGATCTCTTGGATACGTTCGCCAAGTTCATGTTCCCAATCGGGATTGTCGGCTTCGGAATTTTCGTCGTCCAAGGAGCCGATGCTGTACCGATTTGGTTAGCGTGCTGATTTCAAAAATTCCCGACATCATTGGTAGTGATGTCATCCCGCGATGTGGGGTGAACATATGAAAATCAAACATGCGCAAAAAAAAAAAAAAAAACGAGGAATGCATGTATGAAAATAACAAATAAAAGACGGTTGGGGAATGAAAAACACTGGAATGGCACTTGCTTACCTCATGGATGTCTCATCAGAGAGGAACCCGGAGTCCTCTTCGTCCGAACCAGCTCTGCTGGCAGTGCGAGAGCCCTGACGCGAAGTCTGCTTTGAACCGGTTCGAGAGTTGGTGCGAGATGCTTCGCGAGATGCTGCCTTGCGTGACACGGTCTTGCCGCTCTCAAAGATCTGGCGACGCAGATCAGGCATGGTGAGTTGGGTGGGTTGGGTAGGGTGTTGGTAAATGGTAAATGGTCTGATGTTCAGCCAAGTAGCAAGTAAAAAAATGACCTAACCTATAGGTACTGGGCAGTATGTAAGAGATGAGTGTGAAAGTAACAAATAACTGGGCATGATATCTCAAGGGCGTGTGAGAAAGTGAAGAAAGCCAAAAAAAGCTGAGGGAAGGGCTCCCTTTTGAGTATGTAAGCTACGTCATGTGCCGATGTTTCTATTCACGTTTTTTGACTTTCCACCAATCGCTTTGTTCACTTCGTATTGTCTCTATTCTATAGAACCTTCTATTCAGAGAATTCTATTGTGTTCATTCATGATCTTTCTAAATTGTGCGCATTATGCCTATTGAGTTCTTTTTGACTTCCATTGGACAATGTGCTTCCCCATTATTCTTTAGCACAATGCTGTAGACTAACAAAACACTCTTTATGATTGGGACAGTTGCAGTATGTCTTCTGACCAGGAGTAGATCATACTACTGATTTGAAAGGACTTGGACCACCAAGCCCTGGAGCCACAAGAAAACCAAGGCACATAGATGGCTAGTTGGAAGTTATCGTACGACTCTATACAGTATAGATCCTATAGATCCATAGTATACTGTGCACACCACACTGGAGTCTTCTCCACCTACTTTAAGTCTGTGGGTAACTGATTGAAAATTTGGTATCATTATCATACATGGGGGATATAATGCCGAGCTACACCTTCTTCTGACCGAGCAACTCAATGATGCGCCGGCTCTTGGCGCCCTCAAGATATTCACGGCCTTCCTGTCGCCACTCGTCTTCTTCATCCTCATCATCGCCAACCTCGAGATCAACCTGCAGACTAGCCTCGTAGGAGCCAGTCACGGTATCTTCATCCACACGCACGCCATATTGAACCAGGACTTGGATGCACTGGGACAACCGTGCAATCTCCCGTCGGGTCTGGGGCGAGATGTCGTCGTTCTGGCTCGAGTAAATCGTACTAGACGCCACTTCTTCCAGCCGCGTGATAGAGACATTCTCCGTAGTCGAGGAGGCAGCATCTGCCCCGTCCGTGTGCTTGTAAATGTAGATGTAGCCATTGACACCAAGGATGATATCCACCAGACCACCGCCATTGGCAGTCTCATGTGTCCAGACCTGTCGCCGGGACCGCACAACACCGCCAGTGCCAGATCCACCGGGTGCAGCGAGCGCGCTGCCAACAGCGGCAGAAGCCCCGACGCCGCCCTTGACAGAAGCGCCGGCGGACCCGCTGCCGCCGGTCCCCGTCACAGCGAGGAAGACACCGTTTCGCAGCTTGCCGTACTTCAGAGAGCGTGTGTGTAGTGAGGCCGCGCCATCTTGGTGCACGTTCTGCACTTCGGCGATCACCAGGTCACCCTCGCTGAAGAATGTTCGGATCTGGAGCTCATCGGCGCTCGTTCGTCGACGCAGGATACCACCGGGCAAATTGATGGCGGAGAGAGGGAGTGCTGCGAGCAAAGGTGCAGAGATATCGACTTTCCAACGTCTAGATTGCACTTCCACAATGCGGCCAACGACCAAATCTCCAATTTCGGGTGTGTAGCGCGCGCGCAGTGGGTGCACGGAGAGTAGCTTATTTGTCTTCTGGACGGTTCCGGCAACGGTGGCAATGATGGACGTTGAGAGTGGGTTCATATAGGTACCGTGACCTCTGTATGCTGTTAGTATGAGCGAGAAGAAAAAAAGGTAGAGAGCCCCGCGCATTTTGCGCGACCTCTGAGATCACCCACCTCATCCATTGTGGATCATCTGTGACAACTTCACCGGGAGTGACAATTCCAGTGCCAATCTGAGAGTTTTCTAAACGAGGGCGCTTGTGAGCTCGAGAGACGCCCGCCATCTCGACGTCCTGGTCGGAGTCCACGGACACGGAATCTTCGGAGTCGGATTGGTAGGGACCGAGGTCCTCTACTACAGGGGGAAGAATTGTGATTCCCATTTTGCGCTTTTCTGCCTGCGATCGAAAGTGGATGGCTTTGAAAACGGCGTTGAACGGAGACCAGAGGTAGCTCCAAGCCGGGCAAGATCTGAGGAAAATCTAGGTCACGTGCAGATTAATCCACTATATAGTGTTCGATGCATTTGAGTCGCTTCAAAGTAGTCCATAGGATTTTTATACGCTATTATCGTGGCTACATCTGCGAATTTCGATGCTCTATGGTAACAAAGAGCCCAGAGATATCTGTCCTGCTGATGATCAGCTTTTCCAAGTTCAAACCCAACGCCGGTAGTAATACACATAGTCAAGATCTGGTTATACTGTGCAACGCAAATCTAAGGTTTTTTGGTCGCTTTGTTTGCACCAGTATTGGGCTCCTCTTTCTTCTTTTTGGACCGACTGCTGCCTCCCTTGGGCCGGTACCCTGTATCCTCTTCACGCTTGCGCTTGTTCTTAGGCGTGGGTTGCGTCTCAGTTCCATCTTCATCATACATGTCCTCGTCTTTGCGCTGAGCCGGTGCTCGCTTGGAGGACCGCTGGTTGGAAGGTCGCGATGATGACTTCTCAGAGGCACCCTCATTGTCTTGCAGGGTTTGGGGTTGGTTGCGACGCAGCCAGTTATAAACTGAAGCTGGGTTTCTGATGGACAGGTCCTTCTCACGCTCTGCAAAAGTGGGCCTATCAGGGATGCGGGCAAGCTGTGCCGTGGCTGCTTTGTCGCCAAGCTTGGCGTCCAAAGCGAGGTAGTACTCGGTCTCATGCTCGGGCGTGAAATATCCAAGTTGGCGCTCGGTTTCATTGCTGGATTTGTTACCGTGAGCTGCAACCTCCTGGCAGGTGTGGTTGGTTTGTGAAAGAGAACCGTAATGTTGGCCCGGCGCGAACGCATTGTTGCGCTTGATGTTTTCCTCGATCATGCGGTATGCGCTGGTGTCGATACTGCCTGCCTGAAGCCCAGTCTTGGCCTCGGCCCACGCCTGCTTTGCGAGAGTTGCGTCGTTGATCAAGGGTAAGATCTCTTGTTCCGGGGCGGGTTGCAAGGGCGGGTCATTCGGCATGCTCAGTCCGAACCGCATTTCAGGAGGAACGTGTAGGCTCTCGTTGAATTCGAGCAGGACCTCGAGTAATTGACTAACATTGTTAGCAGTTTCACAGAAGGGATGACACAAAGACGTACTCGTTTTGTTCCTGGATGCGTTTAGACAGGTCTTCAATGCGCAATTCCTCCCGAATCAGCTTCTCGCTCTCGCGAGTGCCCAATTCGAACTTGACTTTGAGCTTGGCATATTTCTTCCTGAAGACGAGACCGGGTCAGCATTGTCCGAGTTGGGATGAGAGAATACATACTTGAAAGATCGGACTGATTGCTTTGCAGGAGGAGGTGCCGGATGAAGTGTATCAGGCTGGCGCTCGGGCATAGATGCGTGGTGAGGTTCCGCCATGGTGGACCGGGATAAACGTGGGATGGAGAGACGGGAGGTTGAAGGGGATGAGGTCCTACGCGATCGCGCCAAGAGCTGGACCCGGTGTCACGGGCTGCGTGGGAGGCGGGTCCGGTCCGCCGTAAAAAATTAAATTATCGCCGATCGGACTTCTCGAGTCTCAATCTTTTTTTGACTATTACTTTCATTGTTGATTCTATACATTTTGCACAATGTCCGACACAGAAGTGACCAGCCACAAGAAGCGCAAGCTTCAAGATGGCCCCGAGCTAGAAATCGACGTCGACGCACCGGAACCGGTCTCCAAAAAGGCGCTGCGCAAGGCCAAGAAGAACAAAGAGAAGGGTATCGACACCGAGAATGCTGAGGAAACCAAGTCCAGCAAGTCAAGCAAGCCCAGCAAGACCAGCAAGACCAACGACCCCGACGACACCAAGGATCTCGAGGAGGAGGAAGCCGCTCCAGGCAAACGATCCGAATATGGTGTCTGGATCGGAAACCTCTCCTTCACAGTGACCAGGGAAGAGCTGCGCATGTTCTTCACGGCAAACTCCGATATTTCCGAGTCTGCCATCACTCGAATTCACCTCCCCAAGGGACCCGAGAGATTTGGAAGAGCTCAGAATCGGGGTTTCGCTTACGTCGACTTTACCAACAAGAAGGCGCTGAAAGAGGCAATTGGTTTGAGCGAGCAGCTCATGACCGGCCGCCGGGTGCTCATTAAAGATGCCAAGAGCTACGAGGGTCGTCCTGAGAAGTCCGAGAGACAAGAAAACGCCGCTGGCGCCGCCACCAAACCTGGTCACCCTCCCTCCAAGCGACTCTTTGTCGGTAACCTGAGCTTCGATGTCACCAAGGAATCCCTCGAGGAAAACTTTAGCAAGTGCGGAACGGTCAACAACGTGCACATGGCGACTTTCCAAGACACAGGAAAATGCAAGGGTTACGCTTGGGTGGAATTCGAAGAACTTGCCGCGGCCGAAGCAGCGGTGAGAGGGTTCATGCTGGTGAAGGAGGACGATGGCCAAGAGGACGATCCCTCCGACAGTGACTCCGACTCCGACTCGGCCACTGAGAAGAAGAAGTCGAAGAAGCTCAAGCCCAAGATGCGTCGGGTCTGGGTAAACCAACTGTTCGGTCGCCGTATGCGAATGGAGTTCGCCGAGGATGCGGGCACACGTTACAAGAAGCGCTTCGGAAAGGATGCCGAAAAGAAGGATGGACCTGCGATCACCGAAGAGGGCGCACCACGAGAAGAGAAGCCCCGCTACAAGAAGAGAACAGAGCCCATTGACGAGTCTCGCTACTCCAAGGAGACTGTGCAGAAGCTCAGCGGTGGTATTGTTGAGTCTCAGGGTAAAAAGATTGCCTTTGACTAAGGCGATCAGACGTTTTCTTTTTTTCCATGTATGGCATACTTCAGCACCATAAGATTTGAGTTGTTGCTTTCTTATACCCTGTGGATCAGTGTATTTTATTCAATCTCTCGGTACCCAAAATTTATTTACGAGTCAAGATTCCAGGCGATCGAGTCCTCCGTAGTACAACTTGTGGCAAAGGGCATGTATATTCCCGATCCAGCATACCACAGCATCCTGCATAGACCTAATAGAGCACGATCAACTCCACCCCAACGTCCGGGGTCCGCCACAGGGCACACTCTCAGCTCTCGGTGCCCATCTCAGAAAAGCTGTAGGGTGGTCGTCAAGATTTAGTCGGACACTAACAAAAATAAAGTAGAAGAATTCTGGGCCCAACTTGGCAGAACCAGACCGCCCGGGCTAGACCCGCCTGACGTCTCTGGCGATGGATGCCATTCTCAAGTGAATCTCGCTTTCTCTCTGTGCTTCTCATCTTTATTGGGCTGCATCTCCTTTCTTATTGCCCCCCTTGCTCTGTTCTTTTCTCTTCTTCGCCTTTGTGAAGGCGTCCTTTTTATATTTATCTTGAATTCAATAGCTCCATTTTGGTGGTTTGGTTACTTTCCGGTCCATCGTCCTTGCTCCAACATCGGTCTCCCTCACCGGATCTCGCTCCTTTCCCCTCGGCCCCTTGTTCATATACACTGGTGCTACACGGTGAACATCACCGACAAGATTCATCCCAGCCATCTCAAGTGCTCCCTCGTGTCTCCACCATGGCTCCCCCTCGACGTCATATCGGAGCCAGCCGCAGAAAGAGGCACGAGGAAGATGGCGAGGATGAGGGCTCAATGGCCGGAGAAATGGGTGATGACTCTATGAGTGAGGGAACCGTCGATAGCAACCAAGAGGATGAGGACGCGGATGGCGAAGTTAGTGAAGAAAGCGAGAATGAGGTCACACCGTCGGTTAAAAACAAGCAGGTCAACGGTCACAGCAAGAACTCTACCCGGAGAAGCTCTGCTTCGCCCGGCAAGCGAGGACCCAAGACAACGGTTTCGGATACAGAGGCTATGTTTAACGGGTTGAAGGTCTCAGACAACGGCAGTACGGCGGAGATCCACTTGGACCAGCCCAGAGAACAGCGGGAGCCTCACGCTGGCCGAACGCCATCTGCCCCTCCCACTGAGCCCAGACAAAACAGTCTGGCATCAAAAAAACGCCGGGAGAACGACAAATACATCAAGGAGCGAGAGCAGAACCCGGCCTTTGTCCCCACTCGCGGCAGTTTCTTCCTTCACGATAAAAGGTCTACGGAAAACGGCAATCGGTCTAGCAAGAGCAAGTCTCGCCCATATGGCCTTATTGTGGACGGAAATTCGCGGAGGTATGTCTTCTGCCTGTGATTTTGGACTATGTTTCCTGCTAACATGACTGGGCAGATCATCTAAAGCCGACGCCAGCGGAGGACAATGGGCACACGACCTTCACGATACGGTGGCCGGCGACGAGAAATCTTCACAAAAACAGAACCCCGCGATGCCTAATCCGATTGCACCAGTCCCCACTGCACCTAGGTCTTCTCCGCCAAATCGATCATTCTCCAGCACGACATTGGTAGGCAGTGTGCCTGTCGTCGTTTCCTTGCCTGGAATGGCCAGCCCGGTCAATTTCCCTGCCGTGCCAAAGAGGCTTTACACCCGACTCCCTCAACATCGACCTCCCCTGCGACGCGATAAGCCAGTGCGAATCTCTCTTCCCAGTCAGCCTCCCCGATATATATTCCCCTCGGTTGAGCGCTCCTTCATCTTCATTCCTCGTGCGTTGCGGCCGAATCAAGTCTCCCGTGGACGAGGAGGACGGGGAGGTGGCTGGTACAGTGGACGGCGTCCCAGCTACTACCCCAACTCTTCGTACACGCCGAGCGTTGTTAGCCGTCGCTCTTCCTTTGGCATGCCACCCTCCCAGGATGGGTGGCCATCACCTGCGGGGTCTGTTTACTCCAGACCCACAATCCCCACCGAACCGAAGCCCGTTGTCCGTCTTCCTCCTCCACCCCGCCCTCCCGTTGGGATCCCGCCATTTGGCCCCACGATGGCCATGCCCATTCCACACCCGGCTTACCAAAGCCGACCTGCTCCAATTCCCATGCACCAGCCTCGCCCCCAAAAGGCCGTCTCTGTGGCTGATATCGAAAGCCCGGTCACCTTCCCCTTCCATTTCAATCCACCCCAGCCCCAGCAAGAGCAGCCCTTCCACCACCAAGTGCCCCTGCCCGTTCATGGCCCCCATGGACACGAGATGAACGCCCATGGGCCGCCTAGTCAGCCCTCGGCCACTCCACTCTCGCAAATCCCGGAGCGGGCTATCCATGCCGCTCCCTTCCAACCGTATACCTACCAGCAACCTGGATATTATCCGAATTATCCACCTGCTGGTATGTACTACCCGAGTTCGGGTCCCGAATACGCGGGTTACAGTGGACCCGTGGGGCCCGGGGCCTCCGTTCCAAACTTCCCGGGGCAGCAACACATGCCCTACACTGCCGGTGAACAACCATCGCAGCCTGGCACCGTTGCCCATGAGTCTGGTGGCACCGTATACTTCTATGATGCCAACAATCCCTATGGCGGACCCGCCCCAGGACCGGGCACTGGTCCTGGAGGTGTGGTTGGCATGGGTGGGATGATGACTCCCCCGGGTGCCATGTACTATCCCCAACCTGGCCAATACTATGGATAGTGAGACTTCACTCACTTTCATATGCCATTTCTGACATCTTTTTCCATCTCTTCTTGATCTCTTCTTTTTTTCCCACATGATCTACCTCTCACCTTCATTCTTGCCATCTCACATTCACTAGCCATGCCTGATCTCCTATCCTAATTCTCTGTTTTATGACTTATATTGGTCGTTGTTAGATCTATGCATTTGAGCGTCTTCCCCATCATGTCTCCGCACTTTTTTTTATTTTTATTACTCCACATAACTGGAATCACGTAGCACACGGTTCTAGCCCTTTTCTCAATTTCTAGCATCCAATCGGGCAATGAAATCCAATATCACTATGCATGACCTCATAATCAGTGTCCTGTTTCCTATTTGATGATCTGCTGCACCCCTCCTCGGGCGTCCAGTCACGGATAAAGAAGGCCGTGCAAGTTGCTTGGCAAACGAGTTCTGACGCCATATTCTGCACTGTCTCACCGCCTGCCCAACTCCCTCCATCGGCAGCTGACCCCGTCTCTCCACCTTTTTCCCTTCAATTCGACTCTGTACAACTCCCCTCTCCTCATTCCTCTGCCCTTCATCTATTTCCATCTTCATAGTCCTCTCTTGCTTGTATCCCTTCAACCTCTCTCTCTTCTCTGTAATCCTCAATACCATCTTCTTTCTTTAAACCTCTAAACGGTATTGCTGCCTAGGCAGTTTTATCCACTCAATCTTGCATTTCATCATACATCATGGCCACACCAGCTCCGACCCATCCGGGCCCAGAGCACCCCGTTACCGTCAAGGTTCTTTACAATGACAGCAATCGACGCTTCAAGCTGCCCTTGAAGGACCTCAAGGCTCAGGTCTTCCCCCGGATGGTAAGTCTCCACCCAAGCTTCCCCCGACCGGCCATCTAGCCGATTCCTTATCACGATCATCATCAAATCTTACTCTCTTGACCTTTGATATCCTCTCACCATCCTCTCATTCCTTGTCTTTCATGATATTGCTGCCTTCAAGTTGACTAATCGATCGGATTTAGCTCAGAACCCTTCTCGGCGTTCCCGCGGATGTCAACGTCATCCTTGAACGTTATTCTGACAGTGCCGGTTCCTACGTTCGCTTGGACTGTGACAACCTAGCGGTCTACAAGCAACTTTACCGAGCTGCCAAGGCCAAATCCAAGCTTCGCATCAAGGTTTCAACAATCGATACCCTCGACACATCACCCACACCTGATCCCTCAGAGCCCACAATGGAGTTCAATCAGCCTCGTCACAGTTACCTGGACACTGTCTTGAGCCCCGCTGCCTCTTCTCCCGCCCCTCCTATGCCAGCTATGGAACCCTCCACAAGTTTTGTCCAAGAGACAAATTATCTCGACGAGATAAAGCAATCCTTCAGCCAACCTCGCTTCCGCAATTTCGAGCTGGAGGCAGACAAGCACAAGTTCCCCGTCATCTCTCACAATTCTCCCAACGGCATGTTCTGCATTGATTGCAACAAATGTGGTCGTTCTATTGCCAACGGCCACTACCACTGCAGCATTTGCGAGAACGGGGACTACGACCTGTGCCCCCAGTGTGTCACTGCTGGTGCAACTTGCGGCGGCGATGGTCACTGGCTGATCAAGAGGATTGTCAAAGACGGTGCCGTCACCAACAGTACCACTGAGGTTATTCCTCCTCGTGGTCCCTTCATCGAGGCCCCCACTCAAGTCAAGCGTGAGGTGATCACCAAGCCGGTAGTCCACGTCCCCCAGTCAGTACAAGAGTTCATCCCCGAACCAGCCGCTCCATCACCTTGCTTGGATGCTGCCGTTCAGGGCGAAGACAAGCCGATCTGCAATGGATGCTGTCGTGGTAAGTTTTTATATTTCTTCTTGGTTTGATCTATCGTTTCCATTACTAACAATGTGCAGAAGCAGACGAGAGCAACCTTGTACGCTGCAACGACTGCGAAGACTATGATCTTTGCCTTCGCTGCCTCCTCCGAGACAAGCATGGCCACCACCCTGGTCACACTTTCCATCTCGGATCTGACCGTAACTTCTGCCTGAAGAACCTCATCACATCTCGCTGCCTCCCTGGCCGCCAGTTCCGCCACGCGGCTGTCTGCGATGGCTGTGATAAGCGCATCGTTGGCGTCCGTCACAAGTGCCTGGCCTGCCCTGATTGGGATCTCTGCCCGGAGTGTATTGTGGGTGCCTCTGAGAGCCATCCCAACCACCGCTTCGTTCCCATCTACGATACAATCGGCGAGGCTTCCCGTGAGCATGAAGTCCACTATGGAATCTTCTGTGACGGCCCCCTCTGCAGAAACAAGCCTGCCCAGAGCTATATCAACGGTGTGCGCTACAAGTGTGCTGTGTGTGATGATACCGACTTCTGTGGAAGCTGCGAAGCCCTCCCCACTGATCACCACAATCGCACCCACCCACTTGTCAAGTTCAAGACCCCAGTTCGTAGTGTGACTGTGAGCACCATGGGTGATGACGGCTCGAACCGGGCAGTCGCTCTGGGTGACCAGGCCCCTCTTGCCATCCCCCCTCAAGTGCCCACCGATGAGAAGGAGATCGTTGAGGAGGATTCCTCTGTTACAGAGATGGCCACCGATGAGGAGAAGGAGCTCGCTGAGGTTGAATCTCCTGAGCCCATGGATGTTGAGCCACCCGTGGCCCCGACTTTCAAGGCTGAAGACACGGAAGAGCTCGAGTACAAGGCTTATTTCATCAGCGACACCATCACTGATGGCACCAAGATGGCACCTGACACCATGTTCCGCCAGACCTGGACTCTTCACAACCCGGGACCCACCGCATGGCCCGCTGGCTGTGATGTGCGCTTCGTTGGAGGAGACACCATGTTCAATGTTGATGCCAACCACCCCTCCAGCGTTGAGTCCATTCGCTCGGCGATGGAAAGCAACAAGCTGCCTGCTGCCGTGGAGGCAGGTGGTAATGCCGACTTCACTGTCAACCTGCGTACTCCCAGTCGTGAGGGTACTGCCATCTCCTACTGGCGCCTGAAACTCCCCAACGGCCTGGCTATCGGTCACCGTCTTTGGTGCGATGTTGAGGTGCAGGCAGTCTCGGAGGTTGACGCTCCCACCCAGCCTGAGGAAGCTAACGGCAGTGCCATGATCTTCCCCAAGCTTGAAAAGGAGTCTCCGGCGTCGAGCACCCTGCAGTTCGAGGCCCCTGCTCCCCAGGCACCCACTCTTTCCAATTCTTCGGATTGCGATGTCCTCGATGGGGTTGAGAGCATTAGTCTCGATGACACTGAGACCGACGCCGGCTTCCTGACCGACGAAGAGTACGACGTTCTCGACGCGAGCGACCAGGAGTTCCTGGATGCCAAGCAATCCGCGTACTAAGGACGCACTAGTTCATGAGATGCATGATATGGGAATGGGAATGGGAATTTGCACTTAATTTTTTTCGGAATGCGTCTAGTCCACGGCTCAGACTTAATGAGATTGATCTTTCTTTGTTGGACTGTGAGCGGAAACAGAAAAATCGCAAAAAGATATCGATTTAGTTTCTCTAATTGCAATTGCTATTTCATTTTTATCTTGTTCTTACTGTCCCCATTGGAGTACTCGGTCTACCCGTAGAGGCCGAGGTATGACATCCCACGCTCCACGCCCCCGCGTCTTCGGGGCGATCTTTACTCGATGCTAACTTTCCAGGGTTCCACCGAGCGGACAATTAATAATTCTTGGAGACAGCGGGCCATGGCTTTTCTCTTCCGCTGCCAATTCTCTTCTTCCCTCAATTCTCACCATGGGACTAGGAGCAACACTCACTTTCGGCCTGGTCGCCGCCCTAATTGCCTTCCTGGCAGGCCCAATCAGTCACATCGTTCGAGTAGGAGGCGTCTTCCTCACCCCGACTCAAACAGTGCTGGGTGAAGGCCAAGGTCCTATCTACATCGCAGACACCATCCACTGCGAAGATGTCCACCACTACCGTCCGGCGAACCTGCTGTTCACCGCGTGCGAAGACCACAAGAGCACGCGCTTCAGCTGGTTCCCCCCTCTCGGAAACCTCTTGCAGCCAACCACCCGCGGCTCCATACACATTGTGGATCCCACGGTATGTGCTTAGCCTTGGCGTGTGGACCCTGCTAACAGAGCTACAGACCATGAAATCAAGCCGTCTGGCTTTCACCGACTTCGACGGTCCCTTCGTCACACATGGAATCGACGTCATTGAAGACCCGGACCAGCCTGATGCTGTCTATATCTTTGCCGTCAATCACCTGCCTAACCCGGCGTTCTTTGGGGCCGGTGAGCCCGAAGGCGTCCACAAGGCCAGGTCTCAGGTCGAGCTCTTCCACCACGTCCTGGAGTCACAAACTGTTCAACATGTGCGCTCGATTCACCACCCGCTCATTGAAACGCCTAATGATATCTACGCCGAGAGCCCGGTCTCTTTCTACGTTACCAACGACCACTTCTACCGCGAGGGCCCCATGCGCATCGTAGAGGATGTCTGGCCCTCTGCGAAATGGTCGAGCATCATCCACGTCCAGATCGAAAACCCAGGCAAAGAAGGCAAAATCGATGCCTCTGTTGCTCTGACCGGACTCTGGAATAACAACGGTCTCGGCCAAGGACGCACAGACAAGGAAATGATCATTTCCAGCGCCGTCGGCGGCGAGCTCTACGTCTCTTCCCTGCATTCGAACCATTCTATCGATATCCATGCGACTATTCCCTTTGACTGTGTCACCGATAACCCAAGCTATTATGCGGACCCGTACCGCGCAGATGGAAACGATGCCAGTGGCTTTGTGGTTGCAGGTATCTCGCAGGCTATCTACCTGCCTGCCAATGCTAAGGATCCAAATGCCACTGATGCTTCCCAGGTGTGGTACACTCGGTCCGTACCGGCTACTGGTGCGTGGGAGAAGAAGTTGTTGTTTGAGGATGATGGTTTGAGGATCCGGACTGCTAGTGCCGCTGTCTTGGTCCCCGTTGAGCCAGTGGATGGAAAGAAGTTGGCTTGGTTGTTTGTTACTGGGTTCATGTCGGAGAGCATGATTGCTGTGCAGGTTGAGTTGTAGTTGAGCGGAGGTATGTATTCATATCACACGAGGCCGGTTTGGGTATTTCCCTGACTTGACTATACGAGAAGCTTAGTGTATATATCAGCGCAGTATATGAAATCTCTAGACAAGTCTCTACATTACATCCGAATCTCCAATGAATCCCCCCATCAAACCCATTCCCCCATACCTCACTCCGACCCAAAAGCCTCAATCGCCTCCGCGAAATGAAAATCAATATCCCCAACCAGCAAAGGTGCAATCTTCGTAATATCCCCCGACAACTTCGAACTGACAGCATCACCATATTCATCCGTAGCACTCTTCAACTTCTTCAAATCCGCTTTCACAAGCGAGCTCGCAGACCCAACGTCCAAAATAGCCTTGTCGAACACAGGTTTCTTCGCGACAAATTGGTCAAGGAGTGTAAACACAGCACTCGAGAGCTCGACCACGGAATTGGCTACTTTGGCTGAGTCTGACTCGCTCAGTGTAGATGCATCGCTGACTGTTTCGGTGCCGCTGTTGATGTCTTTGAGGAGGGTGCTGGATTTGGCTTGGAGTTGTAGTGCGGTTGCAGTCACGTTCGTGGATGCTGTGAAACCGGATAATATTTCTTGTATATTTGCGCTCTCCTTGCTGATGCTGTTGATGGAATCTAGCACGGTGGAGGCATCGCGTCGGGCTTGGGGGAGGGCTAGGGTTGTCACGGCCAAGGTTGAGAGGAGGAGGGATTTGAGGGGCATTGTGAAGCGGGATTTTTGTGTAGTGTGAACTCAGTAGCTCTGGACGATGCTTAAGAAGGACATACAAAGGAGTGTTTCATAGCTTCAAATTGGACTTGAAGTTGTTGATCGGCGGCTGGAAATTAGGGCTGACTTCCGCGGGTCCCTGACTCTCCGCATTTTGTTGATGGCCTCTTCCAATTTCGAGATTCTGGGTAATGAGTAGGCTTCAAAAGTGTTGTTTGGTAGCTGGATTGCTAGGGTATCTCGTACAGGGTCCGTATATATCGCAGATCGCGGTGAGGGATTTACTTCCTGCGTTGGACTAGGAGGAAGTGAAACTCACTATTGTAGCTCGTTGTTGGGCAAACCTTCAATTTTGAAGCATATGCCAGCAATGTCGGTCTGAGTATGCCGGTTTAACAGGGTAGAGGTGAAGTTGTCTTCATTTTCAAGAAATCCGCGGATATTCTCTATCATAAGATGTGAAAATTAACTATGTCTCTGTTTCCAGCCCTGGAGGGAACAGGGTGCGTATATCCAAGGTAAGAATATTACCCAATACAAATCATAGGCTATTTACAAGGTTCCAAGGTTACAGCTGAAGCATATTCCAATGATATCGTTTGTTATTGCATTATGTATGTGTTGCAGTAGATAACCAACCACACGCAGCAAGCTAGATACATTCAACCATTGTAGCGGCCTCCATTTACTTCGCTCCACAAGCCTCAATAAAAAGAGAGTTACCAATAGCCATATTAGTATATGTGAGATGCGAGCGGTTGATTGGATCACCGCCAAAGCCCTGAGCAGCATTGCATTTCTGTATGATTCATGGGTTATTCTCGGTTGACTAGCCTCAGGAAATACACTTACATCAGAATCAGCACCACAAGCTAAAGTGGTAGAAGCATCGTTCTTGTCCCCATCCTTTTCCCAGTACTCAGGGCCATGATGCTCAAAGCCCAGCTGGGTTGGAGGAATCTGCGGAACCCCGTCATTGTGGTGAGTGACGCGGAAGTATTTGTCGTTAGACACGAGACCGGAGACATATTTCGCATATGCAGAGTCTCCGTTGCGCGGCTCGCCAAAAGTGTACGTGGTGATATTGCCGAATTGCTCGGCGAATGCACTCGAGGCAATTGCTGCAATGCCCGCTCCCAGAGAATGACCAGTCACAGTCAACTTCGAGCCGGATTGGTGGCTTTTGATGGCTGCGACAACGTCTGATTCCACGGAGGCATATGCGTCCTGGAACCCTTTGTGCACCTGTGGGATGTTAATGGTGTTTTAATATTGGGGAAGATCGTCTTACTCTGCATTCGGAACACTGGGTTCCAGTCGCAGTGAGCGGAACCAAGGTAAAAACAAGATCGGTGTCTAGATCCTTGGGCGAGGAGGTGCCTCTGAACGCCATGATGAGCTCGTGGTTGGATTCATCTTCAAACAGGACTCCCTGGGTGTCGGTAGCCTCGTCGGAAAAGTATTTTATCACTTTGCTTCCCGAGGGAGGGGAGTCACAAGTGTCGCCATATGCAGCTGCCGAGAAGGCAGTGTAGCGGCTGATGTTGTCGAACACCTCTTTGGAGACTGCGGTTGTTAGATGGTGATCGCCGCATAGATATTGGACATACCGGCAGATTGGGCCAAGCCCTGCTGAGACAGCAGGGCTAGTACAGACACCAACTTCAAGAATGCAGAGACCATGACGATAATTGTGACAATTCGTATTCAGACGATGAAGCATCTGTGGCGAACCGGCCATTATTTACCTTTTGCCGTATTGGATACGAAGCCCAAACATCAGGTCTATACAACCTTGTAGATCGTTGAACACTTTCCAATTTTCAGGAACAGTACGAGGGAGCCATGTCTTAATTTTGGGGCTCTGGTATGCGGGACATTCTTCCCCCATTTTTGATGTTTATCGTCCTTCTTCATCGATAAAGAAATATAGAAAGGGGCTCGCTGCTTGCAATTAGTAGCAAACACCAAACTATCAAATCCATAACCAAAATGCGCCTCTCTCAACTTGCCCTTGGGTTCGTCCTACCCGTTCTGGCCTTGGCCGATTGGAACACAGTCAAGGCAGACATTGGAAACATCACGACCCTCTTAACCACACTGAGCGACGATGCCCAGACCATGAAGCCCGGCATGGCCGGGGTGCCCATCGCCCTGAAGGTGGAAACCGATGCCGTGAAGCTGGGCAAGGAGATCCGCGCTGGCACCGACGATGCTAAGGACTCGGATCCTTTCGGGGGCAATGGCTCGCTGCAGGTTGGGCTCGCGCTCGTGGCGTTGGAGCCCAAGATCAAGTCGACGCTCGATAATATCGCCAAGCAGAAAGATACCTTTGGCGAGTTGGGCATCATTGTTTTGCAGTCCCTGCGCTCGCTGAAGAAGGATACCGATGCTTTTGGGGCTGCGGTGAGCGACAAACTGTCTGGGTTGGAGAAGTCGTTGGCTCCTGGGATTATCAAGTCGATTGATGGTGCTTTTGACAAGGCTATCACGACATACCAGAGCAATGGTGAGTTTCTTGATGCGTAGGGGGGTTAGTGGCTGACTGGTTCAGATGTCAAATCCGACAGTAAATCCGACAGCTAGGAAGGATATAATAGTGGGATGATAGTTTCTGAGAGGGAAATGAGAGCTGCAACATCCATATATTGAGTAGTATGCAGGAGAGAGAAGTGAAGAGGAGAAGATGTCCATAGAAGAGAGGTTGCTCTTTCCCCATGTCTTAGTCCACTGTCCAGTACTATTCCCTTCTTGTTTACCTATTTACCATCTACTCTGTATCTTTCGTGTCTCTACATCCTCAATGCCCAATGTTTTGGCAGTTCAATATTGCCTATACTTGCCCAGGCTAATCCCAAGATGGACGCTCATTCGTCGATCGTAGCGGGTAGCGTGGAGACCCAAACATCTCCGTCCGCAACTCCCTCGACACAGTTGGATGTCGATTCCAGCTCCGTTTACTTCATGGCTGAAGAGAATGGGGGAATCCCCCCGATCGAGGTGACACAGTCGCACGCGCAACCCTCCGAACCCGATGAGGACCCGGATTTTACCATGACCTCCGCGCAACTCGACCTGGACGACCACAGCTTCATTCCCTCAATCACCGACGAAAGCCTCTTCCAACCGAGCGAGAATGGCGATGAACGCGTCAATAACCAGACCCTGATCGAGGAGCACGAAATGCGCCGGAAGTTGATGGACATCGAGTCGAGCTTCCTGCCCGAACCCTCCACCATCGACGTCGCCGCCAAGGGCCCGCTGGTCGGCGCAGACGACACATATCTCGTCGGAGTCCCGACAGACGATGGCGCCAATACTACACAAGATTCCTCACAGCTCTCCTTTGTGGAGCCTGACCTCGGCCACACCGACCACACCGACCAGAGCTACGACCCAAGATCTCACTTGGATCCAGAGATAGCGGGCCCCGCCGAAGATGATGACCCTATAGAACCGAACGATTCCATGCTAGACTCCCTCGCCTCCTCGCCCACGGCGGCAGCAGTGCTGCGCCGGAACCAGTTGACGCTGTCTGAGAATGCGCGCGACAACAGCCAGCTATCCGATGAGCGCCCGTTCAGATCCGACTACTCCATGGCCGACAACGAATCACAACTCACACCCTCCAAATTACAAGGCAACTCCCGCAGTCTGTCGCCCGGCGCGTCGAGACTGTTTAGCGACCAGAGTGGCAGTGCGGCGAGCAGCCGAAGGCCCAGCCGCCCCAAGTACCTGACTAGCCGCCAGTCCTCGCATCGCCTCTCGACTTCTTCAGTGATAAGCAATAATACAGAAAACACGAACAGCGATGCTACATTGGGCGCGGACTACGCCCTTCAAACCGGCGGCGCGACATCCGACAACTATGGCAGTCTCCACTCTGCGAGTCGGGCTCATATGGCAAGGACCACTAGTTTGGGGAGCATGGCATCGGGGGTCTCTGGATACAGTGAGGAGAACTCGGTGGATAAGAGAACTACGCCCGCACCGGAAACCAATCTGCACACGCTCGAGGAGGAAAGCTCTCCAAAGTCTCGCGCAGGCCCAGTCACGGAGGATGACGTGTCAGCGCCAGCGACACCGAAGGCGAAGGCGCAAGAGAGCGCCGTGCCTACGGACACGGTGATCGCCGAGCGTGTGAAGGGCATTCAGGTTCCTACCACATTTGCGCAACGATTCCGAGAAGACAACCAGCAACCTACCGAAAAGCGCGCAGGTGGTTCAACATCATTCGCCAAAAGTGGCCGAAATTTGACCCTGAAAGAGCAGAGCAGCACGATCGATCGTCTCGCAAAGGAAAACTTCGACTTGAAGATGCGAATTCATTTCCTCAATGAGGCATTGAACAAGCGGTCCGAGGAAGGCATCAAGGAGATGATCTCTGAGAATGTCGAGCTCAAATCAGACAAGGTCAAGCTGTCCAAAGACAACCAGAGCCTGAAACGTAAGATTCGCGATCTGGAAAAACAAGTGAAGGACCACCAATCGGACAAGGACTCTATGGTCAACCATGACCCCGAGGCATCGGAAGATGGCGACCGCGAATCGGCGCAGGATGAAGAGATCATCTTCCTGCGCGAACGAGTCGATACATACGAGCTGGAAATCGAGCGTATGAGATCCGAGACCATCGCACGGGAGAGTGAAAAGCGACGCTTGGCCGAGATGGTCAAATCGCTGACCGACAACCGTGCCGGCGAGTCTGAAGCAGGTGCACGCGAGGAGCGGGTAAGTCACAGACATCCAACGTAAACAGACTGTATCTGACTATATCAGGAGATGTGGAAGGACATACTCGACGCAGAGACCTCAGCGCGCGAACAAGCCGAAGATGAGAACCGGCGGCTTCGAGAAGAATCCATTCGTCTGCGCAGTGAGATGTACAGGTCAGACCACAATGCTGACCGCGGTGCTGCCAGCACCCTTGTTGTAGAGCTAGGCCTTCTCAAGCAAGAGAACGCCGAACTGAGGAAGGAAGTCAGCGCCCAGACTTCCATGCTTACATCTCGGAACCGGGAGAAAGAGCGTCTATACCAAGAGATCGAAGAGCTGAAGCTTGGGGAGCGTCGCCACCCCCGGTCAATAACCGGAGACAGCATCTTTGACCGGTCTGTCTCGCGCGCCCATATCAGACCGTCTTCTCAGGCAAGCGATGGCGCGATCTCGCGAAGCGACATGGATCGTGATGAGTTGGAGGCCAGAAACGGACAGCTGCGGGATATGGTGGCGACTCTCAAGCTCGATAACCAGGCCATTCGAGCCCAGCTTGAGGAATATATGGCAGAACTCGAAGCTCTCGACAAGGCGTATCAGGCCGATGTTGATCAGGCTGAGGAGGAGATCCTCGGTGCGCAGCAAGAACGAGACCAGGCCTTGCATATGGCCGATGAACGCGATGCTGCTTTCCAAGACTTGCGGGCCGAGGCACAGGAAGAGCTCGATACGCTTGGTGATGAGCTCGATCAAAAGGTCATGGAGTGTCAGCGTTTGAACGAGGAATTGAAGAATCAAGATGAAAATCTCAAGATCCTGCAAGGCGAGATGAGGTCTGCCAGCGAGGGCATCATCCGTCTGGAAGAGGATGCACAGAATAATCTGTCTGCGTACAAGTCTGTGCAGCAAGAGCTCATGGAGACCAACCGGGAAATGGAGTCGATGGAGAAGAGCTTGTTCGAAGCCAATACCAAGGTGCAACGGCTAACTGTGCAAATCGAATCGAGCCAGAACGAGATTGCCTTCCTGCGTGAAGAGCAAGATGGCGACAAGATCCGCATCGGAGATCTGGAGTCTGATCTGAAGAACTACCATACCAGCCTGGTGAGCGAGAAAGAAAAGGCTAGGGAGCTGGAGCAACGGTTGGCCGATGAGCGACACCAGCGCGAGGTGGTTGGAAGCAAGGAGAAGCAAGACGTTCAGCGTATTATGAATGAGTTGAACCGCGAAGCCTCAGCTTCCAAGGAGGAAGTCCGACGACTGAAGAAGAGTCTCTCGGCCCAGGAAATCGAAACCTCTACCTGGCGAGAGCGATTGATGGACCTGGAGAACAACCTCCGAGAGACTCTCGGTGATCTCAGCGGAAGTCGATCCAGTCTGATCACCAACATTATGAAGCTGCAAAAAGAGCTCGAGTCGACCGCGCTCGAGCTGGAGAGCATTCGCTCGCAGCTAGACGAAAAGGAGACGATACTTCGCAACCGCGACGCTCTGCTTGAAAGCCACGGGCTGGAGTCACGCAAGCTCTCTGAGCTGCTCGATCGGGAGCGACACGCGCGCCGTGCGGACAAGCAGTCATTCGAGTCATCCCTCAAATCCCACCAGCAGGCCTCGCGAACCATCACCCAGAGTAACTCGCGCATCACTGACCTGGAGAAGGCGCGCACCGAGGACCGCAAGCGATATGCCTCGCTGGAGCAGCAGTTCAAGGACCAGCTGAGTGAGCGCAACACCTTGTTCCTGTCCATTTGGAGCAGATTGTCAGGCCTTTGCGGACCGGACTGGGCGCACTCCAACAGCCTGATCAACGGCAATCTCCCCAGCCAAGAAGTCATTGGCAATATGCTGTTCTGGCCAGGCTTCAGCCGCAACCTGATCCTCGCGATGAAGACGGTCGAAACCGTCATGGCAGGGTTCAAAAGCCGCATCAAGAGCGTGGACCACGAGTTGACCAAGCGCTACCACACACTTGAAATTGCGTACAACGGGCGTATCAAGAAGCTCGAGCGCCTCGAAGAGGCCGTCAGGACCATGCGGCCTGTCCGCGGGCAGTCGAGCTCGTCGCCCGAGATGTCCAAACTGCGCGGCGAGAACCGGCTTCTGAAGGCCGAGCTGAACCTGCTGCAATCCAATTCGCGTGGACATGGATCTGCCACTGCCGCGGCTGCAGCCAGCATGTCCTCCATACCCCGATCTCCCTCCCTAACATCCACTGCGGAGTCCGAACGATCGCGCCCCGTTTCTACAGCTGGCACGGAACGGCCTCGCGAGAAGGGCCACGCTCGCAGTGTCACCGGTCTCCCGGTCCCCTCGCATTCCTCGACCAGCACGTTGGTCAACAACGCCGGGGCAATAATCCCACGCACCCGCAGCTCTCACAGCGGGTTTGACGGGCATGATGAGAAATGGCACCACCGTCTGCACGAGCTGGAGAAGCGATTGAAGTCGGAGCGTGAGGGCCGTCTTCTCGATCGTAGCGGTGCCCGCAAGCGACTCGAAGAGCGCGATGCCGAGAACCAGAGGCTGCGAGACCAGCTTCTCCGCGAGCGTACGCGCCGTGGGCCTTCCGGTACCATCACCGATGGCAGTCGCCATCGCCCGCCTCTCTCGGATGAAGCACCTAGCTCCAGTGAGGGTGAAGGCATCACAGTGGAGGTCGAAGTCTGATTCTGTGGCGTCTCTTGTACATTATATCCCAGATTATCTCAGGGTCTCATGTTTTATGGTTATTCACGAGGGTTATGAGAAGGCGTTGTGGTTTTTTTATTGTTTCTTATCTTGTCTTTTCGGTCTCTTCGATTTGTTCTTATTGGGTTCTCTTTGTACTTTTTATACAAGTATCTTTGTCAATATCATACACTACCGCAACGAAACCTTCAACGAGAAATCCACAATCCCCGTCCCCTGATGAATAGAACTCGTAGAAAGAATATCCACATCCTCACACACATGCGCCGCCGCATTCTCCTCCGTCAACCCCCCACTAACCTCAATCAAAAACGCCTTCTTACTCCCCCACCTCCCCTTCAACTCCCTCGCCGCAGCCCGAACCCCCTCCCCATCGAAATTGTCCAACATAATCACATCCGCTCCAGCCTCAATCGCCGCATCCGCCTCCTCAACACTCCGACACTCAACCTCAACCTTCGTCGAAAATCCACCAGTTGCCTTCGCAGCCGCAACAGCCCGCGGTATCGCCCCCGCAATACTCTCCTCCACACCCGTTCCAAGCTGCTTGTTCGCACACGCCCAGACATGGTTATCCTTCAGCATAGTCATGGAACTGAGATCGTGTCGGTGTGGATCGGCTCCGCCAGCCAACATGCCGTATTTCTCAACGAGTCGGAATCCGGGCGTTGTCTTGCGCGTTCCGGCTAGGATCCCTTGCCATCCTTCGGCGCGTAGTGCTGATAGCATTGTGGCGCTCTTGCTGGCGATGCCGGAGCAGCGGGCTAGGATGTTGAGTGCGACGCGCTCGCCGAGGAGGATTTGACGGATGGGGCCGCGGACTGTGGCGCAGTGTTGGATTGGTGTGATTGCCTCGCCTTCGCGGATGTGCCATTCGGTTCTATACTTGTTAGCGTTCTATACAATATGTAGCAGCCGAGGCTGGGTAGGGTAGACATACGTGCAACCTAGCTGGGTAAAAACCTCATCGAAGAATGGGACGCCTGCGACGATGCCCTGTGGCCGTTAGCGATTGTCTTGGCTGTTGGCTTGTCGAAGTTACCTGGCTCTTGCCGAGGAGTCGGGCTTCGCCTTCTGACTCGCCGACTACGAAACCGCCATAGTCGAGGCTTGGACAGTCCTCTTCTAGCCAGGCGGTGATATGGCGCTTGTAGTTGCCTGGCAAGAGGTGTCGTAGATCTCCGTGTGCTGCGGCCATTGTGTGTGATCAGTATGGAGTAATGGTATCAGTGCTGTACTTGGCTGCATCTATTCCCCGCGCGGGGTGCACTCGGGCCAACCCGGGTGTCACGTGCATCCCGTATTCGTATTCCTTTACTGCTTTGGTGTCGTATTCGGGATTCTTTCTTTTTACTCTTTTTTACACAGCCTTTCTTGGACTAACTTGGTCTTTCTTGGACTTCTTGGACTTCTTGGATTACTGTACTCGGCTCGCTAGCGCAGGCTAGTACCGTACTATCTCAATTCAAATCCGGAGTCAATACTAGCCCGTGCTAGCGATGCCAATGATGCTAGTGCCAATGACATAGTGACAGCTAATCGAGGATCGACCTCACGATCTGGGTTCCCAGCCGTTTATCGAGTGTGCCAAGTGCCGCAATTCGGAAACCCAGACCTCCGCTACACCCAATGGAGCAATGTTCTCGAAGAGCGTTCCTTGTTTAGGCTCGTAATTCCGCAGTCAGGGGCTGCCGAATATCCGATCGGGCTACGGAGATAAAAAAGAAAAAAGGGGAAAGGGAGTTCGGGGGTTCGGCACACCGTTTCGATCGTTTCACGCTTACAAAAAGGAAAGTGGATATTGGACTTTTCCGCTGACAAAAGAACCTCGGGGACTTCTAAAGGCTAGTATTCTCCACTCTTGCAAATCCCTTAATGCCTCATTTCCTCATACGGTGTATGGAGTCCCAAACCCCTTGGCCTGGTACTCCGTACCTTGGGCTGGCCTTGGTCTTGGCCTACTCCTTCCAGGCCTTGTAAACATTCGTACAGCCAAAGATCTGGCCCCTCTTCAGTAGCACCATCGACCGCCACTCCGGTTCGTTGATCGCGTTCACGAACCGGCTCGGCTCCACACAGAACCCGGCGCCTTCGCCGTGTGCCGCGCCGCCGTTGATCGACGGCACGTCGATGTACTTGCCCGTGTAGAACTGGAACGCGGGCTCCGTGCTGTGCACTTCCAGGTGCAGCCGGGTCGTTGCGTTGCTGAATTGCGCGAGACGGCGGACGGGCAGCCCGCGCGTGTCGAGGGGGATCTTGCTGGCGTCCGACTCGAGGACGAAGACGTCGTCGATGTGTGCGCCTGTGGCGCTGAGTTCGAAGGGCGAGGTCACGTCCTTTGGGAACTTGGTTACGCCGCCGGTGGGAATGCCGGTGTCGTCGAGTGGCAGGTAGTTGTCTGTTGCGAGCTGGGCGGTTGTGCCTGTGATGTCGGCGCCGGGGCCGATGTTGAAGTAGCTATAAGCACGTTAGGATGCTTAGGCCCAGGTAATTCAACAATACTTGCTTGTTTTGTTGTTTGGGATTGTTATCTTACCTGTGGTTGGTGAGGTTGACAACAGTCTCATCACACTCCTCCCCCACAAACTCAACCTCGTATTCAGCCGTCAGCACCGTCTTCGCCTCCCCCTCCTTGCTGGCGGTGTACCAGACGCGCACCTCCACGGTCCCCGGGTACCCCTCCTCGCCATCGGCATGAAGATACTTGAACAGCAAGGCGTCCCGACCATGGCGCTTAACGGTATGCGGGCCGTCAAACACCCGTTTCCCCCAGCCCTTCTCACCCCCGTGCAGGGCATTGGGGCCGTTATTCTGCGTCAGCCGCACGGGCTGCCCATTCAGGTTCGTGATAATGCCATCCTTGATGCGATTGGCGACGCGGCCGATGGTCGCGCCGAAGTGCGGGGTGTTGTGCTGCACGTAGTCCTCCTGCGTGGGGAAGCCGAGGACGATGTTGCGGTCGCCCACGCGGAACTCTTGGATGATGGCGCCAAGGGGGAGGAAGGTGAAGGCTGCTTGTTCGGTCATTGTTGGATTGGTTTATGTTTAGTTTATGGTGGTTTACGGGGGGGAATTGGGGTCTTTGAAGGGTTTGACGTCGGAACCCCGCAATGCGGGATGTAGCACCGACGTCTTTAGCATAAATGCGGTTGATCAGGAAGCTCGATTAGGCTAAACAGAGCTCTTTACTAGCCTTGGAGGTTGGGAGCTGCATTTAGCCCGGGTGTTCGACTGGATTATATATGGCGTGGTGCCCCAGTGCCAGCCCCAGTGCCTAGATGTCGCGTTCGCATTCAAGGTTCGAGCTCACAAGGTTAACCTTTTACGAGCACAGCCTCGAAGGATGCTAGCCTCCTGCACTACGTGTACTGGTCCGACCGTTGGTCCGTCTCACTGCACAAAGTGTCGACTAACACCGATTAGGGTGGTGATGATTAGGGTAACAGGCTGATGCGGACATAACGGCATTAAGGTCATCCGAATCGGAGGAAACGGGGTCCGGCAGTCCGAAAGGATCAGCTCTACCCCGGACTCAAAGGGGAATGTACTTCGTTCTCAAAGGGGTTCCAAGACTGCCAAGAGCCCCTTTGGTTTAGGCAGGCCAGTTTCGACTTTCAAACTTTCAACTTGCGACTTGCGACTCGCATTCGTATGAATACGAAACACGAAAACGCACGAAAAGCATACCCAAACCAAGGCCAAAGACAAAACAGGAAAAAACAGGAATATAAAACTCCGGAGGGTCTCACGTAAGAAAAAGATAAAATCGCTCAAATCCCGTTACCGTATCGTTACATATATTACCTGCTTACCAAGTTCGGAGTTGGTGACTGATGATTACACCCGCTGAGTCATGTCCTTTGCCCAGCCCTGGAGCAACATTGGAATATGAACCGAGTTATACCCGTTCTGCATAGTGGAGTTCGGCATCTTGATCCGCGGCATAATCTTTGTGAACACTTTCAGATGAATTAGAAAGAATTGAGTATTCCAGTAAAAACACAAAACACCGCCAGTAAAACCCCGTTTTAAAACTCCAACTCCGAATCCCGTCACTGTACAGATTAAATCCCATCCAAAAACCCAAATGAGCCCCAAGAAACGAAAGGCGACATGTATAGTATACATGCATCATCAACGGCGTTAAAAAAACCCAATCCTAGACCGGACCATAGATCATAGATCATAGATCATAGATCATAGACCCAGGTCTGATAGATCAGATCATAGACTGTAGTCATAGATCACAGACCCTAGATCGAAGTAATCTCCGTCGGATTCGGATTCAAGAACTGATTAAAGTCCTCATAATCATTCTTCTGCTCCAGATAACTCCCCTGCGGAATCTGCCTCCCAAACATCGGCGACATATCATCGAACCCCATTTGATACTCCGGCATCAGATCCATCTCGTCGAACTGGAACTGTCCCGTCCACTGCGGCGCTTCCTGCAACGCCAACGGATTCACCACGCCCATGCTGACCGGCGCTGCAAACTGCGGCGTGCTGGGCATCGCCTCGCTCTTAATGGCGCGCGGACTGGTCGTGTAGTTCGGTGGCGTGGGCGGCATGTGCGAAAAGGCATCGGAGAAGCGTGAGCGTGCGGGAGACTGCGCGGTCTCGGAGCCGCCGTCGGAAGATTCTTGGCGTTGCATGCCGCTGGGTAGTGAGGACCAGAGGTCTGCTTGCAGGGACTCGGGGCTTTCTTCGAAGCGTTCGCCCTTGGAGGAGTCGAGGGCGCCGAGGCGCATGAGGAGATCGTGGGTGAGGGGGTTGCCGTTTGGTTCGAGCTTGAGGGGCTCGCCGGGCCAGCCGTCGCCGTCGATGTTGCGGCGGTATAATTCTTGGAGGCCGTGGACCAGCCATGATTGTTGCTGCTCGAGCATTTCAACGTATCTGATCGGTTAGTATTTTTCTTTTTTATTATTATGTATAGCTTGAGCTAAGCTTGGGCTGGGCGCTTACCCCTTCGGGTACACTTTATCGTGTGCCTTCTTGCGCTCGCCGAAGACGCAGATGGCGTTGTCGGCGCGACACCGCGAACAGGGACTGGATCCATCGCACTGGTCCGGGTCAGTGGCCGGATTGCATGCGCTGTGACATATGACCTACCTTGGATTTCTTTAGGCGGCAGCGATCGCAGGCCTTGCAGACACGCTTGCGGACATTGCTATCGGAATGAGAGTGCTCGGAGGCCGGTGTTGATTGTCGGGCTGCCATTGTGATAAAGTCGATTCGAGATGGTGAAATGGCAGATGTGCAGTCTATAGAGTCGGATTGGGGGGTTGACCCTCTTTTGAGCTATACTTCCAGAAACGGCGAGGAAAGTGTGGATCGACGTCAACAGGGTAATGAGATAATGATATAATGATGTCGAGAGTTAGAGTTATATCGGACGAAAGCAGGTTGGACTAGAGCTGGGGGGTCATTGCATTTTAAATGGGAAATTCTTTCTTTTTTATGATTATTCTTTAGAAAACGAGAATCAAATTAATAATTCAAGAATAATTCAGAATAAATCAAATATTCCAATATTTCAATATTCAATATTCTCAATCACTAATACTAATAATACTAAACTAACTGCAATAGTCAATACGTTACGATACAGGAAGACTCGGCATTTGCACGGAGAACGGAGCATCCGGCCCTCGGAGACTTTGACGTATATCCGGACTGCCACTTCCGTGTCGGCACAAGCCAGCCGATTATATAGTCATGGATTATCATACAATAGTCAGTAGATAGTAGATAGTTCAAAGTAAAAGTATTCAGTAGTTAGTAGTTAGCAATTAGCAATTAGCAGTTAGTATTAAGTATTGTATGCTGTGTTATGCTAAATGCTACATACATCTACCTGCTGACAAACCTCATGATTCATGACACTCGTATTAAGCTGCAAGTCCATGACGTGATAAGCGAACCTTACCTGTTCTCTACACACGACGGGCCATTGGCTACACTGTCACAGCGACAGCCTATAGCCTATATCCAATTTCTCGTAACCCGTTGGACCACACCCCCCTTCCGGACATGCATGACTTCATTCCAAAGCTTAGCCAAGGAACAGGCGAAAAAAAAGAAGAAGAAGAGAAGAAATGCGATGGGCTAGATCCCGCCGGATTCTCGATCCAGCAGCATGGTCCGGGGTAGCCTCTCCGGAGCCTTCTTCCGAATCCGTCGACCTGTGACTGAAGTTATGTAGAAGAGACGAAGCTATGCACACTTTTTATACTGTACATCATTTTTATACACTTTACTTATACATATTCATACAGTGGAGATCTCTTCCGCGCCTCTTATTTGCCAGGGAGACACAGACAGGCACACCCGTGCTTTGTGCGCCCGGGTGCCTGACCCTGTCGGAACCATTTCCATCGCCGGGTGGGTATAGCTTGTGCTTCATGAGGTGCACCGTCACCACGGTCGCTCTGCTCGTTCTGGAGAGCGGGATCGTGAGTGCCGTGGTGTTGCAGGCGGCGGGCTTCGACGACCCGGCGGACCAGATCTGGAATTGGTCAATACGATCTTCATCGATCATCAGATAGGCGGAAGGAAGGAAAATAGGAAACATACGGGCAAACGTCTCTTCAATATTGACCATCTCCCGGGCGCTGGTTTCCATAAACCCACAGCCATGTCGCCGCGCATACGCGAGGCCGTCCCGGGAACTCACCGCGCGACTATCCTTGAGATCGCACTTGTTCCCCGCCACGATCATCACCGGCGGTGGTCGACCGGGGCCAGCGCCCGCTTGCCGGAGTCGCTCATTATCCTCCAAGCGCTGCTCGGCTTCCATACCGATCATCTCGAGGAAGGAATCGAGGGTCTCGAGGCTCGACGGGTTGGTAATATCGTAGACTAGAAGGAAGGCATCCGAGTGCAGCGTCGAACTCGTCCACAGCCCCCGGTACTCCTCCTGGCCGGCGGTATCGGTGATGGCCAGGCAGTAGGGGCGGCCATCGACGGTGCGAGTCACGGAGTAGGAATCCTCTGCGGCGGGTTAGACGGGCGGGACAGGGACAGGGACAGGGAGCGGGAGGGGCGATACCGATGGTTGGATCATATCTGCGACGAGTCAGTGACTGATACAGGTAGCAAAGACCGCGCAAAGTTGCTGCAGGGGTCAGGGGAGCTTACTCGTGCACCCATTGACTACGGACCAGCCGCAGGGTGATGGAGGATTTGCCTGTCCCGATCTGATCAGATCTCGATCGCGAAACCCGGAGGCGTGGCACCGAATCACGGTGGCGGATTGATTCCAGAAGGGAAGAAAAGGTTGCTGCAACGTACCGCACCCGCCATCTCCACAGATGGTGATTGAGATCTTGTCCATGATGCCAGGGGGGGAGAAGTTGCCCAAGAGGCTCGGAGACATAAGCAGTCAGGGCCAATGAAGATCAGCCCCTGACTTTAGAGTGTGCACGGTGTGGTGCATTGTGGACAATCTCATATTCAATGAAACATATGAGATCAAAAGCAATAATAGTATAGAATAGTATAGATCAATACACTCGATCGATTGTCGATGCGAATATACCAGTCAACACGACCAGTTCCAATGTCGCGGAAGACATGTCGTTGACCCCCGAAAGTCTAAAGTGTTTTGTGATGCATCACCTTTTTTGCCGCTCGACACTCTCAACGGGCACACTCGACATTGCGGGATATCACTGGGGAAGTGGAAAGGAGGACACGAAACAATTGTCACTTTCCTCAGGGATACTATCATCGACTTTGAACCCTTTTTTCCTTCACCACACACCCACACATCTGCACAGAATCCCATTCGGACGCCAACCACAACCCGCTCATTGGTCCTCCGGAGGGTCTCCACCGTACTTTTGAGAAAGAGGAGGGAACATCCTTTTCCTCTCACTCTCTTCACATACCTCTCGCACCGAGAGAGGTTACAGACCTGGAACTTGTACAGAGCCGACTTTGTACATAAACCGTCACCACCACCACCACCGACGGCCGTTGAACCAAAGTTGCGGAGTGGACCGTTCTTTTCCCACAAATTTGAGACGTTCCCGGGGCTCTGGTACTCTGTCCGGGCGTTGCATCCCAGACCCCACGCCTGGCCGAGCCTTTATAGGCCCTGTCACTATGGCTTCCAACTCCTTCAACCTCGAATATGACGATGAACAGCCCTCCCACCTGCCAGACCCCAATTACCTGCCCTACCAAGGCCAGGTCGGCAATTATGCCTTCGGCGCCATGCTCCCCCAGGATGCGGATCTCCCACTCCAGAATTTCGATCGCTCCCAACCCCCCAACCTTGAAGGCCGCTTGTCAAATGTTATGCTCGCCTACGAAAGCGCCGCCGTCTCCATGCCCATGACCCTGGATTCCGCCAACACCTATGCCTACGATGCCTCCGCCTACCCGCCCACCACCCTGGGCATGAACCAGTTCCAGCCCACCTACCCGTCCTACCAGCAAACCGTGCCGGGCTACTCACGGCCTGCTATTGCTCCCAGGGAACAGTACGACACCAGCACCGATTCTACCGCCAACTTTGAGGATTCCGACGTCTCGGGCCGGAATAGCGACCGGTCGCAGGTGCCCGCCCGGGCTCCGCGCCGCCTGGAAAGACCCCAGCCTGGGCCCAGGCCCCCGCACCCTGTCGCTATCCAGCCTAAAAAGCCCGCTCCCGCCCAAGGTGAGTGCGTGTTGGTCGCGCCAAGGACCTTTCCCCCCCCCCGGTTCACTGACGCGACTGACGCGGCAAAGAGGATATCTCGCCCGGGCTGGAGAAGCCTGAAATGGGTAAGGGCGAGCACACCGGTATCTACTCGAGCAGTGGATTCGATGTGCTAGGCGCGCTGGTAAGAGCCCTCCTTCCCTGCTCCCCCAAGGGAGAAAAAAAAAACTGTATACTAAAGGGGCTAGGGTCGCGTGGCGATGAGGCCAAATCCCAAGATCAACATCGGCGCAGTGGATCTCTCCTGTGCCTTTGTCATGTGTGATATCCTACGCGAGGATCAACCCATTATTTATGTATCAGAGGCCTTTGAGCGGCTGACAGGGTACACCAAAGATGAGATCGTTGGCCGCAACTGCCGCTTTCTGCAGGGACCCGACGGCAAGATCTCGCCGGGTGCAAAGCGTACTTTTGTGGACGGCCAGACTGTCCACCGGCTGCGATCTACTATTGATGACCGTAACGAGATCCAAGCCAGCATCATCAACTATCGCAAGGGTGGTCAACCCTTCATGAACCTTATTACCATGATCCCCATCCAGTGGGACTCGGGGGAGTATCGGTTCTATGTGGGCTTCCAGGTAGATTTGGTTGAAAAGCCCGACGCCGTGAGCAGGAAAAACCCTGGTACGTTTCAGAAGATATTCAGAACAAGAAGACCTGCTAATCATCTTCACAGACGGTACCTACAGCGTGAATTATCAGCGGGATCAGTTGCCCCAGTATGTAGTCCCACCGGAGGTCTACTCTTCACGGCCAGACCTCATGGCACGGTATGGCCATGACGAAGTGACCGCCATCCTCAATGCCGCGAGTGCCTCTGGCAATGAGGTGAACCGCCACTACTTGGATCGCATCCTCGTCGATAACAGTGACGATGTGATCCATGTGCTCTCGTTCAACGGTGAATTCTTGTACCTCTCGCCCTCCTGCTCCCGGATTCTGGAATATGAGCCGGTCGAGCTCGTGGGCAAGACGCTGTCCACCATTTGTCACCCCAGCGACATTGGTCCTGTGATACGTGATCTGCGAGCGAGTACAACAACGGCTCCAGTGAGCGTTGTGTATCGCATCAGGCAGAAGTACAAGGGTTACATGTGGTTCGAGAGTCACGGTGCCTGGCACATTGACGCCAGCCAGGGGCGCAAGCATCTGGTCATGACGGGTCGCCCTCGGCCGGTCTACGCGCTGGACCAGATTGCCCGTCTGGGCTCATCTGCTGCGCTAGCAGAAAATGACGTCTGGGCCAAGGTTTCCCTGTCCGGTGTGATCTTGTTCATCACCACCAAGGTGAAGCCAGTGCTTGGCCGCACGCCTGACGATCTCATTGGAAAGGGCATGCAAGAACTCATGGAGCCTGAGTCTGGTGGCCCTGCCACCATCACAAAAGCCCTAGAGGCAGCAGCCCGTGGCCAGGGTGCTGGCCTGGCCACCCCCAGCACAGTCAAACCCAAAGAAGAGGCTCCCTCGTTCAAACACCAGATGCGACACAAGAAGGGCCATGTCCTCTCAGCCCACACTACTATATACACCGGCGACGACCGTGAAGGCTCCAAACCTACCTTCCTCGTCGCCCAGATCCGCTTCGCTCGCTCATTCCCTCCCTCCTCTACCGCCATTTCCGCCGCCGCGGACGACAGCCTAGCTTCTCTTCCGGGCTCGGCCCGCAACGCCACCCTCACAGTCGACGACCCCCTTCCGCCCCGCCAGTACGGCGCTCTCGGTCAGCGCACCGACCTATCCACTATCATTGGCCTGAACGGTCTCCCAGCCGGCAATCGCAGCATCTCCCCCAATGCAGACCCGGCCACCTTCTTCACCGAGCTCAACCCGACCCGTGGCTCGAGCTGGCAGATAGAGCTGCGCGAGCTGGAGAAACAAAATCGCACATTATCCGATGAACTCCAGCGCTTGCTGGCCCGTCGAAAGAAGCGCAAGCGCAAGCAGACCGCCATCTCGGTCGAGAAAGCCTGCGCCATGTGCAAGACCAAAACCACACCCGAGTGGCGCCGCGGACCTAGTGGAAACCGCGATCTCTGCAATAGCTGCGGCTTGCGCTGGGCTAAGCAAGTCCGCGGTCAAGCGCAACAGGCGATCGCTTAAAGCGTCTTTTTTTCTTTCTTTTGGGCTTCTTATACCCGATCAAATTGTCATGTTCCTTAGCGTGATTCTTCATATGCTTCCATAGCCGAATTTGGATATAATACATGTCTAAGATCTATCGATTTCTATTTCCTGGCTGAAAGCCACTGCTCCAACCATTCCCTCTCCACCTTCTCTGCCCTCTCCCGATTCAATCCCCCAGAAACATCAACACCCCCACGCTCTTCAACCGCAATCCGCACCTCCGTAGCATTCATACCGCTAACTCCCCCTGCCCGAATCATCCCATCATCAATCCCGAGGTACTTCACATACCTCGCCAATCTCGGCCGGTAAATCAATCCCGCCAAAGCAGCTCCTCCAATCTTCTCATGACTCTTCACAAGCCCGAATACCGCACAGGCCCTAAGCACCCCCGCCGCATCCGCACCAGCAACAAAGCTCGCATCTGCGAATCGCGCAACAACCTTTGCATCGCTGGAGATGGAGATACCAGCAGCACGCAGCGCCGCATTCTTCCTAACACCCAACGCAACACGCTCCTTCTCAACCTGCGACGGAACCCGACACGTAGCGGGCGTAATAGCGGACCCGAAAATGGGAACTATTAACGGTGTGAATTCCCCACAGATAATCAGAATCAGTGTAAAGGGGATCATGCGCCGTACGTCGCGCGCGGATCGCCGGACGAGTTGGTATTGGCCGCGGCCCAGCTGTGTCGAGTCTGCATTGCCGCGTGGTGGTGAGGTCGGTAGGTAGGCTGGGAGACCGAGTTGGGAGCGCAGGGGGAGCGAGGCGCGGTAGTTTCGGTATACGTTTTTCAGGCCCGTTTTGTAGAATGTTACGTATGTGCGGCCGAATTCGACGTAGCGTTTGAGTTTGTCGGCGAGGCCGGCTGTTGGATGTAGCGGTGCGGGTGTTGTGAGCTCGATGGGGAGGGTGCTGATGGGGGCGTTTAGGGAGCTTTTCGGGGGGATTGTCACGGTTGTTGGTGGTGGTGACTGTGGTTTGTTGAGTCGATTGGGGGTCGTGGAGAGACTGCGCAGTATGGAGATTTGGTTCCGGTACTGAAGTGTTGGGAGGGCGCGGGGCCCTCGTTTTATGCAGGCCATTGTGAGGTTGAGGTGGTTGAAGGAGAGAGTTGTGTCTTTGATGTCGGGTGTATCACTTTGTGGACACCTTAGGCGTCGGGGTCGTTTGGTGCCGAGATTACGAAGTACGGGGCAGTTTCAAACTTGTTTTGGGCCTGGAACATTTACTTGTTTTACCTGGCACTGATGGATATGCCAGTAGGTTGCAGTATTGACATTGAGTCTGTGTTTAGATTGGATTTACTTCCAGGCTATGACTCGGTCTTGTATGATATAACACTTGATGTATTTACACTGGCAGCCTCGGCCTCGGGACATCTGGAAAGAATCAGATTACTCATCCGCGGCTTACTCACTGTTTAAGGTGTAGCACGTGACATTGTCCCCACTTTTGCCACGCTTCTGGAACCAAACAACGCCTCGACTGCTCGTACTGCAACAACCAGGATAGACTGGACAAGACGGACATGGCAAAAACTTGATCAAATATAATGTATCTATGTTCTATCTTCAGAACAGCCCAATTTCCCAGGTTCCAGCGCAAGTTGAATTAGCTATTGAAAGTCAATGGGACAGTGCCAGCGCCGCTGCAATGCAAAAGAGGTAAATCACATAAATAACAAGATCCAAGCACCCAGAAAATACACCAATTCATCACATCATTTGCTTTCTCTTACCGCTCTGATTTGGGCGATTGAGCTGAGAAAGAACAATACTTGTCCTTGATCGCAATGACCTCGTAAGTACCCTCGTCAGAGGTCTTGATGGTCTTGACATTCTCGTGCGAGATGTCGTGCTTGATATCAAGGATCTCGGCCTTCTTACCCTTGCGGGCGTTGGCGCTTCGGATGTATCTGCGGAATGTTAGAAGTGGCCCTGTATTGAGGTTGAGGTTGAGGTGACTTACGTGAATTCAAATGGTGGTGTGCCCCAGAACTCGAAGTGAAGCTCGGCTTCTCCACCTTCGTGGATGTCCACTACCGTTTCTTTGCCCTTGCTGATGCGCACGCTGGGCATCGGATGAATGACCTTGGCAATGTCCTTGTGGGCCTTGCACTTGCCGCTGGCGCCGTCGCTGACCGCGGTGATGACGAATTCACCGGGGTACTCGGCAATGCGGCGGAAGTTGGTGGTCTGAGATTTGGCCTTGCGCGAGGATCCCTCGAAGTTGTAGAACACGTCGAATGGAGCGTGGCCGGACAGTGAGAAGGAAAGACGCTCGCCCACACAGTAGTCGGTCTTGGACTCGAGGGGAATAATGGTGGGAACGTCGGAGATCGCGACTCTGACAGAGGAGGCATCGAACTCGGTGGTCTTCTGACATCCCCGAGAATCACGGACCTTGTGGATGCTCACGACGTGCTGGCCCAGGTCGAGGTGACGACGGGGGATGAGCAGCTTGTGGCGGTTAGAGTTGATCTTGGGAATAGTGACAATTTCCGGCTTGGCGTTCGAGTGATGCTTGATGTTGATCTCGAGCGAGAATGGCGGCACACCTTCCAATGTAATGGGGATGACTTCCTCGCCACTGATATCCTCCTTGCAGAACCCGTAGACGTGACCAGGGGAGTCGAACTTGGCAGATGGCAGCGGGTTGACCTTTTGCGTCACAACCAGAGGGTTGATCTTGGGATCGTGGTCATAGAGGTTGTCGCCAACCTGCGTGAACTTGTAACTGTACTCCCCAGGCTCCGAGGTGTCCATTTCCATGGAAGTGACGTGCAGGGCCGACTTCAGTGCCCGTGGCTTCGCCGAGGAGAATCCTCCGCGCTCCGCCTTGCGTCGCTTCTCGTACTGGAGACTGTACGGAGGGCTGCCCGACAAACGAACTTCGAGGCTATCGTCGTCGCCCTGACAAATCTCGGACTTCGCAACCTGTCTGGCGGTGCCAACGGGGTTGCCATCCAGTGCAGTGATCTGAGGCCGAGGAATCCATGAGACCTCGAACTCATTTGCAGATTGATCCACAGTTCCAGGACATCCCGCATCGTACACTTCGCTGATCTCATAGAGGCCTTGCTTCTCAACAGTCAACACACTGTTCGCATCCCAGAAGTTCTTCTGAATAGGCTTCGAGTCTGTGTCGACGTTTTTGTACTTCACCGTCCATGGCCGCTCACCGCTCAGTCTCACTGGAATCTCGATCTTGGAGCCCTGCAAGGCCAGCACACTCCTCTTCTTGTCAATCTGGCCGAACGCGACATGCGGCGGCTGAGATCGGGCTTCAACGCTGGTGCTCTCTTTCAATATCCGCTTACATTGAGACTTGTCTTTGACACTGGTCAGTGCCACAGTGTACCTGCCGCCGTCGACCAGTCTATCGGTCATGATGGTCGCGACATCAACATCGGTCTCTAGTGTCCTCTTGGTCTTCTTTCCATTGTGCACGATCTCATACGATAAAGACCATGGGGCCTCTCCAAGGAAGGACACTTCCACGGGTACCGCTTCACCGTAACAGGCAGATCGCGTTTCCCTCGACAAGAATTGAGCCGAAGCTGCTGGTTTCACATCTTGCTCCAGCACGGGCACCTTGTCTTTGAGGGAACGTGCCGAGTACACAGCGTCTTCCACGTCCAGGAACTGATAACGGTAGAAGCCAGCCTCCGAAGGAGTGAGGTCAAGTTGCGCGCGCATACCCTTGACGCCCAGCACCTTGTTAACAACGCCCTTGGAGCTCTCAATGCTGTATCGGAGAGAGAATGGTGGCGTTCCTGTGAGATCCAACTCCACAATCAAGCCAATAGCGTTGTTGGCACATTTGTCAAACACGCTTTCAGCACGGACGGCCAACTCTGGCTCAGGTGGGTTGTGCAGCTGGCACGAAGAAGGCTCCAAGATCTCACCTTGACAGAACTTGGTGGAGATAGATGTCAAAGAATACAAGCCAGGCTCCTTGATGTCCAAGCTGTGTCCGAGGTCCTTAAGAGTTGCAGTCTTCTCATGGATGTCGTCATTTTGTTGGAACGAATATCCGACAGAGAAGGGACCATCATTCGAGTACAAATTGCCATCGGGATGGAAACTGAAGGGGAATCTGGCGCTGTCTCCCTTGGCAACTTGCAACGGCCTTTGGGAGTTGCAGTGCTGCAAAGACAGCTGCGGACGTTCGTGGACAGAGAATTGGTACCACTGAGATTGCGACTTGGTGGATGGCCGATCTCCGTCGTCAAAGATGGTGGAATAATTGGCCACATTGCCAATAGCGTCATGGACTTCTTCGATAGTGTAGAACCATTCTCCGCCATCATTCAACGATTCATTCAGCGGCACTTCAATCTTCTGGCTTTGAGCCCAGGAGACGTCGGGCTGATTGACGCTGAAAAGAGCCGATGTAGTTCGCCCGTTCAGCAGAGGGGAGCGCAGATTGTCCGGTTGGATATTGAGGACCGAGAATCCACGGTCGAGGTTGTTGACCTGGCGGCTGTATTTGATCTTCAACGGAGGCGTGCCCTCCACTTCCAATTTGAAGTCGGACAGCTCTCCCCTACACTTATCGATCTGGGAGTTCTTGATCAATGCTCTCGGGCAAGAGACCACCAAAGCATCAAATGTCCGGGTGTGAACATCGAGCTGCGATTCGTCCACCACCCGTTGTAGGCGGTAAATACCAGTCTTGCGGACGGGGAAAAGCAGATCGCGGTGTAGCTGACCGGGAGTATGTTTCTTTTCGGCCTGGCGTTTGAGGCCCTTCAACTGCTTTTGGGGTATGGTGATGGTCTCGTTCTCGCCAGTGTTGAGGTCCATGCGCAAGACTTCGATCAAGATAGGGTCAGTCTGGTTGACGCGGATGGGTAGGTCGATCGTAGTCCTTGAGGAATCAAGGCAAAGCGAGCTGCGGTCCGGATTGAGGACGGCAGATCTGTGATAGTCAGTAATTGCACGCGAATAATCCAAAATACTTCAGACTCACCCCTCTGGCAAAATGTGCACAATTTGTCTTCCCAGAATCAACGAAGCATTGTGGATAATATCGCCCGGTTTGACCCTATGCTCAGAAATGGAGATTTCACGGTCATATGCTACCTTGACCAGTCCAGAAATCCAAGCAGCCCAAGGAATCTACATTGTTAGCTTGGATCACCCGTGGGAGCTAGAGACTTACCGGAATGCGGAACATCAAGAAAACATTGCCCACGGCGTGCAGCAAAAACAGAGTCAATGTGGTCGGGAAAGCCCACTCCAGCCACGGGATGCGCAGCGCTTGCAGACCGACCAAGAAAATCCCGTCTATTGTGGCCCATTTCAAGAGGAGCCAGGTAGAATCCAGATCATCAGATGCCGTCAGGGATTCGTAGAACCTCCACGCGTTCAATGCAATATACACGGCGACCACGTAGAGTCGCTGGGAGGGCGCATCGATCACATCGGTGGGGATCAGTGGCGCATTGTTGTTGGGGGTCGGCGGTGGTAGTCTCGAGACCTTCGAGGCGGATTTGAGTGGGGATCTGGACGATCTGGTGGACGATCTCAAAGGTCGGTTCTCTTGCGGTCGGGATCGCGAAGGAGTTTCAAAGAGCCTTTTCCTGCCCGGGATGTTCTTGGGCGTCTCAGGAAAGGCAGACGGAAGGAGGGGAGTGCCGTTCATGGCATGCTGTGGTTGCCAGAGCTATGCTGTGGCGACTTTATAGAAAAAAAAGGGAGCCCACAGCGAGGCAGACCTAGGAAGCAGCAGAATGAAGCTTTCCTGGCACAATGAAGGAACCTGGTTGTATCTGGCAGAGATGGAGAAAGAATCAAAAAGTTGAAAGTTGAAAGTTGGAGACGCGGGAAGCGCGTCGAAGCTCGGTCCAACGACATGCCACTACACACTATAGCCGCCTCAGCTCTCTATTGTCTCGTTTGGTCTATAGTCTATTGATCTCTCTCTCTTCCTCTCTGTCCTTCTTTTGATCCTGACTTTGTATATTCCCCGAGCTCCTCAACCGCTTCTCATTCATAATTGATCATCTTTTTCCATACCTTGGCACTTTGCTTAACAAATCAGTGAAGGCCGATCAACATGGGCCCCAGAGTCAAGAGACGTCGCTTGACTGACGATGATTTACCAGTCGATGACATCTGCCAGCCAGCTTCTACCTCAGAAAAAGATAGCTGGAATGGATTCTGCGAGATCGAATCCGAGCCGGTATGACCTGGCTCATCAACGAGAGGAATGTGTGAACTAATCAACCTTGGAATTCACTCAGGCTTTATTCAATGTCATGCTACGGGATTTTGGCGTGAAAGGCGTCAAGGTTCAAGAAGTTGTTTCCCTCGACGAAGAAATGATGGCCTTCCTCAGGTATGTAACATATAACTTGTCGAGGGCATGAAAGCTAACCACCGGTAGCAACCCGGTATATGGCTTGATCTTCCTATTCCGCTGGCGTCAGGATAATGACGGAAAGCAAGAAGCAACTTGTCCGGACGGACTCTGGTTCGCAAACCAAGTCAGATCTCCAGCTCTCAGTTCATTAGTACGTTGCTAACTCTCCACAGACAGCCAACAATGCATGTGCTAGCGTAGCACTGCTCAACATTGTGAATAACATCCCAGGCATTGATCTGGGTGACAATCTTAGGGCGTTCAAGGAGTTTACCATGCCATTCACTCCGGCCCTACGAGGGGACGCAATCAACAACTTCGAGTTTGTCAAGAGGATACACAACTCGTATGCAAGGTATTATCCCATCTAACGACAGTGTTCTGATCTCTAGTTGACACCGGATTTAGGAAAATGGACATTCTAAATTCAGATCTCCAGCTAAAGACGGAGGCAACCACACGTAAAAGGGGCTCCAGCTATGAGGACGATGAATCCAATACGGCCTTTCATTTTATTGCCTTTATGCCCGCCATGGGCCAGCTGTGGAAATTTGACGGGCTCGAGCGACAGCCTCGGACGCTTGGTAGGTTTGAGACGATATATCGAGAACGACACGACGAGACTAACGGTCCACAGGGGAATGTTCCGATGACAACTGGCTCGAGCTGGTCAGGCCCAATCTTCTAGACCGAATGGCTGCATACGAGGAAGATGAAATCGAGTTCTCAATACTGGGACTTGTACACGACCCTCTCCCTGATCTTATCGCCGATCTTGCGGCCAACGTGAAGAGTCTCGAGGTTCTCAACGAACGTGCCGCCAACCTTTGGTCGCCAGCCGAAGCGCTGGCCTTGGATGACACTGTGCTCGGGCCTGACGCTTCCCTGTCCCTGACCCGAGAAGCTATCGATGCGGCGGTGGTCCCCGCGGAGATTCTCCACGAATACCACACATGTCCGGAAAGTCAGTTACAAGAACATCAGCAGACAATATACAAGCATCAGCGGGGACTGCGATCACGAATCCGTGAGGAACAGCAGTCCCATCGGTCGGATGATGAATATGCGGCAGGGCGTCGGTATGACTACAGCCCGGCGATTCGCTGGTGGCTACGGCTCTTGGCGCGGAAAGAAGAGCTGCAGGAGTTGTCCGCCCTCGTGGCCGACTGATTGGTCGATGATACCCCCTTGTGTTTGACGTTTTGGTTATTCTCCATACAATGAAAAGACCAATATCACCCTGAGTTAGAAGTTAGAAGTGTGCCTATTGTTCACCTTGTTCACCTTGTTCACCTTGTATACAGTGGATACTTCCAAGGTTATCGGTGACGTAGTGAGACATTAGTATTGGACACATGCACACCAAGAAGTCATAGGGCTGCAGAGAGCCAGTCAGATTCACCAGACTCCTAGACAGAACTAGGCAAGATAATCCAACAGGTACAGAGAGTACAGAGAGAGTTCAGAGAGAACGAAGAAGTCAATATAAAAACCTGCCCCCCACCGGGCAAAAAAACAAACGTCACCGCCTCGAATGCTATCGTTGCCTCCCTTTTTTTTTGGTTTCCTTTCTTTTGTTTTTCTTAGAAGCCATTTTTGGATCTATCGGGATTCCTCGTGACTTGTCCTGACTTCCTGACTTCCTTGCTTCCGAGATAGGAGTCCTTTGAATGGTCACTTTGCCACTCCGTCAACTCCTCACTCTGTTGCCTCCGTTGCCTTCTCAACACATCTTCTAAGCTCAACTCACCATGTCTACTACCGCCGTGCCTGAAAAGGCCCCAGATGACTCTTCCAAGCTGAAGACTTTCCTCTCCATTCTGCGAAAGTACAACTTCTCCGTCCCCCCGCATGGCGGCCACCATCCCGGCCCTCTCCAACCGGCGCTAACGTATACCACCCATCTCTAGGTTCGTCGGTGTCGCTGATATTGCGTCGGTTCGATTCTCGCTTCCCGCGCAACTGCTGGAGCCGCGGCCCAACCTGGGTAGGTGTCCTCGTTTACTCGCTGTGCGGGGTTGAAGCTGATCCGCGGGCAAGAATACTGGCATTATTTAGATCGTCCCGAGACCTTTGCGAGGTCAGCAAATGTGCCCATGTTTGGCGGATGCTCGTGTGCTGACCCAAGAGCTACAGCATTGGAAAGTCGGATGATGAGTTAGGTCGCATGTTGGAGGTCTTGCGGTTCTGGTTCACCAAAGATCTGGTCGGTTTTCGATTCTTCCTCCGTCGCATTCAACAGTTACTCATCCGCGGGACAGAAATATATCAAGGGAAAACCCTGCAAACCATACAACTCCACCCTGGGTGAATTCTTCCGGGTAAGAGCGTCCTTCTCTTTCTCCCTCCGCGCGGATCGCTAACAGACACCTCAGTGCTCCTGGGAAGTCAATGACAACATCCCCGAGGAAGCGAACCTCCCGGGAATCACCCCCGCCTCCAATGGCTCCTCCACCGTGACCGACGGAGACGACAAAGTCAAGGTGTGCTACCTGACAGAACAGACCTCCCACCACCCCCCAGTCTCCGCCTTCTATATCGACTGCCCCGAGCGAGGCGTATCGGCGCGCGGATTCGATCAGATCAGCGCCAAGTTCACCGGTACCAGCATCCGCGTGAGCCCCGGCCAACACAACCTCGGAATCTTCGTCAATATCGAGAAGCGCGACAACGAGGAATATCAGTTGACTCATCCAGATGCTCACCTGGGAGGAATATTGCGCGGTGCACTTTCAATCACAGTCGCGGATACCTGCTACGTCACCTGCCCGAAGACAGGGTTGAAAGCAATCTTGCAGTACATGGAGGAGGGGTGGATTGGTCGGACTCAGAATAAGATGGAAGGTGTGATCTTCCGTTATAATGCGGACAAAGATACGGTCACGAAGATGAAGGATGTGCCGGAGAAAGACATCGTCGCGAGAATCACGGGCTCCTGGCACGGCAAGATATACTTCACTCCGGCTGGCAGCAAGGACTCCAGTCTGCTGATTGATATCACGCCGCTCTTCCCCGTCACGAAGGAATTACCTCCCGCGGAGGAACAGCTCTCGAACGAGTCATTGAAGTTCTGGTCCGAGGTGACGGATGCCATTGTTGCCAAGCAGTTTAGCCAGGCGACGAAACTCAAGCAGGATATTGAGGAACGGCAACGGCAGCGGGCTGCGGAGCGGACCGAGAAGGGGACTGAGTGGAGCCCGCGCTTCTTCACCGGAGCCGTGACGCCGCTGGGCAAGCCGGAGCTCACGGAGGAGGGACAGAAGGTTCTTGAAGGCATTCGTGGCGACAAGTTCGCATTGACTGAAAGTACGGTCAAGGGTGCATAGATCGGATCCTGTGCTATGGCGTATCTGGTATGCAGCCATTCAAACTCGGCGTCTTTCATGATTTGACCTTTTGTGTCCTCCGGTCTGGTGTCTCCTATTAGATCTTGTGCATCACCTTGAAGAATTTTGCTGTTGGATAACTACGGTGCAATGAGAACACCTGCACAGAGAGTTGCAGCCCATAATGAAATACAGTCTAGGGCTCGGACAGGCGCTGTTTACACTTCCCAGTATCTTCACGACACAAGTCTGTATTATGGTAGTAGAAAGCAACACTGTCCAGAAAACAATTACAAAGCCCCGTAAAGCCCCAACGCCGGGCCCCAAGGCCCTAATCATCAAGTACATCAACACATAATCATCTCGACCTTACGCCGAGGCACTGACGACCTTGAAGCCGGTACTGACAGTCTTGGCAATATCCTCGTTCTTGTGCGGCAGAAGCGACAGGGCGTATGCAACGTCGTTCCATTGTCGCTCCGTCTCGCAGCGAGGCAGTCGAGCGGCAAGCTTTTCGGCCAGCTGGCGAGCATGTTTTTCCTAGAGTCAAGTTAGCAAAAGCGGATGGCGAATAGAATCCCATGTGTAGACGTACCTTCTCAACAAAGCCAATCAAGAACTTGACAATACGACGGAGCGCCTGCTCGTCCAAATTGCGCTCAGCGCTCAGCAGACTGAACATGTCAACGAAGTGGTTGTACACGGCATTATCCTTGGTCGCCAATTCCGTGAAGAACATGCGGGCCATATCAGCGATCTTCTTGTCCTCGTCCTCCAGGCATTTCGCCATCTCTCCTAGCTGTCCCTTGACCTTGACTTGACCGGCCAAGATGAGGAAAGTGAGGGTCATCAAACAAGTACGCTTGACGGAAACATCCTCGTCATTGAGACGACGGTAGAGGAAATCAGTGTTCTCGTCGATAAGGTGATTGAAGCATACAGCCATATCACCTAGAGCAATGACGGCATTGCTTCGGACGATAGGATCCTCGGACCGCTCCATGATCGTGATCAGGAGCGGCAGGTTTTTCTCACAGTACTCGGCAGACACGCACATCAGCTTGGCAATGCACAAGGTCGCCGAGGCTTGAAGATCACGATCCGGATAGGAGTTGTTGTTGGCCAGAATTTCGATAACTAGCGGACCAAATTTGGCCAAAAGGGACTGCTCTCCGAAAAGCAGCTCGCGCTCTCGGATGTGAGCCATGGCATCTTGGAAATCGTCTTCAGTCGTTCCACCAATGAGGTCAAGCTCGTCCTCGTCTGCATTGGCTTCTTTCTGTTGGGGCTCAGCGGCCGCTTTGATCTTCTCCTGCTCAACCTTGCGGCGCTTGAAGTCCAACTCAACCAATTCCAAATGCACAATCTGTTTAATGGCAATGTGGCCGACGACGTACAGCAGCTGTGACAGGGCAGCGGACGCCGGCTTGGGCTTAGTCTCGGGCTCCTGGGCCTCGGATGACGCAGTGACAGGACGCTCCTCTTCGTCCTCCATTGGCTCATCTTCTCCGTTGCCTCCAGCAGAGGCGTGGGAAGAAGGTGGGCGCTGTTGAAGGTGCGGCTGGAACACGAAAATGGTCTTTCGCCGCAGAATATCAGAGCACAGAACATCGGGATGCTTGGAAAGAGCGTAGATGGCGTTGAGCGCGTGCTCTGCCACTCCGTACCACTCCTTGCTGGTGGTCTCAATTTCAAGGATCGCGGCCAAGCGGACCAGGACTGAGTGATCACTGGCGAGTTTGGGAATACCGACGACCTCCTTGGACTTGGCTTGTCCGCCCGGGATCATGCGCCGCAAAGCGATGCATGTGTACTTGGCAAGTACCAGATCAGACCTGCCATATCCACCCAGACCGATGCGCAGCATGGCCTCGATCTCCTTGACCACGATCTCGGGGTCTGCCAGTGCAAGCATGCCAAGAACGATGATCGAGCCCCTGCGCTGCGTCCGTGAAATCTCCTTCTTCTGAATGCTGTAAACCTGCCAGAGCTTAGCGATGACTGCCTCGGAAACGTTGCCAGCCTTCATCATGGTGCTTAACAGTTGCTCGAGACACGTGAGCTCTGCGGGAGTTGCACCAAAGGTCAAACTGATCATGTTACGGGCAATGTAGTTGGCGGCATCATTGGGGGTGAAGGACCCAGGGGCGTCAAAGAAGAGACCCTTGTAGCAGTCGATCAAGTGCGATTGAACACCCTTGCCCTCGTCGCTGTTGCCCTTGGTCCAAATAAGACGCAGCATGCGGCGAATTCCACTGCGTGCAGTTTCGATCTTGTAGGCATCCATCATCACAAAGAAGTCCATGGCCTCGATAACTTCACTCTTATTTCTAGAAGAGAGCAGCCGTGTGACTGTGGCAGAGGCAGAGTGGAGCTGCCCGATGAACCGAATGGCCTCGTTGTAATACTTCCTTGTCAATTGAAGTCTCGTCAGCAATTCAGATGTCGCAGCCTGCTCCGCCGCTTTCTGGATAGCGACCTCCTTTTCCTCGTCACTCATGCGAGGCGCCTTTGAGGGAGACTCATCAGGCAGTTGTGTAGCATCGTCCAGGAGCTCGGGATCAACCTGTGTCATATCGTCGGCCTCGAACCCAGGAGTCTGGGGGGGACGCAGGGCATTCAGTTCCGCGTCCACTGTTTCCAGTCTCTCTTCCCATTCCTTGGAGGAGAGAAGCCCACCATGCATAACACTGAATGGATGCGTAGAGACGAGCTTAGAGAGAAGCTTGATCGCGTTGCGTCGCACGTTGCTACTCTTGTCCTCCAGACTTCTAACAGCCAGCTCGGCTGCCGCCTGTCGCCTCTTGGGGAACTTCTGCTCCAAGTCACAAATGCGCATAAAGACCTGGATGGCACGGCAGCGGCAATACGGGTTGATATCGAGGAATCGCTCCTGCAAGACGTCGAAAAAGGCGTTTATTTGCGTCTTGTAGTTTTCGCTGCGTTCCTCCTGTCGGCTGAGATCGGAGATGAGGTTTCCGCAAACCTCGATCACTGCGCATCGCAGTGTATATGCCTGGTCTAGGGATCAGTCAAATACAATATAGAGAAGCGAACACTCATTTTTTACCTCGCTGTCAAGCTGCTTTGCCAGCAGAGTCATTTGCTTGATAATCAATCTGGGGGCAAGCTCAGAGAGTTTGATAATGAAGGATGACACAGACTTGGGTCCTCTGGTGTCGTTAGAGTTGAATTCTTTGTTTCCAAGTTCCCTGGATGTGTTGGTTAGCAAACGTTTGGGGCTGACGGTGCATCAAATTCCTTACTTTAAGATTTCGTCAGAAAGCTGTGGGTAGTCGTATTGCTCTGCAAGAATGTGGAGGAATTCGGCCATGGGCTCGGAGAGATGCTCAAAGTACGTCAAGCTTTGAACGATCGACGTTTGCGCTCCTGTACCGATATTAGTTCTCTCCTCAAACTATACCAACCGGAATACCCACCGAATGCCTGCCCATGATGCTTGACCGCAATGCACAGAACTTTGAATGCATGCATACGGATGGTCATGCTCTTTACCCGCTGCTCGCTCTCGAGAACTAGATAGATGGTACGGGTAAATAGACTGATAAACGTATCGCGATCCGAGGTTGTCAAGAAGATGCGTCCCAATTTGAGCTTCATCACTTTGCACATGGTCTCCATGGAAATCTGGATTTGCGGTGTCCAATCCCACTGGCCGCTGTTGGCGGATTTCTTGGATTTGGGGCCTCCGCGCCTCACGGGAGCTGCTTCGGTCGGCTTTTCCGCAGCCTTGACCTCGACAGCCGACAGGGCCCACTGGAGGAGGAATCCGTACATCTCCAGCAGCTGCTTGTGGTGTTGGATGGCATCCTGCTCATCGGATTCCAGATCTCCATGGATGATGTCGGCCTCGACGGACAAGCCAGACACCACCACATCTAGTAACTTGCTGAGGGACTTTGCGGGAAGAGAGGTTGAATATCTGCGTGAATTAAAAGGTTCGTCAGATTCGACTCCAGAGGGGCGCCATCCACCATGGGCAAGTTGGGAAGGGACCGGGGCGCACTTTAATAGAAATTGGACAGAGTCAAAAATGGACGCTCTGGTTAATCCTTCGGGGTTCTCCGCCACGGCATCCACGATCGGGTTCAAGACATTGTCAATCAGCGCTGGCGAGAGCTGTTCCGGGTCCGATTCGCAGTCCAGCAATTCCGGGTCCGCATCGGGGGTGGGCACTGAAGTCGGATCGCTCAAGTAGTACTTGAGCGACTCGTTTATATCGAACTGAATGCGGTCCTCCATGGTTGCGAGGAAAAAAAGGGAAGCGGGGAGGGATTGTGTTGATAAGGATCACTGATTGTTTGGCTTTTGCCCTTTTCGGTGTTATGTAATCCTGGTACTTCCGTACTCCGTATTGAGGTCACAACGTCTCAGCTTGAGCGGTCAATATCAAAGGTGGTGAGATTGATCTTACTCTACTGTAGCTGCGAGTCATATCTTACCTTACACCGGCATCAGATCAATACATTATTCTAATCATTCTAAAGGAGCTGCAGAGATGCACATGCACGATTGACCGCCTTGTATTGATGTATTGTCAGTTTAGGTCACCGCCCTCCTTACCGCGTTTGGATTATTTGGGCAATTGCGATGCTTAAAGAGATATTGTTTACTTTCTCCGACATCCTTCTTTGTTTCGGGTCTCTTCATTCCTTGGTCTGTTTGAACGTCAGAACATCAGAACATCAGAACCTCATAAGCTCAGAAGCTCAGCCTTGTGACCCAAAAGAGCTACTGCCACATCCCACCGTTGTACCCTGTTCGCGCGAATCATGTCGACTCGTCGCGCTGCCCCAGGCGTGTTCGAGTTGCAGCGCAGCAACTCACACCGAGAAGCAAAGGCTGTGAAATCAAAACATGCGCGGGACGAAGAGAACGCCAGAGAGTCTCGAAGTGGAACGCCGCGCGAGAGTGAATACGAGGAAGAGGTGGACGAATCGGTCCGGGAAGATATGGCAAAGCTCGAAGACACATTCCCGGGCATCTCAGATCGGTTTCGTCTGGTCAATAGGATCGGAGAAGGTATTTCAGAGCAAACGACGGTTTTGTCCAATACTTCAATACTCACCAGGCACTAGGCACTTTTTCCACCGTCTACAAAGCGGAGGATCTTCATTACGATGAATACAATAATGACTGGGATATCTTTTCACGGGCACAGCAAGACAACTATGTCGACCCTCCTTCGAAACGGAGGCGTGTTGAAGGCGCGCCTGCAGATCGCAAGAAGCCTCGATTCGTCGCATTAAAGAAAATCTACGTCACAAGTAGCCCGCTGCGAATCCAGAACGAGCTCGAACTCTTGCACGATCTTCGAGGGTGCGGGTCTGTTTGCCCGCTCATCACGGCCTTCCGATACCAAGATCAAGTGGTTGCCGTGCTGCCCTACTTCCCACATACAGATTTCCGTATCCAATACCGCACATTCATGGTTGCAGACATGCGCCATTACCTACGGTCCCTGCTGACCGCGTTGAAATCCGTACACGAGCATGATATCCTTCATCGGGATATCAAGCCTACGTAAGTTCGGTCTTTGGTATATCTGGGCTTGTGCTGACAAGCGTCTTTAGCAACTTCCTCTACAACCCAGACCTAAAAGAAGGCGTCTTGGTTGACTTTGGACTTGCTGAGGTATGAACCAATTCATGGAACCCGTTTTCACCTACTCACCATTTTGCAGCGCGAGGGATCTGAATACTCCAGCCCATGTCTGTGTACCCACCAGAGCTATGTTCGCCGAGGCCGGATACTGTCCAGCTACTACTCGAAAAACCCCCCACCCTCTGGCACCTCAGCCGGATACCCGAAGAACGACTCACGGCCCTCAAGGCGTGCGAATCGAGCCGGCACTCGAGGCTTCCGAGCCCCAGAAGTTCTTCTGAAATGCACCTCACAAACAACAAAGATCGACATGTGGTCCGTGGGTGTCATTCTGCTGACCTTGCTCGGACGTCGATTCCCCTTCTTCAACTCTGCAGACGACATCGACGCCATGATTGAAATGTCGAGCATCTTTGGCATCCGGCGCATGAAGACCGCCGCGGCCATGCATGGTCAGATTTTTGAAACCAACATTCCAACAATCGGAGAGAAGGGCTACAACTGGGAAAAGCTTGTCAAATGGTCCAGCTGTGTCGAAGATTTGACGGAAAGCGAGCAACAGGCAACACGTCTTCTGTCCGGGTTGATGGAGCTAGACCCATCTAAGCGACTCAGCGCAGCAGACGCTCTGCAGCATGAATTCTTCACGGACCCCGTTCATCATGATGTCGAGTGGGGTGGTAATCCGGAAGAAAGCGCAGACTCAGCGGAAGAGGAAGAGGAAGACGAGGCAGATGAAGTTGCCATGCTATGAGAACCCCCTTTTTGTACGATCTATGATATTGATTTATGCCTAATCCATTCACGACTATGAGCTAGACTATCACCGAACAAACGTAAAACACAATCTCCCCGCAAATGCATGATCTATGGTATCTTTATGTATAGTCGAGGACTAGTTTGCCTCTCCGAAGTCATAATGGCCGGTTTCCGCGGCATGCTTGGTGGCGCCTCGCTCTCCAGTGAATGAGCCTCCGCATGTATTGCAGCGGACGGTGAATCCAGATGTATCAGTATAATAATGCTTTCCTTGCAGCACTCGACACAGCTCCTTGGCCTTCTCCAAGACGATCGGATCAACGGCCTCAAAAATCTTGGTGTCCCCGAATGCCAATGGATTGGCACGGGTATAAGGTGGATCGGACGGAGACAAGGCGAGTACATCGTAGTGAATGCCTGAATACACCACGATACACCGGGTGGGCGCGCCCTCGTTGAATTGAAACAAGTTCAGAGTCTGCACATCGATGGAGCAAATTTCGATGTTGAAATATTCACTAAGGATCTTGAGTTCGATGGCACCGCCCCACGAATCCTCGTTTTGAATCCAGGCACAGTACTCGTCAGGCTTTTTACCCAAGATTGCCGCCGAGTACTCGCCGGGATTTGATTGAATCGCGCCGGCAATGATTGATCTCAACTCCACCATCGTATCCATGTCGCCCATGACGGCGGCGCCTACCGCTCGGAAGAGGCATGAATTGTCGTCGGGCATGACACGGAGAACGAATGTTCCAGCGTGTTCGGGAGAGGCGATCTCGGGTGGATCATCGGCAGAGCTCTGTGGCGCTTGCGGCCTGGGGGCTGCAGTGGTTGTAGTGGTGGGTTTGGTTTGTACTGGTAGCTCGTCGCTGACAGGCCGGGTAGCCCCTTCTTTCTGTGCAACTATAAGTGTTTCCCCATTCAGATTGATCCCCGTCTCTGTGATCTTCTGATCCGGTGGGTAGCTGTCCAACTCGAGCGGCTTGAGGGGGTATCCGAATTTCACGTCAAACGCCGCCAGCTCGGTCTTCTCCGTAATTTGAGTTGAAAGCTCCTGAATGGTTGCTGAGTCTTCCAGTGTGATTGTCGACTGGCCCGAAGGCCCCCGGACTCGAATTCGCATGTTCTATGGTTGACGGGTGAGGTGTTGGAGAGGCAAAATCGCCGGCTTCCGATAAGTGGCAGATATGACGACTTGCCGTGTGGGGTAGGGCCCGCAATGAGGTGCAGCAGTTAGTACTTTGTTCACTTCATTCCTCGCATGGGCACAGGAATAGAAACAGCCTCTGATCAATTTCAAGAAAGTCCAAGTATCATTTTCTGAAGGAAGAAATGCACTGCTTATATAGTCAGGTCCAGAGTCACTTTCGGCAGGTTGCAAGCTGAGCCAAGCTTCATATGGTATTACCCATGGTGACTGGAGAACCAATCTGGGACAGCTGCAGAAACACGCTGCATGACAAGAGCAAGTGGTTTTATTCAGTCCGAATAGCTGGAGATAGGCTGGTAGACAGATAGTACAAAGGTATACTTTGTATACTTCGACAGCCACGAAGTCAAGGCAGAAAAGATACTTTGTCATGTGAATGTGGTAATTACAATACATACTGTAACATCAAAAAGTCCTGACTAAGCCTTGACGCGCTCGTCAGTCAAACATTCTTCGGCTCTAAACTATTCCTTGCGACACTCTAGTTTGCTTCGTCTGGTCCCATTCACTCATCCCCGATTGTTTTGTGGGGGAAACCACTTGCAAATATGGAGTCCGAGCAGGGCTCACAACCCCCGCGTGAGGAGCCCGTCAGCTCCATCGAGAATGACGGGTCAATCACCCCCGAACTTTGGAAAGTCATGATGAATCTGGTCCTGGCAATCTATGACTATCGCGAAGAAGAGTAAGCGCCCTCTGCTGGTTGTGCTCAGAAACCCCCATTGGCTAACCAGCAATTGCGCAGTGGCCATGACCCATCACGACTGTTTCATCGCAGTGTCAACAAGCGCTACGTCCCCGACTACTATGAGATCATCAAGGAGCCAATGGCGCTGAGCATTCTCAAAGCGCGCATCAACAAGCGAGAGTACAAGCAATTTTCTGAGTTTGTGCGCGATTGCGCCTTGGTAAGACATCTGCGCCGGTTCGGATTGATACATGAGCTAACGATCTAGATCCCGCACAATGCGCAAACATACAACCGACCCCGATCGCAAGCATACGAGGATGCGCTCATCATCAGAGTAGGCTTTTTCTCCCGGACCACGCAGGGTGTGAACTAACATTCGGCAGGACGTGTTCGCCGCCGAGTTCAGAAAGTTGGCCGCGCAGGGTGCGATCCCCGCCGACGAGGCAGAGCTGCCCGATCTTGGAGAGATCCCCGAGGCCGATCCTTTGCCCGATGACGACGAGGAAGAGGAAGAGGAGGAAGAAGACGAGGACGAAGACTCGGAAGATGAGGGTCGGCGCAGGAAGAAGCCCGGGCCCAAGCCTGGCTTCAAGCGTGGCATGGCCCCGAAGAACGAGCCCGACCTCCGTCGGAAGCGAGGTCGCCCTCCCCGTGTGGATACTCCAATGGAAACGCGCATCAAGACTATCCTCAAGGGAATTCGCAAGTTCAAGGGCGCCGGTGGACATCTGAAGATCACCCACTTTGAACGACTCCCCGACAAGGCGACTTATCCCGACTATTACATGGAGATCAAGGAACCCATCGCGATCGACATTATCAAGCGCAAGTCCAAGCGCAAGAAGTACACTTCTGTCGACCACTTTATGCGCGACCTCGATCTCATGTTCGAAAATGCCAAGGCTTACAACCAGTCCGACAGCCAGATCTTCAAGGACGCCGTTGACCTGCAAACCGAGTCGCGGAAGCTAGCCGATGCCGAGAAGAAGAAACCCGACAGCGAATTCCTCATGGAGGATGGCCGTTTCCCACTGCCCGACGGTATCCTCCACCGTGGCGAGCTATGGAAGGTTGGCGATTGGGTCCACATCCAGAACCAGAACGATGTGACCAAGCCGATTGTTGCACAGATCTATCGGACCTGGCAGGACTCGGACGGTGAGAAGTGGATCAATGCATGCTGGTACTACCGACCTGAGCAAACAGTGCACCACTTTGAGAAGCACTTTTACCCTAACGAAGTCGTGAAGACTGGCCAATACCGAGACCACCGGATCGATGAGATCGTGGATCGTTGCTTCGTCATGTTCTTCACACGCTACAGCCGTGGTCGCCCCAGGGACCTGGCGCCTGATAAAGAGATCTACGTGTGCGAGGCACGCTACAACGAGGAGAAACACAAATTGAACAAGATCAAGACGTGGGCCAGCTGCTTGCCAGATGAAGTGCGAGAGAAGGACTACGAGATGGACTTGTTCGATGTGCCTCGCAAAATCAAAAAGATCCCGACTCCGATTAAAGATCTCCTCAAAGAGGACTCCAAGGAGACCGATGATCTCCCTCGACCAACGTGGGGAGCGGACAACGCACCCCCCGTCGTTGGCGCCGTACACCGTCGCCCGCGAGATGAGAATGTAATGCCTCCCCTCGTATCACATAAGTATGTTTCTGATGCTAACAATCACCAGGAGTCCCCACCACCCGAACCAACACCATCACCACCACCTCCTTCTCTCCCCCAGTCTGCGATCCCCCGCCAGTCAATGGGCCAGTCACTCCCCATCACAGCCATGAGTCCCGGCACAGCTGCTCTCCAAGCACGCCCACCCGCAGCCCCCATCACTATCCACACATCCCCCGCCCCATCTTCCACCTTCCAACCCCAAATGACCCAGGCCCAGCTCTACCAAGCGTCTCTCCAACGACGCCCAAGTAACTTCGCCACTCCCCAGACTCCCGCAGGCCCCTACCAGCCTATGCCAGCCCAGCAAACCCCCTACACAGGCTACCCAGGCAATCGCATGGCAGTGCCACCCGCAGTCTACAACCCGAACGCCCCACGCCCCGTCGAAGTCTTCCATCTCAGCGATATAGCCAACGCCTCTATCCCCGAAGACATTCGCCGCCAGTTCCACTGCGACGACCAGGGCCGCGTGTTATTCTTCTCCGCCCCGCCGGTAGACTACATTCCCCCGCCCCAGAAGCTCAGTCACTCCCTCAAGTACCTCGCAGCGAAAGAGGGCCACCAGGCGAAGGTCGCAGAGCGCAAACGCAAGCTCGAAGCCGAGCACCAAGAGCGCGAAGCTGAATCCAAGCGCCGTCGCGCGGACGAGGAAACTGCTCTCGCGCAGCGCATTGAGGGCCTCTCCGGTCAGGCAGTGGAGACTCTTGTCAAGGGCGTTGTTGCGGGCACCCGGGATTTGATGGAGTCTCTGCGCGCTGGTCAGAACAACGGAGCTATCGACGTTGATGCCATGCTTCAGCGTGGAATCCTGGCTAATCGTGCCAAGGAGCAGACGCAGCAGATTCAGGACCAGTCGAGAACAGAGGGTCTGGTCAATTTGAAGGGGACTGCTGTTTACTTGGACGAGTAGGTGATATGTGACGGCACAGATTCGAGCGTCTTTTTCCAGTTAGCAATTGTATGACTATAGGCAGACTATTCAATGAGAGATTCTACTTTATGAGAACATGTTAATTTGCACTCCAGTTTGTACAGGCCCAGCAGAAGACAAAGCCTCAAAAAACACCAAAACGCAGGTCGTGAATTCATGAAAGCAGAAAATCAGAAGTTGTTTAACCCAACATACAGAACACAGATTAATACAGTAGATGGAAAATACCCCAAACCAGATCCTATTGACTGGTCTAGATGAATTCGCGAAGCAATGCCAGTCTATGGGCGAGATGGTTTTGTGCCCAGATTTTTCTGAGATGTATTGTCTGATCGGAGATCTTTTTTTTTTGTATGTGCCCATTTCAATGTCCTTTTTTCTCCTTTTTTGTGGTGTATGAACATTTTGGACAGATCTGAGGGGGCGTATCGTCATGAGGTGGAAAAAAGGCTAGGAGGAATCGGCGGTTTCTTTGTTCTCGCTCCAGGAGGTGCTGGTCCGCTTATTGCCCACTTCCTCTTCCATGTCAAAGACAAGATCACTGGGGTCTTCTTCTTCTTCAATTTTGCTGGTGTTGACGGGAGAGGAGATGATGCGATCAAGGCGACCACTAGGGCCAGTGGATGACTGGCGAGCGGAGCCAGGGTGAAGGGACATGCCTCCGAGTTGATCGGAGATCATGGACATGGAAGATTGACGGCCAGGGCTGGAAAGGAAGGAACCTCCATCGTGGGATGCTCTGCTGCTACCAATGGGGCCAAGGCTCGGGCTGGTGATGGGGTTCAGGGATGATTCACGGAGAGGAGAGCCGATGTGGAAGGAGGAAGAGCCGTGGGACTCTTCTTCTTTGCGCTGACGCTGCTTGGCAAACAAGGCACCAAATCGAGACGGGCTGGAGGCCAATGGCGAGCCGGTCTTGGAGAAGCTGGTGCTAGTCATGCCGAGACCGCTGATGTCTCGGTGGCTGGAACCCAGATCGTGATCGGTCCGAGACAGTCGGCGCAGCTTCTCCTGCGGGGTCAAGACATCATCGTGCAGATTGACGGGTAGGTAGTCTTCCTCCATGGGGAAGTTCTCATCCCAGTCCTCGAGGGCGGTAGGGCGTGGCACACTAGCGGAAAGCATGCGCGGCTTGACAGGGCGCGAGGAGTGCATGAAGCGAGTGCCGATTGTGTCGTCGGGGGCAGGAGGGGATGATCCAATATTCGATCCAGGTCTCCGCAGGCTCGTGCTGTATCCGATATCGCGCAGGTTCCGGAAAACATCAGCCTGTCCAGGTCTCTGAGCCGGCGGAGATTCCAATCCAAATTGCGACGGCACCGAGGCGGCCACCGGGCCATAGCGGGCGGCATGGGAGATACCCTGGCTGTCAAAAGAGGCCGGGAGCCCCGCGTCAAGAGCAGTCAGATGGTTGTGATTGGGCGACATGGGGAACCGAGCATCCTCGAGCGGAGAACCGTACTTGGAGTCGGCATCGGAGGCGAGACCCGTGTCGATCGTCGGGATTCCATCGAAAGACTGCTGCTGTTGCTGCCCGTGCAGGGATCCATACTCCTCCTGCGGGGGCATCTGCGGGGCATATCGGGGCTGTTCGTGGCCATTCATGCGCTGCTGCGAGAGCACCGAGTTGGTCAAGGCGGAATCCTGGTTCACGTAGGCTTGCGGGTTCACTCGACCGCCCAAATTGAGGTGACCGCTTCCCATTCCCATGTTTCCAGTGGGTCGGTTGACCCTCCGTCCGTCTGGTAGGATATGCGCCAGTGCGCATTTTGCGCCGAATTTGCAGTTGCCCTAGAATTGTCCCTCCGTTAACTTCCACCCTGAAGCTCCGACTGGGGAGAGAGAGATCAGCTGAGGAGCGGGGGATCGGGCTCATACCTTGGCGAAATATTTGCATGGAGCGTACTCAATTCCGGCATCGGTGGAGTGTAGGAAAGGACAGGCGGGCCCTGCCTGACAGGCGCCCTGTCGGAAGAACTTGCAAGGAACATGTTTGGTATCTGTCAAAAATATCAGTCAGCTTATCTGCTAGGTCCGAAGAAAGTGAAGACCGACTCTTGTTGGTCTGGTTCGGCGGGCTGCGGGCAACGTCGAGTCCCGATGGAGTGCGAGTGTGGCCGTTCTGGGAGGCGGCCCCGGAGGAAACGGGGACAGGTGCGCGACCTCTCATCTCTGTGTTGTATTGGTGAGATGAAGGAGAAGACACCAGAGTGAGAGGGGTTGGAGATTTGGAGAGGGGAAAGAAGATAGGCTCGGCGGGCGGTGGGTATGAGTCGTAAGTCCGACTGCATATCACGATAATTATTCATTCAATTACAAGAGATTGATAGAGTGAGTGAGAGTGAGAAAGAGAGAAATAATTAAATGAATACACTGATATACTCGTAATAATTCTAAATACTTCAGTCCTCATGACTGCTTTGCCTCCGCTGCCTCATTCCATCGACTCCAGGCCTCTTGCATACCGTCGAATCAAGTGGCCATTGGGGCCGGAATGAGATAATGCCCTGACACGGTCCGGTCGCCAGTCTCTGGTCTTCTCCAGACGTCAAATGATGTGAAGGTGGGGAACTGGAGAGATCATCGTCATGTCAAATGATGTGGAGGTGGGTTTTCTTCTTGTCGCCTCGATCGATTCTTATTGGAGCACTCCTTCAAGCCCCAGCGATTCCTGCCACTTCGTCAGAATCCACTCAATATTGGACTTGTATAAAGTATCGGAATGTACATCAACTTACCCACAGTTCCGCTGCCGTCATACCCTCCGGGAGAACCTCCGAGCATTGTCCCCACAGCTCGCAGCAGATGCGGCGGCGCACGCTGGCATGTCGCTGCCACTGCTTCCATTCGCTTTCAAGCTTTTCGCGCTCCGCCGGCGAGAGGGCAATAGGGTCCTCCTCGTGGTGGCGTGCCAAGCGCGTTCGGATCGCCGACTCTTCTTCCTCTAAGCGGCTGATGTCGTGGCGAAGTTCGGAGATTCGAGGCGTTGCCTTCAGGCTGGCCAAAGCTGCTCGGGCCCTCTTCTCCTCGGCTTTTAAGGTTGGAAGCTGACTCTCCAGATTGTCAATTTCGAGTTTGAGCGCGGCCGCCGCGGAGGGGGTGATGCTGTCCGAGGGGTCTTGGAGGGCATGGTAGACCGTTTGTTTTCCTATCGCAACTCATGATTAGGCTGTGGAATATTCACAGCTAATGAATAGGTCTGTGTGGCTTGGACATTATCACTCACCAGAAACTCGTCCTTCGATCTCTTTCTTTTCGTGTAAGCCTCGAAGAACCTTGGCTGCTTGGGCTGCACATATATATCAGCGAGGCATCGACAAGATCGAACACCGTTCCTACTCTTGGAGACTTTATTGTGAAGGTTTGCAGAGACGTCAATTGCCTAATGATCGGTCAGCTGCAGTCTGCGTATGGACAAGAAAGAAGCAGACAGAATATGGACGGCTGTCAGGCAAAGAATGTCAGTGAACACAAGCCGGACTCGACCAAGAAACCATGTACTTCTGTTGGCCTGCGAGCTCGGAGGATAAGCCATTGGTCAAGCTGTCATCACGACTACTCACGAAGATAGTCCCGCACCATGGATGCATCTTGAGTCGTCAGCAGATCAGCCTCCATGGCCTCCAAGGTTCAGCGTGGAAGGGGAGTCTCACCATCCTCATCAGCATCATTCTTTTTACGCGCCATCCTGGATGTGAAATTGAAAAGATTTCGATGAACAATGAGCTGTGAGGCTTGAGGTTGCAGTATCAAACGAAGCAAACCAGCCACGTGCTCCAGTCTTGACCCCGTCGAGTCTTTCGTCGACTTCCATTTAGCAACGCCTTGTGACTTATTCTCGAGTACATGGTGTTGCAAATTATCGACTCCTATACAATCTGCAGCCTCTTTCTATCTAACACAAAATGCTACTCATATCTCAGCGCTATCTCTCTACCTGTGTCTTGTCCCATCATGTTGTTTCAAATGTTATGGTCAACTAGCTAACCAATTCATCAATTGACCAGTCACCACTGTGCCAATCGCCAGTCAACATTCAAAACTACACCAGCTACCATTCAGTCAGTCTTGATTTTATTATGTCTTCCCTTGACTGCTAGATGGCTCACCAGTGAATCACCACCTGGGCACTAAGCAGTAAACCTGGACAGTTCTTATAGTTCTTATCTAATCTCCTATCTTATCGCCTATCTTCTACCACTTCCTCGCTGTTAACAACCTGCCACTTTCAACCACAGCTAACTGGTCAAGTGGACTTTAGTATAGATAGTATATTACGGTGACTCGAGCTTGTGTAATGTTGACTCCAATCAGCTATGGTAGATATGGAAGACGGATATATGATCGCCCAAAATTCCAAGCCGGAATAACCATATGTTCAAACAATGCCCCCGGGCAGAAAAGAAAAGAGGCACAGATGCATTCATGAAATAGAGAACACCCGTTGAGATAATTCGGCCCCCGGACGACGAACGCTTTTGGAACCCCTAAATTATAAAGAAAATGCACAGTCAAGGACGCGGAACAAAAAGAATCTGATATTAGATAGGAATAACACCCGGGGTATCACATCACAATCTATTACAGTTAGCATCGAGAGATTCGAGATCAAAAAGACAGGACTCACGCAATCATTGTCATTCTTCGCACTAGGAACACCCATCTCCTCAAAAGTCTTAGGCCCCTTGCTTGGCGGCTGGCTGCTCTTGGCCGGCTTAGCGGCGGCGGGCTTCTGCTGCGGGGGTGGGGCCGACGCGGTCGACGACGCAACCGAGGGAGCGGGCTGAGGCGTAGAGGCACCGGAGCCCCGAGATGGCTGTCGTGACTCGGCGCGAGGGGGATATGATGGCGAGCCCGGGGGACGGGGAGATGCCGGCTGTCGGGGTGAAGGGAGGCCATTCTGAGCGGACACGGCGGACACGGGGGTGCGCATGGGTTTGCGATCTGGAGGACCCGCTGAATCCAATCGTGGCGGTGGGCGTCTGCCTCCGGGGGGTGGCATGGGTGCAGAGTATCCAATGTCGAGACGGGGTGTTCCGCTCGGGCTGATCATGTTGCCGGCCTGTGGGCTGGTGGGTCCAGCAGGAGCGCTGAGTGGTGTGCCCGGGCCAGGTTGGCGGTAGTTCATGGGGCTGGGGCCAGGACCGGGTCCAGGCCCAGGCCCAGCAGATCCGTATGAGGGGTTGCGAGAGCCAGGTCCCGAGGGAGGTGGGCCACCGTATCCTGGGGCCGCGTTCTGTCGCAGGTTGGGATTGACGCCGAAAGCAGAGCTTGGGCGAGGGTCGGAGAGCTGGTACCCTTGCTGTGGCCGGGGACGAGTAGAGTGGGGACGGTCAGGGTAAGGAGCCGCGTTCGGTGGGCCATCTGAGAGGGTCATGCGCGATGGGTCCGGCATTTGGATGTTCTCCGGGGTGGATTCCAAGGAGTTGCCTCGCTGGTGAGCAGTGTATCGTGTCGACTTGATACGGGAGATGGCCACCTTCTCGTGGTCCTTTCGGGACAGAGTCTTGGAGCGAGAGATACTTTCGATCCGACCAGAGGCATCTTTGTTGCCGCTCGCAGCGGCCTTGGCATACCAGGAACGAGCTTCTTTGATATCAGATTGCACAAAAATGCCAACCTCGTAAAAGTAGCCCAGCGCAAACTCGGCGGTGGGAAGACCGCTCTGGGCGGCGCGCTGGGCGTAGGTGAATGCCAGTTCATCGTTCTTTTCAAAGACACCTTCATGTCCACACAAAAACCATTTGCTGATCGCCATCTCGGCTTCGGGCTCGCCCTGGCGCGCTGCCAAGGCGTTGTAGTGCAGAGACAGCGCAGGGTTGAAATCACAGCTCAGCTGGCAAAGCTCATAGGCCGCACCCATCTTGACCTGGGCTTTGGCAAATCCATGGTAGGCGGCCTTCTCGATGTTGACGCGGGCCAGATCGAGATCCATCGCCAAGAAGGTCTCGGGCACACTCACCTGAGGGAGTTCCCGAGCCAGAAGCATACCATATACCTATTGCCTATTAGGGTAATTCCGAGGAATGTATCAGGATCACTCACGTAGGCACCTTGGGGTGCGTTCTGATCGCATGATTGCGCCGCCAGGCGAATATACTCCAAGCCCGTATTGAAATCCTGGCGCTGGCCATGTTGGCCCAGCAGAATCATCATTCCCAGGCGCTACAGAGACCCGTTAGTATCTCACATTCCCGGCCAAAACACCCCCTCTTCGATCCACTCACATAGTAAGACGCCGAGTCCGCCCGCGCGACACCCCGTTGGTAATGTTTGATCGCTTTCTCTGGCTCCCCAGAGCTCTCAAACTGCATTCCGATCCGGTATTCTGCCCGCGCATATCCCTTCTCAGCCGCCCGCGAATACGATCGGAATGCCTCCTTGCGATCTACGGGGCAGCCAAATTTGCCGAACTCGAGCCACATGCCCTTGATGAACTCGGCTTTGGGGTGGCGCTGCTCGGCCAGGAAGCCGACGATGTTCATGGCATCCACCCGCAGCTGGCGCTCGACCTGCGGGGTTTGCGGGCGCGGGGGCTGTGTCACACTGAGACGGGCCTCGTTCTGCGCGGCGACCTCGACAAACGCGAGCGCATCCAGCGCCCAGGCGAGTTGCATCTCCGGGTCGGTGGTCGAAAGCACGGCCATCCGCGCGCGCTCCAGGCTCGCTTCCCGCTGCTCGTCGGTGGGCGGGACGTTGGGGGGCGGGTTCCGGAGGACGGGGAAGGGCGAGAAGTTGGGGTGATCCATACTATCGTAGGTCGCGGATTGCGCGTAGGAGCTGGGATCTTGCACCTGGCTGTGTTGAATGGGGCCTTGAGCGGCTGAAGAGGTGCGCTCGGGATAGGCGCGTTGGTACTGCTGCTGCTGCTGCTGGGCGGGGGGTTGTCGGCGGGGATCGTGAGCGCGATGTTCCAGCTGAGCGATATTATCCTGCATGTTCTCGGGCACATCAGGCATGACTCTGCCAGGATGAATCAGTACACGTAGCTTCGGCATCGTGGGAGTGTAATAAGTCTAACCTTTGAGGAGAGGGGGAAATGACCTCCGGCATGTAAAAGTCATCGTGACCCCCTGGATACCATGTCGCGCCCACCCGTGGCTGACCACGACCCTGTGGCGGTCTGTTCATTGTGCTTTGAATAATGGGGTAGAGAGAATGGCCAGGGGGGAGAGATCTAGAGAGGAGGGGTTTAAATGAAAAAAAGGGCCGCCAAGAGGGAGTAGAGCCCACTTCAATACATTGTATGACGCCGTTGGACAAGTATAAAACTGTTTAACAGTGAGCCTTGTCAAGTTTAGTCAGTATAGTCAGTATAGCCAAGTCAAGTCAAGTTATTAATAGCCCTCACCTCCAGATGTCTTAATCTCTTCGGCAAACCACTCAGCCTCGTTGAGATGAGACATAGAACCAGTCTTTTTCAATGTTCTCATGTTTTGTAAATATGCAGGCAGATACATATTACTCCTTTCTCATTGACTCCACACAAACTATTGGTCTCCGCTTTCTCTTCCTCCCCCAACTTCATCCGTCTCTGACTGGCCACGATGGACCAAAATTTCCACCATCCGTATACGCCATACGACATTCAGGTGCAATTTATGCGGGCCTTGTACACCTGCCTGGAAGAGAGCAAGATCGCCGTCTTTGAATCGCCGACGGGTAAGCCGCCCTATCCTATTTAGTCTAATGCACTTAATCTAATCTGACACAGGGACGGTAAGTGGCCCGGCCTCTTAACGCGCTCACCATTGACGAGCCTCGTAGGGAAAATCCCTAAGCCTAATCTGTGCCTCGTTGACCTGGCTCCGGGATCAAAAACGCAAGGCATTCCAGGAATCCGTGGACGCCACAGGTATGAGCAAATGAGAAATGTGCTCTAGGTCGACCGAAATCTGACCTCGTAGGCGACGATGAGGAACCCGAGTGGATGCTCGAGTTCGCCAAGAAGGAATCAAGGCGCGCTCTGACCGAGAAGAGGCAGAAATTTGAAGCGCGACTGGCAAAGATTCGCCAAGAGGAAGAGCGTTTAAAACAGGCCCAGGAGAGTACCGATCGCCCTCGAAAAAAGCAGGTACGCATTTGAGTATGACCCAGGCCAACGGCGAGGGGCTGACGGGGTGAAAGCGCGTGGATGAGCCTGCTTCAGAACCGACAGCGGACGATGAGCAATATATCCTCGATGACTATGACAGCGACGCGGAGAAACAGGAACCCAAGGATGCCGACGGGCTCTCCGCCAGCACCCTAGCCCTGCTGCAGAAATTCCAAGGGCAGTTCTCCTCGCAAAAGAAAGAGGAAGAACAAGAGGAAGATGAAATCAAGATCTTCTTTTGCTCGAGAACTCATTCGCAATTGAGTCAATTCGCCGGCGAGCTACGGCGCGTCACGTTCCCGTCCAGTATCCCTAGCGATCTGGACGCGGAGACCGAGGAACTCGAAGAGCGGGTGAAACATCTCTCACTAGGCTCGAGAAAGAATCTGTGCATCAACCCCACCGTTCGCGCCTTGGAGAACAATACAGCAATCAATGAAAAGTGTCTAGATCTCCAGCAGCCCGGTGTGGCCGCTGACAAAAAGTGCAAATTCATTCCGTCCAAGGACGACGAGGCGTTGGCCCTCGAGTTCAGGGATCACACACTGGCTACAGTGAAAGACATCGAAGATATCGGCCAGGTTGGAAAAAGGCTCGGAATATGTCCTTACTATGCATCACGCCCGGTGATCAAACACAGCGAGGTTAGTAGTTCGATCATGTTCTGGCTGATCGTGACCTTACTGATTCAACCAGATTGTGACGCTTCCCTACCCCCTGTTATTGCAGCGGTCGGCTCGAGAGGCCCTGAATCTTTCCGTCAAAGGCCATATTGTGATCATCGACGAGGCGCACAACCTCATGGATGCCATAGCCGGGATCCATTCAGTGGCAGTATCCCTGAGCCAACTGCAAACTGCCATATCGCAGCTGACGACATACGCTCGCAAGTTCAAAAACCGACTCAAAGGGAAGAATCGAAATTACGTTGCGCAGGTCATCCGCCTCGTGAGTTCCATCGCGGAGCATTTGAAGTCGCTCTCCCAGCAAAAGGGGCTTCTTGAAGGCTCGCTGCAGGCATCGGATCTTATGTCGGGCAAGGGCATAGACCAGATTAATCCGTACAAACTGTCGCGGTATTTGCAAGAGAGCAAACTTGCTCGCAAGGTTGACGGCTACCTTGAATCGTCTCAACAGCCACAGCCCGGTCGATCCAGAGACAAAACGAGCATGCCGGTTTTGTTTCACATCCAAAGCTTTCTGCTTCCGTTGATGAACCCATCCGAGGAGGGTCGACTTTTCTTTCAAAAAAGCCCAGACGATATTATTCTGAAATACATGCTTTTAGATCCTACTAATCATTTCCGAGAAATCGCGGAAGATGCCCGTGCTGTGATTTTGGCTGGTGGTACCATGTCCCCTGTAAGGAACCAAAAAAAAAAAGAGTTACTGAACGGTATAAATGCTAATGTTTTAGATGTCGGATTATGTCGACCATCTGTTCTCCTACCTGCCATCGGAACGCCTGGGTACATTCAGTTACGGCCATGTGATTCCCAAGACCAACTTAGTCGCACAATCCTTAACTCAGGGCCTCATGGGCAACGATTTCGACTTCACTTACGAAGCACGAAGTTCCGAAAAGATGGTATGCACGCCCTTTGATACCCGAATGACAATGGCTCATGTAAATAGATCACCGACCTTGGGCGGACGATGGCAACCTTTTGCCAAGTCATCCCCGACGGCGTGGTTGCCTTCTTCCCCAGTTATGACTACCTCAGCCACGTGCTGAGTGTCTGGAAGAAAGTCAATAGCAGTGGCTCGAGTACCTTTGACCTGCTAGCACGCAAGAAAAAGATTCTATACGACTCTCGCGAGTCAGCAATGACAACAGACGCCTTGCTACAAGAGTACACCGAAGCCGTCGAGTCAGGCTCCGGTGCCCTGCTTCTCTCCATCGTGGGCGGCAAACTATCAGAGGGAATCAATTTCTCCGACAGACTGGGTCGTGGTGTTTTCATTATTGGTCTGCCATTTCCCAACATCCGCAGCGCCATATGGCAAGCCAAGATCCAGTACCTGGAGGAAAAGACTTACAAACAAGCCACTGGGTCTGAAGCAGAGAGAAAGGCGGCGGGCAAGGCAGCCGGGAGGGACTTTTACGAGAATTCGTGCATGAGAGCCGTCAACCAATGTATTGGGCGAGCTATCCGGCATGTTAATGACTATGCTGCCATTATCATGATCGATCGTCGATATGAATCACCGCGGATCCAGGGCAAATTGCCTGGTTGGATTCGCGGGAGTCTCGTTCCAGCACCTCCCACTCGAGCAGCCCAGACTACTGTGCAAAGACTTACCAAGTTCTTTGCCGAGAAACAGTAGCCTGGTGCCCAGCCTCCCTGGACTCGGTGGTTTGACTGGGAATGTACGATAACTCAGGTTGTATCTAGTAATGAAACCACAGTGTTTCCAAGTTTATAAGCATTTGACCTCGGTACGTTGGAATCTACTTTTTAGCCTGACCAACTTGTAAATGATAAACTTGGCTGTCTTTTTTGCTGTTTCGTTTGCTGTCTTTCATCCATATGTATTTCCAAGCTAGTCTGCCCTACCGCTCATATAAAAGGGATCGAGACCTGGCCTTCCTGATCTACCTTCTTACAACATCCTCGGATGATATCCGGCAAGGTACTGTAGCGGAGATCAGTCGTCTGCCGCAGGTCCCCCAAGGTGGTGTTTCCAGAGGGGGACTGTCGATGGACCTGCCAAGTGTCGATTTTCGGCTCGTCAAGGAGATTGCCAGCTCCGCCTCCAGCGGCCCGAGCCCCGCCGAGCTGAAAGCCCTACGCGAAGGAATCCAGAAGCTGGGACCCAGAAAGAGGGCGCGCATGGACGAGGTCATTGCAGAGTTTCACCCCAACCTCTTCGATTAGCCTTTTATCGTTGCTCACCAAGCCCCGGCCGCTACATGGCAGGTTGCCAATCGAACGACCCACGGTGACGAACCAGATGAAAGAGTTTGATGAAAAATATCCCGAGTTCCGGGGGGTTTATGAGACGACAATCCGCAGTCGGATTACAGACATGGCCCAAGAGCAAATGGGAAAATGGGCCGTTGAGAACCAGCAGACCCGCTCATTCCGTCTGTTTACATGCAGAACTCGAGAGATGTCAGACTCGCTGTGCTGGCAGGTCTCATTGATTCGGGATGGGTGGTATGTCTATCCTGAGAACATGGATATCGTTGTATCGTTGAACATGTCCATCGGCCAGCATGATACTCTATGTGCACTTCAGGCGGTGCTGAGTCACCTGCCAGACCCTATCATTAGAGAGGGGGTTTTAGCTAGGAATGGACATCTTTTCCCTCTCTTCGCTTTTCCTGTAGGCTCCCCTTACACTATGATTGATAAAGAGTATGTTCATCACAGCAATGTTCTGTCCTCGGAACCAGCGGTCTTGACCGCACGTTAATAACGATCAACCTTAACCCAGTCGAGCCCGTGGCACCCAGTCTACGTCCAAAGCTAACAGGCGTAACTCCACACAGGAGAACCTTATAAAGCAGTCCTGTAAGGGACAGCCGCGCCAGACCGGGTATACTATTTCTTACATCAGATTGAGTTTGAGGTTGAATACTTAGTTCACTGTACATTTACTCGCACCTCTCAAGTCAGCTCTGCCATTCATACATATTTAGTTCGGATAAAACCAGAGATCACTTCGTGGGGGTTGGATTTTAGATGTTATAGCCAAGTGTTCTTATACTTTCCTTCCTTCCTTCCTTCCTTCCTTCCTTCCTTCCTTCCTTCCTTCCTTCCTTCCTTACTCTCAGATATATTAAACAAATCTTCTCTATTTCTCTTCTTCCTCTCCATCTCTCTTCTTGACTACCAAGGAATCAAAGCATGACTTTTCTCATCAGTTCTCTTATAACATTATATCCAGCAAGGCGCTGAAGCAGATATCAATCATCTGCCAGAGGTCACACAGAGCGTGAAAGCAGCTACAAACACCTTAGGGCATTCGACCCGAGCCATATTTACCGGAGTCACGAATAACTACATCGGAGATTCCGAACTTGATTTCTGGGCATGGAGACGGGAGTCTCAAAGTCCCATTTCCGGTCGTGACCCACTGATGTCGTCTGTACCGTTCGAACGACCAATAGTGACAAACCAGCGGATTGAAGAGTTCGTCGAGGCGTACCCTGAGTTCAAAGGAACAAACGAGACGACAATCCGCAATCGGATGATATGCATAGCGAAGAACAACTAGGAAAATCGGCTGTTGAGATTCAGCAGGCCGGCAGAGATGGGAACCCCCCAACTTCAAGTACGACTTGAAGATGTCAGTCTCGAGGTAAGTTTCTGAATCGGGCATACAGATGTTTAGATTGCATGCTAACATACATTACTCTGAAGCCTGCTGTCGATATTACGAATCCACAGCCCAAGAAAGACCATCAACTTTCATTCGGTATAGATGCATCGCCTCGACTATCTGCCGAGTGTGCCAGTCAACGAGCACTACGTCCAACCCTTAATGGCAATTGAACACTCGGCTGAAAGGGTAGGCTTGTGGAAGAGTGAACTTCAGTTGTTGGATATTAGCTGACTGGTTCTCTCCGACAGCCACTCTATGACGGAGTTGCCCGCGTCCTGCAGATCGCCACAAAGCCGTGGCCAGTCGCATGTCACGCCTGACCGAGGCCATCAAGGCCGCCGATGCCGCCGATGCCGATGAGTCACAGTAGCCGGGTAAGAAATGGATATCGGGGCCAGCATATGGTTGCAGACAGGCAGGACTTGTCAATGGCAAAAGCAAGCAAACGACTTGGGATCGCCACTTCAAATGCATAATCTCAACAACGGAATCACCATACAAGATCAATGTAACTAGTATGTCTTGGATAAGTCCCATCCTGGCAAATTCTTTTGCAAAAGATGCGGGAGAAATATGAGGAACAGCCTCCGATCTCCCAGCATCATCGAGTACCTGTCAGAACCCTCACTGCGGTGCTATTACTGGATACAGAACTCTCTCAGATGCCATTGTCAGAAAGATTTCGGCCAAAAGTAAGCTGTGAAATCTTTCAAGCTTTCCAAACAAGGCGAAGAGAAGAGGGGCCAAGGCTGGCACTCCGTGCGTATCTAATACGCTCATTCTTGATACCAATATTCATCCTCGGACTGTTTTCCAGATCAAGGTTGATATACTGAATAGCAAGGCCCATCACTGCAGCACATGTGAAGAAGGGACTAGTAGCCTACAGTGGAAAATCGACCAAGGGTACCTCAGTTATATCATCAAGAATAACTGGACAGTCGCCCCAGCTGGTCATCTCGGACTGAGCACGCCCGGAAATACTGGCCAGTTGCACACGAAATTCATGCTGTCGGTGCAGGCTTACCAGAAAACGTTTTCTATTGTGGTCTCTGTTCAACCCCGTACAGGGACGCCATGCGATGCCGGTACCGTATTGTGGATAAGCATCCAGTGCCGATCTGCCATGCATACGTCCAGAGAAGATGCAGATCAAAAGGGGAGGCGAATCACTTATTCCGACCTCCTCTGTTCCCTCTCAATGAATGGAACACTTTTTTGTTTTTTTAGACTCTATTCATCCATACCCTCACGGTGTTCGAATGTTCATGGCTTTTGGCGAGAGGGATTCTCGAGCCATATCTAAGGGCCCGAATGACTTGCTACCCGCGGACAGGATAAGCAATTGCTGCATAGATGGAGGGAGGAGTTATTGAGCCGAGCAACTTTGGACAGCAAACACTCGTCGATTACCAGCATTCCCTAGCACCGCTCGGAGAGTCGATGGCGCATGCAGGAAGCAATCCTCGGCAGCGGCCGAGGACGGCACGCATTTTGCGAAGAGATGTGATTATTGACCGCTTAGCCGAAGAATTCTTATACGCTAGCATCAATCCATCTGATCAACAGCTCAAAGTCCTTCACAAGCATACTCTAAACGTAAGCTGCTGGTATTGAAAGTGTTTCCCTTCGATCAGTAGCCTAATACCCTCAAGGGCCCTGGAAGTTGGTGTTGTGACCGAGAACAGATGATAATTCAAGCTGTATCTAGTAATTGAAGCAGATGAGGCATGTTGTTGATTTACAGTAGAAGATGGACATGATTGGATATTGCGGGGGGACTATCACGCTACGTAAGAAGCAAATCTCACCACGTGATATGTCAGGTGACCCTTTTAGGGCTAGACCACGTGATCGTACATCCAACTGCTGAGTAAGACGGCCCATCCACCAATCAGAGCCCGAAATGTTAGGGCACACAGATTTTCGCGGCCGGCTCCCTTCTTCCAAGTGGATTTCGATCATACTTGAAGACTATCCCCTTCAACGCCAAACATCCACGATCTTGTCGATAAACCGCCGACAAGATGCCTACCCGTTTGTCTAAGACCCGGAAGAGGTGAGTCGACGTCTCTCCCCGTGCTTCCTCGAATCGAAAATGCCGTATCGCAGTTCGCGATCGAACGCAAGACCGACCTCGATAGCCGTCGCAATCCTTCCAGCACATCACTAACCTGTTCTTTCTTACAGCCGCGGCCACGTCTCGGCCGGTTACGGTCGTGTCGGCAAGCACCGCAAGTCTCCCGGTGGTCGTGGTATGGCCGGTGGTCAGCACCACCACCGTACCAACATTGACAAGTACCACCCCGGTTACTTCGGTAAGGTCGGTATGCGTTACTTCCACAAGACCAGCCAGCAGTTCTGGAAGCCCACCATCAACGTTGACAAGGTACGTGACACTGCGAATCGACTCGACATGAACCCGGAGAGGAAAAGATTTTTTTGTGTGGATTGGTCTGGACAATAGGAAACGCAAATGGCGACAGCACGCATACGAGAAGGACCAATCCATGGATTTCGAAGCATCCGGGGGAAATTTGCGCTGGGAATATTTGCTGATCCGGTTCTCTTTTTACAGCTCTGGTCCCTCGTCCCCGCCGAGCAGCGTGATGCCTACCTGAGCGGCAAGAAGTCCGATGTCGCCCCCGTCATCGACCTCCTTCCTCTCGGTTTCTCCAAGGTCCTCGGAAAGGGCCGTCTCCCCCAGATCCCCGTCGTTGTCCGTGCCCGCTACGTCAGCCGTGACGCCGAGGAGAAGATCAAGGCCGCCGGTGGTGTTGTTGAGCTCGTCGCATAAGCGTTTCGCGTCGATGTTTCTGAAGAAGGCGGGTGAATAGGGGCAATTTGCAGCTGTGCTCTGACTTGTTCTGCCGGCTGAAGCTAGGAGAACGAGCGGAGGTCGAATGAGATCTGCCCGCACCGAAATCAAGTCGGGTCGATCGAAAATAAAAAGGGTTTTTTTTGTATGCAATCCAAGCATAGCACATGGCCTCCGAATGCCCTTACGATTTCATCAATTGTTTTACAAATACCATAAGGAGGAATTTTTTCAAATTGTCTCGGTGCATCTGCCTCAATCTGCCTCATGTGGGGTATGTTTTGCTGTTAGGCTACGCTGTGTAGGTTATATCGCAGATTACAACGGCTTTCGTAGACTTCGACTGTGGATTTATGATTTGATGTCATGCAGTGTCTATGCTAGCCTGGGTAATCCAGCCTAGGCTATTCTAGTGATCCACATTCCATCACATCTTCGACTCACGCACCGAGCCTCGGCGTCCGGTGTCCGACTTGGCCGCCAGCGTCTCACTAATAAACCGCACAGCCTGGTCCACCATCTTGTCAGTGACCTCATGCCCGGCAGACTCATCAATGATATCCTCGAATGATATGGCTCCATCACCATACCACCCATCGGGGGCGATGGTCTTCTTGAACCAATCAAGGAAGAGCTCACCCCGGTGGTAGGGAACTAGCTTATCAATACCACCAGCCAAGTTCAGGATGCGCTTTCCAGCCAGGGTCCGGTCCAGGATTGGTCGCAGAACCTGCTGCTCGCTCTCCGAAGCCTGGGGCAGCGGGCTCTCGCGCAAGGGGCCCGTCGACGGCCCGCAGTCCACATGTTGCAGCAACATGCTGGCCGGGTCTAATCGCTTCACGGTGTCTAGGAATGATGTTGGGAGGGCTTCTGAGCCGAGGACGTCCTTGCCCGGTGGGTCACTGTTGGTCCAGGACGGGAGCTTCGATAGACGAGCGCGGTCCGCCATCAAGTTGATATAGTCTGGACAACCGATGATGACGACACCGGCGGTGATGCGAGGCTCGTGCAGCAGGCAGCTCCAGGCGGCATGTCCGCCCAGGGAGACGCCCAGCACGAGGTTCTCTGTAATACTGTGCTCGCCATGGGGGAAAGTGTAGGAGGCAAGGTAGTCCATCAGCACTGATGTATCTTTTGCGGTGCCCTCTGGGTTCTTGTCAGCAACTGCCTCTAGTATATGCTAGTATCCCCACTCACGGAAAATGGAGAACATATCCTGGGCATGTCGGGGGTTTCCCTTCTTCCAGGACTCATTGGCAAGCGGTTCAATCTCGCGCGAGCCATGATTTCTCTGATCGAATGCCACTGCAATCAGACCCTTTGCTGAGGGCGTGTCTTTGGTTCTAGTGTTCCAATCGGCGATCGCTGCATTGGCCACGCGAATCATGCGTTTTTGAGTACCTAGTCGGGGGTGTAGCAGCCATAGACAGGCGACTTCCGAGGCCTCGGCACGTAGCTCTTGTAACCCAAAGACGGTCACGGAGATGCCAGCAATGGCGAAGACCGTCCTAGAGGCGGCCGGGGGCTTCTCCCGGCCTGAATCATCGAAGGGCTTAAATGGGTCGGTCATTGTTCTATGGGAGTGTGAAGAGGGTTGGAGGGGGTAGTGGGGAGAAGGTGATTCGGGTATATAAAGACATCATGCCGAGGGTTCTCCGTAGCCGTTGGGCTCAATATTGAGTAGTGCTCTTTTTAGTGTATTGATCTTCGACTCCGTTCTTCTGCCACTTTTGTTCCTCTTGTTCTTCGGCCTTTGGATATATTGGTCTCCGGCGTTGAAGTTGGCTATACTAAGTATGGAGGACAATAGACTTGTGAAGGAGAAGCATCGAATATAGTATGAGATCGGAGTAGAAACCAAATTGGTCTCACCAGACCAAACAATAATATATTCAATATGAAATCAATATGAGCAATTGACGATATAGGAAATGTCCCAAGTGTTGCAAGTAAATCACCCCCTTTTTTATTGTTTGACCGCCCACTTTTCTGGGGGCGCAGTACAACGGACAAGCTCCACCGCGGACAACTTGTATTTCTTGAGCTCCTGGATTACTTTTGGAGTATGCTGACTTGAGACAGGGATCTTATGTACGTCGTGGTGCCCGCCCCTCGTGAAACTGCAACTGATAATCACCTTGCATTAGCAGATTCCACCATGTCGGCCTCTAGCGTCCACCAGGACGTCGAAACGGGCTCCTTGAAGCTCGACACCAAGAAGGCCCCGTTGTCCAATTCCAAATCAAAATTAGCGTCACCGTTACCTTCTCCTACCGAATCCAAGAAACCCGCCTCCATCAGGAACAGCCAGGGCACCGATGAGAACCAGTGGACTGGCCCCCGAGCAGATAAAGAAAACACGCGTCCAACATCTCTAAAGCATGGCTCCCCGAGAGGCAGGCCCTCCCTGAGCACACGACCCCCGAATAACTCGACCGAAGACCAGCAGCCATTCAATCGTCACCAGCGCCAATCTTCTGTCCCCGGATTTTCACCCCCGTCACGCGCCCAGAGCGTTCAATTCCGCGATACCGACACCGAGCTTCCCGACGCATCATCTCGTCCGCAGTCTCGGCCTCAGTCTCGACCCGCATCTCAACATGGCGACGACGAAGATCAGGGTCCGAAAGGGAAACCATCCTTGTTTGGCAAGCTCAAATCCCTCGCGACAGCCTCCCACTCGAGGTCACCAAGCAGCGCAAGCGCGGATTTCCGACCAACCCATACCGACCTAGCTACTCCGGGCTCAGAACTAGGAGAATTTCGGTTCCCAGAGCCCCTGGAAGAGGAGGGAAGCGAGGGGGATGCCGATGCGGAAGAAAGCGGCGGCGAGCAACGCGAGTCCAGACCCCAAAAAAGAAAGCAGAAGCGAAGAAAGCAGCAGGATAATGAAGACGGGGCTCAGACGGCACCGAGCACACCCAAGACCGGGCGCCGGCCATCGTTCCACTTCTCCTCGTCCTTTGCTCCCTTCGAGAACTACCGAACCAATTTGTTCCCCCGGCGCGCAAGCACGACCGACTTCATGCCCCAGCCCCGGGAGGGCGTGTCGGAAGATGAAGGTCGTGAGCGGCTTAGCCGTCGCATGAGAAGCCGTCCCTGGACCAACACACGAGGGGACAGCTACACGGGACGAAACCCCGATGTCGATCAAGATGGCCAGCGGCCGTCGAATCTACGGCGATTGACCGGGTTCGCCGGGCAAGGGAACGAAGAAAGCCTGACGGCGAGCTGGAGACGGCATCGCAACGAGCGCGGCACCAGTGCCAGTGCTCAGCGGTGGAAGCAGATCAAAGCAGGCCTCAAGCTCATCGGCCAGCGACGAAAGCCAGAAAACACGGTGGACAACAAGAAATCCGCTGAGCTGCTCGCTGAGCTCGCTTCTGCCGTGCCCGCGGCGTTGATCTTAGCCAGTGCGTTCCAGCGTGATGAGCACGGCAGCAAGAGGATCCCAATTCTCCTCGAGCAATTGAAAGTCCGGGTCACTGATAGCCGAATTGATTCTCATTCGGGCGATCGTCACCTGGTATTCCGTGTGGAAATGGAGTACGGAAGCGGCATGACACGAATGAAGTGGATTATCTTCCGTACTCTGAGAGACTTTGCCAACCTCCATCTCAAGTACAAGCTTCATCTTGGAACGCAAAAGTACATCCAACTTCGCACGAGCGAGAACAGTCCTAGTCTCCCCCGTTTCCCTCGAAGCGCCTTTCCCTACATGCGAGGCGTTCGAGGCCTGGAAAGTGAGTTCGAGGACGAGGACGAGGAGGGTGGCTATGAAACCGGCGCGGAGGGTATGAGTGGAACAGAGAGGCCGCCGATCAAGAAAAAGCAGAGCCAGCAGCCACATCAGCGTCGGGTCTCTGGTCCGCTTGCTCGCAGAAAGTCCAGCATCACCAACCAAGAAGGTGAATCTGCCGGGGCAGCAGGGCCTTCGTCCACCCACGAAGGAGCCCAAGGGGCCAGGAAAGAAACGTACCCTGGGAAACAGCGCAAGAAGCTCGAGCTGTACCTGCAGAAGATGATCAGGTTCCTGATCTTCAGAGCCGACAGCAACCGCCTGTGCAAATTTTTGGAACTATCTGCTCTGGGTGTCCGATTGGCCGCGGAAGGCAGTTATCACGGCAAAGAAGGCTTCCTGATCATCCAGTCCTCCAAGGGCCTTGACTTCCGAAAGGCACTCACACCATCCTTGGTCAAGAAACGCCATTGGCCAAAATGGTTCTTGGTCCGCCACAGCTACGTTGTCTGTGTAGACTCTCCAGAGGAGATGAACATCTATGATGTCTTTTTGGTGGATTCCAATTTCAAGATCCAGACACCGAAGCTCAGTCTCCGTAACCAGAAACCGAAGGATCTTGCTAAATCTGCCAAGCAGTCGGCAAGGCACCCTCAGCACCACACTCTTCGACTCGAGAATTCCGAGCGCAAACTGAAGCTCCTGGCCCGCAACGAGCGTCAACTCCAGCAGTTTGAAGACTCAATCCGCTTCATGGTTGCCAACACCCCATGGATGCGTCCCAATCGATTTGACAGCTTTGCCCCTGTTCGGAAAAACTGTTTTGCGCAGTGGCTAGTTGATGCCCGGGACCACATGTGGGTTGTGTCGCGAGCCATCAACCAGGCCAAGGATGTCATCTACATCCATGATTGGTGGTTGAGTCCAGAGCTATACATGCGTCGTCCTGCCGCCATCAGTCAAAAATGGCGACTGGACCGCCTCCTACAGCAGAAAGCACGGGAAGGTGTCAAGGTGTTTGTGATCATGTATCGCAACATCAACTCCGCTATTCCCATTGACTCGGAGTATTCAAAGTTTTCTCTTCTCGACCTCCACCCCAACATCTTCGTTCAACGTTCACCAAATCAGTTCCGCCAGAACACTTTCTTCTGGGCTCATCATGAGAAGCTCTGCCTCATTGACCACACTATTGCCTTTGTTGGTGGCATTGATCTTTGCTTTGGACGTTGGGATACCCCTCAGCACCAGCTGACTGACGATAAGCCTACTGGATTTGAAACTACAGACGGTCCCAAAGACGCAGACCACTGTCAGCTTTGGCCGGGTAAGGATTACTCTAATCCTAGAATCCAGGACTTCTACGATCTGGACAAGCCGTACGAGGAGATGTACGACCGCAATGTTGTGCCACGGATGCCCTGGCATGACATTTCCATGCATGTCGTAGGCCAGCCTGCCCGCGATCTCACTCGTCATTTCGTGCAGCGTTGGAACTACATTCTACGCCAGCGAAAGCCTACGCGACCAACACCCTTCCTTCTACCACCTCCGGACTTCAATCCTGCCGACCTCGAAGCTTTGGGCCTGGATGGAACATGTGAGGTGCAGATCCTGCGATCTAGCAGCATGTGGTCAACCGGTACCCCCGATGTCACCGAGCACAGTATCATGAACGCCTACGTGAAGATGATTGAGGAGTCTGAGCATTTCGTCTATATTGAAAACCAGTTCTTCATCAGTACTTGCGAGATCGAGGGCAGGAAGATTGAGAACCTCATTGGAGACGCTCTGGTCGAGCGTATTGTCCGCGCAGCCAAGAATGAGGAAGCATGGCGTGCTGTCATTGTCATCCCATTGATGCCAGGCTTCCAAAACACTGTTGACAGCGAGGGTGGAACAAGTGTCCGTCTCATCATGCAGTGTCAATACCGCAGTATCTGCCGTGGAGAGACCTCTATATTCGGCCGTCTTCGTGCTCTTGGTATCGATCCGGAGGATTACATTCAGTTCTTCAGTCTTCGAACTTGGGGCAAGATTGGGCCGCAAAAGACATTGGTGACTGAACAACTCTACATTCATGCCAAGTGCATGGTTGTCGATGATCGTGCTGCCATTATTGGATCAGCAAATATCAACGAACGATCCATGTTGGGTTCGCGGGATTCGGAGGTTGCGTCCATCGTCCGAGATACCGACATGATCCAGTCAACCATGAACGGCAAGCCTTATCTCGTCGGACGATTCCCCCATACTTTGCGCATGCGGTTGATGAGAGAACATCTTGGAATTGACGTCGACGAGCTCATGGAGCATGACTTTGCCACCGAGGAGGAGTTGCGCAAGATTGAGGTCGCCGAGGGGGCAGGTCGCCCTGCCAATGACCGCGAGCACAGAAACTCAGGCTCCTCGGTCGCCGAACGGCAAGATGAGAGGGATATGGTTGAACGTCGGCACCGTGTTCAGGACGAGTTCCTCTCTCGCTCTGAGGCGATGTACAGCTTCAACCACGATGTTGACTGGGAACAGGGTGCTAACCCTAATCTGAAATCGAACCGGAAGCTCACTGCTGACCCTCGAGTCACAGAAAACCCTGAGCATAGGAAGGACGTGGAGGGTGATGGTCCCGACCGGTTGACGGCTGCTGCTCAGGCCGGGTTCGGGGTTGGACGTGATTCTGATATGAAGAATGGACGAGAGGCACTGCTTTCCCCCATCGCTTCAGAAGGGAGGGGTACCCTTGATCGCCCGAGTTCATCGTCGCACCACAAATCATCTCGGACATCATCGACTGCTCAAGACCGACACCCCGGGTCCTCGGAGACCAATGGTGACGCCATCACGCCAGGCCATGGAGTCCCTGGATCATCGCCTCGCGAGTCAGAAACCAACGGTACCGGGCTGACTGTATCCAGAGAAGAGACCGAGGACACCAAGAATCATCATCCGTCTGCCCCGGATCTCAAGCGCATCTTCATCGACAACGACTGTATGCGAGACCCGGTCATCGATGGCTTCTACCTTGACACCTGGCAAGCTGTTGCCGAAAAGAACACCAAGATTTACCGCTCCGTGTTCCGGTGCATGCCGGACAACGAGGTCAAGTCCTGGAAGGAGTACAAAGAATATGCCGCATATGGCGAGCGCTTCGCAGAAATGCAGAGCCAGCAGGGTGAAAAGTCGAATCAGCCTCAACAGAAACCAAGCAGCCCTCCTCCCCCCGGCGGTGCTGTCAGCTCCCCTATGTCAATTGCCTCCCAACTATCATTCATCACCCCACCCAGGGCGGCCGATGGGTCACCTGCAGACCCCAAGAGCCCGACAATTGACGAGAAAATCGGATCTGGGAACGACTCCGCCCGCCCTCTATCAGAAAACCTGGCACAGCAGGAGACACTGTCATCGATTGATGAAAAGGCCGCTCTTAAAACCGCATCGGACCCAAACCTGTTGAGCAGTGTTTCGGGCCACGACGACGCTGTTGTTGGCGAAGACTCCGAAAAGCGATCAGCTTCGGCTCAAGTTGACTATTCCGAAGCTGTGAACCTGAACCTGAACTCTACAAGTCAGTCTCGCAGGCGCAGGCGCAGGGCCACAACAATTGGCTCCAAGCGTGACCCCCTTGGTGGAGACGAATTCATGGACAAAGGTCGTGCTGAGGACCTTCTCAACAAGACTCAGGGCCATCTCATCCTGTGGCCGTATGATTGGTACGTACAGCTCTCATATATTCTGAGGACGGAGACTAACATCACTCCAGGCTGGAGAAGGAGGAGCAAGGAGGAAACTGGCTCTACGCTTTGGACCAGATCTCCCCACTGGAGATTTAGTAAGTTGGCACCGATATGTCCTGTGAAACCGCATACTAACAGTCCTTTAGCAACTAATTTTCTCTTTGCTTTTGCACTTGATGGCGTCTTGATATAATATAGTATGCTCGTGCTTGCTTTGGTTCACTTCTCGGGCGGTATTATAGCGATTGATGCATTTTCATTCTCTTGCCTTGTTTTGGTTTATGATCTTAGACACGTTTTGCAAGCTTCTGGTACTAGCAATCAATAAACTAATGTCTTCTCAAGATACTCGATGTTTTCAGTAACAGAAGGGGGAATCATAAATTACTATTGTACATAATATACAGTATCGCCTTGGAATATTCCAATCTTCGACAGCTACCAAATCAGGAGCATAAGGCGCACTCTCCCCAGGTTAACAAAGTTGACCGGCAGGGCCGAGGAAAGAATACTCGGATTCGTCTTCGTATTGTCCGTCCGCTCATCACACGCACGACGAAGCCGCTCATATGCAGTTGCAAAGGTGCTCTGTAACTCGGATGCGCGGGTACAAGACCGACCCAGGTCGTTCATGTAATGCGTGGGGTCCTGGATGCATAACCGGTTTGCAGCATGGGTATTCTTTTTTGAAGCGGCGGTGCGCCTGGCATTGAGGAGAGACCGCTGGCCGCGCTGCTGGGCCGTTTCCTGCTCGCCGGCGGGTATGGCCGTATCGGCACCAAAGAAACCGGGAGGATCGACGGCAACTCCCACGGCTTTGAGATCAATTTCGGTGCCATATAGCTTCAAGAAAGCAAGAAGCTGGTCAGCTAGGCTACCTGGGCCACGGAAGCGTCCGTGGTTCATTTTCAGGAATGCCACAATCAGCATGGCCAGCGCCTCGGGGGTGATTCCTCCGCGTGCGGTATACAAGAGCCCATGAGCTTCGAGCAGTGTGCGTGTTACTGTATACAGAGGCATGAGTGCAGGGTACTCGGCTCGGTAATCCTGTAGGTACTCTGTGATGGCAGGGATGCCCTCGCCGCAGTAGAATTGCACCAACAGGCCTGTTGGTTGGTTTATCACGGAAAGTACTGTTTGGGGTCTATTGGTTATGTAAACTTCTTGTAGGGAATTGGGCATTTGCTTGAAAACTCCCGCAAGCTGACGAAGAAGCTTTATATGTCCCTCTTTGATCTGGGGCCGCGTGGGACTCGGTCTTCGATCGCGCTCTGAGGATTGTGAGGCGTCTTTGAAGGGGATAATGAAGTCCAGGTCGGAGTGTGCCAGAGCCAGTCCGGTACAATGAGACCCAATGACTTTGGGCGTGTGAGACACCTCGCGTTCCACAAGGGCGATTACCCTTGCCCTGATATCCTCGATCTGAGCTAGCTCCTGCGCGGTTGGGGCGAGATATGTGGCCAGCGCTTGAAGTTCCGTCTCTAGGATCACCTCGGCACTGGCGCGTGGTAGCTCTAGACCTTTCAGCCAAGGGGTCTGTGCCGCGTCTTTTTCTGCCAACTGAATAACATCCCTCCAGCGGAGAAGTGAGTGATCTTTGCATTCATCGTCATCGTCATCCTTGCCCCTGGTCTTGCGCTTGCGGCGTTTCTTCGACCCCGATGCCTGCTCGGGGGTCTCGTGATCTTCCGACGTTGGTAGAGCTGGCTCCACGGGGGTTTGATATCCGGCGCGACTCTGAGGAGGAATCTCGGGACGCCAGAGCCCCGGGGGATCTTCCTTGGGGTATATTTTGCGGATCAGGCGAGTGCGATTGGTCGTTCGGTGGGCCTCCAGGGTCTTTCGGAGGCTATTGGCGAAGACATCGGGGGACTTGCGCGCGGCGGCGCTGTGGAAGATCCGGAGAGAAGCAGGGAGGCCTAATTGCCGCATTTCATGCCCTCTGCATCTTAATCGTGCTAGCGACAATGTCCGCATGCCGAGGATGAGAAGAGGTGAGTCGATTCTGCCGGAGACTCTAATCTGATTAGAAGCCTCAGGCAGAGATTGGACATGTGACTGATCTTCATCTGAGAGATACGCTGGACATGGACATCTTTTGTATAGAACATTTTATTTTGAAGTATATAGATTGGTTGTATTTCTACTCAATTCCTGAACTTAGACGTATAGCATATACAATATCCCAAATCCCCCCGGTAGAGTGTCCCAGGCACGATGTATATATATATAGTACGGAGATTATTTTCTAACAAAAAAGGCCCCAATCATGACGTAGCACTGAGGGCAACATCCCCACCTCCCAGAGACCTTGATATTCTTCCAAAGTTGAGTGGAATCAAGCTTGCCTTCTTTTGGATCTTGTTCTTCTCAGGGCCCTTTTGGATCCAGTGGCGCTTGACCGGTTTCCCTGATAAGACCTAAGACCTCATTTCACACCGCTTGCCCCTCCTTAGGCGATCTTGCGTGCACTCGTGGATTCGTGATCTTGTGGATTTCTGAAGATCTCACCTATTTTCCCGATCTCACGTCTCTCACTTTATTCACTTCATGGCTGTCTCGCGATAGTTTCTGTCTCGTGTTTCGCTTATCGACCTTTCCCTCCGAAGAGGTACGTCCCGGCAAGGGTTCTTCCCCATGTGACAATTCCGGCCTAACACTCCTCAGTCTGCGGGCAACCGGTCTGGAGGTCTGGACATCCTATCTACGCTGTCATGTCGGAACCAGAGAGTCCCGCCCAAGTGCCCGAGGGCCAACCGAACCCGGTGCTCGTGGGTCCCGGGCTCAAAGCCCTCGAGAAGGACGCCTACACCCATGCGACTAGTGCCACGCCTGCCATAGACCCCTCATCGAGCGAGGTCCCTTCATACTTTGCCAGCCTTCCCGGGGCACAGGATGAACCAACGGATTTACCCGGGATCGCCTCCCCGGTGCAGGCTGCGAGAAAGGCGTCATCGGGCATGGAACTGCTACGCCGGTTAAGCTTGACATCGGAATCGGCTACGTTGCCTCAGATTGACCCGCGCATGGAACATCCCGGGCTGAACCTAAGCGGCCGCGTGATCAGCGCCACTTTCTGCATTCCATACAAACTAAATTTCCAATCAGGATCAGACTGGGTATGCGGTGATGGAGCGTCGATATCAAAGACATGTCACACTAACTGCGTAATAGAATCTCAAATCACGATCCGGCACCTCGGCGCTGTTTGATTCATTCGCGCACTTGGCCTCGGATGAGACTCCGTGGTCCCACACACTGGTGGCCTGGACTGGAGAAGTCGAGCCCGTCGTGGAAACGAAGACTCCATTGCAACAGATTCATCCCACCGCCTCCGGTCAGGCTCCCCCAGCTCCCCCCAACGCCGTCGCCAGTCAGCCATTAAACAAAGCTGCCGCCCCGGTCCCAGTGGACGCAACCAAGCAGCTCCCTGCCCATCCGTTGGTAGAGGGAATCCATGTCACCCGAGAGGACCGACAGAGACTTGATGAGCAGTTGAGTTCCGGTCGTCATGGCCGTGTCCTGCCCGTGTGGCTATCAGATGCACTCGAGGAACCACAAGATACCATAGTGCTCAAGGATCAAAGCAGGTGGCGTCGGTATGCCGAACGTGAGCTATACCCTTTGCTTCACTACAAGCAGCATGGCCCAACCGATGGTCGATCCGAGCGCCGCTGGTGGGGCGACTACCTTCGTCTGAACCAGCTCTTCGCGGACCGCATCGCGGAAGAGTACCAGGAAGGAGATGTGGTTTGGGTTCATGACTATCACCTCTTCCTTTTACCTAGCCTGCTGCGGCAGCGCATCCCCAACATTTACATCGGTTTCTACCTACACGCGCCATTCCCCAGCAGCGAGTTTGTGCGATGCCTTGCGAAGCGCAAGGAAATTCTAGAAGGTGTGTTGGGCGCAAACATGGTTGGATTCCAGACGTTCTCCTACTCTCGCCACTTTACCTCGTGCTGTACCCGTGTCCTGGGCTTCGAGTCCAACTCTGCTGGAGTGGACGCCTACGGAGCTCACGTTGCGGTCGATGTGTTCCCCATCGGTATCGACGCTCGTGCGATCCAGAAAGCTGCCTTTGGGGCACCTGACATCGAGAAGGCAGTGCAGGGAATCCGGAAGCTCTATGCTGGGAAAAAGATCATTGTCGGCCGTGATCGATTGGACAGTGTGCGTGGAGTTTCTCAAAAGCTGCAGGCCTTTGAGATCTTCCTGGAGCGCTATCCTGAGTGGCGCGAGAAGGTCGTTCTCATCCAGGTCACGAGTCCGACCAGCGTGGAAGAAGAGAAGGAAGATCCCAACAATAAAATTGCTGGTCAGATCTCGAATCTGGTCTCGACCATCAACGGGAGATTTGGCTCATTGAGCTTTGCCCCCGTCCAGTACTACCCGCAGTACTTGTCCCCGCGTGAGTATTTCGCTCTTCTGCGGGTGGCCGATGTCGGTTTGATCACCACGGTGCGAGACGGCATGAACACTACTAGTCTGGAATACATCGTTTGCCAGCAGACCAACCATAGCCCTCTGATTCTCTCCGAGTTCTCTGGTACCGCGGGCACCTTGCCCAGTGCCATTCACATCAACCCGTGGGATCTGGTCGGTGTGGCCGGAGCCATCAACCAAGCACTGAATATGCCACCGGATCTGCGCAAGGATCAACACTTGAAGCTATACAAACATGTGGTCACCAACACAGTTGCCATGTGGGCCAAGCAGTATCTCCATCGCCTGCTGACCAACCTGTCATCCTTTGACCAGTCGGTCGCTACGCCCGCCCTTGATCGAGGGAAGTTAATAAAGCAATACCGCAAGGCCCGCCGCCGTTTATTCATGTTTGATTATGATGGCACTTTGACGCCGATTGTCAAGGATCCCCAGGCGGCGATTCCCTCGGATCGGGTCCTCCGCACCCTCAAAAGCTTATCTGCTGATCCGCGGAATGCGGTGTGGATCATCAGTGGCCGCGACCAGGCTTTCCTGGACGAGTGGATGGGCCATATCCCCGAACTCGGACTGAGTGCTGAGCATGGTTGTTTTATCCGACAGCCTGGATCGGAGGAGTGGGAGAATCTGGCGGAGCGGACTAACATGGGATGGCAGAAGGAGGTGGTCGACGTGTTCCAACACTATACGGAACGGACACAGGGCTCGTTCATCGAGCGGAAACGGGTGGCCCTGACCTGGCACTACCGTCGTGCAGACCCGGAGTATGGTGCGTTCCAGGCTCGCGAGTGCCGGAAGCAGTTGAAGAACACCGTTGCCAAACGCTGGGATGTCGAGGTCATGGCTGGCAAAGCCAACCTGGAGGTGCGCCCGACTTTTGTCAACAAGGGTTTCATTGCTACCCGGCTGGTCAATGAATACGGCACCGCCCCCGGCAAGGCTCCGGAGTTTGTCTTGTGTCTGGGTGATGACTTTACGGATGAAGGTAAGAGAGAGAAGCCCGACACCTAGAATTTCAGCTAACCTGACTTGCTAGATATGTTCCGTGCCCTCAAGAAGACGGATCTGCCCCGCGACCATGTGTATTCCGTGACTGTCGGAGCCAGTTCGAAGCAGACCGATGCCAGTTGGCATTTGCTGGAACCTGCCGACGTCATTGGGTCTATTCAGATGCTGCTCAGCAATGCCGACCATTGAGAGTGAGGTCTCAGCAGAAATTAGCACCTGCTAGGTAAATACGAATTGCTTTTATTTGAATTCAGTAGCATAATACAAGAGCGTGTTAGATGAGAAGGTCATTTTGCGGGGACCCCGGGATTGCGCCATGGGGTCTCCAGTTTTTGCAATAGCCTCAAAGCTTCATTAGACCGTATGAGTAGATTTAGTATATCTTTAGCTTATATGTAGTTATTATAGGCATGTTTATATCTATATGGTCTGCAAGTGGACTTTTAGAACGTCAATAGAGCACAATCTTGACACCCCATGGGGTAAAGGGTTCTCCACGGACTCTCTACATCTACCCCAGTTCTATATGTTGTACTTGGTACTATGAACATGCTCGGCGCTGGTTAAGCCCTTCTATCCATTGAGATCCACGCTAAATGCGATCATGATCATATGCCAATCCCCGTCTCTAGCATCGCCGAGCCGGAAGGTATCCCGAAGTCATCGGCCATCTCTGCGAATAACCGACCCCCGCTATGCCCGCTATACCCGCTTGATCGGCTAACATTTTTTTCTCCGAGTCATATCTCGCTCCAATGTTCAACATGGTCGTGATTACAACATCGCACCATGGCCTTCTCTACTTGCGAGTCTCCCACAGACTCAAATCAACATGCACATGATCATGATCATGAAAAGCACATAGCCTCCCGACCCTCTTCAGACGAGGAGTCCAACATCGAGCCCAATCTCTCTCAGGTACCGACCAACGCCAGTGCTCTCTCTCGCACTCTATCAGCAGTACGCACCCGAGAGTCTGGAAAATCCATTGGCCCCCCTCCAGACGGCGGCCTCCAGGCCTGGTCACAGGTGGCGCTGGCGCACTTTGTGATCTTCAATACCTGGGGCTACATCAATAGCTTCGGCGTCTTCCAGACATACTACACCCAAACGCTAGGCCATCCACCCTCCGATATCTCCTGGGTGGGAAGTATTCAGATCTTCTTGCTTTTCTTTGTTGGCACGTTCTCCGGCAGGGCCACCGATGCAGGCTACTTCAAGATCACGCTGGCTTGCGGCGCTTTGCTGTTATGCTTTAGTATCTTCATGACCTCGCTGTGTACGAAATACTGGCAACTGTTCCTGGCTCAGGGGTTGGGTCAGGGGATTGGCTGTGGAATGATGTTCTGCCCGACGTTGGCGTTGATCTCGACGTATTTCGCCAAGAATCGTGGCATTGCTATCGGCATGGTTGCTTCGGGATCTGCCACGGGAGGTCTGGTGTTTCCGGCGGTGGTCATGAAAATGCTCCCGACGGCCGGGTATGGCTGGACGATGCGCACGCTGGGCTTCATCTCCCTGGCGACGTTGACACCCTGTGTGTTATTCCTCAAGCAGCGTCTGCCTCCACGCCAGAGTGGCCCGTTGGTAGAATGGGCTGCGTTCCGTGAGACGCCCTATTTGCTCTTTGCGGTGGGGATGTTCTTGAACTTCTGGGGGCTGTATGTTGGATTCTTTTACATTGGCAGCTTCAGCCGGAATGTCATTGGCGTCTCGACAGACCGATCCATTGATCTGCTCCTGGTGATGAATGGCGTGGGACTGGTTGGAAGACTAGTTCCCAACCTGCTTGCGGATCAATACACCGGTCCCTTGAACCTGTTGATTCCCTTTAGCTTTGCGACGGCGATTGTGGCCTACTGCTGGGCCGCGGTCAAGGATACATCTGGCCTGTGGGCCTTTGCGGTGTTCTATGGCCTGTTCGCGGCAGGCATTCAATCCCTATTCCCTGCGACCCTGAGCACCCTCACCACGGATCTGAAGAAGATCGGAGTGCGCATGGGCATGGTGCTCAGCGTGGTGGGAGTTGCCGCCCTCATTGGGTCCCCGATCGCCGGTGCACTGGTGGTCTATGACGATGGAAATTACCTTTATGCTCAGATGTTCATGGGCAGCGCGATCGTGGCTGGAGGCCTGACGTTGGTGGGGGCCCGATTGAGCAAGGTGGGCAGTGGATTAGCCCGAGTATGAAAGAAGCAGAGAGAAAGGAATAGGTAAAAGCTACATCTGAGATAGGAAGTCAATGTATATAATGAGACGTTTCATGTCAAAGATCGAGTGTTGAGTTGTAGTACATCGCCAAGTAATCGGCGGATTGTGGTTTGACGGGAGGGCCCCCACCTGAATAATGGGAATGCGGTGACTCGTTCCCATCTTTTTTTCTTTCTTTGTCTCGTCCACTTATTATTAGCTCGCTTTGTTGATATTGACACTTTTGGTTCCTTTGAGTCCATGTAAGTCGTTTCGCCTATTTTTGCCCTTTAAAAACCCCCCCCACTTTGCCCCTCCAAGTCGGCTCCAAGACTGTTCGTGTGGGACCAGCATACTGATCGATATAGTTACATACTGCTGGAGTCAAGTCATCCGATCTCCAGAACAAATCAATCAAAATGGCGCCCCGTGGTCGTGGAGGAAAATTCTCCAAGCCCTCTCGTGGAGGTAGGTCGTGTGCGCAGGCCAGAATGGCGGGGAATAGTCACTGACGAAGGAGCCAGGAGGCAAGCACTTCAGCAGAGATCTCGTCGGAACAGACAAGGAGGGGAACCAGATGGGCATGTGGAGGGTAAGTGGCACTGCACACATCTGCACCGCGAGAGCTAATCCCAATCGCCCGTACAGGAACCCCAAGATCAGGTCGAATCGTCCGGCGATGAAGGCTCTTCGTCCGAAGAAGACAGCTCCGAGGAATCCAGCGAGGACGAGTCCAAGCCCACCGAGTCCTCCGCAGCGGCAGGAACCCGTGAAGAGCGTCGCGCCGCCGCCAAAGCCAAGAAGATCGCCGCTGCGAAGAAGCGCAACCAGGGCCCCGCCCAACCAGGCGATCTGCCCCCCTCAGACTCCGAGTCAGAGGACGAGGCTCCCCCCGCTAACCCCAACCACACTGCCAAGTCGCGCTCGCAAACCCAGAAGCCCGTCGAGGGCTCCGATGACGAGGCGGCCGCGCCCAAGAAGCCCGCCGCCAAGAAGGATATCTCTCAGCTGTCCCGCCGGGAGCGGGAGGCCGTGCAAGCGCAGCAGGCTCGCGAGCGCTACCAAAAAATGCACGCGGAGGGCAAGACCGACGAGGCCAAGTCGGATCTGGCTCGTCTGGCCGTGATTCGGGAGCAGCGCGAGGCGGAGCGCCAGCGCAAGCTGGCCGAGAAGGAGGAGAAGGATGAGCAGGCCAAGGAGCGTGAGGCGATTGCTGAAGAGCGCGAGAAGCGTATGCGCCAGCTCGCTGCAGGCAAGCTCTCTAAGAAGGCCGGCGGCAAGAAGAAGTAAGGTGGATATTGCATTGGCTGTTCTTTCGTTTTCTTTTTTGATTCAAGATTATGTGATTATGAGGTTGTGTCGAGGTGATATACATCTAGACGAACAAAATAAAAAGTCGAGACCCGCCATTTGGGGTCTATATAGACCGATAACATCAAATGCCCTTTGGATCGTAGATTGACGCCTGTGGCAATTGAATGGACGCCGTTTGGGGGCTGGAAATGCAGAAGCCGGCCAAAATTTAAATCAAACTGGAAACAAACACGACATGAGATTTCATACACGGGATTTTCAGTCCCAAGGGGGTGAGCCATTGAGGGGAGTCTATTGCGCCCAGGTTCCCTATATCACACGCCTAACAGCAATCCTTCCACGCTGCGGCCTTGCATGACAATTCCCCAGCCCGCAATCAAACTGATGAGCCACAGGATAGCAAAAATGATGATGGGCACCAGCAAAAGCTCTGTGTTGTGCAGGAACGGGAGGGCATTGTAGCCCAGGAACGTGATGTAGGTATAGTAAATGAGGGCGGAGAGGTAGAGCGAATTTCCCAGGAAGGTAGCCAGGAAGTTGCTCGGGCTGCGGGTGAGAAGAGGCAGCAGAAGGAACTGCACCACGTAGAGATGGAGGTAGAGAGGGAAGAAGGCACGGTTGGACACCTGAAAAGACAGAGGTTAGAATCAATGGTCTTGTTCCGGATATTAGAGCCACGCTTACATCAAAGCAATATCCAAATTCCAATTGCTCCTTCTCCCCTGGCTGCATGAACAGGCCTTGGGCGGCGCCTCGTCGTCGGCCACGAGACCCCCGCAGACCGGCCAGCGAGGCCGCGGCCCCATCGGGCCCAAAGAGCTTCCCAATGATAAAGTATCCAATGGTGGAGATCAAGAGGGACGAGCCGATGAAATGTACAAACACAAAGAGGATTGTCAATCGGAGGATGGCACCGAAGCTCGGCGTGTAAGCAAGACCCCATGCGAACGCTGTGAGGATCAAGAAGAAGGAGAGAAGGTAGGTAAATGATGGATCGGGCCGGTGCCATGTGTTTTTGGTTTCTGGGGAATGGTCAATAGTGCTCGGTTGCTCAGTGGCTCAGTGTCGCGATTGCAAGTTCAGAAGGTCGGTTCGAACCACATTACATTGCATGCGACGTTCCCATGTATAGGATTCGAGCCTAAGGCGCAACTCACGTTTCTAGATACACGTCAGTTGAGCACGGCTCGAAGCCAGGGCCGACCAATGCCACTTACATGATAATATATGGACTTGAAGACTTTTTTGGGGGCGATCAACAGTGAAGTCATCTCCCAGACAGCCATCTCAAAGTCCATCTGGGGGAATTTGAACAATCTATCCCATGTCAGGCACTGTCTCCCGGCGAGTCGGAGAGGCGGAGAGGGGTTACCTTTTGAAGAAACGTGGCATCCGGAGACTCGAGCCCCGGGTTGCAGGAGTTGACCCAAATGTTGAGGAGCCAGCATGTTGGCGAGGAACAGAGATGTGAGGGTTCATGGTCGACGGGCTTGGAGCTCATGAGTGAGCATCGGAGCGTTGAAGGTGGCCGCGCTATGTCATAAGGTCACGTGATATCTAAGTGGGAAAAAACAATTTGCTTCTTTCGTTTCAACCTCCCGCCAGCGACAATGAACGTCAATTGATGGAGTATGCCATTCAAAGATCTGAATTTTTCTATCCTCACCTCTTCCATTATAGCCAGATCTTCTCAGATCATGAACCATCTTGACCTGGGCTACCGGAAAATATTACCTGCGAATCCACTCTGCAAGGGGCTAAAATAGTCTGCGGAGACCCTCGTTCCCACGCCCTGATATCTGGGATACATCGTCTCATGAAGGTCGATAGGTCTGATTGATACGGAGTATATGTGTCATATGTCAATGTTCATTACACTAAATCCCCGGTCCCCATGGAGTTTCAAGGGGTTCGAGTACAGTTCGAAGTATACTCCGTACTCCGTACAAAGTAGATAGTCATAGATAGAATCCAGAGCTTATAGACCGAGACAGAGAGAGAATAAAGAGAGAAGAAAAGCAGCTCTAGATGAAACCCCTGAATCTGTAGCATGTCAATAGTACAATGTGAACGGACTGTTTCAAAGTTCTCAAAGTCGAAGCTTTGAGGGGTTGGCCGCTCAGGAGGTTCCGCCCGGCTTCCTTCTCTCTACACCTTTTGTCGGGGGCACTGCAGTGGTCTGATTGCTCATACATATATCTCCTGGACATGAGTGACATGAGTGATTCCCTCTAGCCCCATTTTGCAAACAATTTGGGCCTTGGGCAGATTTGGGTATGTAATCGCCCAACTCCTCCCCTTCTTTCGCGTCCCCATGGAATCTCGCCATTGACATTAAACAGCGCCATGTCCCAGCAACGTGAACCGTATTCGCCGCCTCACACTCCTCCCTCTCAGACCGCAAGATATAAACCCAAGCGCGGATACTCCACTCGACCATCCATCCGCGATGCGTTCCCGGACGCCATGGAGAACCCACGGACCAGCGAGTCTGGGGATGATCGAGACCCGCACGATTTGTCGCTATCGCCGCAACATGCAGCGCGAACCTCCATCGTGGATAATATGCTGCTCTCGCTCGATCAGTTCGCCCCGACCTCGTCCGTGCTAGATGACTACCGTCTTTTCAATTCCGCGTTTGAGAACGACCACGGTCAGTTCTCCCAGGATTCTTCGACACCGGGCCGTTACCGGGGCCATACGTTCTCCTCATCGGTGTCTTCAGAGCCAGAATACGGGTACGAAGATGGGAGTGGCCGCTATGCGACCATCACAGCCACCAAGGGCCGCCGGAGCAACAGCAATTCGACCTACCAAACGGCACCGAGACAGGCGGGGAGCTCGCGGGGCGGAGACGCCATCAGCTCACGCGGCACGGGAACGATGCCGCGAACGAACGCCCGCAAAGGGAGTAAAGGGAGCACCTCGTCTACCGCAGATTACTCTTACACCATCCCGAGAGCACGAACCGACCAGGGATTGGATCGACGCTCAGCGAGCTTTGATTGCGGACCCAAGCGAGCGTTCGCACCCTATGACGATATGAATATGGACCAGGACGCAGCCCTGTATGACGATCATGATGCCGCACCCACCCCGAGCGTTCCGGCAGGGCCACGGAAAGTGACCGACTATCATGGGCCCTCGAATTCCGGGGCATCACGAACACAAGGACCACAGAAACCGGCACAGGCGCCCCAGGTTCGGAAATCCCGCCCCGAAAATATCGGCACTGGGACGATGAGAGTCCGTGAGAATCAATCCCAGGACATGGGGGTGACGGACTTGGATCTTCCTCCGTCCATGCCGGGGTCATTCGATCCTCCTGCGCCGAGTCCCACTATATCATACAACAAACCGGCCTTTCCCTCTCCAGAGCCGACGACGAACACTACCATTTCGACCAATATATCGACCCCCAACCCGGCACCAAGCACCAAGGAACGGCCAGGATTCTTCCGGCGTGTTTTTGGGTCCAAAGCTGCGACTCCCGGGCCCACTTCTGCTCCCCAGGAGACACCTAATTATAGCCCCAGCGAGTTAGCATACCTACAAGAAAACGCGATCAAGGAGGCCAGTGCAGTGGCCGCCAGTTACGCACCGCGGTCTCAACAAAATGTCCAGAGTCCGGCAGGAAGTTCTCCGGCCTCTGTTCGCACAGGGCCCCATCAGGTTGTGAACAAGAAATCATCATTCTTCCGCCGGAGGAAAAGGTCTGTGGCTGACCATGTTCCTCCGCCACTCGTAATTCCACAGCATCTCGCGCCGCAAACCTTGGATAGTATGAAACCGGAGCCAAGCCCAGTGAGTAGCCTGCGCCAGGTCATGAATCCATATCTCGATGAAGATGGAGATCAAAAGGAGAATGCAGAGTGGGAAGCTAAGATTCGACAGCCCGCCTTCTTGCAGGCACAGCAGAAACGAGAGAGTGTCTCGGCTCCCGGGGCTCCCAAAGCGAGGACTTCACTCCAGCCAGCCACTTCTCGTCCCCAAGAGCGCTCACCGCTTGCAGAGAATCGGGATGTACCTGCAAGTGCGGGAGCATCTACGGAGACTGTGCTTCAGGAGAAGCTCCAAAATGCTGCTCAGTCAGCTACGCTGTCACCGGTGGAAGAGAACTTCTCACGGGGCATCAAGTCCCAGGTAGAGGCACCTTCTGCTGGCCTAGCTAAGCTAGCGCTTCCATCCGACGATGTGCCCTGTGAATCCCCTGTTGATTCTGTCTCGACAGCTTCGCACTATCACACAGCAACGAACACTCCACATATCGAGCAAGAGGAGCCCATGCCGGCTATCAAAGCCGAGGTCCAAATCGATGGGCCTGGCGACGCGGTTGAAGACGGACCTACAGCCACTGAGCGAGACCAAGCTCAAATGCTCTTTACTAGCCAGGATGAGGTCGTGGGCAATGAGCCCGCTGCAGCTTGGCTCGGTGATCCCGATCGGGCATCGATCCGTGAAGCGTATATGCGACTGTTCAATTTCTCCAACCTCAACATCGTGGCCTCCCTTCGAACACTCTGTGATCGTCTGGTTCTCAAAGGCGAAACTCAGCAGGTTGATCGAGTGCTGGATGCCTTCTCTACCAGATGGTGTGACTGTAACCCAAGTCATGGGTTCAAAGCCACTGACGTTGTGCATACCATCTGCTACTCTATCCTTCTGCTAAACACCGACTTGCACTTGGCTGATATTGAGTCGAAAATGACCAAGTCTCAGTTCGTCCGAAACACCATGCCCACCATCCATCGAGTTGCAATGGATGCCGCCCCCGAAGGCTTCGAGACTCTACGTCCGGTCAACCGTTCAAAGACGCAGTCTCAGGAGGCAAACTCTACTCCTACATCAGCACGCTCTGCAACCTTCCCACACGAAGCCACACGGTCCTCATTGGACAGAGACAGAGAGTCCAACGTTGATGCCGGTCCTTTGGTGAACACGCCATTCGTTGGAACTGTGAGGGCCTGGGAGCAGCAAGTCGAAGCCGTTCTTAAAGAGTTCTATACATCCATCCAGAAGGAAAGACTCCCCCTCTTTGGCGCTCAGCCAGAACGAGAAGTCTCTCGTATGTCATCAAACAACTTCCTAGGTCCTTCAAGCAGCACGCTTCGCAGAAGTCCTAGCACCATCAGCAAGAGCGGCTCAGACATCTTCCCTCGTGGTCGCTCTGCTAACTCCAGCCACGGAGCTGCGCGGTGGTCTTCTAAGCCTCGCTCGCGAGCTGGCAGATTGTACCCACCTTCTATGATGGGCTCTAGTCGAACCAGCCTGGACGATCAGTCCTCTGTTTGGAGCCCCACCGGTTCTAGCACCTGGAGCAAGTATTCCTTGAGCAAATTCACGTCGGCTTCGGTTGACTCCTTTGGCTCAGACTTCCCTCGTGGCGAGTATCAACAGTCCATCGGATTTGCCAATGCCCTCAGCCAGGCTATCATTCGTGAGGACTCTGCTACCTCGGTATACAGCTACGAGGAGCCCGAGCGGACTACTCCACTTCTAGAGGATGACACCCTGGCTCTGGCCGGAGCGCCATGGGCTAAGGAGGGAAGTGTGAAGCACAAACATCACCTTGATGCGGTGGACAAACGCGCCAAGGATCGCAACTGGAATGAATGCTTCGCTGTCATCCAACAAGGCTGGATGCGGCTCTTCTCGTTCAACAACTCCACCAAATCTATGCGACAGAAATCCAAACAGCCTGGCGGTGTTGTTGTAGGCGGCGGTAACTGGACTGAAAATGCCGACGAGCTTTGGAAGTTCATGCTGCGCCAGACCATTGCCAGCGCTTTGCCCTCGCCCGGATACTCCAAGTCTCGCCCCCATGTCTGGGCTTTGAGTTTGCCCACCGGAGCTGTCCACCTCTTCCAGGCCGGAACACCTGAGATTGTCCGTGAGTTTGTGTCAACTGCCAACTACTGGAGTGCGCGCCTATCCAAGCAGCCACTCGTGGGCGGCATCAGTAACATTGAATACGGATGGAGCGATTCTGTCATTAACAGTGCTTTGATCGGTGGCGGTGAAAGTCGATCACCACCGCCATCTTCAGGCGCGAGACCCAGCATCCAGAGCTCCATCCGAAGCTCCATGGACCAGCAGGGTATGCGACCCCGACTTCCGGCAGATCGGGTGAATATCAGTGATTGGAGCCCACCACAGCAGAGCATGGTTGCCTCCAACTTCAATGAGGAGGACCAACTGAAGGCACTGCAGGACTATGTCAAGAACGTGGAGGATGATCTTTCCCGACACAACGAGCTTCGCTCTGCAATGAATCTGGCCTTCTCCCCGCGCCATCCTAATGCCGCCAAGGCAATGGCCAATTGGGAGCGGAAGTCGTCATATCTCTTGCGGGAGATTGTCAAATTCCGCACGTATATCGACTCTTTGCGCAATGCCATCGGCTCGAAGCAGAAGATATTTGCTTCTGCCAGTCCTGAAAAGGACGATGAAGTGCCTGCAGAGCCTGCAGAGCCTGTTACTGCGTGATAGCCATGCACTTCTGGTTTCAATGACCCCTTCCGGTTGTACATATTTTGGCTCTGTGGGCTCCAGGACACATACCTGAAAAGTGATACCATGTCTGTACAGTGTTTTTGTACACTTCTTGTTTTCTATAGCTTCTTTTTCTGTTTGCTCTGATTGGTTTCTTTTCTCCAGGGCGTGGTTGAGTGATTATCCTGTTTAATGCTTGGGACGGTAATGTTGATTCTATGCTATGGATACCACGATAGTCATTTAATGTTATGAAGAACATCGATTTATTTCAACATTTACATTTTACCGCTATTAATCAGGAACACATTTTTAAGCGCAGACAAACAGATATCACGAACGTTCGCTGGTTAGTGTTTCGACGCTGGAATCCATCCGTTCTCAATATGACAACCAGGAGCAAAAGCTGAATATTCAATTATTTGTTTATGCGAATTATCTATTCTGTAGACTGCTCCGCAACATAGTGCAGGTAGGCTCCCAGCAATTTGGTTCCCTCAATGTAGTTGCGCTTGTCAAGCTTCTCGTTGACAGAGTGAGCGGCATCAGTGGAGCTGCCCATGGGAAGAAGCAAAACGTTCTTGCCAGTGGCCTCCTCGAAGGTCAGGGTGACGGGAATACTAAATCAAGTTAGTGTTGATCATATTGACAAGGTGCTGGATGTGCTCTTACCTTCCACCCTCGCGGGTCAGATCGGGCTTCACACCGAAGACCTGCTCCACTGCCTTGCCGGCAGCGGAGAAGTTCCAGTGCTTAGGGCTAGCGACCCACCACTTGCCGTCGTGCTGCAGCCACACGTCCATGGTGTTCTTGCTGTTGAGCTTGGCGAACTCAGCCTTGATGTGATCAAAGACCAGCTTGTTCACATCTTCGCTCTCCATGTTGGGCACGGTGCGAATGGAGAATTTGCCAACGACCTTGGCGGGAATGACGGTCTTGGCACCAGGAGCTGAGTAGGCACCCTCAACTCCGTGGATGGACAGAGAGGGGTATCTCCAACGAGCCATCAGAGTGCGCTCCTTGGTGGCGTGGATACCAGTCTCGGAGCCCAGAGACTCATGCAGGTTGTCCATGGTGTAGCTAATATCCGGGTACAGGGTCTGCTCCTCCTCGGTGAGAGGGGCCACGAGGTCCATGAGACCGGGGATCAAGATGTTACCTTGAGAGTCAACAAGCTTGGAAAGAACGTTGACAAGATCGGTCATGGGCTCGTGGGCAGAGCCACCGAAGACACCGGAGTGCAGGTCCTGAGCGGGGCCGGAAATGCTGATGGAGTAGTAGTTGCAACCACGCAGGCCGTAGGTCAGACAGGGCTTCTCGGTGCCGAGCCAGTAGTTATCGGAAATGCAAACAGCGTCGGTGTCCTTGAAGTACTTCTTGCTCTCGGCCTTGATAAAGTCGTCCAGACCCTCGGAGCCATATTCCTCCATGCCCTCGAAGCAACACAGCAGGTTCACGGGGAACTCGATGCCGGCCTTGCGGTGGGCATCGATCACGTTCAGCCAGCCGAGAACAGGGCCCTTGTCATCGGTGGAACCACGGCCGTACATGCGGTCCTTCTCGTCGATGGTCAATTCGAAGGGCTCGGTGGCCCAGCCGTCCTCCTTCAGAGCGGGCTGCACGTCGTAGTGTCCGTAGACAAGAATTGTCTTCTTGTTCTTATCGTTTCCGTATCTAGCAATGACTACTGGAGGCAGCTCCAGGTGTTCCTTTCCGGGTTGCTTGCCCAGAGGTCGTTGCTCGACCTCGGCTCCCAGAGCCGTGAGCTCATCGGCCAGGAATTGACCCATCTAGATCGACATGACGATCAGCAACTGCTGCTTCTCTTCATAGCTGAATAAACTTACGCGGACGACATCCGGTCGGTTCTCATCCTGTGCAGAAATAGAGGGGATGGCAACCGCCTTGCGCAGACCTAAAACATCAATCAGTTCGACCAGCTAGTGAGGACCTTGCGGCTGCTTCGGACGTACGGTCAATGAAGTCGTTGGACGAGTCGTCGACCCTAGAACATGTCAGCCGAAGAAAAGAAGAAGGGGAAAAAAACAAAAGCATTACTCACTGCTTGAAGAAAGGCGCGAGCTGTGGCGCCATTTTGGAGTCGGAGATGTGGCCGTAAAAGAAGCGGCGAGAGACGAATGAAGGACGAATAGATGGAGTGAGTCGAGAGGAGAAAAGAGAAGCTGTGAAAGGAACGCGACGGAGGGGAAAGAGGGGCATATCCGTCTCTGCCCTGAGGTAACCGTTTAGATGAGAGGAACTTTTATCACGTAATTTTTTTCCCCGTCCTATCACGGTAGCGACGTTACAATCTGCCTGGCTGGACCTTTTACCTCTTAGTGACTTTTTAGTGACTGCTTAGTGACTTAAGTGGACACCGCACCTCGGCAATTGCCGCATGTCCTACTCGGGTAGTCTCTGGGTCACGGATATGTAGTTTTTATATCGATCAACTCCATCTCTCTCATCGACCGAGAACGGGAGATTAATCAATATATGTAGATGATTGGTATGAGATACATAAAACAAATGCTAGTAAGCTAGAATACAAGGATTTCTTTACACAGTCTCCCCTGGGGCAAATCCGCCCAAGACAGCCAGAATAAAATATCAAAATAGAGACACATCCATATACCACCATTATGCGTCCCGTCCCCAGGCTTCCTTCCGCAGCTGGCGATCCTCTCTCGCCATGCGTCGCTTGGGGCCCCATCGCGATTGCACAGCTTCCAGGATGCGGGCTTGGATCTCTTTCTTCTCCTTGCTGGCCTGGCAGACCATGGCAATGAACACCGGGGAGCATTCGAAGCGCTTGGCAAGCTTGTTACGGCTCCAGGTCATGGGATCCGTCAAGCGGAGGTTCCGGATTTCTTCAATGTCTGAAGGGGCGAGGTGATATGTGCGTTCGGGCACGGACTTGTAAACTCCGGGCAGATCATCGGCATTGGTGATGGTGGTGCTGGAGAGGCTCGATGATCGGCGGACATCATCGGCAGGCAGGAATTTAGATGGGGTGTGGTAAACATTGGGGGCACTGGATGGCGGGTTGTGGATGATGTGATCGTGCCCCTGGTTTGATGAGCCAAAGGAGCTGTCTGGCTTGACACGGAGCCGTTGCTTGGTGCGGCGGTATGAAGATTGGTTGCGGCGGAATCCGAGCGCCAGCGAGTCGGACAATGATGGTAAAAGGAATGGCAACGTAAGGAACGGCCGCTTCGTCGCGATGGAGGTGGCCATTATGATCGCAAACCCAAGTCAATGGTTCAAGAACTGGAGAAACAAAAGGGAGTAATTAGGCAAAGCTATACCAGTGGTGCGGTGGCATGAACGTACCGAATTAGAAGGAGGTGAAGGACAGGACGTGTTGATATCTCACGGCCTCACGCCCGAATCTTTTTTCCCCTGGTCTCGTGACCCTGCTTAGGTAATATAATACCAGATCGGTACCGGTGTTGTAACTTACCCCATACGATCCATACGGTCGATACACTCGATACGGCCCATACGTCAGTACCGAGTACTCGTGCCGCTGATCAGCTGGTCTACTTTGTATATTCCTCTTCACTTTGAAACATGGCTGTATCCTAAACTGTCTTCAGGGATGGAAGTTTGACAAATTCTTCTGATATCGCCATGTCGGACACTCCAGATCAGATCATGGATGCCTCTACCCTCCCAACGTCGCCAGTCGTGGCCGATAAGAGTACACGCGCGAAGCCTGCTTCGTTGGTTTGGGGTCAACCGAAGGAACAAGACCCAGAGGCAGAGTTCATATCACCTGTGAGCTCCACCGAGGCCCTGCGAACACCAAATGAATCGAGATACACGAGATACCCGTCGTCGCCCGAAAGTTCAACCCATCTGCCGCCCCGGATACACTCCCCCGCTTCTCAGATCTTCGAACGGGACGTCCAGGAAGACATAGTGCCGGCGCAGGCATCTCCTGCCATACCCGCGCATATCCGGACGGAGAACCACATCCCGCCCGTGCTCGAGGCCTCCTCGGCCGCCATCACGGATGACCGCCTGGATCCCGATTCCGTGGAGATCGTCACTCATAGCCTTCACCATCCTGCGGGTGCCACCTCTGCCGAGCAATCCATGTCGTCCTCGATCGATGCGCATCTACTCAGCCAGACGGATACGGACGATCTATCGTCGAGTTACGGTGCGCTTGACACAACAGACGTGCGCCGATTGAGTTTCATCTCGTTTGCGGACGTGGTCAACGCCGAGCACGCCGAAACAAATGAAGCCCATCTCGGCTCCCGCGAGCGTCTAGGTGACTTCAATCATCCCTCCTCTCCCTTGCGGTCTCCTACCTCCTCACATGCGCTGAGCACCTCGCCCCCGACAAGCATCGCACCGTCGTTCAAAGGACCTGAAATGTCTCCTGATCGGCTTCCGGCTACAAGTTCTGTCCACAGTCCCGTATCTTCTAGCTTTGGTGGTGATCTCAATGTGGAAACCATGCGACAGGCCCTGAGGAAGACCGGCAGTGGAGACATGGGTGGCATGACAAGTCAGACCGTGAGTTCCATCGGGGATGACTTGTTTGACCGTACGATTTAGCAACTTTTTATTATGGCGTTTATGATTGGATGGTGGAAGGGCTCTGAGCAGGATCTCGTTTTTTTTTTTTTCTTTCCCCTCTGAGTGTATAGTGTGTCTGCTCGTCTTGAATTACTCAATTGATGGATCTTGGGATCTGGATATGCCCTAGAACTCCCGGTTGATGTAAAGCTACCCCTGCTGTGGGTATACTACCATCCTGCTCGCTACAACGCGCCCAATTCAATAATGTCCACCCTGTAGTTCCTACTTAGGAAGTATATGCTCTCTGTATCGTCTGACGCGTCTGACATCGCGTGAAAACCCCATTGTAAAGTAGTGTTGCATAAGTATTTGGACCTTTAGTATTTCGACCTCAGACCCAATCGTTTGATATATAATCATACAAACCGCTCGAGACGGTATAATACCTAAAAGACAACCAGAAGGGATCTTAAAAAGATACCTAGTAGCCAAGTTTATTATATAAAACATTGGAAGTGCCCAGGTAGAAATCCAAAGTACTAGAGGTCAAATACGTATACAACACCAGTGTAAACCCCCGTTGTAGCAGACCCCAGAGAGGAAGCAGACATGTCAACAAGCGCATCAACAAGTACTAGCCCATTTAGGAAGTAGGTAGGGCAGCGGTTGGCCGTGGCAGCGAGCAAGCATTTCCCAGCCATCAAAACCAGGCAGAGGGGACCGCCAATAGTGACAGGGGGGTCCATATAGTATTCCCTCTCTTATGCTGTCTCAACTATGAGAAAATACTAGAAATATGTGTAATATCATCATGACTCCCCCAAGCATCCCGAGCAACCTGGGAAGTAGATGTTGATTCCATCTATATATACATACATCAAGAGATCGTAAGGTTCCTATCTCCAACGTATTCAAGTCACCGCCCTCAATGCTGGCGTAGAAAGGTTAGATTCTCAAAGGGGCCTTTGGGTCCACGGTTGGCTATCAAAGAGACTTTGGGACTTTACATAGATGTTGAAAGCTACCCGTGGACGCAGGGCCATGGAAATGATATGTCACTAAGACGATACTCATACCCTAAGCTTTCTAGGAACCCCCGGAATGAACCCAGGATCCTTTGGCAGACCCCCGATCCCCGATCTCGGAAACATTCCAACGTTGACTCTTTCCTCTGCTTTAGGCGTCGGTGCAGCGGGGTATTAATATCCTCCCTGCTCATCGAATCATTCCTTCTCAAACAATACCAACATGACAGACACCAGAGCAATCGAACCATTCACACTTCGCAAGATCGGGCAAGGCTTTTGTGGTACAGTTTGGGCTGCATCGACAGAGGCAGGGCCCGCGTTCAAAAGGGAAGATGGCGGGCCTGGCCGATCTTTGAGAATCGACTTTGAAATGCATCAACGGGTGCTCCAAAGCTTTCAACAAGAATCACTTACTCTCCGCCCTCGAATTCAAATCCCAGCCTGCTACAATTTCATCCAATCAACCGATGATGTATGGTGGTCAGGGAACCGGCAAAGGTTCCCACGAGGTCATACGCCATGCAATATCATCCTCTCCCAACGCATCCCGCCTTTCCCTGAAACTACACGACAGCTGCTTATTAGCAAATACTGCCCACCAACGATAACACGGCAGATCCTCGACAGTGAACCCGATAAAGACTGCTTGATCAGGCTCTATCTTGGCCGACGACGAACACAAAGACCGAATACGACATCGAAATTCACCGCGTTCTCTCTACGGAATTTCCCACTTCATTTGGACCAAATTGAGTCCCTCGGAGCCAGTACCAGCGAAATCAATCAATACGCACAGATCATGGCCGAAACTCTCGCAATAATGCATTGGACCAGCGAAATTGATGGAGACATCGAATTTGTTCTTGCACCCCCAAGCAAAAATACACCTACTTTCGAAATGAACTCCCCCATCTTTGGAGAACATTCCATGTGGGTGTTGGACTTTGATTGTTGCAGAAGAATGGAAATGAACTCAGATGGAGTCGCACAAGCTGCTGCTGCATTTTGGCGCAACGACCCCTACTACCCCCGGCCAGACAAAGACTCCTCCCTCTGGAGCGTGTTCCGAGAACGTTATCTCCAAGTCAGTGAAGCTTGCGGAGGCGATGGAAGTGAGCCAAAAGCAGCGGAACAACGCCGTGTCCTATCAAAACACTTTATTGAGTTGGTGGAGCAGGAGGGGAAGCGAAGGAAGCGAATGGAGGATCAGCATCAACCTTCAAGTTCTGTTTACTAAAATAAACCCTCTCCTTTTCAAAGTTTCCTTCTCTAAATAAAGCCACTGAAGCTGGGCCTTGTAAAAATGTTAGTATAGTTTTGGGGGACTACTATATGGACCCCCCCCCCTTCGCTAATCGGACCCCCTTTCGCTATTGGGACCCCTTCCCTCTGCCTGATTTTGATGCTTGAAAAATGTTTGCTTCCTGCCACAGCCAACCACCACCACTGCCCACCTACTTCTTAATATTCGTACCCTAATATGATACTACTACTACTGCAATGTAGAGAGTATAAATAAGCCTCAGGAAATATGTTTATATACACTGATGGAAGGGAGAACGTTATTAGTTGATAAATTGTTTGTTGTTTACTAGCTATTTATAGGAAGAAGTATAAGAGAAGCTTTTATCTATCAGGCTTAGCAAAGCAAAAAGAAAGTCTTATTAGTCTAGGTAAACGAATACTAAATCTAGAAAAAGAAGAAGAAAAGAGAGAGAAAAAAAGAGCTTACTGAGATAAGAGACTTCTAACAAGTCTCTATCTAAGATTTCTCTTATTCTAAATCCTATTATATAAAAGCTATAGAATATAAAAACTATTAATCTAATAACTATCTTTCTATATAAAGATTATTTAGTCTATTAAATATTAAGATCTATTTTCTAAAAGAAAAAATAGATATTATTTGTAGTGCAGTGCGGTATACAGAGGTCTGTAGCTATTGCCTTAGGCTGTAAAGAAGGGGTAGATGTTTTATAAGATCGCTTTGCTTACTTACTGTTTATCCTATTTGTCTAAGAGAGAGTAGATCTATATAGAGAGGCTTAATAACGAGAGTTTTTTCTTCCTCTCTCTCTCTAATAAATAGTATTTTTGTGTTTTAGATCTTAATTTTATTAAGCTTTACTATTAATTATATTATACTATTTATTTACTTTTTTATTAATTTTATTAATTTTTTCTTTTTTTACTATTTAATTACGTTAATATTTAATATTAATATTAATACTATTTAAACTATATTTTTTATTATTATAAAAACTATTAATATCTTTAAAAATATTAACATAGTAAAATTAAAATTTAATAAAAGATAAGATCCTATATCTTTTAATATTAAATAAAATTAATAAACCTTTTTTTTATTTTAAAAAGATAGAAAAATAAAAAAGTTTTTAATAAATACTTTTTAAAAATTTATAGTTTAAATAAAAAAAAGATTTAAATAAATTTTTAATATTATTATAGTAAATTAAAAGATTATATTATTTTTAATAAATAAAATTGTAATTTTAAAATAAAAAATAAAAAACTTTTAAAAAATAATTTTTTTTTATAATAAATAGTATATAAAATAAAATAATAAGTTTAAAATAGAAATTATTATTTTAATAAATAATATTAATAATATTTTATATTAACTATTTTTTAAAAAAACTATATATTAAAAAATAAAATAATAATAAAAGAAATTTATTATTTAGATTACTAATTAAATTAGTATAATTTTTTTAAAGTAAAAGATTATTAAATTATTAGATAGTAGTATTTTAATAGATAAAAAAGATATTAAATTTTATATCTAAAAGCTTATAGTTTATAATAAATTTAAAAATAATACTAATTATTATTTAATAGTAATAGTAAAAAAGTTATATATTATTAGTTATTATATAAATAAAATTTTAATATATTTTTTTTAAAATATTATAGTAATAATATATTTTTTTATTTTAATATAAATAATATAATAAACTATCTCTATAAGTATTTTAAAAATAAGAAAATATAAATAAAGATTTATAAAGAATTCTAGATTTTAATAATAAAACTAAAAAATAATTTTAATAATTTTTTTAGTAATTTTATATATTTAGTAAATAAAATAAAGATTTTAAATAATAATTATTTAATAAAAAAAACTAAATAATAAGCTTTTAGCTATATTATAAAATTAAATAATAAATTATAAAATAATATTAGATTATTTCTTAAAATATTATTATATAGTAGATCTAAAAGACTACTATCTATATCTTAATTTTAATTTTAATAAATTATAAAAAATAGATTTTAATATATAATAGTATTTTAATAATATTAATAATCTTATTTATATATTTAATAGATAAAAAGTAGATTATATTTATTAAAAAAAGATAATATTTCTATTATTAAAAATAAGATTATTTAAATTATAATTATTTTAAATATCTTTTAAATATACTAATTTCTATAATTATAATAGTTAGTATAGATATCTATTTATAAAAACTTAAAAACTTAAATATTAATTTTAATTTAAAAAATATATAGATTTAAAAAAATCTTTATTTTAGATTAAATAGTACTTATAAATATATAAAATAATAATATAATAGATTTATTATTTTCTACTAATTTTATTATAATAATATAAATCTTAATTGAAAATTAAAAATTTTAATTTTATATATTTATAAATACTAAATAGATATTTATATAGTGATCTATTTATAAATAATAGATTAATTAAATATATTTAATTTTAAAATCTATTAATTATCTTTTTTTAAGATTTTCATATATTTAATAGATATTAGACTAGAAATATTATTTACTAAATCTAAATACTACTTATAATTAATAGCTATTATTTAAGTAAAATAATAATTCTTATAGTAGATATTAATAGATATAATATAATATTAAGATATTTATAGTATATTAAATATAAAATCTTTATAGATTACTATCACTAATAATTTTATTAAATTTTATTAATAATATATAAATATAAATTAAAAAAATTTATAAAAAAGATATCTATTATTATTATATAATCTATTTTTCTATCTATTCTTTAATATCTAGTATTAGATAATTATTAAATAAATTATAATAAAAAAAGTAATTTCTTTTTAAAATATTCCTTTTTATAATTAGAATTAATATTTTTAAAATTATTTAAATTTATCTCTATCTATATATTTACTATTACTTTATTTAATATTATAACTAGAAGTAAAATTAAATTTAATAAATAAATTTAATATAAAGATATAAAGATTTTTATAATTAATATTAATAAGATTAAATATATTATTAATAAAAAATTATTATAAGATTTAGAATTTAATAAACTTTATAAAAAGATTCTAAAATAATATTATAATTTTTTAAATATCTTTTTAAAATATATCTTTAATATCTTATTATTTTATAAAAAAAAGATTAATTATAAAATTAAATTAATGAATAAAATTATTTTAAATTATTATCTCTTATATAAAATAATAATAAAATAGTTAGAGTTTATATAAAAATATATTAAAAATAATTTTAAAAAAGAGATAATAATTTAAAATAATTTTATTCATTAATTTAATTTTATAATTAAAAAACTTAAAAAATATTATTATGAAAAAAGATATTTATTCTCTTTTTTTAATGAATAAGTTAATATAGTATATCTAAGATATAAGAATCTATGCTAAATTTACTATTTAATAAGATTTCTATTAAATTTAGTTAGATAAAAATTTAAAAAATTTAATTAAATTTAAAATCTATTAAAGTATATTTAAATTCTAAATAATATTTTTTAGTATTATTAATAGACTAATAAGTTTCTAATATTATATAAACTTTATATTAGATAATATATTAAATATTTATATAATAATATATATTAATAATATTATTATTTATAGTAAAATTAAAAAGCAGTATAAATAATATATTAAAATAATACTATAATAACTATATAATTTATAAAAATTAGATTTTTTAACTTTATTTTTTTTAGATAGTATTTATATTAATTTAGAAAAAATATAAATAATTATTAAATAATAATAATCTTAGACTATAAAATAAGTTTAAAATTTCTTAAGATATTATAATTATTATTAAAAATATATTTAAAAATTTAGTTATAAAATAAAAATACTCTTTTACTTAATAAAATAAATTATTCTCTAAAAATAGATTAATATATATAAATTAGCTTTTAATAATCTTAGAATTACTATAACTATAGCTTTAATATTTATTTACTTTAATCCTACAATTTAAATTTAAATAAAAATACATATCTCTAATAGAATTCTTAATAGAATTTTATCTTAGAAATTAAATAAAAATTAATATCTTATAATCTATTTTTTTAAAATTATAATAGATTTTAAATTTAATTATAAGATATATAATAAAAAGCTTTTAATAGTTATTTAGGATTTCTAAAAATAGTATCTAAAATTAATTAGATTATCATATACTATTAATATATTATTAAATTATAAGATATTATAATAATTTAAAATTAAAAAGATACTAAATATATATTAGATATAATAATCTTAGTTTTTAAAAGATTATAATTATTAGATTTTATTTTAATTAGATATAAAAAATATAATTATAAATATTCATTTATAAAAAGATATCTCTATATAATAGAAATAAATGTCAGGTTGACAGTTCTATAGCTTTTACATAGGTCACGTGATAGGACTCAAGACTAGAGGAGCCTGAGGCAGAGACTCACTGGGTATCCCCTATCTCAGTAAGCTCTTTCTCTTTCTCTCTCTCTTCTTCTTTCTCTAGATTTAGTATTCGATTATATAGACTAATAAGATTTTTTCTTTTACTTTATCTAGCCTGATATAATACTAAATCTCCTTTTTATCATCATTTTATTAGTCTTAAAACTTGAGATATAGTAACCTGCTAATACCTTAGTAAAGACTAAACCCATACCTACTAACTAATTAGAACTAAACCGATCTTATATAGTAAGTGAGATAGTAGAACTGATTATATTAATCCTCTATTCTAGGAATTATCTTAATACTCCTATCTCTACTTAATTTACTTTAGTAAAAGTATTTAATATATCTAGCTTTAATACTATCTTTATAAGATAGGATATTAGCTAATATAAAAAAGAAAAAGTTAGACTAGATAATCTACTTTAATAATTTTATTTTAAAAAATTTATAAAGATATACTAAGAAATATAAGATAAAAATATAAAAGGATACTATATAATAAAATAATATAATAGTAAACTAGAAAAAGTTATTACTTTCTATTAATAAAAAAAATAGTATTAACTAGTTATAGAGAATATAAGAATAGTTACTTTAAATATATAATCTATTATTATAGATACTTAAATTAAAACTTAAAAAAAGCTTTTTATACTAATAATTATATTAAACTACTAAACAGTATAACTAGTATAATAAGCTATCTAGCTTACTAAGTAGATAGCTTTATTAACTACTAGACTTATCTCTATTTCTAAACCTACTTAAGATATACTAAATATAAAAGTTATAAAGTAAATATAGATATATTAATTCTAGAAAATACTAGATCCTCTTATTTTAATAGATAAAAAAACTATCTATTATAAAATATAGATTATAGTTATATAAAAAAAATTATAAGCTAATATTAACTATTTCTCTAAATCTATCTACTATATATTATATATTAATAGCTAATATAATAAAAAGATTTTAATTTATATTAGTCTTTACTTTAATCCTAACTTTAAGAATCTCTATACTAATATAAAGAATATATTTATATACTTAAAAACTATTTTTTATAATTCTAACTAATATATAGAGGCTTTTATAGCTTATTATAATTTAAAGATAAAATTTAAAAATATTTTTACTAATTTTATTACTAAGTTTTTATAGCTAGCTAATAAAATAAAAGTTATAGTAGATTATAAAAAGAATAATCTCTTTAGTAAGCTACCTTACTTATTATAGATATTAATAATAGACTTAGTTACTAATAATAATATTATATTTAAATAGATAGTTAACTTATATACTAAAAATACCTACTTAATTAATATTATTTAAAATAGTAAGAATAATATTAACATCTTTTTAATAGACTATAGATAACTAGATAGAAAAACTTTTAAATAGATTTCTTTTATTCTTAATATTAAGAAGAAAAGTAGTATATTAACTTTTTATAACTTCTATTTAATCTCTACTAAGTGTAAAATATTAATAAAAAAAAATAAATTTTATTTATAAAAAATAAAGCTATATATCTAATAAATATCTTAATTAATAAAATAAGCTCTTTACTACTTTTTAAACTAATATAACTATTAAATTTATTATTATTATTATTAAAAATATAAATCTAGAGTTAGTTATCTTTAAAAAAAATAATAATTTAGGAAATAACTATATCTAGAAGAAGTCTTTTCTCTAAATATAGAGCTATCTATTATTATAAATAGAATAGAATTACTATCTAGATAAAGTTTTATAATTAATATTTAAATATTAATTAATTTTTTATATTTTAATATTAAAGTATTAGTAAATAGTAGAGCTAATATTTATTTTATAATCTACCTTTAAGTAGTAAAGAAATTAGAACTATATAATTTAAAAACTAAGAAATTAAATAAATCTATTATAATTATAGTTTTTAATAGCTATCTATTATTAACGATTATATATAAGATATTAATATTATTTATTATTAATAAGTATAAGTAGATAAAGATATTTATATTAATTACTAGTATAAGTAGATATAATATAATCTTTAGATATCTATAGCTAGCTAAGTAAAATATTACTATTAACTATATAAAATCTTTATTAATCTAGCTATCACTAGATAAACTAGAAATAGAGATTTATATTTTATAAGAAGGTATATAATAAAGATAAGTACTAGATATTTAATAGTAACTATCTATTATATAATAAAAAGCTTATTATAATAGATAATAGCGATCTATACACTTATTTACTAGATAAAGTGTATTAATAGCTTATAATAGCTTATCTAGAAGTTAAGAAGATAATAGAACTATTATTGTTTTAATATTACTAACTTATAATATTAGTAGACATATATTAATACCTTAATTACTACTATATTTATAAAAAGATAAAAGCGTAAAAAAACTATATTCTTAGTCTATTATAACCCTTACTAGTACTTAATTAATCTTAGTAGTATATAACTATAGATTTCTATTTATTATTCTAGAATAAATATAACTTTAATAATATAATAATTATAGTATACTACCTTTTAAAAAGACCTATCTCTATTCTTTATATAAAAAGTATTATTATAAAGTAGATAATAAGATTATTTATTAATAATATTATATAATAAACTAGACTATCTAATACTATAATATTAGATTATAGATTTTAATTTATCTCTAAATTCTAAAAAGAGTTATATTATATTCTAGATATTAAATAAAAACTATTAATAATAAGATATCTATAGATAGATAGATAAATAAAAAACATAAATTAATATATTATATAAAAGCTATACCTATATATTAGCTATCTATAAAATAACTAGTTAGAATAATTATCTTTTATTAATTTTATAATTATATTCTTACTTTTAATAACTATAGATTAATCTTCTTTCTTTATTAAATATAGTTATAAACCTTAGATATTATTTAACTAATCTAATATATTATAAATAGATATTTATAAAGATATAATATAAATAAATAACTTTATAAAATATATAAAAATAATTTAAAATATAATTAAAAAAAATATATAAATAAAAGATAATAAAAAAATAATATTAATATTAGTAACTATATTTATATTATTTTAAAAAATTTTAAATAAGAATATTGTAACTATAAATTAGCTAATAAAAATACTAGTCTATTCTTTATTTTAACTAAATAAAACTATTTTTTCTATTTATAATTATCTTTTAAATATATAATATACTTAGTATTTACCTCTAATAAACTCTACTATATATTAAAATTAGGTTATCTACTACTAACTAAATAACTCCTAGATCTTATATAGTCTCTATAAGTAGCTAGTAAAAATAAATAGTATATTAAAAAAGTAATAGACTTATATTTATATTATAATAAGCTTTAATATTATATTAAATAATAAAGTATAAATCTTAATATATACTACAAAGAGTAAAATAATTTTATAATAAGTATTCTAATAAACTGAGATCTTTAAGATATTTATATAAATAGATTAAAACTGTATTAAATAATATTAATAATAAGCTAGATATATTTAATAATAATTTATTTACGAAAAAATAGAAGTATTTAGCGCGTACTTAATCAAATAGTATCTGTTTCTTTTTTTAAAAAATAAATCTTAATATTGAAAAGAGTAAGTAGTCTTTGTATAGGGGGATAGCTATCAGATTAATAGTTCTATAACTTTTATATAAGTTACATAATAGGACTTAAGATAGGGGAGAAACCTAAAACAGAGACTCGCTAGGTATCCCCTATCTCAATAAGCTCTCTCTCTCTCTTTTCTTCTTTCTCTAGATTTAGTATTTAATTATATAGACTAATAAGATTTTTTCTTTTTGCTTTATCTAGCTTGACATATAATTATTTTTTAATCTCATAATTCTAAATAATCTATATTACTAACTATTTAAAAGATATATTTTATATCTAAATCTTATTTTGTATTTATAATAATATCTACTAATTAAATAATTTTTTTAATATTCTAAATATCCTAAAAAAAGTATTTAGAAATCTAACTTATTTCTAAAATATTTAAAATAGACTCTATTATCTTTAATAAAAAAATAAAAAGTTTAGTTTATTTTTTATTAAATTATAATATCTTACTATAAAAAATAAGATATATAATAAGATTTTACTTATAATACTTAAATAAATAATTAACTAAGAATTAAAAAAAATATTATTATATTATAAATTATCTAAAAAAGATTATTTTAATTTAATAAAATTTTTTTAAAATTTAGAAAACTATTAAATCTAATATAATAGTAGTTTATTAACTATTTTATAAACTTACTCTACTACTATAAAAACTATTTTAAAAATCTTCAAATAAAATTCTAGGAAATCTAATTTTAAATAAATTTTTATTTCTCTATCTATAAATCTTAATACTATAAATCTATTTTTTACTTATTAATATTTCTTTCTATATTATTAGTTATTAATCTACTATAAATAGAGAGCTTATTTTTACTATAATTTAAAAAAATATTTTATCTAAGACTATCTATAAATTAATAACTATCTTTTAGTGACTTATTAAATAACTATTATTTTTTACTTATCTTTCTTATTTAATAATTCTTATAATTATTTTACTATCAGATAATCTTATCAAAAGAAAAATCTTTATTATTTAAATCTTTATATCCTATATCTTAAAATAAATTTAAAATTCTAAAAGATTAAATTAAAGATAATCTAAAAAAGAGATTTATCTAATCTAATTCCTTACCTATTATCTTATCTATCTTATTTATAAAAGAATCTAGTAAAGATCTCTATTTTTATATAGACTATTATATATTAAATATAATTATTATTAAAAATTATTATTTACTACTATTAATAAAAGAAATCTTAAATAACCTAAAAAAAATAAAGTTTTTTATAAAAATTAATATTATCTTTATCTTTAATAATCTATAAGTTGTAAAAAAATAAGAATATTAAACTATTTTCTATATAAAATTAAGACTATTTAAATTATTAATTATACTATTTAGTTTAATAAAAGTTTTTATATCTTTTTAACAATTTGTTAATAATATATTATAAGAATATCTAAATTATTTTTATACTATTTACTTAAATAATATCTTAATTTATAATTATATATATATAGAATATATAAAATATATATAAAAAGTTCTTTAATATTTTTAAAAGATAAGTTTATTTATAAAATTATTAAAATATAAATTCTATATCTCTAAAATAAAAATTTTTAATATTATTATTAATAAAGATAGTATATATATAAATCTTAATAAGATTATAATAATTATTAACTAAAAATTATTAATTTATTTAACTAATATATAAATTTTTATTAGTTTTAGTAACTTTTATTACTATTTTGTTAAAAACCTTTTAAAGATTATTATCTTACTTATAAAACTTATAAAAAAGATATCTATTTTAAATAGATATTTATTTGCTAATTTAATTTTAAAGTCTTAAAAAAAATTTACTTTTATCTTTATTTTAAAAGCATTTAACTAATTTAAAAAGATTATTTTAAAAATAAATATATCTAACTATATCTCTACTAATATACTATTATATTATAATAATATTAAAATACTATACTCTATTATATTTTTTTTAAAAAAATACTTTATTACTAAATATAATTATAAAATCTATAATAAAACATTATTAATTATAATCTATTATTTGAAAAAGTAGTATTCTAAACTAAAAAATATATTCTTATTTCTAAAGATTATAATTAATTACTATAATTTAGAATACTTTATAATAATATAACTATTAAACTATTACTAAATCTAAAAATCTAAATTCTTATTTTAATTTAATTTTAAAATTATATATTAATTTAAAAAATAAGATAAAAAGCTTAATACTCTAATTAAAAAATTAAAAGATATTTTTAAAAAAGAAGATAAATATTTAATATATTAAAATTAAATTATTTTTTTAAAAAAATCTATAAATAAATATTATAATATAATAAAAAAATAAAACTTTTATAATTATTTTAATTAAATTATTAGACTTATTTAAAATTTTATTTATTACTACTAAAATCTAATCTATTATTACTATTTTTTTTAATATTATTAATTTATTTACTACTATTACTTTTAAAAGAAAAATTTAATTTATTAAAAACAATCTATCTAAACTACTATTTATAATTAAAAATCTACTACTAAAAATTTATAACTAAAACTAAATAATATAATTAATTTTAAAAATATTAAATAAAAATATTAGTTATTATATTAAGATTATATTAATTAACTATAAATAAAAAAGTAACTATTTTTATTACTAAAATTACTTATATATCTTTAATAATAATAAACTAAAAATTAAAATCTTATATCTATACTATAATAAATCTATTATAAAATATTCTAGCTAGTTAAAAACTTATAAATTACTATTTTAAGAATATTACTAGTTTAAAGTATACTAATATATAAATAACTAGATAAAAAATTATTATATCTATTACTATATTATCTCTATTTAAAAAATCTATTAAAAGATTTGAAAATAACTATCTATATTCAAAAAAACTTAATAAAATATTAATATAGATTTTATTATATATCTATTTTTAAATAATAGTTATAATACTATCTTAATTATTATAAATTATTTAATTAAAATAAAATACTTTATATACTATAAAAAGATCTATAATATTAAAGAAATTATCTATTTATATATTTACTATATCTAGAAACTATATAGATTATTAAATATTATTATATCTAACTAGGACTTCTAGTTTATAGTTTAATTCTAGAAATATCTAATAAAGTATTTATAAATTATAAATCTACTATTAACTATATATTATCTAGAAATTAATAAATAAACTAAATATATAAATATTATTTTAAAATGATATTTTTAAATATATATATCTTATTTATAAAATAATTAGTTTTAATAACTTCTATTAATAAAGTTTATAATAAATTTATATTACTTTAAGAATATCTAAATCTCTTTATTTTATATAAACTATAAATTCTATCTTTATATTAGATTTAAACTATCCTAGTTAAATAACTATCTTATAACTCAAAATATAAAAATTAATTAAGTTTATTTATATTAAAATCCTATCTATATAAGTCTAATATAAAATATAAATAAACTATTACTATATCTTTATTTACTAATATTATTTTAAATAACTAATCTAGTTAAATACTAAAAATATTTAAATCTTCTATCTATAAAAAAGTTTAATTAAAAGAATCTAGATCTTTTTAAAATTTTAGAAATTATAAATATTTATATTTATAAATTTAAATTACTTACTAATATAAAAATCTATCCTATATTTATTATTAATCTATTATAATCTATTATTATAAAGTTAGTAACTAGATAAGTTATTAAATTTATATTATTTATTAAAATTGAAAAAAATAATATAATTAAGAAATTAAAAATATTTTAAATTCTTACTAGAAATAATAAAATTAAAGAAACTTATATTTAAAGTGTACTATTAAATAGATTAACTATAAAAAGTTTATTAAAAAGTTTATTAAATATTTAAATTATATTTATAAGATTATATAGAACTTTTACTAAAAATACTTATATAAGTCTTATCTTAATAGAGCTTAGCTTTAAAAAAAAAGAACTGTTATAGTATAAACTATATCATTTAATAAAAAAAAGATTATAGTACATAATCTCTAATCTATTTATAAAAACTCTAGATTTAGATCTTATTATAGCTCTTTAAGTTATATCTTATAAATAGTCTACTCCTATCTATTATCTATTAATTAGAATCTAACCTATTATACCTTATTTCTACTAGTTATCTCCTATTATACTATCCTATCCACCTACACCCTGATAAAAGATATATATTAACAATTATTAGATAAATATATAAAATCTTAAATAAATAAAAAAACTAGATTTTTTATAACTTTTACTAATTTCTATCAAACTATAGTAATATATTATAATAGATTTTTGTTTTTTATCTAAAGATAAATAAGATTTTAATAATTTAATAATTAATATATATTATTTATTAAAATAGCTAATTTTAATTCTTTACTATAAAGATATTACTACTAAAAAGACTATTAAATTTTTTATTAATAATATTATATAATAAATAAATCTATTAGATATTATTATTTTAAATTAAGATATATAATTTATTATAAAAGTTTAATATAAGTTTAACTATATATTAAATATTTAAAAAAACTATTTATAGCTTATTATCTTTAGATTAATAATTATATAAAGATTATAAACTATTATATCTTATAATATTTATATCTATATATTAGTTATCTTTAAGATAACTAATTAAATTAAATAACTATTTTAAACCTAAAAACTATATCTTTATTTCTCTTTATAACTAAATAATCTCTATTTTTTACTAAATAAGATTATAAGTCTATATTTATATTTAATTAAAAGCTATCTATATATAAATATAATATATAAAAGTATAATTTAGATTTAGAATTAATAGTGTTATTAAATTTACTAATATTATTAAAAACCTAATTTTACTATAAATAATTTTATCTATATAATATTAAATAATTTAAAACAAGATTAACTAAATATAAAAAATACTCTATAAAAGATTTAAAACTTTTATGTTTACTATTTTATAAAACTAAAATCTCTATAGTAACTATAATAGTAGATTATAGTAATACTAAATAATAAAGATTTTAATAAAAATTTTAATAATAATATTATTTAAACACTTTATAAAAAAAGATCTATATATAATAATTTTTTTTTCTATAATCTTTCTTTAGATATTATAATCAATGGCAAAACTCGACAAGATTAAGGTCTAAAATATAAGAATACTATTTATTAGGAAGAGAGAGGAAGAAGAAGCTCTTGCTACTAAGCCTCTCTATATAGATCTGCTTCCTCTTAGATAAATAGGATAAATAGTAAACAAGTAAAATAATCTTATAAGATATCTACCTCTCTTTTGTAGCTTAAAGTAATAGCTACAGGTCTCTATATACTATATTATATTATACTACTCCTAGATAAAAATCTGTTTAGCTTTTTAAATATTTATTAACTACTAATTTAGATTTAAATAGATAAGGAAATTAATAATATTTAAGTAGATAGAGAAACTAAAAGTAAAAATATTATTATTTTTTCTCTAGGTATATTTATATCTTTTATAAACGCTAGTATATTATTAATATATCTAAAAAAAAGTTATAAAAAAAAGACTATTATATATAAATCTTTTTTTATAAAGTATTTAAATAATATTATTATTAGAAATATTGTTAAGAATTTTATTATTTAGTATTATTATAATCTATTATTATAATTACTATAAAGGTTTTAGTTTTATAAAATAGTAAATATAAAATCTTTAAATTTTTTATAGAGTATTTTTTCTATTATATATAGGGTATTATTATTTATCTATATTATTAAAATTAAACTATTTAATATAGTATTAAAATTTATAATAATATAACTAAATATCTAGGATTTTTTAATTTCTTATTTATTTTTTTTATAATTATTATTAAACGATTAAAATCTAAAAATTATTTTCTAAGTAATATTATTAATATTTTTTTTACTTTTTTAATATAAAAATAGGATAAATATAGAAATTATTAAGTAGGTTAAATTTAAATATATATTTAATTTTATTAATAATCTTAAAAAGACTAATATATTTATTACTAAGTTTTATATTTAGTTAATTTTATTTTAAACTATTTAGTATTATATAGATAGAGTTACTAATAATAAAGTTAAGCTTTTAATAATATTAGTTAGTTTAGTAATATTATTAATCTTAAGTCTTAATTATACTTTAGTAAGTTAATTTCTATATTTTATAAATATAGTATATACTATATTTATATATAAATAGCTTTTAATTAAATATAAATATAAATTTATAATTTTATTTAATAAAAAATAAGAATTATTTAGTTATAGTAGATAGTAAAGATTTAGTTTTTAAATCTAAAATAACTATTTAGTTTAATTAGTTATTTTAGAAATAATTAATATATAGGTATAAATATTATATAATATAATAGTTTATAATCTTTATCTAACTATTAATCTAAAGATAGTAAATTATTAATAATTTCTTTTTAATATTTAATATATAGTAAAACTTATATTAAATCTTTATAGTAAATTATAAATCTTAATTTAAGATAATAATATCTAGTAGATCTATCTATTATATAATATTATTAATAAAAAACTTAGTAGTCTTTTTAGTAGTAATATCTTTATAGTAAAGAATTAAAATTAGCTATTTTAATAGATAATATATAATAATTATTAAATTATTGAAATCGTATTTATCTTTAGGTAGAAAATAAAAATCTATTATAATATATTACTATAGCTTAATAAGAATTAGTAAAGGTTATAAAAGATGTAATTTCTTATCTATCTAAGGTTTTATATATCTATATATCTAATAACTATTAATATAGGTCTTTATATTAGTAGCTATAGAAAGTTAGTAGTACTATATTAATAATAATTTTAATATTTTATTAATATCTAAATATATTATAAAAAGTAATTTATAAATCTTATTTAATAATCTAATATATAGATTACTATTATTTAGAATTACTAATTAGCTATTAAAAAATAATAAAATATATTCTAACTATTCAAAACTATTATTATTAATAATATATACTCTTTTATAAAGAATATCTAAATTTATATAATTATAATTACTTTTTTTAATAAGTTTTATAATATTAGATAATTTAATAACTTCTAGAATAGATATATTATACTAAATATTTTTTAGTAATAGTATCTATTACTCTTATTTCTATTATATAGAGATATCTTTTTATAAGAAGATATTTATAACTATATTTTTTATATCTAGTTAAAATAGGATCTAATAGTTATAGTCTTTTAAGAATTAAGACTATTATATCTAATATATATTTAATATCTTTTTTATTCTAAATTACTATAATATCTTATAATCTAATAATATATTAATAGTATATAGTAATCTAACTAGTTTTAGATATTATTTTTAGAAATCTTAAATAACTATTAAAAACTTTTTATTATATATTTTATAATTAAATTTAAAGTTTATTATAGTTTTAGAGAAATAAATTATAAGATATTAATCTTTATCTAATTTTTAAAATAAAACTTTATTAAAAATTCTATTAAAAATATTAGTCTCTATTTTTATTTAAGTTATAGAGTTAAAATAAATAAGTATTAGAATTGTAGTTATAGTAATTCTAAAATTATTAAAAACTATTTTATATATATTAGTTTATTTTTAAAAAATAATCTATTTTATTAAATAAAAAAGTAATTTTATTTTATAACTAAAATTATAAATATACTTTTAGTAATAGTTATAAAATTTATAAAGATTTTGAATTTATTTTATAGTTTAAGATTATTACTATTTAATAACTATCTATATTTTTTTTAAGTTAATATAAATACTATCTACAAAAATAATAAAGCTAAGAAATCTAGTTTTTAAGATATAAAACTAATTTTTATAGATTATAATTTATAAGTTTAAATTATATAACTACTATAGTATTATTTTAATATATTATTTATATTACTTTTTAGTTTTATTATAAATAATAATATTATTAATATATATTATTATATAAATATCTAATATATTATATAGTATAAAGTTTATATAATATTAGAAACTTATTAGTCTATTAATAATATTAAAAGATATTATTTAAAACTTAAATATATGTTAATAAACTTTAAATATAATTAAATATTCTAAATCTTTATCTAATTAAATTTAATAGAAATCTTATTAAATATTAAGCTTAATATAGATCTTTATATCCTAGATATACTATATTAACTTATCTATTAAAAAAAAGATAAATATCTTTCTTTATAATAATATTTAGTTTATAAAAATAAATATAAAAATATTAATTTTCTTTAGATTTCTTAACTATAAAAATAAAAAATTAATTATTTTTAAAATTATTTTTAATATACTTTTATATAAATCCTAACTATTTTACTATTATCTTATATAAAAGATAATAATTTAGAGTAACTTTATTTACTAATTTAATCTTATAGTTAATTTCTTTTTTATAAAATAGTAAAATATTAAAATTATATTTTAAAAAGATATTTAAAAAATTATAATATTACTTTAAAATCTTTTTATAGAGTTTATTAAATTTTAAATTTTAAAATAATTTTTCTTAATAATATATTTAATTTTATTAATATTAATTATAAAAATTTCTATATTTGTATATTAAGTCTATCTATTAAATCTAGCTTTTTCTATAGTTATAATACTAAATAAAGTAGTAATAGATATAGAGAATTTTAGAAATACTAATTAAGATTAAATTAGATTATAAAAAGAAGTATTTTAAAAAGAAGCTATTTTTTCTTATTATAGTTTATTTAATAATTATTAAATACTAGATATTAAAAGATAGATAAAAGAATAAATTATATAATAGTAATAGATATCTTATTAATAGATTTTTTTAATTTATATTTATATATTATTAGTAATATCTAATAAAGTTATTAGTTATAGTAATCTATAAGAACCTTATATTTAATATACTATAAATATTTTAATATTATATTATATCTACTAATATCTATTACTAAAATTATTATTTTATTTAGTTAGTAATTATTAACTACTAAAGATATTTAAATCAAGTAAATAATATTTCTAGCTTAATATTTATTAAATATATAGAGATTTTTAAAAAAAGTAATTAATAGATTTTAAAGCTAAATATATTTAATTAATCTACTATTTATAGATAAATTATTATATAAATATCTACTCTAATATTTATAAGTATATAAAATTAAAAATTTTAATCTTTAATTAAGATTTATATTATTATAGTAAAGCTAATAAAAAATAGTAAATCTATTATATTATTATTTTTTAAATTTATAAATACTATTTAATCTAAAATAAAGATTTTTTTAAAATCTATATATTTTTAAAATTAGAATGAGTATCTAAATTTTTAAACTTTTATAAGTAAATATCTATACTAACTATAATAACTATAAAAATTAATATATTTAAAAGTTATTTAAGATAATTATAACTTAAATAATCTTACTTTTAATAATGAAAATATTATTCTTTTTTAATAAGTATAATCTATTTTTTATCTATTAAATATATAAATAAAATTATTAATATTATTAAGGTACTACTATATATTAAGATTTATTTTTTATAGTTTATTAGTATTAAAGTTAAAATATAAATAATAGCTTTCTAGATTTACTATATAGTAATATTTTAAAAAATAATTTAATACTATTCTATAAATTACTAATATTTAAATATTTTATAATTTATTATCTAACTTTACAGTATAGTTAAAAGCTCATTATATAGTTTTTTTTATTAAATAGTTATTATTAAAGATCTTTATTTTATTTATTAAATATATAAAGTTATTAAAAAAATTATTAAAATTATTTTTTAGCTTTATTATTAAGATTTAGAATCTTTTATAAGTTTTTATTTATATCTATTTATTTTTAAAGTATTTATAGAGATAGTTTATTATATTATTTATATTAAAATAAAGAAATATATTGTTACTATAATATTTTAGAGATTAATATACTGAAGTTTTACTTATATAATAGTTAATAATATATAATTTTTTTATTACTACTATTAAATAATAATTAATATTTTTTTTAAGTTTATTATAAATTATAAATTTTTAGATATAAAATTTAATATCTTTTCTATCTATTAGAATATTACTATTTAATAATTTAATAGTTTTCTAATTAGAAAAAATTATATTAGTCTAATTAATAATTTAAATAGTAAATTCTTTTTATTACTATTTTATTTTTTAATGTATAATTCTTTTAAGAAATAGCTAATAGAAGATATTATTTATATTATTTATTAAAATAATAATCTTTACTTTAAATTTATTATTTTATTTTATAAGTTACTTATTATAAAAAAGAATAGTCTTTTAAAGATTTTTTATCTTTTATTTTAAAGTTATTATTTTATTTATTAAATATAATATAATCTTTTAATTTACTATAATAATATTAAAAGTTTATTTAGATCTTTTTTTTATTTAGATTATAAATTTCTAGAAAATATTTATTAGAAATTTTTTAGTTTTTTTATTTTTTTAAAATAAGAAAAAGATTTATTAGTTTTATTTAGTATTAGGAAATATAGGATCTTATCTTTTATTGAATTTTAGTTTCGCTATACTAACGTTTTTAAAGATATTAATAGTTTTTATAATAATAAAGGATATAGTTTAAATAGTATTAGTACTAATATTAAATATTAATATAACTAAATAGTAAAAAAAGAAAAAATTAATAAACTTAAATAGAAGGTGAATAAATAGTATAATATAATTAATAGTAAAATTTAATAAGATTAAAATCTAAAATATAAAAATACTATTTATTAAAAAGAAAGAGGAAGAAAAAGCTTTCGCTACTAAACTTCTCTATATAGATCTACTCCCTCTCAAATAAATAAGATAAATAGTAAGTAAATAAAGTGATCTTATAAAATATCTACCCTTTCTTTATAATCTCAGGTAATAGCTGTAGATCTCTATATACCGTACCGCACTATAGATATATTAATAGTATATTAGTATTTATAAAAGATATAAATATACCTAAAAAAAAGATAATAATATTTTTACTTTTGATTTCTTTATTTATTTAAATATTATGAATTTTCTTATCTATATCTATATTATTAGTTTTCTTATCTATTTCAATCTAAATTATTAGTTAATAAACGTTTAAAAAGCTAAACAGATTTTTACCTAAGGATAGTATAGTACAGTATAATATATAAAAGTCTATAATTATTACCTCAAACTATAAAGAAGAGATAAATATTTTATAAGATCACTTTACTTATTTACTATTTATCTTATTTATCTAAGAGAGAGTAAATCTATATAGAGAGATTTAGTAGCAAAAGCTTCTTCTTCCTCTCTCTCCCTAATAAATAGTATTCTTGTATTTTAGACCTTAATCTTATCAAGTCTTGCCATTAATTATAATATATAGTTTAAATTTATATAAATAGTTTAAGATTTTTCTAATATATTTTATATATAACTTTTTATTTTAGAAAAATATTAATATATTATCTAATGTAGTATAGTATGGTATACAGAGATCTATAACTATTATCTTAAACTATAAAAGAGGGGTAGATATTTTATAAAATCGCTTTACTTAGTTACTATTTATCCTATTTATTTAAAAGAAAGTAGATCTATATAGAGAAACTTAGTAATAAAAGCTTTTTTTTTCTTTTTTTTTCTAATAAATAGTATTTTTATATTTTAGATATTAATTTTATTAAGTTTTACTATTAATTATATTATACTATTTATTTATTTCCTACTTAATTTTATTAATTCTTTTTTCTTTTACTATTTAGTTATCTTAATATTTAATATTAGTACTAATATTATTTAAACTATATCTTCTATTATTATAAAAACTATTAATATTTTTCAAAATACTAGTATAATAAAATTAAAACTTAATAAAAGATAAGATTCTATATTCTCTAATATTAAATAGAATTAATAAATCTTTTTTTTATTTTAGAAAAATAGAAAAACTAAAAAATTTCTAATAAATATTTTTTAGAAATTTATAATCTAGATAAAAAAAGGTTTAAATAAATTTTTAATACTATTATAGATTAGATTATATATAATATTAAGACTTTTTTTATTATATACTATATATAAATCTAATTAAATTTTTTAAATAGATATTAAAAATAGATATTTTATAAATTATATTATATTTTATTATTATTATAGTAGATAGATATTATTTAATAAAACTTATTTATCTATTTTTACTATATTTCTTATATAAAGATAATTATAAATTATATCTATTTTATGACTTTCTATAGCTATTTTATAAAAAACTTATTAATAATTATTAACTAAGTTATTATTTATTTTAATTTTTTAATTATTTTATATTTATTAATACTTAATAAATTAAGTATAATAACTACAAATAAAAAAAGAGTAATAATCTTATTAATAAAATATTTTAATTATTAATAACTATTATAACTATTAATGATAAATTTTTCTAATTATTTTATATATAAATAATAAACATTTATACAATCTTTTTAATTTTTTAATTTATTTTTTCTATTATACTATCTAATTATAAATAAAATATAGTTAATAATTAATATTAAATTAATAATTTTTTATAAATAATATACTAAAATCTATTTATAAACTCTAAATCTCTATTATTAATAATTATTTTTAAAAACTTATAGTATATATAAAAATATATTAAAAAAACTTTTATAATTATTTTTAATATAATCTTTTTTATTTTAATTAAAATTATTTTTTTATAAATTTATCTATAATAATAAATAAACTTATAAATTTATCTTTTTTTATTAAAGGAAAATCTATAATAAAATTTATTAAAATCTTAATTTAAATTTATTTAAAAATTAATAATAATTTTAATAATCTATATTTTATGTCTCTTTAAATTAAATTTCTTTTATAGATTATATAATTTTAAAAAAATTATTATATATATTTTACTATATTTAATTAAAAAAATATTAAATTAATATTAAATATATAATATCTTATTTTAAAAAATTAATAATATAGAAATTATATATCTTCTAAATAATTCTTATCTATAGAAATTTATTATCAAAAATCTAGATTTTTTAATAAAAATATAATAACTTTTAATTATTAAGATAATATTTAAAGAGATTTATTTTTATATTTATTTTAATAATAGTATAAGAATTATCTTTTTATAAAATTTAGAAATATATCTAACATATCTTATTATTTATTTTATCTTTTTTCTATTTTTTCTATAACTCTAATTTATTAAAAAATAATCTATTTATAGTAAAATCTAATTTTAATTTAATTATATTATCTATATTATATAATTAATTATATTAAAATAATATATAAATCATTATATTAAATTATTATTTTCTTAAAAAATATTTAGAAATAATTTAAAAATCTTTTATCTATACTATCTTATAGTAAATCCTATTTTTTTTTAATAATATATTTAGGGAATTATTAGAAAAACACCCCCCACCGTTATAGCAACACCCCCTTACCCGATTAGGAAGCCAGATATCTGGCTTCCCAGGTATCTACGTTCTTGCCTGTTTTGCCTCTTGCCGCCACTTCTATCTTATTATTGCTAGTTTTCTGCCACCCCGTGATCTGCGCGGGACCTACCCTTCCTGCCAGATTTACTAAGCTATTAATATACTATTTTACTTACTATAATATACTGTATTTAATATTAGCTACCTTATATCTACTTAATTAGGAAATAGAGGTTGATTTACTAAAATAATGTAAATTGTATATTTCTTTATTATAGATGCCTATTATAGATATCTATTATAGACACTATATAGATTTCTATTTCTGTAAATCTCAAAAAAGAAGTAGATACGTCAACAAGCGTGTTAGAAAGTATAGTAGCAAGTAAGTTAGTAAGTAATAAGCGTGTTAATAAGCAGTAAGCACGTTAATAAGTAGCAAACGCGTTAACAAGTAGTAAGCACGCTAATAAGTAATATATAAATAAGTCTATTTAGGAAGTAGGGTATATATAAGAAAGACCTCTAAATAAGATAAAGACAGTGACCTATTTAGGAAGGAATTAGGCAGTGGGAGTTATGGTAGGTTATGGTAGGAAGTAAATAATCTTTTAGGTATCAAAATCAGGTAGGGGGGTGTTGCTATAGCGGTAGGGGGTGTTTTTCTAATAATTCCCTATATTTAATAAAATTATAAATTTTCTAAATTAATAATAGAATATAAAATTAAATTTTATTATTAAATCTATTTATTATATTTATTATTTATTTAGATACTATATTTTATTAAAATAATAAAGATTTTTATAGTTTATTATAATAATAAAATAAGATATTATTTTTAATTTAGATTATTATTTTTAAAAGATATATATAAATATAAATAGCTTTTTATTATAAATTTTATAATTTAATTTAACTAATAATAATTTTTATAATATATAAATATAAAGTATAAATCTTTTATCTTTTTATTATTATAATAATATAACTTCTACTATATATTTAAAAATATTAATTTCTACTATTATTTTTTTTAGTTAATTAGATTAATAATATTAATAAAGTAGTAAATTTGGATATAAATAATTAAAAAAGGTTAATAAATCTTAGAAAACTATATATATTATAAATTAATTTAAATATTTTCTATATCTTAATTATTTCTATTTTCTTTAAATTAATATAAACTCTTTTATCTATATATATAATAAACTTAAGATATTTTCTTAAAATCTATTTAAACTCTAACCTTTTAATATTATATTATAAATTAGTAGTTTTTAATTATTTTATTAAAATAAATAATAATATTATTAATATAAGCTAATATAAAATTATTAAAATACTTTTATAATATTTAATTAATAAATTATTAAAACGTTATAGATATATTAATAAATCTAAAGAATATAATATTTTATTTAAAAAAATTATATTATATATAAAATACAAGGGACCTTGATGGCGTTTAGCCACCCACTAGTTATTGCAGGGCGTAGCGCTAGGTCAATTACTCTATACTCTGAGCAAGATTAAATTTACATAACAAATAATTGACACTGGGGGCTTGAGCACCTTTAGACCCCCAAGAAATGATAAGTACAAAAATGAGGTCACGTGACCATGCTACCCAAAAGGGTATAGCGCGGCCTTTCTGCCGTTTGCACCATTTGCAGACTATGCCACAAACTCACCGCCTTCAAAATGCTACATTTGCCCAATTCCTATGATTCTGAAGCCAGTGGTAGAAAGTCAGGTCACATGACATGCGTGGGGGGCTATTTAGTAATTGCTTCGCTACGCTCCGCAATTATCTTCTATTTTTTATTAAAGATAATTTATATTTTATAGAATATAGTAATAATATTTAGTTTTATAAATTATTTTATATTTAATATATTCTTTAATATCTTATAAATTAATAGTAATAGATAATAGTTTTTTATATTTAGTTTATTTAGTTTATAATAGTTAATATAGAATTATACTTTTTTTATTTATATTATATAATAATCTATATAAAAATAATTCTTTAATACTATTCTGATTATAATTTAATAAAATCTTATAATTAATTCTAAATCCATAAAAAGATAGTTTATTAATAAACTATTAATTAAAAATATTAAACTAAAACTAATATATATTACTTTAGTAATTTTTTCTTAATATTAATACTTTTCTTTAAATATAATATTTTATTAAATTATAATCAGAATAGTATTAAAAAATTATTAAATAATTTTAAAATTATCTTTATACTTATATTCTTCATTTTTAAAAACTTTATTTTAATAAATTTAATTATTATCTCTTTTTAATTCTAATATTATATCTTTTTATAAATCTTTAAATACATATTTATATATCTTTTATACTATCTATAATTTTAATTGAAAAAAGATTTAGAATTATATTATTTATTTAATTTTTAACAATATATATAAAAACGATATTTTATTAATAGCTATAAATATTAGTTTTAAAATAAATAATATTAATAATCTAATTTTAATTTACTACTATTTTATTAAATTATTAAAAATATATCTTAATATATAGAAAATTAAAAAATCTAATAAAAGTTTTGTTTATAATAATATAATTTAAATAACTATAATTAATTAATATTTTTATAAATTGAATTTTATTTATTTTAATATTGATTAGAAAAAATAGTTTTTTATTTTTATTTAGATTTTAAACTTTTTTTATTCCTATTTCTAGTTTAGAATAAAAGTTATTTATTTTTTAATTTACTATTACCAATTATTAAACTCTTTTTACTATTTATATTATTGTATTTAATATTTAATATTAATTATTTTATATATTTATTTTAATTAGATTTTAATTCTTTTTTAGTATTACTTTCATCTTTTTTCTTTATAATAATCTAATAATAATAATATAATTTTTATTATTTAAATATTTAATAAATAATTAAAGATAATCTATAATCTAATAATTAAATCTTCTATAGTATAAATACTAATTTTTATTATAGTAATTTTATATTTCTTTTTTAATAATTTAATAAATTTTTTTTTAATTATTAAAATTATTATATCTATAGTTAATATATAAATTAGTATAATTTATAAAAATAGTTAATATTTAGTTTATATTATTAAAAGATTTTATAATCTTTTAAAAAGATAATAACAATTTAATAATATTTAGAGTATCTGTGTTTACATTAATCTTATAAAATCTAATAACTAAATTAAAATAGATAGAAAGAATATTATAATTTATTAATAAATTAGGAGATCGTTAAAAAAAACCCCTAGTGGATGTTACAACACCTCTTTGGCTAATAAAACACCCCCCTGCCTGATTCGTCAGGTAGAGACCATATGATTAGAATCAATACTTTCTGCCATACCTAACAATAAATACTACCTCTTCTATCTTTCTAAAATAGTTATTACCTATATATCCACTACCTTACCTTGTATAACTTTATCCTACTTTTATAAATAGTTAGAGTATACTTCTTAAAAAGGTGTAACTTATATAGTACTTATATAAACTATATAAACTCTTAGTAAATATAAGTTATTTCTAAGTTATAAGTAAGTAATTTATTCTATACTTTATATACTTACTTTCTCTTTTTACTATTATTTTTTAATACTAACTAATTTCTATTTTATCTAATTAATCTCTATTTTTTTTATATTTTTATATTATTTTTATTATTCAAAATCTCTAGAATAGCTTATTCTTCTAATTTTAGTAAGCTAGATTTTATTTTATACTTTATACTAAACCTATATTAGCTAATAAGTAGTACATTACTTTTTTATTAGTTAATAAGAGATAATTTTCTTAAAACTTTTATTAAATTATATATTATTAATCTTAAATTTACTATTTCTACTAATCTTAAACTAAATACTACTACTACTAAATCTACTTTTACTAATTTTAAATCTAATATTATCATTTCTAAATTAACTAATACTATTATTAAACTAAATCTTATTATTTCTAAAATAGATATTTTTAGAATATTAAATTTTCTACTTTCTTTATTTAATTAAATATATAGTATATTAAAAGAAGCTCTTAATACTATTAATAAGTTTATATAATCCTATAGATATATAATTTCTATACTCTATTCTAAAAAAAATAAAAAAGGATTTAAAAAAACTGTATATCTATACTATAATTATAATTAGAGTTCTAGATCTAATTATTTACTTTCTAAAAAGCAGCTAAATACTACTATACTTACTAATAATTACTTTTTTTTAATAACTCTTTAGATTAATTTCCTTACTAGATAATAGCGAATTATAGTTAAAAATCTAACTTATAATTATAATCTTTTATCTACTATTACTTATTTAAAATAAAAAATACTTAAACTTTATTATAAAAAGAATCTTATTAATACTATACTTAAATTCTTATTAATACTATACTTAAATAAGATTATAAAATTTAGTAAATTTTTATTAAGATTTAAAAGAATAATCTAATAAGTCTTCTATAACTACAAAATATCTATAACGAAAAATAGAAATTTAATAATATTTTTTTTACTAATTATATACTATTTTAAACTTTACTTTAAGAACTATTTTAAGATAGTAAATAGATTTTTAAATAATAGACTAATATATAAAATTATATTTCCACTTTATTCTATATACATAAATCAGGGTTATAAATACTCTATTAGAATCTATAGATTATTTTTATAAACTAGATCTATAAAATTAATTAGTATTATCTTCTACTATTTAATATTATAAGATTTACTACTACTAACTAATCTTACTACTTAGTATTTATATTTATATATAATAAAGATAAAAGAATATATTAAACTATACTTTCTTATCTTATAGATATCTATAAAATATAAAAACTAGAAGATCCTTATATAATTCTTACTAATAAAAAAGAAACTTTATTTAATACTATTAAGATTATTTTTCTAAATATAAAATATATTTTTTATTATTAATATATTAATATATATATTCTTAAATATATAAAAGAGCTTATTTAATAATAAATCATTAAAACCTACACTAATCTAAATACCCACTTTATTAAAATTTAAAAAAAGTAAAATAAAAAAAAACAGTAAAAGAATAAATTAAAATACTAACTTATTAAAAATAAATAGTATATACTTAAATAATTAAGATTTATTAAAAATAATAGTAGAAATTCTAAAAGTAATATTTAAATCTTCTCTTTACATTATTAATTAAGTATATTTATAAAAAATAGATTAATAATTACCTTTAATACTTTCTTTACTATTATATCTATAATTTCCTTAATCTAAATAAGATTATTACATCTTATATAGAAAATATATATTAACTTCTAAAATAAGATTTATAAGTCTTAATTAATAATCTATTAATAGTTTTTTTATAATTTTAAACAAATAGTAAACTTTTAATATAACTATATTAGATATAAACTTAATAATCAGAAAATTTAAAAATCTTAAATTATTAAAAACTTATATAAATTACTTCTAAACTATATCTTAAAAGATATAATTTAATTAATAAAAAAGACTTTTAACTATTATCTTCTAGAGAGAGATAAAAATAAAATTCTAATTCCTAGTATTTATAATTATAATTTAAAAAATACTAGTAGCTTTTTATATATTTATATTATTAAGTAATATAATAAAAATTAATAATTTTTTAAATCTAATCTATTTTATTAGTACTAGTATTTATATATTTTTAATTAAGTCCTACTAATTAACCTAATCCTTTTATTATAAGACTTACTTTGTATATAATACTAAAAATATCCTTATAGCGCTTATAACTTCTCTATATAAATCTAGTAACCTATATTTATATAATAAACTATCTAGCTAAATATTCTATCTTTTAATATACCTCTTTTATAAAGTATATAAGTGTTAATATAGTTAGAAATTACTTTAAATATATAGTTAAATATTAATCTTCTTACTTAACCACTTTTTAATAAAAAAAATATTTACTTTATGTAAACATTTTATTTATTATAATCTATCTATATTTAAAAATTTATAAAAAAAAAGAAAAATCTATAGTTGTATATAAGATTAAGATATTACTACTTTATAAAGTTAAGCTATTACTACTTTATAGAGTTAAACTATTACTATAACGAGATATTTAAATTATAAAATAAAAACTCTATTAATAGTACTATCTATATAAAACTAGCTATTTAAAGAATCTAATAATAAACTAGGAGTTTAAGAAATATAATAAGTTTAAAAAAATAGTAAAAAAATAAAAGCTATTATTTAATTAAGAATATCTCTAGTTATTAAAATAGAAAGCCTATTAAATTTTAAAAGTAATTTCTTATTATTATTACTATTCTTATTAGAATTAGAGATTAAACATTTATTAAAAAAAATCTTTAATAATTTTAATAATCTTCTTTACAAGATTTTTAAAAATAATAAATAGTAAAACAATTATAATAATATTAACAACGTCTTTAGTAGTAATAAAAATAAATTTTAGATCCTCTAGGAAGATAATAATCCTAGTAAAAGTTATAATAAAAACAGTAAAAGAAATTATATTTATAGTAGAAATCCTATAAATAGAAGAAATTAGTAATTAAATTTTCTATATTTATATAGATATAAAACTTACTTATTTAAGAAGACTGATAGTAAGATAAAAAAAAAATAGTAATTTTTATAAAATAGAATAAAGGTTTTTAGTAGTACTATTTTATAGAATTAGTTTTTAAATACTAGAATATAAAAAAAGAAGAAAACTAACTAGTAAAATAAAAAAAAAAGTTAAAGAAAAAAGAAATTTAGAAAGAGAGAAATCTAGTTATATACTTTTAATATAAGTAATATAGTATAGTAAGCGCGTGTATATAATAAGTAGTATTAATAGATATTATTAATAAACATCTATAATAAGTAGTATTAATAGACGTTATTAATAAATATCTACTATAAGTATCTATAATAGATAATATTAATAAATATCTACTATAAACATTTATAATAGGTAGCGTTAATAGATATTGTTAATAGACGTCTATATACAATTTATACTATTTTAGTAAATTAGTCTTTATTTCTTATTTTAATAAGTACAGGGTAAGCAGTATTGAATTCAGCGTGTTAGGGTGAGTAAAATGGTGTATTGATAGCTTAGTAAACCTAACAAAAAGGGTAGGTCCCGCGTAGGTCATAGGGTGGCAGAAAAACTGGCAGAAAAACTGACAATAATGGGTAGGAGTTGGCAATAAGGACCCAAAATAGCATAGTGGTAGATACCTGAGTTTGTGGGTGTCTTATTTCCTAATTAGGCTAGGGGGGTATTTTATTAGCCAAAGGGGTATTATAACATCCACTGGGGGTGTTTTTTTAACGATCCCCATAAATTATTTATTAATTTATTTAATATTTTTGAAACGATCTATTATTTTATTTTATTTTATTAATTTAATATATTTATATTAATAAATTCTTTTCTTAATTATAATAAGAATCTAGAAAAAACTATTTTTTTATTTTAATTAATCTAATATAGATAATAAACTATTTATATTTAGATATTAAGATTATTATAAATTAATTTAAAATAAAAAAATAGATTATAGAAATTATTAATATCTTAGACATACTCTATATATAGAGGATTGTTAGAAAAACACCCCCTTTCCGCTATAGCAACACCCCCCTACCCAATTAGGAAATCAGACACCTGACTTCCCAGACATCTACATTTTTACCTGGTTTGCCCCCTGCTGCCACTTCCACCCCATTATTGCCAGTTTTTCTACCACCCCGTGACCTGCGCGGCACCCACCCTTCCTACCAGATTTACCAGGCCATTAATACACCATTTTACTCGCACCGACGCGCTGAATTCAATGCTGTTCACCCCACACCTACCAAAATAAGAAATAAAGGCTGATCTACTAAAATAGCGTGAAATGCATACTCCTCTACTATAGATTCCATACAGACGCCCATTATAGACGTCCATTGTAGACGCCTATTATAGACGCCTATTATAGACGCCTATTATAGACGCTATACAGACCTCCGTTACCGTAAACCCTAAAAAGAAAGTAAACACATCAACAAGTACGTTAATAAGCAGTAAACGCGTCAAAAAGCAGCAAACGCGTCAACAGACAACATATCAATAAGCCTATTTAAGAAGTACTCTAGAGGATATACATATATAGAAAAGACCACTAAGTAAACAAAAGCAGTAAGCGTATTAAGAAGTAGTAAAAAAACAGCATAGAAGCAGTAACCTATTTAAGAAGAAATTAGGCAGTAAGAGTTATAGCAGACTATAACAGGAAACAAACAATTTTCAAGCATCAAAATCAGACAGAGGGGTATTGCCATAACAGAAAGAGGGTGTTTTCCTAACAATCCCCTATATATATTCTAATATTCTTCTATATAAGTTTTTCTAAATAAAAGAAAATATAAATAAAGTAATTAGAAAATAAATTAATTATATTATTATTAATTTTTAGTTTATTTTTTATTATAATTTATTAAATAGATTAGTTATTAATATTTTTTATAAATAGTATAAGATTAAAAAATCTCATTTATAATTAATAAAAAATCTTAATTTAATTATTTTCTAATTAGTTTATTTATATTTTCTATTTTAATTTTAATATTAAAAGTTACTTCTATAAATATTTTTTTTAATTAGTATATATAATTACTTTATATTACTATTAACTTAATTTATATTTAATAACTGTATATTAACTATTATATTATTAATTATATCTATTAAAAAGAACTATTATACTAAAAAAGTTTTCAAATATCTATATTATTTAAAAGATTTATTTTATTCTAATATTAAATATATATTAAATTATAGATAATTTAGAGATTTTTCTTCTATATAATCTAAACTTAGTATTTAAAGCTTTTTTAATATTTTAATAATAGTATTAGAAGATTATTATATATAAAAAGCTGAAATATAATTAATTTAATTAAAGCTAGGCTAACATACTATTATTTATAATAATCTTAAAAAAAGAAAAGATTTATATGTGGTCAGATGTTTTATATTAGATGCCTAGGTTATATGCCTTTATATGATCTATTTCTAGGCTTCAGCCTGTGATATTATCTCTAAGATATTATAGTAATAATATATTTTTTTATTTTAATATAAATAATATAATAGACTATCTTTACAAATATTTTAAAAATAGAAAAATATAGACTTAAATTTATAAAGAATTTTAAAATCTAATAATAAAACTTAATAATAATTTTAATAATTTTTTTAATAATTTTATATATCTAATAGATAAAATAAAGATCTTAAATAATAACTATATAATAAAAAAACTATATAATAAACTTTTAACTATATTATCAAGTTAGATAATAAATTATAAAATATTAGATTCTAATATTAGATTATTTTTAAAATATTATAATATAGTGGATTTATTAAACTATTATTTAAATCTCTATCTTAATATCTTTAACTTATAAAAAATAGATTTCTAATATAAAATAATATTTCAACAATCCTATTTATATACTGAACAAATAAAAAATAGATTATATAATTATAAGTTTAAATATCTATTTACAAAAGTTTAAAAACTTAAATACTAATTTTAATTTAATAAATATATAGATCTAAAAAGAAACTTTATTTTAGATTAAATATATTTATAAATATAAATATAAATAATAATATAATAGATTTACTTTCTTCTTTTAACTTTTTTACCTTAATATAAATTAGAATTAAAAATTAGAGTTTTTAATCCTGTAATCATATTTCTCTATCCACAGCTTAGCTCTTTCAACCAATCACAACCTTTCCCTTCTTTCATTCTAACATCATAGTCATAATATGTAGACCATCATTTCTATTATTTTCGAGTTTTCGAGTTAATAGTTATCCTTTAAAGTTTAAAGTAGTAAATCAAATCCAACGGAGAATAAACCCATCTATAAAAAAAGGTGTATACAGATATCATTATTATATCAGTATTTATTATATATATTATATCCGTCCACAAGTGTCTATTCAAAATATTTCTTTTTTATCAGTTCTACTTCTCCTAGTCAGTTTCAAACTCCTCATCATCCTCCCCCAATTCATATCTACTAAAGTTATTTAATAGAGCATATATATACTACTCCCATAAATAGGGCGTCAACTAGTATGTATATACCCACCTAGGCAGATAGTCAAAGCGTCACGTAAGTAAAATATCTCTATACAATTGATATATCATAGTATCTACTAAATATTATTTCAATTACCTATCTATCTCTAGCCACGCGCAAGCGCGGCACCTAGACTTATTTTATATATTTATAAATATAAAAGCAGATATTATAAAACCTTTTTAATAGTCAATAACTCTTTCTTTTAGATTAAATAGTTTAATTTAATTCTATAAAATCTCTTACTATTAAAAACTATTAGATATAGTTTTCTATCTATTTCTACTTAATTAAATATTTAACTAACTATCTATTTAGAAATATCAGTTTTAATAGTAGATATTTTATAAAATTCGAATTAAATAAAATCAACAGAATTCATTAATTCTATTTTAACTTCTAAAATATAATATTATACTACTCTATTTAAATAATTAATTAGAATTTCTTTTTACATAAGATTTTGTTATCTTTTTTTAATAAATTATAAAATAGCGTTATAATAATTATAATCAATAGCAAAACTCGACAAGATCAAGGTCCAAAACACAAGAATACTATTTATTAAGAAAAGAGAGGAAGAAGAAGCTCTCACTACTAAGCCTCTCTATATAGATCTACTTCCTCTTAGATAAATAGGATAAACAGTAAGTAAGTAAAACGATCTTATAAAATATCCACTCTTTCTTTATAGCTTAAAGTAATAGCTATAGATCTCTATATACTATACTGTACTATATTATCTCTAGATAAAAATCTATTTAACTTTTTTAATATTTATTAACTAGTAATTTAGATTTAAATAAATAAAAAAACTAATAATACTTAAGTAAATAAAGAAACTAAAAATAAAAATATTATTATTCTTTTTTTAAGTAAATTTATATTTTTTATAAATACTAATATACTATTAATATACTTAAAGAAAGATTATAAAAAAAAAAGACTACTTTATATAAATCTTTTTTTATAAGATATTTAAATAATATTGTTATTAAAAATATTATTAAAACTATTAGAATATAAGCAGATAGGATAGTATAATAGGAGATAACTAATAGAGATAGGGTATAATAGATTAGATTCTAATTAATAGGTAACAGATAAGAGTAGACTATTTACAAGACGTAACTTAAAGAGCTAAAATAGAATCTAAAACTAGAATTCTAATAAATAGGTTAGAGATTACATACTATAATCTCTTTCTTACTAAGTATTATAGTTTATACTATAACAATACCTCTTTTTTTAAAGTTAAACTTTATTAAGATAAAATTTATATAAATATTTTTAATAAAAGTTCTATATAATCTTATAGATATAATCTAAGTATTTAATAAACTCTTTAATAAGTTTATTATAATTAATTTATTTAATAGTATACTTTAAATATAGACTTTCTTAATTTTATTATTTTTATTAAAAATCTAAAATATCTTTAACTTCTTATTTTTTTAATTTTTTAATTTTAATAGGTAATATAAATTTAATAATTTATCTAGTTATTAATTTTATAATAGTAAATTATTATAGATTAATGGTAAATATAAAATAGATTTTTATATTAATAAATAGTTTAAATTTATAAATATAGATATTTATAGTTTCTAGAATTTTAAAAAGATCTAGATTTTTCTAATTAAGTTTTTTTTATAAATAAAGAATTTAGATATTTTTAATATTTAGTTAAATTAATTATTTAAAATAGTATTAGTAAATAAAGATATAGTAATAGTTTATTTATATTTTATATTAGACTTATATAGATAGGATCTTAATATAAATAAATTTAATTAATTTTTATATTTATATAATAAATCTTTTTATATTTTAAGTTATAAGATAACTATTTAACTAGAATAGTTTAAATCTAATATAGGAGTAGAATTTACAGTTTATATAGAATAAAAAAATTTAGATATTTTTAAAATAATAGAAATTTATTATAAATTTTATTAGTAGAAGTTATTTAGATTAATTATTTTATAAATAAGATATATATATTTAGAAATATTATTTTAAAATAGTATTTATATATTTAATTTATTTATTAATTTCTAAATAATATATAGTTAATAGTAAGTTTATAATTTATAAATATTTTATTAGATATTTCTTAAATTAAACTATAAATTAAAGATCTTAATTAAATATAATAATATTTAGTAATCTATATAATTTCTAGATATAGTAAATATATAAATAAATAACTTTCTTAACATTATAGATTTTTTTATAATATATAAAATATTTTATTTTAATTAAATAGTTTATAATAACTAGAATAGTATTATAATTATTATTTAGAGATAGGTATATAATAAAATCTATACTAATAATTTATTAAGCTTTTTTAAATATAGATAGTTATTTTAAGATCTTTTAACAAACCTTTTAGATAGAGATAATATAGTAGTAGATATAATAATTTTTTATCTAGTTATTTATATACTAGTATACTTTAAACTAATAATATTTTTAAAATAGTAATTTCTAAATTTTTAATTAACTAAAATATTCTATAGTAGATTTATTATAATATAGATATAAGATTTTAGATTTTAGTTTATTATTATTAGAGATATATAGATAGTTTTAGTAATAGAAAAAATTATTTTTTTATTTATAATTAATTAATATAATCTTAGAATAATAGCTAATATTTTTATTTAACGTTTTTAAAATTAATTATATTATTTAATTTTAATTATAAATTTCTCATAGTAAATCTTTAATTATAGATAATAATTTAAATAAATTATTTTTAATAAATTAAATTCTTTTTTAAAAATAATAGTAATAAATAAATTAATAGTATTAAATAAGATAGTAATAATAAACTAGATCTTAATAATAGTAAATAAGATTTTAAATAAATCTAATAACTTAATTAAAATAGTTATAATAACTTTATTTTTTTATTACATTATAATATTTATTTATAGATTTCTTTTTTAAAAATAGTTTAACTCTAATATACTAAAAATTTATTCTTTTTTATAAGTTTTATAAATAAGATAATAATTTTTAAAAGTTTTTAATAAAATAGTAATAGAAGTTACTAAAGCTAATAAAAGCCTATATATTAGTTAAATAAGTTAGTAGTTTTTAGTTAATAATTATTATAATCTTATTAAAGTTTATATAGATACTATTTTTACTAATAATAATATTAAAAAATTTTATTTTAAAAATATAAAATTTATATTTTAATAGTTTTATAAATAAGTCTATCTTTTAAAAATATTAGAAAACTTTTTATATATATTTTATATATTCTATATATATATAACTGTAAATTAAAATATTATCTAGATAGATAGTATAAAAGTAATCTAGATATTCTCATAATATATTATTAATAAATTATTAAAAAGATATAAGAGTTTCTATTAAGCTAAATAGTATAACTAATAATTTAAATAATCTTAATTTTATATAGAAAATAGTTAAATAATTTTATCTTTTTATAATTTATAGGTTATTAAAGATAGAAATAATATTAATCTTTATAAAGAACTTTATTTTTTTTAGATTATTTAAGTTTTTTTTATTAATAGTAGTAAGTAATAGTTTTTAGTAATAATTATATTTAATATATAGTAATCTATATAAAAGTAAAGATCTTTACTAGATTTCTTTATAAATAAAATAAATAAAATAACAGATAAGAAATTAGATTAGATAAATCTTTTTTTAGATTATTTTTAATCTAGTTTTTTAGAATTTTAAATTTATTTTAAAATATATGATATAAAGATTTAAATAATAGAGATTTTTTTTTTTATAAGATTATTTTATAATTATATAATTTATAAGATAATAAATATTTAGTTTTTTTAGAAAAGAATATTTTAATAAAATCTCTAAATTCTTTAAATAATATAGATAAGTTTTTTAATTAGGATTTAATAAATATCATATAAAGTATCTAGATTTTTATAGGGAATTGTTAGAAAAACACCCCCTACCGCTATGGCAACACCCCCTTACCCAATTAGGAAGCCAGATACCTGACTTCCCAGGCATCTACTTTTTTGCCTGGTTTGCCCTCTGCTGCCACTTCCACCCCATTATTGCCAGTTTTTCTGCCACCCTGTGACCTGCGCGGCACCCACCCTTCCTGCCAGGTTTAATAGGCCACCAATACACTATTTTGCTCACCCTAACGTGTTAAATTTAATACTGGCTACCCTGTACCTGCTAAAATAGGAAATAGAGACTGATTTACTAAAATGACGTGAAATATATGCAGACGCCTATTGACGACGCCTATTAATGACGCCTATTAACGCTAACTATTAACACTAACTACTGTAGACATCTATTAACGACACTATATAGACCTCCATTACCGTAGACCTTATAAAGAAAGTAGACACGTTAACAAGCGCGTCAATAAGTATAGTAGTAAGTAGGCTAGCAAGTAGTAAGCGCGTTAAGCCTATTTAGGAAGAAGGGTATATGTATAAAAGATTATTGAATAAGACAAAGATGGTGAGCGTATTAGGAAGCGGTAGGGCGAATAGCCTAAAAGCGGTGACCTATTTGGGAAGGAATTAGGTAGTAGGGGTTGTGGTAGGCTGTGGCAGGAAGCAAACAATTTTTCAGGCATCAAAATCAGGCAGGGGGGTGTTGCCATAGCGGTAGGGGGTGTTTTTCTAACAATTCCCTTTTTATATTTTATAAGAGAATATTATTATTCTTTTAGTAATATTTATTATTAAATTTTAAACTATATTTAATAAAATAAATATAAAGATTATATACTTTTAATTATAAAAGATTTAATGTAACTAGATAATATACTAACTAGATAGCTAAAAAATAGATATTCTTTTTTTAATAATCGTTAATATAAAAATATATCTAGATATAGTAAATAATTAGTCTATATTTAGTTTTTTATTTATTAAATCTTTTTAGTTAGATAGATTTTATTAAAGATATAACAGTAAAATTATTTTTTTAAACTTATTTTTAATTAATAAATCTTTTTTTTTTAGTTTTAAAATTTAGTATAATATAATTTAAAAATTCTTTTTTTTTAAAAATATAATATAATAAGTAGTATTATTAAATTAGAATAATAAATCTTTTTTTTAATAAAGAAATTATTTATAATAATAGTAGATAGATAGATAACATATAAATATAAGATTTAATTATAACTTACACTAGACTAACTTCTTTTAATAAGTTTTCTAAGAATAATAAATAGAGATAGATAAAGTATTTATAGAAGTTATTAAAGAAAAAAATAAATAAAGAATAATAGTTATTTAATAAATTATTAAAAGATAGTTATTAATTTATAAATATTTTTAGATAAAGTATTTTTTTAAACTATAATAAAAATAAATTTTTTATTTATAATAGATTAATAGTTAGTAATATAAAAAGAAATATTAGTAAGTAAAAAATAGATCTATAATATTAAAATTTATAGATAAAAAAATAAAAATCTATTTAAGATTAGACTTACTAGAATTTTATTTAAAAATTTTTAAAATTTTTTTTATAATAGTAAAGTAAATCTATAAAGCGGTTAATAGATTACTATTATATTAGATTTAATAATTTTCTAGATTTTAGAAAAACCTTATTAGATTAAGATAATTCTTTTTAGATAGTTTATAGTATAGTAATATTCTTTTTAGTTTTTAATTAATTATTTATTTATATATTATAGATAAAACCTTATTATATATCTTATCTTTTATAATAAGATATTAGAATTTAGTAAAAAATAAAATAAATTTTTTATTTTTTTATTAAAGATAATATAATTTATTTTAAATATTTTAAAAATAATTTAAATCTTTAAATACTCTTTTTAAAATATTTAGAATATTAAAAAAAATTATTTAGTTAGTAGATATTATTATAAATATAAGATAAGATTTAAATATAAAGTATATTTTTTAAATAAATAGTAATATAAATTATTTAAAACTATAAAGTTAAAAAATAGTTATAGTTAATATTTAGTTTTTTTTAATTTAGAAGAAGAATTAGTAGAGATCTTTTTAATCCTTTTTAAATCTATTAAAGTTAAAAAAGTATTTAGATTATATATAGAAATTAGAAGATTTAGAAATAAATAATAAAAACGCTCTTATAATAATAACTATACTAAATTTAATAGTAGATTTAAAAATAAGAATAGGTATAGTATTTACTATAAGAATAGTAAATTTAATTATATATATTTATATAGCTTTAACTTAAGTAATATTTTATTACGTTTTATTATAAAGCTTTTTCTAGTATTCTAGAATAGTAATATCTTAATAATAATTATATTTAGTAGTAATTAATTAATTTAATAAATAGATAATTTTAATTTTTATAGCTTATAGTTATAGTTTAACTTAAGTTATTTATATATAAATATTAGTTATAATAAATTAGATTCTAATTAACAGGTAATAAGTAAAAGTAGACTATTTATAAGATATAACTTAAAAAGCTATAATAGGATCTAAAACTAGAGTTCTAATAAATAGATTAGAAATTATATACTGCGATCTCCTTCTTACTAAGTATTATAGTTCATACCATAATAAAAACTTTATTATTTAGTATTATTATAATCTATTATTATAATTATTATAAAGATTTTAATTTTAAAATAATAAATATAAAACTTCTAAATCTTTTATAAAGTATTTTTTATATTATATATAGAATATTACTATTTATTTATATTATTAAAATTAAACTATTTAATATAATATTAAAGTTTATAATAATATAGCTAGATATCTAAAATCTTCTTAACTTTTAATTTATCTTCTTCTATAATTATTACTAGAAAATTAAAAATTAAAAATTATTTTATAAATAATATTATTAATATTTTTTTAAAATTTTTTAATATAAAAATAGGGAATTGTTAGAAAAACACCTCCCACCGCTATGGCAACAACCCCCTACCTGATTTTGATACCTGAAAAATTATTTACTTCCTGCCATAATCTGCTATAACTCCCACTACCTAATTTCTTCCTAAATGGGTTACTGTCTTTGTCTTACTTAGGGGTCTTTCCCATACATGCCCTACTTCCTAAATAGGCTTGATGCGCTTACTACTTGTTAACGCGCTTGCTTCTTGCTAGCCTATTTGCTACTATATTTCCTAATATGCTTATTGACGTATCTACTTCCTTTTTAAGATCTATGATAATAGAAATCTGTATAGTGTCTATAATAGATGTTTACAATAGGCGTCTATAATAGAGAAATATACAATTCGCGCTATTTTAGTAAATCAGCCTCTATTTCTTAATTGAGTAGATATAAGATAGCCAGTATTGAATGCAACATGTTATAGCGAGTAAAATAGTGTATTGATAGCCTAGTAAACCTGGTAAGAAGGGTAGGTTCTACGCAGGTCACAGGATAGTAGAAAACTAGCAATAATGGGGTAGAAGTAACGGCAAGGGGTAAAATAGGTAAGAATGTAGATACCTGGGAAGCCAGGTATCTGGCTTCTTAATTGGGTAAGGGGATGTTGCTATAGCGGTAGGGGGTGTTTTTCTAACAATTCCTTAAAAATAAAATAAATATAAAAATTATTAAATAGATTAAATTTAAATATATATCTAATCTTGTTAATAATTTTTAAAAAACTAATATACTTATTACTAAATTTTATGTTTAATTAATCTTATTTTAAATTATCTAGTATTATAAAAATAGAATTACCTATAATAAAATTAGACTTTTAATAATATTATTAATCCTAAATTTTAATTATATTCTAATAAACTAATCTTTATATTTTATAGATATAGTATATACTACACTTATATAAAGATAATTTTTAATTAAATATAAACATAAACTTATAACTCTATTTAATAAAAAATAAAAACTATCTAGTTATAGTAAATAATAAAAATATAATTTCTAAATCTAAAATAACTATCTAGTTTAACTAGTTATTTTAAAGATAACTAATATATAAATATAAATATTATAGAATATAATAATTTATAATCTCTATCTAACTATTAATCTAAAAATAATAAACTATTAATAATTTTCTTTTAATATCTAATATATGGTAAAACTTATACTAAATCTTTATAACAAATTATAAATTTTAATTTAAGATAATAATATCTAGTAAACTTATCTATTATATAATATT